>HG993127.1:31170009-32370009 GCA_905231855.2 Eristalis tenax | reverse complement strand
CATGAAAAGGCAGACGTCCAAGCGAAAAAGAAGAACTCCATTTATTGGGCCCTCCTTCATGGCTCTTCATGGTTTTAGCAACATTTACTTGCTAAACGTCATTTACACAACTGGTCAAAAAAATGCGGAATCCAATTCTGGAACAGTCAAAAATGCATGAGGGTCGATCCCCAAGGAGGCTCTAAAATTGAACAAACCTGGCCTATGGTTACAGTGGCGCACTTCCATCACTGTGCCACTTCTCATGCAATTGTCACCTCCACCTCCAATAGGCCACAGCAGCCCAGAAAACTGTACTGTGGACTGTGGACAATCAAAGGAAACACTGTAACACCTACTCGTTGAGTGTCCAAATCTGACCTTAAGCAGATACCAAGCAGAATCACCTTAACAGGAACAGACTGTCAAGACATTTTATCTAAAGTCATTCACCAGAAAGGGGCTCACAGTAAGTGCTTTGTGATTCTATGTTCACTCCCCGTTTTCTTCAATTCACCGACATAGGTGAGGTTTCATCCTTTGTATTATTCACACACATGAAAAAAGCACCATCTAGTCCACTCGTCCTCTGATAGCCTGCAGCTTGCTTGCATTACTGATTTATGCCTTCATCCTGCGATAAGCCTGCATGCACCCTCTACTTGTTATTAGTTATAATTCATATGTTCAGCAAATGCAGTTGAACGTGAAACCACTCATTTGTGGCAATTGATTTTACATTAAAAAGCCCTCGAATCAAGCCTTGTTACCAGGCCTTTTCAACATCACGTGATGTAACACCTCAAACATCCTTTTATTCCTCATCTTTTATCGTAAATTGCATTACTTCCATTGCACTGGCAAGTGGTCAATGCACTAAAGTACATTCATTCGTCTTTCACCCTTTTCTCAGACCTCAGTCTCAGTGCCGTCAAGTGATTGCTCCAGCTCCGGTTAGCCAGTTGAGACAAGTCAGTCATGGAATTCATAATTGAATGATTTTTTGAATGTGCACGCTCTGAGTCTTGTTCATAGCTTTAATACTTTACAGAAGAACCATGGCAGAAATATTCTCAAGTCCTTGTGTATTTCTAAACAAACCGTGACAATTGATGTGTACTTGATGTTGCGCGTTCGGAAAGAAATGGCACACGGGACGACGAACAGCGCTAATATTTAATTTATTGATTTATGGGTTCGTGGAACTAAAGCAATGGTTGTATGCACTTAATCGATATCCGGGCGTTTAAATGAATCAAATTAAAAGCAATGAAAGCGCTTCAGTTAATCGTATATGGGAGTGGGTGGGGCAGCGATACTAGCCTGATTCTGACAAGAGAAACTATTAAAGTCGCCATAAACTGGAAGGAGGAGATTAAGGACTGAAGAACGTTTGATCTATTTCATGTAGCGGCACGTACGTTTTCCACGGAAATCATGGACTTTCAAAATTTCTGTGGAGAGTCTTGGAGGCCATCCAGTGGATTCAGATCTGGACGCCCCGAGAACCAACGTTCAGCTGCTATGAAGCAAGAAATATTGACGATGAGCCACGCCTGCGAGGTTTTGGCTTTTGGCGCTGAAGCAGATGGACCTTCCTGTTGGAAGGTCCATCTGTCTCCATTGAAAGGGGAGTTGGTCCAGCCGTTCACAACATGCTCTTACTTAGCACTTCGCCTTGATAAGCCTTTACAGACATAAAGGGGTGTGTGCCCTTGATGCTCCGTTGAGCCCTAGGAAACCCCGCCATAAATCTTCTGTATTCATGGACATTGCCCGCTTGACACTGCATCTTTCCAGCCAAATTTTGTTCAGTCGAGCAGGCGAAAGAGAACCCATGGGACGACGATATGCTTTCATATGCACATGATCCCGAATCAGTCTAGGCACTCCTTGAACATAAAATGCTTCCTAAGAGAATTTCTCCGAATTCGGTCCCAGACTGGGGGCTACCACTTCTTAGCCCGCCCTCTACACCAGACAATTCGACGAAGCTACCATTAGCCCGATAAACGAATATTCCCTCTATTAGAATTGGTTTTCGGAATACGACATTCGAGCATTCGTTGAAGAAGAAGCGAGGATTCCTCGAAACCATGAAACTACAAATCGGTTCGAAGAACTACGATCCCTAAAAGGATAAGCGTTAATTTAAGCGTCAAATTGCAGCACATTCAAGATGCCAGAAGGTGAAGGTGTGCGTTCTCGGTTATCGGCAGCATTGTGATAAGGTCCGTGCCAGCTGTGGCTTTGAAGAAATTGAACAAGAACAAAAACTGCATTCCTCTCTTCCGAATACTTAATCAAACGGATGCCACGATTGTTGGGTTCTGGCCTGAAGACCGGCAAGTTCTTTGGTCTCTTCTCCCACTAGGAGTCCATGATGGACAAGAACGATGAAGTCAAGGCAACAATTAAGTTCCAGATGAAGAACATCTTGTGTTTATCTATTGTCCCGATGAGGTGATGCAGAATATTCACTTGTCAACCAATTTCTTAGTCTCGCTGCTCAAGAAACAGCAAGAAGACTGAAACAACAAGTCAGAAATGGGAGCACCACAAAGATTGTACTAAGTTTTGGACTGTGTTAGTTAGGGAGTTACACACCGGCAAGATTGGGTTCAACGAACCTCCCTTTCGAAATTCATCACATCATACTCCTCCTCTTTCCGATTCATACCCCAAAAAAAGGGAACTGGATGTATGAAAATCACTGACTCAAACATCAGATATTAATCAACTGTCAACCTAGGTATTCAAAATGGTTTTTCCCATTGTCATCAGTCGGTTTCAATAACAGACACACCTAATTTCCAATGACAGCCCAATTTCGCAACGGAACATGTAGCTTACACAAGGACTCGATTCTGGATTGAGATGTATGTAAGTATGTACACACGAGACCATATACAAAGATCCCCCAGGGGAAAGGTGAAGAAAATGAATATGTGATGACATTTATCAACGATATGCCTCAGTTAACATTTCCACTTCATTAGCGTTCAGCTTTCCGGAGGCAAACACGGGAATATTGGGCGTCGAACGATGACGAATTTGATTGAACCCCTTTTTTGCTTCTTTTCTAAAAATATCTCGAAAGGTGTGTACAGTGTTGTGTGTCGCATTTTCAATATCTTCAGAGAAACCGTAAATTTCCCTCGATTTTCACAATCGTCATGTGTGTTGATAATATTGAAATGATGATTTTTTTTTTTACTTTGTGTCATGTCACTGTCAAGGCGAACACAACGGAATCGACGAAGTCAGATGATTCTTTTGAAATCAGTTGTTTTTTGCTCGTCGTGTTTTTGTGGAAAATTCTTGTTGCTTCTTGAGGGGTGTGATGATGGCACACAAGTCAGTGTCTGTCCTCCTTTTCTACGAGGAGGTTAAGCGGTTTAGAATTTATTTCGGTGAACAGAATAACATTGACGTGATGTTGTCTTTCGTTGGCACTTATTGTATGTTGCCACTGGCACATGAGCTAAGTGTGATTATGGCTGCATGTTCTTCCTGTGGTCTGAAATTGATGAGAAAACCTTCAAACCCCTAACTGGATATATCACACGGTCCACAGAGTTTTATTTACTGAAATTCGGTCCGCAGTGAGAAGGAGGAAACATCTAACGTTGTCAGAAGCAGGTTTCTTCACTTAAGTCGCGGCATTACGTCCATGAATGTGAAACTTAGGCGAACCTAGTCATAGTGCCTAGGTTAGTGGTGGCGCAAATCACATCTTGGTTTCTCTAGAAGATCTTCGTCTTTAACTTTTTGAAGAATAAACCGACAATGGGAATCGATGGTATGCCGAAAATTATTCTTCACTTAAGTCGCGGCATTACGTCCATGAATGTGAAACTTAGGCGAACCTAGTCATAGTGCCTAGGTTAGTGGTGGCGCAAATCACATCTTGGTTTCTCTAGAAGATCTTCGTCTTTAACTCTTTGAAGAATAAACCGACAATGGGAATCGATGGTATGCCGAATATTATTCTTCACCATCTCCCTCCGAAGCTATACAGGTTTATAAAAGCCTTTTCGTGTTCTGAAACAGTAGGTTGAGGCAAATAAAATCATTCAGAATTGGAGCGGCCATGATTCAAAACGCGTCGCGTCAATACCAGTGCCAGAGTCTAATATTGAGTGGAATGAAGACAAGAAACAACACGGGTGCCTGTCTGATTGAAGGTATTCGACAGGGTGTGAATAGAACGTCAATCAAACAAGTCCGAAGTTCGAAGTAATAAATATCTGGTTGCAATGCGACTCCGAAAAATTGCTAAAACTGAATTATCAGCTTCGTAATTGTGAAACTATCATTCTTAGGACTCTACTTTACATGGCACCATATTGTTGAACCACAGGGAGGGCTGTTAGCTGCGTAACGTATAGTAAGGTATAGCGGCATGTGGTTGAATGAATATCTTCATTTTGACAAACATATATCACGACCGACAGCTACAATTCGAGGTAGTAAAGGAGTTTGTCTACATCAGCGCAAAAGTGAATTCCACTTAGAGGGGATTCCGCTTCTCCCTCGGTTCGTCAAAACAAACTTGGCTAAAAACTCCTGACTCAAAGGACCAGAAGCATGCTCATGGACAGCTTGCCGAGTGGAAGTAGCGTGCCTAGAGTCATCATCGATAGAAGGCAGCTACTTCTCCGGCTGTTGAGTAAGTAAGCTTTATGAGTAAGTATCTATCATACATTGCTCGGTCGAAGGTAAAAACGCTTTCACTGTGGAAAGGGGGTTCCTTTGTAGCAGCCAACTTAATAAAAGGGTGAAGTTAAATAGCTACATGTCCCTCATCCAGCCAGTTATGTCGTACGACTGTCCACAGTGGTTCAACGTGAAGCCTTCTCAGATGGTTGTTGGATAGACAATCTCTTCGGAACTGTCTCCGCGTTTGTATCATACACACGATTCTGAGTACAAGAAGTTCTTTTCTAAAGAGTTCATGTACAACGTGCAAACTTGAACAAAATAGACAACTTCCTTAATGAGTTGATCCGAAGTTTCTTTTCCAAGTAGTTTTCTTGTAAAAACTACAAATAATAACTGATTCTCCAAAATGACATCAAAAACGTAGTTTAAGTAGAAAGTCGCAATTCAGTTAAGATTAGAGTAGCTTAGAGTACCCGCAAAGGGTCAGTAGGTTATTACATATTTGTGTATAGGACATAAGGAAAATGAATTCAAAAAGAAATATGTCGAAGTCACAGATAATGCTCACAGAATATGCTTGTCAGGAAAAAGTTTCTTTTTACTAAGCGAGTCCTCTCCGCACTCATAAGAGGTTGCTCTAGAAGTTGGGTCCAGGTCAACTGCAGTGCATTCATCTTAACAAATTTGTTTTGTGTGACTACACGATTTCCCATACAACTTCTTTAGCTAAACAAGAGACAGCTTCATGTAAAGAGGGGCCACTTCTCGTTGGCTTTGTATTCAATAACAATTAACACTAGAACTTTCATAAAAAAAAAAAAAAACTCACAAGAGAGTTGATGTACTGTACAGAGATCGACAGTGTGTCCCTACACAATTCGCACTCATCTTCGAATCACTCGAATGAATGAGTCATGGCAACTGCTTGTATTGTGGCAATTGCTCGAGAAGATAGTGGAAATGATTTTATTATTCACTTTGTTACTTCCGAGTCGTTAGGATACTGCCTAGCTGGCTTGTTGGCGCCACAACAATGTGTGGGTGCTTCTATACTTTGAGAACTGATTTCTGGAAGTGTTTGCTTAAGTGAAAAATAACAACGTCGGCATAATATTCTCCAACTCGTTATTGCTGGTCAGTTGGGCAATTGAATTACATTATGAGGCCCTGGATTTATGGTAATCAGTGCAGAAGCTTTAAATGTATCAAACTTCAAATAAATTAATTCGCCTGAGCAAGTTATGTCTAAATTGCAAAGGACCGTATACCACCAAGAAGAAACCTTGGACAGGGCTCAAAATAAATAATAAATCTAGGTGAAGACAACTATGTCTGAACATGGTCGACCTTCTTCAGTTTGCTGGCAATTCGTCGCACATTGGAAAAGTTTCAGCGTGAGCACACTCTTTTTGACCATAAGCCACCAACCTGCCCGAGATTGTGAAGAACAAACAGCCCAAGTAGTGGACAGTATCGATGATGTATGTCCATTGCATGCCGATCACGGGAACTGGTCATCACCAGGGAATCAACCCGGCTTATTTTGCGGTTGGATTTGGGCCTACCTCTTGGCTCTGATTGAGTGATGAGTTTACTGATTAGGCGCTGGAAATGTTGGAAACAGATCCGGTTTTTGGTCAAGAAATCATCTCGGACGAAACCCATTTTTGGCTTCTTTGGAGGGAACACAATAAAGAAGCGCCTGAACGAGCCAACCAATGCCGCTTATTGCATGGCGGTATCATCGGATCTTATTTATTTCCAATTGAGGAAGGTAACACGGTTTCCGTCAACGTCTCCAGGTAGAGAGCTGTGTTAATAGACTTTCTACAGCCAGAGATTGACATCATCGATATATCCGAGCTGTGGTTCCAATAAGATGGATCCGTATGTCATGAAGCACTGCCAGCGAAGTCGAGGCCGCCATTCGAATGATGTGGATTTCAACACATAATGGCATGATGTTGCTTTTAAAAAAAGCCAGAATCAATTGTATATCTCACTCCGTTGGTGTCTTATTTCAATTTTATCCGATCACCTTGTACATCTGTTTTGTTCTCAAAATCTACTACAATCGACTAAATGAGTTGCGATTTCATTTTCTTGACATTTTGAAGAACTTAGAGGAGTTTGTTGCGCCAAAATCTTGATGAATACATTCACAGAAACAAAATAGAAGAAATTGAAAAATCATTTGAACCTTCATCATGGTTGAACTACCAGAGTTAAGGGCGATTCCCTTTTAGTCACTCAAATGAAAAGGAATAAAAAGTGTTATTGGCTTTAACACACCTTTTGAGGGTTAATTCCATTCCAAACAATCAGACACTTAAAAGGTGAATAATAAAAAAATATAGGATAGGTCGTAAAGCATGTAGAAGTAATTCTTTTTTAGCTCTCTTTTCATCAAAACAGTCAAATGGTCACGAACAAAACATAAACACACACCATTCAAAGCCGTTACCTTTTAAGTTGTGACTTCACCCAATCGAAACATCCTTTTTGTCTTCCAGGCGTTGTAAAGAAATCACTGTCGGCCGTAACTATCGGATAAAAAGGGCTTATCCGAACAATAGTATAAACAACAATACACTGATAGTCCATTTTGTTGACGCTGAGTGAATGCGTTAAAGAGCGATGACGAAGATTACAGCGAGTACCACGTCGATTAACAATTGAGATTTTTACAAAAAAATTTACAAATATACACACAACGGCAACTACGACGAAGGGGGCGATGAAAGAGATGGTGGTGGATGAAAGAACGGGACGATGAGCACAGGGATAACGGCTTACCGACTGCATTAAGTACACGTTTTGGACGTTGATGATTTAAATTTTATATAAAAAATGTAATTTATTTAGTCTTGTATAAAATCTGTTTTTAAGCATTTGTTTTTTTTTTTTTTAATATACACAACCAACAGCACAGCGATTATATTTAAATATATATATATATATTGTTTTTTACGTATAATAAATACTCTTAATACGTGTGTATATGATTTTATTGATTTTCTTAATTATTATAATTATTATAATATATTAATTATATTCCTTCTTTTAGTGTAAAATATTTGTTGGACGGTGTTAACTTTCTGCTTTACATATTCAATATTGTTTTGGCCACAAATTAAAATGTCTTTGTTGTGAATGTTTCACAAATGCAAGATTGGGAGAAATTCATTTTGTAATTGTAATTTACTTTTTGTATAAATATTTATTGTAGAAAAGCTGAAGAGGAAAATGTTAAATGAGTATAGAAAATAGTATTTATTCGGTTAACAACTGTTTGAAAGCATTTTTTATGATTCTGCATAAATGGAGGGAGGACATTAAGTCTTTTTTTATGGAAACTGAAATCTACTATGCTATGCTCAAAATAGGCGTCCTTCTCAGTGGAATGTGGGTTGACTACTATGACTGTGTTTCCAAGTATTGGGTACATAATTTAATTCGTGCTAAGAGATGGCGGAACTTGTATTATTCCGTTGGAACATGCGTTTGAAAGCTACTGTCATTGTACGTCATTTCAGTACATCTCATTCATTTGAAGTGTAAACAACAATAATTTCTTTCCACTCACATATGGCGAACTTTGAGCCTGAAAAACGACCTATCCTATGTTTTTGCGGGGACACGACACACACGACGCCACAGAAGGAAGTCATTTCTGCATCGGATTAATACTGGTGATGAAAAATGGATCCATTACGACAACCCCAAGCGGAAAAAACATATGTGAAACCCGGCCAACCAGCCAAATCAACGGCAAAGCCGAATATCCATGGCGCGAAGGTAATGCTCTGTATTTGATGGGATCAGACGGGTGTGCTTTATTATGAGCTGCTAAAACCGGGTGAAACCATCAATGGACAACGCTACCGAACACAATTGAACCGTTTGAAGAGAGGAGTAGCCGAAAAAACCTAATAATTTAAAATAAAAATAAATTAAGGTAACAATACCTGCCACGAATATTATGCGAAACAAAAGATCTTTAACTAAAAGGATCAATTCCTGTTGGACGAGCTGTTCTTCTCACACACATTTCTCTTGTGAAAAAAAAAAAAAAAACGAGTATCGAATTTTGAGACATTTTCCAGATAATCAATTCGACTTTGAAGAGGCCTCTCATACGGCATGACTGGAAGAGTTTGCAAATTGAGCTGAATATTTGTGGTGAAGAATAGTAACGTAACTTCATTTGGTGCGTCCAAAATAAGCAGTTAACTCACCGATAATCTTCGATCATTTATGCAGCGGATCTGATAAGATCCTTTCAGCACGATATGGCGAACGCAGATCTGATTGCGTACAGATGAGGATCAAAGATCGATAGGGGCACTGTAGAACTCTTGCAAGGTGACTACGAGACGTTTCATCAATTTTACGACGACTGGAAGTTGATCTACAACCTGAAGAAGTCAGTTGTTGGACATCGCGCGCAAAGAATAGTAGATCTGACTTGATCAGTATAGTGATTTGGCCAGAGCCCGGTCTTACAAAGATACTGTTGTCCAACGGACTCGATGGGAGAGTGAAGGCAATTCGCTGCATGGCAATTATTCGGCAGATTCTTACTTACGTCTGCTTAATGGAAAAGATTCGGATGTTTAAGGGTCTGGTTTAGAGCATGGCGACGCCATAAAAGAACACCAGATCCCTGTAGCAAAAAATAAAATTAAGAACAAACCGTTTTGACAACCGAGGGAGAAGCAGATGCCAAGGGATCCCCTCTAAGTGGAATTCACGCTTGCTGTGATTTCGCGGATGAGCAACTTAACTATAGACGTCGCACTGATCACTTAGGAGCTTCCTTGATGTTGAAAGATGTGACCAAGTAACACCAGCAATTCTGGTTGTTAAAAGAAAGAGCTCGCCGAAACCCCTTCGGTTAAAGTTTAGAGTGCTAGTTAGTATTTTCGTCTAGCACTTAAGTTTTAATTCATTCTTCTTCTATTCTTACGCTGCTGGGATCTGGGTTTCAGCCAACAAGCCCCTCCAGTTGGCACGACCTTCAGCCAGCTGCTTCCAAAAGTGCACACAAGTTGGTTGAAGTCCTTCTCCACTTGTGAACAGCCCGCAATGTTCTTGGTTCAATCCTCTTCTCCAAATAATATCAACGCAAACAGAACAAACATTTGAATGCAAAAGTTTTTCTTTAAAAAAGACCACGGGCCAAGGGTAAATACAAATTGTCTAGAAAGAACAAAAATCTTCGAAAGACGTTGAAGCGTCTGCTTAAAGTCGCTAACCGTCAAACGCGCGATGGACTACGTTTCTTTGAGTTACTTTGATTTGTTCATATTTAAATATTACATGTATATGCTAATGCTCCAGAAACAAATGGCAATTCAAGTCTGGATAAAATTGCAAACCACTTTGAATGTAAATTCGGTTTGTACCTCAATCCGAAAAATGTTCTTCTGGCAATATCACTTTAATCCATCCCCCCATAGACACATTTCGGTAAACCCCGCCATCAAATGGTCTTTCCACGCCTTTAACGACCAGTTGAAGTGTGCAAAGCTATCCTCGCGCGAGTGTGCAAAGGATATGTAATAAAGTCATTAGACAGAATAAAAATTATCATAATTCATCGAGTTACAACAGGGAGTTGATGCTAGCTGTAAATTACCATAAATGTGTATTTGGTGCTATTATTCCCCTCCCCCCCCACATTTTAATGCTACTCTGGGCAGTGGGTTTCATCATACACCAGGGCTTCATTACGCATTGTCTGTGTTTCCATTCTTTTTTACCACCCACTGTGTGTCACACCCCAACGATGTCATTTCTTCCTTTATAGCCCCTGCAATCTGAACAAGTTCAGGGTCTTTGTGGACACACAGTAGCAATACAGGAAGCGATAGGAATAGGTAGTGTGTTGTAATAAAACGAAATTGCCATGTAACATGATATTTTTTATTGGAATTTTATAAAAAAAAAAGTCTTTCATTACACAAAAGTGTACGGGAGGGTTGGGTGACCACATCCGCGGACAACACATATGCAAATGAGTCAAAAAATAACAGCAATGAAAGTTATTGGTCTCCACCTCCAAACTGACATACTGCCTTTATAGGTGGGCTTATCTGGACATTACGCTGTTTATTTGCGTACAGAGGGAGCAACACAACGTGTGATCGTAAAGTGTTGGCATAAAAGGAACTCTTTTTTTATTGGTCGAGGTGGAGCTTAAATAAATGCGACACTAAAATGGTTGAAACACCTCCTTACCATGCTTTGATCTCCGGTCAACTTACAGGTTACTCTAAATAGCGAAGCAGGCAATTATGCGAGATTCGAGCTTCACGGAGCATAAACTTGTGCTTCACTGATGCCCTTAGCTAGTGATGGAGTTAACGTCTTAATAGTAATTGTCACAACTGAAGCCATTTACTTTGAATTTGTGAATCGGGAGGCAAACTTGAGTTCAGTTATTGGAGATGGTGAAATATTGCGACGCTACAACATACACCTGTTATAGAGTGACATTGGCGTGGTTGGTCGCACACTGAATGGGTTGCTAACACGCTAAACCAGAGCAAAACTAAGAATAGTCTTGTAACGATGTACAACATCGACGCCTTTGCCAGAAGATCGCAATGAACAGCTGCGCAGTGTTTTATTACTGACCCGCAGCGAATAGGGGATGCATTTAAGCAACACTTCCAAAAATTACTTAAACAGACACGACCAGGAGGGACTCATAGGGAACCATGAAATCCCAACGCCAGTCGGGGAAGTAGTTCTCCCCCCACCTAGCATTGAAGAAATAGACGCAGGCACAGATGGGTTGCCATTAGAGCTCTTCAAGGCCCGTAGTGATGTTCTGATAGGCAGCATTGTCAGAATTTTTTGAGAAAAATGCAAGACTGGCGGGACCGTCATGTCAAGACAGCAGGTATGTTCCTGCTCAAAGTCGCTTATAAGTTCCTGTCCGGCGTACTGTGTAGGTATGTGCGTAGTTTTGTGCCCTGATGGCCTTGTGGACGTGGCTCACTTATAACAAAGAGGTGGGCGCTTGCTAAAAGTTCCGTATGTGGCAGCCGTGGCGTTGTCGACGCACCAACGTCGACCCCTACGCACTTGAGCCTACGCAGCCTAGGTTCGATTTCCGGTACGTGCAAAATACTTTTCACCCCTCCACTTCTTTCGAGTCACTGACAATGCTCAAAGAGCATTTTCAAATTGGCCGTTCGGAGTCGGCATAAAACTGGGACCTACAGTTTCCACTCGTGAGGGAACAACAGCACTCACGACACGAGTGGTTGCTGAGAAGCTTGGCCCTCTACGAATTGTAACGCCACCCATGTCATTATTAAACGTCTTTAAATTTTAGGATGTTTTTCAGTTCAACACCACTCAAGTTCTACAGGTCTATGAAGAAGTGCTTTCCAAGGAACTGCCTTCTTTTCCTTGCCAGTGCTAACATCGGCCAGAGGGCCTTTGCTGTAGCTCCAATTCTCGAGTGGGCGAGCCTTCTCGTGCGCACTTTGTAAAACGTGAGCCTAATGTAAGTAGTAGTACTTTCTGAGTATTAGTACTTTCTGAACAATCTGACTTTAAGCAATCAAACCTCTTCTCTAAGAACAATATCGCAAACACAGTTTTTTCTTTTCAAGAAAAGATCGTTCGGGGCGATCAGAGGAGATACCACCTGGAATTACACGGGTTGTACAACGACACCAATAGAGAGGCGTTGGCTGCGCTCTAGGACACACGCTCTAGGCCAAGCCTATGAGATAATGCACAGGCCATACCCGCGTTTAAGGTAGCACACACAACTGGAGAAGGCATCAGCCAACTGTGTGTACGAAGCGGGCAAATGTACCCTTCACAGTCTGTTAGACTGGAATTTGGTGGAACTGTGAATCATGAAAGCTGTCCGTGTCGGGAATTAAAGACTACACATAGAACCACGACTGCCACTCTGTCAGAGATATAAAATTGAAAGCGCACTTTATAACCTATAATACTGGTACAAAATGTGTAGTGGAATGACTTCAGGAAGCTAGAAGATCAGACTTATATCTTTTGCGGAAACTTTAAGTATGACTGTAACCTTAATATAAAATGATACCATACCACGCTCTTTACTTTAACGCCGTTGTTGTGAAACAGTGACTCGCGAAACAGTGAAAAGAAGTGAAAATCCTTGCTAATGTCATCACTCATCACATATGTTTGAGGAGGACAAAGTTATTGTTTTTCATCATTGCGGTGACAGATGTACACAAAAAATCTAAACTCCAAAGAGACAGAAATATGTTAGTTGTCAAATACGAGCCAGCGTTGGACATGTGTTCTTCTTTTCAATTAATTTGTGCGACATAAAGTTTTGTGTTCATAGAGAAACGCCAGCCAGAGCGTGTGTATTATGGTGACTGGAATATAAACCCATCGCCCTCATTTAACCATCTGTGAACACATTTTTGAAGGACCGTGCACCGTCGGTGAAGACTCCTCTGAGTGTATTGATGGGGGGAAAACTTTTTGTCGCGTAGTCTAGAAAGTTTAGTAATTTTGGAAGTGTCCAGTTACCAGGCCGCAAGTTGATTGATCTGAGTCTGACCATTGTCTTCCGAATTCGTCAAGAGGGGGAGGTGGAAAAGTGACTTTGATGGATCAGACGGTGTGTCTCTAGTCCAATGCATCCCATACACAACACACTTGTGTCCAGTGTGTGGGCTAGTCCTCGCTCCGATTTTTGGTGTGCCACACTGTGTAAGTAAAACTAACTCTTTGGTTATCGTGACATTGTCTGGTGTTTCGGACATTTCCACGCTCATTTTAGGGAGTAAACTGTCACATTTATACGAGCCAACGAAGTCTCAACGTATTGTTGTATTTGATTGTGGAATTGAACATTGTGTGGCAATCTATATGACTGCCACTGACTGAAAACGCAAATGGTCTTCATTTAAAGAAAACAGATTCAAAAGAAACCTTGACAAATATCGGGCGAATCGATTCTGATTACCTGAAAATATTTCAAGCCAATTCGTTTCTCAAGTCTCCCATACACCGCACACTTGTCGATGAGCTACAATGTACCCTGTGTGTGGGCTATTTCGCGAACTTTAGTCGCATTGCGTTCATTTGAGTGACGTGATCTGATAGTGTAAAGTGGTAACAGATGATGCGTTCCTAATAATATAATAAATATACAGAAATACTATCACCGTCACTGCTCATAACACTTTTCCGTCACCGTCAAAGTCCAAGGAATACACATTAGTTAATGTGTACGATTTAGTGTGATGTTTGCGGATGAAAATGACAAGCGTGCTGGGTAGGGGACACTTAAAGATCGAAGACTGTCGAATTGGTCCAAACAATTTCCATATGAAAACGAAAAAATCCGCCACGTTTTACTGCCACTTTATCCTGAAAAAATTGCAACCGCTCCTCTTTTTTTTTCTCTTTGAAGAGCGGAAATTATCATTTTTTCCAATCGTGTGAACAATGAACATAGCTTTACAATTGATTACACTTCAACTTTAGACTTGCTTGCTTGTATATACAAAAAATAATTCTGAAAGCAAACAAGTCTACCCAACATATTTCATTCACTTAAAATTCAAACCCAAACATTACACTCCCATATTTCGAAATCAAAACAGCAGCTAGTCTCTTGAGCAATTCGAAACATGCATGAGCACGTATCTTCGTATAATAAATAATTTCTGAGTCTGGTTAGGTTCGTTCCCGACATCAAGTGATTTATGGCGTTTATTCACAGCCAGCAGTTTCAGAATACCCAAATTAGACTTCCTCAAACGAGAGCATTTTATTCCCGTAAACGACTGAAAAGTTGCACATCTGCCTATTTCCGAGCTTATTTATGATTGAAGAAATAATGACTGAACGATGAGCTGGAGAGCATATACTGGAAATTTGACTTTAACGACGGAGATGCAACGTCTGTACAAAGACGGTTGTGTTTTTAAAGTTTCTGGAGAAGACATCTTCGCCATAATGAAATATGCCACCAACAATGTGTATCATGTGTGACAAAATAGGATGTTTCACAGGAGGTTGCAAGGACACAGAACATGAATTATAAAACTAAACATATAGCCCTTAAAGTTTCCTGAAAAACATACAAGGTGTGATTACTTGGGAAGTATTTATGGCAATGGAGTCGGGAATCCTTATCCCACTCATCCATCAAAGAGATGGAGGAACCCCTGTCTTATTTTGTTTTTATCCTATCAACGGAGTACAGTGATTATACTTATTTCTGGATTTTCCGTTAACAGAATAGAGGCACAAGTTTGGCCCCTTTTCAAATAAATCTCATCTCCCCAAGTGGGATGAATCCTGAAAAAATAAACTCCTTATCAGAGGTAAAAAGATAATTCAAAGCTAAATCGCTTTTTTTCCTGATTTGGGGGAAATATTGCTCTGAGACGGAAAAGTGAACGCTGTGTTTCAGCTGTTGAGTAGATTATGTGTGGATTTTGAGATTTAAGACAGGTTGTTTGAAAGAGAGTCACCACACTCTTACCGAAGTCATTCATTGTAGGCTAAAGAGCCTACATTTCAATGGAATAACCCCTCAATTTGATTATTAAACTTTTTTGTGTTACTGATTTTTTAAGGGACATCAAATTGTTAGCGGGGTTTTATTACATTTCAAATCAAGCGCCTCCAATCTGAAAACGGAAATTATACATCACGCGCCGGGCTTCGCTTAAATTATTCATAATAAATCTCTGCGGTTGACCTTTCTCAAAAACAACAGTACAGGATGATTCAATAGACAAAATTTATCAAAAAAAAAAGAAAACTAAAAACTCTGGGTTACTCATGGGATTGGGGTGGCTGTCAAAAGTTTGGAAGTTTGACAAGGGATTTGTTGGTCACTGTGGAAGAGTGTGAGCGAGAATTGGGAGTCTTTCACTTTCTGGGTTGAAATTATGATAATATTTGCTCTTGTACAGCTGGGTGAATTTCTTATGAAGGGATTTATTTGAGAATTCATTTGGGATCACTAATCCGACGCATTGGTAAAAACATACGCTTGAGAGTATAAATCAACCGTATATTATGTGTCAGGACTTGTTGAACAATTATTTGTGATGTGAACGTATGTTAATCACATTGCCAGCGACCCGTTGGGAATACGTCTAGCTAGGTAGGTAATATGTCTAGGGTGCACTGACCTGACGCTGACGAAATGGTGGCAGTGTCTTACTTAGACCAACGTGTTGGGTCAATTGCGCCCTTGCTAGGGACTTATAAACTCCTAAAACCAGCCAGACTCGAATACGAATCTTGAGTCCTCTAGCTCTATGAATAAGTGCTTTCCTCCAAAACTGTCATCTCTTCCTTGCTAGGGCTGGGATCTCGCAGAGCAGGTATTGGATGTATGTATATGAAAACTAGGGTAATCCATGAATTTCATTAAATACAAAGAATGTCGCCAGACAGTGCAAGATGAGGACAACGGAGGCAGGTGTCAGCGTCTGAAGTGCATTACAAGGCTAGGAGAACAGAAAATGGAAATGATGGATAATTAGATGACCAAATTCAAATGGTCGCAACTGTCCGCACTTCACACATCCCCACCCATGTCACTCAGTAAGTCTAATAGACCTTGTGGTAACCCCTTAAAATGATGGATGATCGATTCCTAAGATATTTCAGTCAACGAACCCCTTAAAGGCATTCAAAAAATACAAATTTTACAGCTCAAACTCCTTAAAATCACCTCAAAGTGGCATTTAAATGCATCAGCAGGCTATAGTTACACCCACGATATCATTCCCCATCAACCCCAGCTTGTGCCGAAATTAAAATTTTAGAAAAAATGTAAAAACTGAAAAATTCGGAGAAAAATCCCACAAATGAGGGGAATTTTTCAAAAATTTTAGTGCCGGCCGGAGGGGTAGCCGACTCTATATAAGGGTGCGCCCAAGTGGAGAGAGCTCAGTCTGTCGGTAGCCGTCGGGGGGTGCGAATCGGATCTATTTTTTTTTTTATTTTTTCTGCATTGTTTCTCGCTCTCGCTCTCACTCCACCACCACCCTCTCTCATGTATGTGCCGCAACCCACGCTCTTGCCCACGCCACCGGCAACCCACTTGCTGCTATATTGGGATCTTAAGGACAGGATGGCAGGTGGATGATGGACTCTATGATGAAGGATGATAGACTCTATGATGGAGATGAAGACGTTAGGGAGGATGTGTGTGGTCTTGCTGCATGTCGAGAACCTATATGTATTTTGCTTCTGTTTTGCTGATGGGTCACAGCCTAGAACAATCGTCGTCGCATTTTTGTTGTTTGAGGACTGTCACCCACCACCAACCGCGACCAAAATTTTCTTTTTCAATATGGAACCTTGATCGGAAGTATAGGTATGCATGCTTTAGAATGGTCCGCCATTGAATCATGCTCGGGTAAATGCATACACCGGTACGGACATGCATACCTACGCGTGCGCGGACTCTCGTTGGAGTCTCTAGTCCCTCGCCTCTCACTCTCTACCTCCACCCTTTGATTTCGGTTCAGTCCAACCGCCTTGAGTCTGATTTCACCCGGTGCCGTATTCATTTGGAGCGGCTTTTGCTCAAGCGAATCTTGATAAGACATTTTGAATTTTGTTTGCGTGGGTCTGTCACATTCTTGCATCATCCGTCGTCTGATGTATATTTATTTTTGTGTTTGGTTGGAATTGCCGCCCACCACCACGCCGTCGATGTACTTATGTGTCTCCGTAAAACTAATTGCGATCTACACTTGGGCCACCTCCGCCCACGGATTACGGTTCGGTATCGGGTCGGGTCAGTGCGCAAGCGATTTACACTCGGGCCACCTCCGCCCATGGATTACGGTTCGGTATCGGGTCGTGTCAGTGCGCAAGCGATTTACACTCGGGCCACCTCTGCTCTTGGATTACGGTTCGGTATCGGTTCGGTACAGGCTACCAGCAGGATTCAAGCGGCACATACATGGCTACAAGCAACCCATCCAAACCCACAAGCGGCCCACCGGAGACTGACTACAAAGGAGTTCTGTGCAACGATGCAGTTTGTGCACATGAGTATAACAAACCATTTTTATTTTATTTCTTTTCATTATTTATTCCATTTTACACTCATCATACATATATACCAACATTGAGTCATGACTCTCGTTTCGCAAATGAACATGCTAGCATGAATACGGTTTCGGGTACACGGGCATTCTTTGAATACTTAGCTAAATTATTATCAAAATAGTTTTAGCTAACCCCCTCGGGAGCCAAACAGGTCTCCTTGAGGCTAGGTAGGGGACCCCTCAGGACCCAAACAGGCGTCCTGAGGCTAGGTAGGGGACCCCTCAGGACCCGAACAGGCGTCCTGAGGCTAGGCAGGTCTTCTGTTCTTCTCTTTTCAGGTTTGCTCTTATATTTTCAGGCCTATCGTTTCCCTTTGCTCATCTACTTTCAGGTACACTGCCAGCAATGGCACGGGCGCGACACCCCTTTCTCTGCTCACAGCTTGTTTACGCGTTCATTTTCTCAGTTATTGCTTAGACTTAAGATTTGAATTGTATTTTACAGATGCTCACATCCTTCTCGGCGCGATTTTTCTTTCAGAACTATGATTTATTTTATGGCAGTTCGAAAGCATTCGCAGCTTGACAGGCGTTTGAGTTTCTCTTATGATCACTGCTCATGGCTTGTCGACCCATGTGGCACTTCGGTGTTGGAATGTTATATTCGCCGATTATGCCTGTGGACGTGGATAGGCCCTTGGGCATGATGGGGCAACAGACGAAGTTACTTGTCTAGCCGTAGTCTTTGATGTATTTTTAGTAGTCGTAGAATATTATATATTTCACAGGATTTCCTTTTGGTCACAAACAAGCACAATTGAGCAGGAAACTCGCGGCGGTATCAGGAACTTCGGTGAGCCATCGTACATTTTCCCATCATTTGTTTACGCCTAAGGAAGCTCGGATCAAATTTTAGCCAGACAGGTCTCGCCCTTTCTAAACTATTAATTTATTTCCATGGCAGTTCGATGAAAGCAACCGTCGTCGCTTTAACAAGATCTACCAAGGCTTGCTTTAGGGTAAAGATATTTTCTATTAACCAGCACAGCGGCTCACGTCCTTTTGAGCGCGATTTTGGGTTTCAGAACTATGAATCTATTTTATGGCAGTTCGGAAGCACTCGTAGCTCGTTAGGGTTTGGGTTTCTCTTAGCTCCTCGGCTCATAGCTTGACCACACATGTGGCACTTCGGCTGTTAGTCGCCGATTGAGCCTGGTCGTGGACGAGTCCTTGAGCATGAGTGAGCACCGGACTAGGTTAATAGTCCGTTTAGTTATATTGTAGTATTTGCAGTAGAATTTGTAGTAGTTGTAGAATTTGTAGTAGTTGTAGAATTTGCAGTTGTATTTATTTAGAAGTAGATTCAGGAGTTGGCAGCCCAGATGTTACCAGACAGAGTCGACAGATTGTTGCTGTGTGTGCACAAAGCTGAATAGTTTACATCATAGTTTTATATTTTAAAAGAAATGAGCTCATTTCCGTCGCGTACATTTAACTATATACTTTTATTTATTTCTTAGCTCCCATACAGATATCCTTGAGGCTGGGCAGAAACATCATCTTTCTCCTTTTCAGGTACACAGGCAGCAGATACATGGGCCCATCGTGATATTTCGGTTCATTCGCGGTTCGGTTCGTCTCGGTTATGTTAGGCAACGAGCTGCATCACTTCACAAGATAAAATTCGCAACTTGTTCAGTCTTCGAGCTTCGTGTTTATTTTTTGCTCAAATGGCTATATTTTGCATGCATTTCTATACGTACAGGATAACTCTGTAAGAGAGTAGGATTAGCTTTAAGATATCCTTTAGATAGGTAGGGAATCAGGAGGCTAGTAAGAAATATATTATTTTTGTCAAGTTAGGCCTTCATGACCCCAACAAGTGTCCATGAAGATAGGTAGGGGACCATTTAGATAGGTAGGGAATCAGGAGGATAGGCCTTCAGGTCCCAAACAGATAGGTAGGGGACCCCTCAAGGGTCCAAACAGGCCCCTTTGAGGATAGGTAGGACTTATCGAGTCGGATCTTGTCGTTTATAGACTATGCATGCGCGCCGACTCTTGGAATGGGAAGGGTGTTTTTAGTCAGTAAAAATCTGACACTACTATGTGTACACGGGTCACATAGTGTCTTCCTGAAGATTTTCACCAACCCACGCAAAAACAAAAAAAAAAAAAAGAAAAAACGGAAATAACGTATTCGGACGCAGTCGCGACTGTTTGCGGCGGTATCAAGCTTTTTGGGCCAATAATTGCAATTAAAGCAGGATATTCAAATTGCGATTCATTGTCACACTAGATTGCGAGTGTCTACAGTCAGATCACCAGATCAATCAACTGCCATTGAATACATAACTCAACCATAGATGCAAGCATGCATTGATGCCTGAGCACTGGTGTCACTGTAGCACTCAGTTCTCTCAAGCATCTGTATCCATTCTTGCATCAAGAATCAACAAAATCGTGTACATCCTTGCGACGAAATCAAATCAATGATGCTGATCTTTTCTTGCTCAGTGTCGATTATAGAGTCCTTACTGTCGCTATAATACTCAGATCAAGCCAGCGAGTTCTGGGTCTACCTAGGTCTTCGTGCAATATCTAAAGGTTTTTCTGTTGCAATTTGTTGTGCAGTCCTCTTCAAGGATGCGACGGTTTTGGCTTTACGGCGGCAAATCAATTCACTACACTCAACAAATATCAACCATATTACGATTCTGCATTGGCAGAGAAGGATATCCGATTCTCAACGACTCTCGGTAGAAAATTTTGACTTATTACGCTTCTACATTCAATTTCCATTCTGATGTCTCATCATTAAATCTAATTATTGAAAATCTGTTTTTATCTGTCTTTAAATTCCTCGATTTCAATGTGAAAATGGAGGCAATCACTTATTTTAGCTAGTAGAAACATCCAAGACTCTCCTGCTCAATGATCTCACTTTATCCCGCTTCTATATTTGATACCTTATTATCCGTGTTATTACCTTATCTGTGTGGTATCCCACATTCTCAGGCTCGCCCTCATTATTGAGAAAATCGTTTCAGAAAAAGTTGTCATCATGAAATCCACATCGACTAAATCTCGTTTATTTTCAGCAAAAATATGCGACCCAAGTGCGTTGCCAGTTTACTGCATTTTTTCGTGCGGAATGTGTCATTTTCTCAAAAGTCGATTTTTTCAGTTTTTTGCAGATATAATCCCTCAAATGCTTGTGGCTCAATGTGGGAGAATATTTTAAGTTAATTCTATAAACGAATTCATTCTAAATGCTTCAAAATGCAAGAAAACTGAGTCAGCAGTGACCTCGTTGATACTGATAAAAAGAGATGAAAAGTTGTTGGTCTGGCAATGCTTGCGTCACATACAAATTGAGTGAGAAATGACCAGGGAAGCGTTTCAGCGTTTAACGAGTTGAAATCGAAAGAAAATGTTTTTGATAAGTGCATGGAATATTTCGACACGCATTTGGCGGTTATTCCTTCGAAAAAAAATAGAATTTCATGGGTTTTCGTCAAAAATCATTGTCGGTTGTTGCGCTGTCAAACTATGGTGTTGCCAGGCATATTGTTTGCGATCGACACATCATGTTTATTTTTTTTATATAAATTATATAATTCTTTAACAACGAGATGCAAATAATGATGTGTCAAATTTATGGAGCTCATACCACTTAATGTGTACAGACGTTTTTTATTTGTTCTGGCGAATAACTTTCGACAAGGCTTAGGCTAAATTTATCGTCAGGGGTGGTTGTGAGAAATGAAAAGCGACCGAGAATTATAAAAAAGAATAGATCTTGTCTCCTTTTCATTTTGTTTTTCTTTGCAAACAATGTGAACGTTGCTCCAACTACAACTCATTAAAAGTATTCAACTATATAAATGGTTCGTCGAGTCGGTAATAAAAACAAGCAGTCCTTTTCCTTCCATGGATCGTATTCACTTAAAGCGAAATCTAAAAAGTCCAATAATGTATCTAGTGATAAGTTTAATCTTGTGGAAGAATATCTTCTGTCGGTTCATCTGAAACGCACTCTCAAGACCACCCAAGACCACTGACAGGAAAATGTGACCTTGTACCCCTATTGAAGAGTATTAAAATGACTGGCGTGTAAGCTATTTGAATTTCGAATTCATTTGGGATCACTAATCCGACGCATTGGTAAAAAACATACGCTTGAGAGTATAAATCAACCGACTATTTATATACGTTTACATAGTATGTGTTAGGACTTGTTGAACAATTATTTCTGATGTAAACGTATGTCAATCACATTGCCGTTGTGGACACGTCTAACTAGGTAGGTAATTGCGTGCATTGACCTGACGCTGACGAAATGGTGACAGTGACTGACTTAGACCAACGTGTTGGGTCAATTGCGCCCTTGCTAGGGAGTTATAAACTCCTAAAACCAGCCAGACTCGAATACGAATCTTGAGTCCTCTAGCTCTATGAAGAAGTGCTTTCCTCCAAAACTGTCATCTCTTCCTTGCTAGGGCTGGGATCTCGCAGAGCAGGTATTGGATGTATGTATATGAAAACTAGGGTAATCCATGAATTTCATTAAATACAAAGAATGTCGCCAGGCAGTACAAGATGAGGACAACGGAGGCAGGTGTCAGCGTTTGAAGTGCATTACAAGGCTAGGAGAACAGAAAATGGAAATGATGAATAAATAGATGACCAAATTCAATTGGTCGCAACTGTCCGCACTTCACACATCCCCACCCATGTCACTCAGTAAGTCTAATAGACCTTGTGGTAACCCCTTAAAATGATCGATGAGCGATTCCTAAGATATTTCAGTCAACGAACCCCTTAAAGGCATTCAAAAAATACAAATTTTACAGCTCAAACTCCTTAAAATCACCTCAAAGTGGCATTTAAATGCATCAGCAGGCTATAGTTACACCCACGATATCATTCCCCATCAACCCCAGCTTGTGCCGAAATTAAAATTTTAGAAAAAATGTAAAAACTGAAAAATTCGGAGAAAAATCCCACAAATGAGGGGAATTTTTCAAAAATTTTAGTGCCGGCCGGAGGGGTAGCCGACTCTATATAAGGGTGCGCCCAAGTGGAGAGAGCTCAGTCTGTCGGTAGCCGTCGGGGGGTGCGAATCGGATCTATTTTTTTTTTTTATTTTTTCTGCATTGTTTCTCGCTCTCGCTCTCACTCCACCACCACCCTCTCTCATGTATGTGCCGCAACCCACGCTCTTGCCCACGCCACCGGCAACCCACTTGCTGCTATATTGGGATCTTAAGGACAGGATGGCAGGTGGATGATGGACTCTATGATGAAGGATGATAGACTCTATGATGGAGATGAAGACGTTAGGGAGGATGTGTGTGGTCTTGCTGCATGTCGAGAACCTATATGTATTTTGCTTCTGTTTTGCTGATGGGTCACAGCCTAGAACAATCGTCGTCGCATTTTTGTTGTTTGAGGACTGTCACCCACCACCAACCGCGACCAAAATTTTCTTTTTCAATATGGAACCTTGATCGGAAGTATAGGTATGCATGCTTTAGAATGGTCCGCCATTGAATCATGCTCGGGTAAATGCATACACCGGTACGGACATGCATACCTACGCGTGCGCGGACTCTCGTTGGAGTCTCTAGTCCCTCGCCTCTCACTCTCTACCTCCACCCTTTGATTTCGGTTCAGTCCAACCGCCTTGAGTCTGATTTCACCCGGTGCCGTATTCATTTGGAGCGGCTTTTGCTCAAGCGAATCTTGATAAGACATTTTGAATTTTGTTTGCGTGGGTCTGTCACATTCTTGCATCATCCGTCGTCTGATGTATATTTATTTTTGTGTTTGGTTGGAATTGCCGCCCACCACCACGCCGTCGATGTACTTATGTGTCTCCGTAAAACTAATTGCGATCTACACTTGGGCCACCTCCGCCCACGGATTACGGTTCGGTATCGGGTCGGGTCAGTGCGCAAGCGATTTACACTCGGGCCACCTCCGCCCATGGATTACGGTTCGGTATCGGGTCGTGTCAGTGCGCAAGCGATTTACACTCGGGCCACCTCTGCTCTTGGATTACGGTTCGGTATCGGTTCGGTACAGGCTACCAGCAGGATTCAAGCGGCACATACATGGCTACAAGCAACCCATCCAAACCCACAAGCGGCCCACCGGAGACTGACTACAAAGGAGTTCTGTGCAACGATGCAGTTTGTGCACATGAGTATAACAAACCATTTTTATTTTATTTCTTTTCATTATTTATTCCATTTTACACTCATCATACATATATACCAACATTGAGTCATGACTCTCGTTTCGCAAATGAACATGCTAGCATGAATACGGTTTCGGGTACACGTGCATTCTTTGAATACTTAGCTAAATTATTATCAAAATAGTTTTAGCTAACCCCCTCGGGAGCCAAACAGGTCTCCTTGAGGCTAGGTAGGGGACCCCTCAGGACCCAAACAGGCGTCCTGAGGCTAGGTAGGGGACCCCTCAGGACCCGAACAGGCGTCCTGAGGCTAGGCAGGTCTTCTGTTCTTCTCTTTTCAGGTTTGCTCTTATATTTTCAGGCCTATCGTTTCCCTTTGCTCATCTACTTTCAGGTACACTGCCAGCAATGGCACGGGCGCGACACCCCTTTCTCTGCTCACAGCTTGTTTACGCGTTCATTTTCTCAGTTATTGCTTAGACTTAAGATTTGAATTGTATTTTACAGATGCTCACATCCTTCTCGGCGCGATTTTTCTTTCAGAACTATGATTTATTTTATGGCAGTTCGAAAGCATTCGCAGCTTGACAGGCGTTTGAGTTTCTCTTATGATCACTGCTCATGGCTTGTCGACCCATGTGGCACTTCGGTGTTGGAATGTTATATTCGCCGATTATGCCTGTGGACGTGGATAGGCCCTTGGGCATGATGGGGCAACAGACGAAGTTACTTGTCTAGCCGTAGTCTTTGATGTATTTTTAGTAGTCGTAGAATATTATATATTTCACAGGATTTCCTTTTGGTCACAAACAAGCACAATTGAGCAGGAAACTCGCGGCGGTATCAGGGACTTCGGTGAGCCATCGTACATTTTCCCATCATTTGTTTACGCCTAAGGAAGCTCGGATCAAATTTTAGCCAGACAGGTCTCGCCCTTTCTAAACTATTAATTTATTTCCATGGCAGTTCGATGAAAGCAACCGTCGTCGCTTTAACAAGATCTACCAAGGCTTGCTTTAGGGTAAAGATATTTTCTATTAACCAGCACAGCGGCTCACGTCCTTTTGAGCGCGATTTTGGGTTTCAGAACTATGAATCTATTTTATGGCAGTTCGGAAGCACTCGTAGCTCGTTAGGGTTTGGGTTTCTCTTAGCTCCTCGGCTCATAGCTTGACCACACATGTGGCACTTCGGCTGTTAGTCGCCGATTGAGCCTGGTCGTGGACGAGTCCTTGAGCATGAGTGAGCACCGGACTAGGTTAATAGTCCGTTTAGTTATATTGTAGTATTTGCAGTAGAATTTGTAGTAGTTGTAGAATTTGTAGTAGTTGTAGAATTTGCAGTTGTATTTATTTAGAAGTAGATTCAGGAGTTGGCAGCCCAGATGTTACCAGACAGAGTCGACAGATTGTTGCTGTGTGTGCACAAAGCTGAATAGTTTACATCATAGTTTTATATTTTAAAAGAAATGAGCTCATTTCCGTCGCGTACATTTAACTATATACTTTTATTTATTTCTTAGCTCCCATACAGATATCCTTGAGGCTGGGCAGAAACATCATCTTTCTCCTTTTCAGGTACACAGGCAGCAGATACATGGGCCCATCGTGATATTTCGGTTTATTCGTGGTTCGGTTCGTCTCGGTTATGTTAGGCAACGAGCTGTATTACTTCACAAGATAAAATTCGCAACTTGTTCAGTCTTCGAGCTTCGTGTTTATTTTTTGCTCAAATGGCTATATTTTGCATGCATTTCTATACGTACAGGATAACTCTGTAAGAGAGTAGGATTAGCTTTAAGATATCCTTTAGATAGGTAGGGAATCAGGAGGCTAGTAAGAAATATATTATTTTTGTCAAGTTAGGCCTTCATAACCCCAACAGGTGTCCATGAAGATAGGTAGGGGACCATTTAGATAGGTAGGGAATCAGGAGGATAAGCCTTCAGGTCCCAAACAGATAGGTAGGGGACCCCTCAAGGGCCCAAACAGGCCCCTTTGAGGATAGGTAGGACTTATCGAGTCGGATCTTGTCGTTTATAGACTATGCATGCGCGCCGACTCTTGGAATGGGAAGGGTGTTTTTAGTCAGTAAAAATCTGACACTACTATGTGTACACGGGTCACATAGTGTCTTCCTGAAGATTTTCACCAACCCACGCAAAAACAAAAAAAAAAAAACAAAAAACGCAAATAACGTATTCGGACGCAGTCTGTCACTGTAGCACTCAGTTCTCTCAAGTAGACCATAATTTCTTGAAATATGATCAACCCTACAATCTGTATCCATTCTTGCATCAAGAATCAACAAAATCGTGTACATCCTTGCGACGAAATCAAATCAATGATGCTGATCTTTTCTTGCTCAGTGTCGATTATAGAGTCCTTACTGTCGCTACAATACTCAGATCAAGCCAGCGAGTTCTGGGTCTACCTAGGTCTTCGTGCAATATCTTAAGGTTTTTCTGTTGCAATTTGTTGTGCAGTCCTCTTCAAGGATGCGACGGTTTTGGCTTTACGGCGGCAAATCAATTCACTACACTCAACAAATATCAACCATATTACGATTCTGCATTGGCAGAGAAGGATATCCGATTCTCAACGCTTCTACATTCAATTTCCATTCTTATGTCTCATCATTAAATCTAATTATTGAAAATCTGTTTTTATCTGTCTTTAAATTCCTCGATTTCAATGTGAAAATGGAGGCAATCACTTATTTTAGCTAGTAGAAACATCCAAGACTCTCCTGCTCAATGATCTCACTTTATCCCGCTTCTATATTTGATACCTTATTATCCGTGTTATTACCTTATCCGTGTGGTATCCCACATTCTCAGGCTCGCCCTCATTATTGAGAAAATCGCTTCAGAAAAAGTTGTCATCATGAAATCCACATCGACTAAATCTAGTTTATTTTCAGCAAAAATATGCGACCCAAGTGCGTTGCCAGTTTACTGCATTTTTTCGTGCGGAATGTGTCATTTTCTCAAAAGTCGATTTTTTCAGTTTTTTGCAGATATAATCCCTCAAATGCTTGTGGCTCAATGTGGGAGAATATTTTAAGTTAATTCTATAAACGAATTCATTCTAAATGCTTCAAAATGCAAGAAAACTGAGTCAGCAGTGACCTCGTTGATACTGATAAAAAGAGATGAATAGTTGTTGGTCTGGCAATGCTTGCGTCACATACAAATTGAGTGAGAAATGACCAGGGAAGCGTTTCAGCGTTTAACGAGTTGAAATCGAAAGAAAATGTTTTTGATAAGTGTATGGAATATTTCGACACGCATTTGGCGGTTATTCCTTCCAAAAAAAATAGAATTTCATGGGCTTTCGTCAAAAATCATTGTCGGTTGTTGCGCTGTCAAACTATGGGGTTGCCAGGCATATTGTTTGCGATCGACACATCATGTTTATTTTTTTTATATAAATTATATAATTCTTTAACAACGAGATGCAAATAATGATGTGTCAAATTTATGGAGCTCATACCACTTAATGTGTACAGACGTTTTTTATTTGTTCTGGCGAATAACTTTCGACAAGGCTTAGGCTAAATTTATCGTCAGGGGTGGGTGTGAGAAATGAAAAGCGACCGAGAATTATAAAAAAGAATAGATCTTGTCTCCTTTTCATTTTGTTTTTCTTTGCAAACAATGTGAACGTTGCTCCAACTACAACTCATTAAAAGTATTCAACTATATAAATGGTTCGTCGAGTCGGTAATAAAAACAAGCAGTCCTTTTCCTTCCATGGATCGTATTCACTTAAAGCGAAATCTAAAAAGTCCAATAATGTATCTAGTGATAAGTTTAATCTTGTGGAAGAATATCTTCTGTCGGTTCATCTGAAACGCACTCTCAAGACCACCCAAGACCACTGACAGGAAAATGTGACCTTGTACCCCTATTGAAGAGTATTAAAATGACTGGCGTGTAAGCTATTTGAATTTCGAATTCATTTGGGATCACTAATCCGACGCATTGGTAAAAAACATACGCTTGAGAGTATAAATCAACCGACTATTTATATACGTTTACATAGTATGTGTTAGGACTTGTTGAACAATTATTTCTGATGTAAACGTATGTCAATCACATTGCCGTTGTGGACACGTCTAACTAGGTAGGTAATTGCGTGCATTGACCTGACGCTGACGAAATGGTGACAGTGACTGACTTAGACCAACGTGTTGGGTCAATTGCGCCCTTGCTAGGGAGTTATAAACTCCTAAAACCAGCCAGACTCGAATACGAATCTTGAGTCCTCTAGCTCTATGAAGAAGTGCTTTCCTCCAAAACTGTCATCTCTTCCTTGCTAGGGCTGGGATCTCGCAGAGCAGGTATTGGATGTATGTATAAGAAAACTAGGGTAATCCATGAATTTCATTAATTACAAAGAATGTCGCCAGACAGTGCAAGATGAGGACAACGGAGGCAGGTGTCAGCGTCTGAAGTGCATTACAAGGCTAGGAGAACAGAAAATGGAAATGATGGATAATTAGATGACTAAATTCAATTGGTAGCAACTGTCCGCACTTCACACATCCCCACCCATGTCACTCAGTAAGTCTAATAGACGTTGTGGTAACCCCTTAAAACGATCAATGATCGATTCCTAAGATATGTCAGTCAACGAATCCCTTAAAGGCATTCAAAAAATACAAATTTTACAGCTCAAACCCCTTAAAATCACCTCAAAGTGGCATTTAAATGCATCAGCAGGCTATAGTTACACCCACGATATCATTCCCCATCAACCCCAGCTTGTGCCGAAATTAAAATTTAAAAAAAAATGTAAAAACTGAAAAATTTGGAGAAAAATCCCACAAATGAGGGGAATTTTTCAAAAATTTTAGTGCCGGCCGGAGGGGTAGCCGACTCTATATAAGGGTGCGCCCAAGTGGAGAGAGCTCAGTCTGTCGGTAGCCGTCGGGGGGTGCGAATCGGATCTATTTTTTTTTTTATTTTTTCTGCATTGTTTCTCGCTCTCGCTCTCACTCCACCACCACCCTCTCTCATGTATGTGCCGCAACCCACGCTCTTGCCCACGCCACCGGCAACCCACTTGCTGCTATATTGGGATCTTAAGGACAGGATGGCAGGTGGATGATGGACTCTATGATGAAGGATGATAGACTCTATGATGGAGATGAAGACGTTAGGGAGGATGTGTGTGGTCTTGCTGCATGTCGAGAACCTATATGTATTTTGCTTCTGTTTTGCTGATGGGTCACAGCCTAGAACAATCGTCGTCGCATTTTTGTTGTTTGAGGACTGTCACCCACCACCAACCGCGACCAAAATTTTCTTTTTCAATATGGAACCTTGATCGGAAGTATAGGTATGCATGCTTTAGAATGGTCCGCCATTGAATCATGCTCGGGTAAATGCATACACCGGTACGGACATGCATACCTACGCGTGCGCGGACTCTCGTTGGAGTCTCTAGTCCCTCGCCTCTCACTCTCTACCTCCACCCTTTGATTTCGGTTCAGTCCAACCGCCTTGAGTCTGATTTCACCCGGTGCCGTATTCATTTGGAGCGGCTTTTGCTCAAGCGAATCTTGATAAGACATTTTGAATTTTGTTTGCGTGGGTCTGTCACATTCTTGCATCATCCGTCGTCTGATGTATATTTATTTTTGTGTTTGGTTTTAAGAATTGCCGCCCACCACCACGCCGTCGATGTACTTATGTGTCTCCGTAAAACTAATTGCGATCTACACTCGGGCCACCTCCGCCCACGGATTACGGTTCGGTATCGGGTCGGGTCAGTGCGCAAGCGATTTACACTCGGGCCACCTCCGCCCATGGATTACGGTTCGGTATCGGGTCGTGTCAGTGCGCAAGCGATTTACACTCGGGCCACCTCTGCTCTTGGATTACGGTTCGGTATCGGTTCGGTACAGGCTGCCAGCAGGATGCAAGCGGCACATACATGGCTACAAGCAATCCATCAAAAGCCACAAGCGGCTCACCGGAGACTGACTACAAAGGAGTTCTGTGCAACGATGCAGTTTGTGCACATGAGTATAACAAACCATTTTTATTTTATTTCTTTTCATTATTTATTCCATTTTACACTCATCATACATATATACCAACATTGAGTCATGACTCTCGTTTCGCAAATGAACATGCTAGCATGAATACGGTTTCGGGTACACGGGCATTCTTTGAATACTTAGCTAAATTATTATCAAAATAGTTTTAGCTAACCCCCTCGGGAGCCAAACAGGTCTCCTTGAGGCTAGGTAGGGGACCCCTCAGGACCCAAACAGGCGTCCTGAGGCTAGGTAGGGGACCCCTCAGGACCCGAACAGGCGTCCTGAGGCTAGGCAGGTCTTCTGTTCTTCTCTTTTCAGGTTTGCTCTTATATTTTCAGGCCTATCGTTTCCCTTTGCTCTTCTACTTTCAGGTACACTGCCAGCAATGGCACGGGCGCGACACCCCTTTCTCTGCTCACAGCTTGTTTACGCGTTCATTTTCTCAGTTATTGCTTAGACTTAAGATTTGAATTGTATTTTACAGATGCTCACATCCTTCTCGGCGCGATTTTTCTTTCAGAACTATGATTTATTTTATGGCAGTTCGAAAGCATTCGCAGCTTGACAGGCGTTTGAGTTTCTCTTATGATCACTGCTCATGGCTTGTCGACCCATGTGGCACTTCGGTGTTGGAATGTTATATTCGCCGATTATGCCTGTGGACGTGGATAGGCCCTTGGGCATGATGGGCAACAGACGAAGTTACTTGTCTAGCCGTAGTCTTTGAAGTATTTTTAGTAGTCGTAGAATATTATATATTTCACAGGATTTCCTTTTGGTCACAAACAAGCACAATTGAGCAGGAAACTCGCGGCGGTATCAGGGACTTCGGTGAGCCATCGTACATTTTCCCATCATTTGTTTACGCCTAAGGAAGCTCGGATCAAATTTTAGCCAGACAGGTCTCGCCCTTTCTAAACTATTAATTTATTTCCATGGCAGTTCGATGAAAGCAACCGTCGTCGCTTTAACAAGATCTACCAAGGCTTGCTTTAGGGTAAAGATATTTTCTATTAACCAGCACAGCGGCTCACGTCCTTTTGAGCGCGATTTTGGGTTTCAGAACTATGAATCTATTTTATGGCAGTTCGGAAGCACTCGTAGCTCGTTAGGGTTTGGGTTTCTCTTAGCTCCTCGGCTCATAGCTTGACCACACATGTGGCACTTCGGCTGTTAGTCGCCGATTGAGCCTGGTCGTGGACGAGTCCTTGAGCATGAGTGAGCACCGGACTAGGTTCATAGTCCGTTTAGTTATATTGTAGTATTTGCAGTAGAATTTGTAGTAGTTGTAGAATTTGTAGTAGTTGTAGAATTTGCAGTAGTTGTAGAGTTTGCAGTAGTTGTAGAGTTTCTACTTTATTCTAGTTTATTTAGAAGTAGATTCAGGAGTTGGCTGCCCAGATGTTACCAGACAGAGTCGACAGATTGTTGCTGTGTGTGCACAAAGCTGAATAGTTTACATCATAGTTTTATATTTTAAAAGAAATGAGCTCATTTCCGTCGCGTACATTTAACTATATACTTTTATTTATTTCTTAGCTCCCATACAGATATCCTTGAGGCTGGGCAGAAACATCATCTTTCTCCTTTTCAGGTACACAGGCAGCAGATACATGGGCCCATCGTGATATTTCGGTTCATTCGCGGTTCGGTTCGTCTCGGTTATGTTAGGCAACGAGCTGCATCACTTCACAAGATAAAATTCGCAACTTGTTCAGTCTTCGAGCTTCGTGTTTATTTTTGCTCAAATGGCTATATTTTGCATGCATTTCTATACGTACAGGATAACTCTGTAAGAGAGTAGGATTAGCTTTAAGATATCCTTTAGATAGGTAGGGAATCAGGAGGCTAGTAAGAAATATATTATTTTTGTCAAGTTAGGCCTTCATGACCCCAACAGGTGTCCATGAAGATAGGTAGGGGACCATTTAGATAGGTAGGGAATCAGGAGGATAGGCCTTCAGGTCCCAAACAGATAGGTAGGGGACCCCTCAAGGGCCCAAACAGGCCCCTTTGAGGATAGGTAGGACTTATCGAGTCGGATCTTGTCGTTTATAGACTATGCATGCGCGCCGACTCTTGGAATGGGAAGGGTGTTTTTAGTCAGTAAAAATCTGACACTACTATGTGTACACGGGTCACATAGTGTCTTCCTGAAGATTTTCACCAACCCACGCAAAAACAAAAAAAAAAAAAAACAAAAAACGCAAATAACGTATTCGGACGCAGTCGCGACTGTTTGCGGCGGTATCAAGCTTTTTCGGCCAATAATTGCAATTAAAGCAGGATATTCAAATTGTGATTCATTGTCACACTAGATTGCGAGTGTCTACAGTCAGACCACCAGATCAATCAACTGCCATTGAATACATAACTCAACCATAGATGCAAGCATGCATTGATGCCTGAGCACTGGTGTCACTGTAGCACTCAGTTCTCTCAAGTACACCATAATTTCATGAAATATGATCACCCTACAATCTGTATCCATTCTTGAATCAAGAATCAAATCGTGTACATCCTTGCGACGAAATCAAATCAATGACGCTGATCTTTTCTTGCTCAGTGTCGATTATAGAGTCCTTGCTGTTGCTACCATACTCAGATCAAGCCAGCGAGTTCTGGGTCTACATAGGTCTTCGTGCAATATCTTAAGGTTTTTCTGTTGCAATTTGTTGTGCAGTCCTCTTCAAGGATGCGACGGTTTTGGCTTTACGGCGGCAAATCAATTCACTACACTCAACAAATATCAACCATATTACGATTCTGCATTGGCAGAGAAGGATATCCGATTCTCAACGACTCTCGGTAGAAAATTTTGACTTATTACGCTTCTACATTCAATTTCCATTCTGATGTCTCATCATTAAATCTAATTATTGAAAATCTGTTTTTATCTGTCTTTAAATTCCTCGATTTCAATGTGAAAATGGAGGCAATCACTTATTTTAGCTAGTAGAAACATCCAAGACTCTCCTGCTCAATGATCTCACTTTATCCCGCTTCTATATTTGATACCTTATTATCCGTGTTATTACCTTATCTGTGTGGTATCCCACATTCTCAGGCTCGCCCTCATTATTGAGAAAATCGTTTCAGAAAAAGTTGTCATCATGAAATCCACATCGACTAAATCTCGTTTATTTTCAGCAAAAATATGCGACCCAAGTGCGTTGCCAGTTTACTGCATTTTTTCGTGCGGAATGTGTCATTTTCTCAAAAGTCGATTTTTTCAGTTTTTTGCAGATATAATCCCTCAAATGCTTGTGGCTCAATGTGGGAGAATATTTTAAGTTAATTCTATAAACGAATTCATTCTAAATGCTTCAAAATGCAAGAAAACTGAGTCAGCAGTGACCTCGTTGATACTGATAAAAAGAGATGAATAGTTGTTGGTCTGGCAATGCTTGCGTCACATACAAATTGAGTGAGAAATGACCAGGGAAGCGTTTCAGCGTTTAACGAGTTGAAATCGAAAGAAAATGTTTTTGATAAGTGCATGGAATATTTCGACACGCATTTGGCGGTTATTCCTTCGAAAAAAAAAAATAGAATTTCATGGGTTTTCGTCAAAAATCATTGTCGGTTGTTGCGCTGTCAAACTATGGTGTTGCCAGGCATATTGTTTGCGATCGACACATTATGTTAACGTTTTAAGAAATATTTTAGGCTCTAATATAAGTCTTTACAACTTCAATTTATGAAGCTCATACCACTTAATGCGTACAGACGTTTTTTATTTGTACTGGCGAATAACTTTCGACAAGGCTTAGGCTAAGTTTATCGTCAGGGGTGGGTTTGAGAAATAAAAAGCGGCCGAAAATTAAAAAAAGAATTGATCTTGTTTCCTTTTCATTTTGTTTTTCTTTGCAAACAATGTGAACGTTGCTCCAACTACAACTCATTAAAAGTATTCAACTACATAAATGGTTCGTCGAGTCGGTAATACAAGCAATCCTTTTCCTTCCATAGATCGTATTCACCAATAATGTATCTAGTAATAAGTTTAATCTTGTGGAAGAATATCTTCTTTCGGTTCATCTGAAACGCACTCTCAAGACCACCCAAGACCACTGACAGGAAAATGTGACCTTGTACCCCTTGTATTAAAATGAATGGCGTGTAAGCTATTTGCATTAGATTGTCAATTGAGAGCCATACCCATGCGTTTCTTGTGACTTAAGGACTATAATTTCCAATTTGGTATACTTTGGTATACTGGCAGTAGCTCCATATCATTGTCATCTACTTATGCAGAAAAAAAGAGAGATGATTTTCCACCTTTTTAGCCACAAAGGCGATCGGCAGACAATAAACGTTTGAAAGGTTGCGCCCTCGAGGATGTAACCCCAACAATGAATGGGTGGTGTTCATCCTCCACGTGAAAAATATGTTAAAGCCTGTGTCTCTGACATGCTCTCTAGACTCGTATTCAATAGTTCATTCAAGCAACATCGAGGGGTATGTGAAATGACTTTGGTGAGCCAAAGGAATTCTGTCACATACACGTACGTGGGGGGCATCGTCATGAGTTTGCTTTATAAAAAAGGGACAGAGATTTGTCTGATGAACGGCCTTGCAGATGTGGAAAATATGATGAACAAAAGTGTGTACACACATAACTCACAATCTACGAACATCTATGCACATATGATGCCAGCTGTGAAATACGAATAAATTGGTATTTTCGAGAAAGGCGTCGTCCTATGTTGGTGGACAAAAAATATACGAAGAGGCATGAGTAAAACGATCGTAATCGGCTCTTAATCTCACATCATCAGTCTGTCGTTCTTCACAGAAACTATCATGTGCTCCATTGGGGTATCAAGTAAATGTCTGCACTTGTTTTTTTTTCATTTTCTTGAAGCGCATAAACCAGGTCATTCTAACGCACATCAGCTTAACTTTAATAAAACATTATTGCCATACAATTGTCTGTCAATTAAATTTTAATTGATGTATATTTAAATCATTTATAGATAAAAAAAACACCCTTTAGAACTATAGCACGCACACCACGAGTTGTTGCTTTAGAAGCTTCGACGGACTGTATCTGTATCATATTGTATTATTATCTAAACAGCATGAAATTCAAGTGCAAATGACGTGTCACGTGAATCTCTATAAATTATTGAATTTAAAATCCACCCAATTCCATTAAAGATCGAGAGGTAAGCACTTATTCTTTACGTTTGAGGAACCAAATTGAACACCACTGCGGATAAAAGTCACCACATTTAGTATTCGTTTCTGGGAATTACTGAGCAATACGTCTCAAATTTTTTTTCAACAACCTCGCGTGCGACACTTGAGGCAACTAGCCAGAGAGCGTGCTCGTTGGAGAGGCTTGTCGGTTAAGGCTCAGGTCCAGCCCGGACTGTAGCGAAAAATAAAGAAGAAGCTAGAGATCAATCGCATTTTAGTGCGGGCTTGGCACGTAGTTAAATTTCCGAATTGCTTCCAAACCCGCAAAAGACAACAGTCACCACTACACCACTTCCCATCAAAACTTCCTATAGAACAGGATACCAAATTACAATTCAGACCACAAAAGTTTTAACTTCCGCTAAATGTAGACAATTCCATTCAGCTAAACCAGAAACATTACAAACCATGATAACTTCCTCCCGCCCAATTTCCTCTTGCTAACAACAAATAAACTTTCAAGCCATAACGTCCGCAACCGGAATAGATGTCGAACTTAAAAACCAATTGCGTGCATCCGGTAATCGCTTGCGGAAAACATAATTCACTTTTCACAACATTTTCAACTGAATTTTAACAAATTACTGTTCAATAAAAATAAAAACATAAACATCCGTGACCGTGCACAATCCGAGCACACACACCATAAGAGGACACAACAATTATTTGGGAATGGCTGTAGCCAAGCGCCCGCGAACTCTTGTAACAAACGTAAAATATCGAGAATTCAATTCACAAAATTATCAATCGTTCGTGCTCTCGACTTTTGGCACGACACGAATGCGAACACATACTGATTAAATGCGTTCTACTCGTTGACTGGTCGGCCAGTGAGTCCCCGACGGCGGAAATCCTCATCGCATTTGGACTAGTTTCCAATTCCATCCATCCCGGTGTGCAGTGTTGTGTGTGTATTCAAGTCCCATTAGTGGTATTACCGCCGACCGAAGAAGACAAAACTTCGACGATTTTACCACGACATCGTCGTCTTCTCTTGCACTTAATTAGATACGAGGACTTTAATTGCTTAATAAATGGTTTATACTAGCAATGCACACCTGGTTTTTATTTATCCTTGTGGGAATTGAATTACAGGCCCGCAGCGAGTAGAGGTGCTGAAGCTGCTCGGGGTGACGGAGTGGTGGGTTTTTGGAAATGGTGTTAATTCAATGGCAGCTTGTTTCTCTCCTCATTAAAATTAATCGACAACAATTATACAGCATTTTATTTGCATTTTTTTGTTGTGTCTGCAGACGAATGGTTGAAGTGTGTTTAATGGATATTAGGCGCTTGGGAGCCTACGCACAGCACATCATTAATCACCTTTTGGCAACAATTAATTTTAACTCCAACTACCATAAGACGGCGTGAGTTCCATGATGGCTGTTTGAAAAAGTCAGTTAACAGCGGTTACACTCAAGAATTTCAATGTTGGCTGCAAGCACACACGTTTTACAGGTATTACTGGGAACGATTTCGAACAAAAATAGAAATAGCACACAGATGCAATTGAAACATGTAGCCAGCCAGTGTGCAATCCTCGCGGTTTCACTTTGAAGGCTGTTTTCAAAACCAGAGTAAGATGCTCATATTTGTGGCAGAAATATGCATTTTATTAATTATCTATTCCAGACCACACGACAGGACAGGAACACAATTCAACAACAATCCTCTCCTCTGAGGAATAACCCCAATTCGAGAAAAGAACACAATTGTTTTTATACACTACACAAGGAGGTCAGAGAGTCAATAAATTTTGTATTGACAGCAAAACCAATTCCATGCGTAAGCACGGAAGTCACCTTTCATCAGCGATCGTTTCTAAATGGAAAATCAAAAATAAAAATAAAAATTGTATGTCTGCCACGTAAGTCGACGGCAAATGGGCTTCTGCAGCATCTGTTGGGCCTCGTCGTCGATCGCGTCCATTTCAATTTCTGTCGAAAATAATGATCGATAGCAAACATCATAACCAGTGTGAAATACTTGAATATTTTTTTCACTTATTTTGAGAAGATTTCTAAAAATATTCATACAGTCTCAGGGGGACTGATCTTTGTTCAGCAGTGTTACACAACATGCCATGCACTCACGCTCAACGTTGCTGTGCCAGATTTGAAATCTTGAACTTGCATTTTCTATGCGAACAATTGAGGTTGCATTGATGTGAAACTTATTTCCTTATCTCGCATCGCGGCATTGAGTCGGGATATTTTTATTTCTTGGCAATTAGTACTTGCTGTCAGTTAGGCACATTTATTTCACAAAATTCTAATTTTCGAAGCATTTATGTGTATTCGAATTAAAAAAACACACCTCTGCACCAATGATTGATGAATGTTGAGAGCAGAGCGTAGACATCGAGGTGCCGCCGAATATTGGAAAGTATGGAACGCAGTGTGTGTGCGTGGATGTTGTATCTCGTGTGACACGAAATTGATTGAAGAAGCACTCGACTTTGGGATAAGTAGGAGGACATCTGATTCGGAATGTGTGGGATGGTGGATTCGGAGTATATCGGCGAAAAGTTTCCGTTGATTAAAGGCTAAGGGAGTAGATGAATAGCTACAGGATATGCCTATCTCGGTGAAGATTCTGCCTATGGCATTGAAACAATATAGACTTCTTAAGTGATTCTTTAGGTTCGGTTTACGCGGTGGGCGGGCGGGTGCGCCTCACATAGACCTACATTCCACTGAATGGTTTCTGTATGTGGGAATGAGTGCTTGTCTATAAACATCATATACTGCAACAGTCCGATGTGAACTTCTACAACAACCACTTGTGTTGTGCGTTTGGATGGGGACCAACCGACTCTTAGCGGCGAAGTTTGAAAAACTTTTACTGGACAGGAATATCTACTCTACGCCATGGCGTATACCCTCCACGCATTGCTAGCAACAACTTGATGAACAATTTTATCTAATCAAAGATGTTTGATTTCTCAGGTGACATTGTGAAGCTACACTTAGCTAGTTCCATGAATTCTCATGTATCCAGGAAGCCACAGAAGGAAAACCGGTTTTGTCAGACCTATTCTGATGGCAGCTTAGTCTTTGGACGAGCTTCTCTGAAATCCGCCAACGTAGAGGCTTTAAAATGAATACAGAGATTTGCATGCATGGGCGTCACAGGAACAATTTCCACTACTCCAACGCCTAGGGGTTTCTACAGACGACTGCTGCAAAGACCGCCATTTGGATTATTCAATCCAATGCCTGGCTCCTGGATAGACCCCATGACTTGGAAATACACTTGCAGTGTTGTTTCCAAACAAGGAAGGAGTGGAACACAAATGAATCCATCAATAATTCCACTATCCTCGTGTTAAATGTGCTAGCGCCAGCGTTTTCTCCGAATTGTTCAACATGCACTGCTCCAGACAGTCAAAGGAGCGGGAAAATTGATACCAATGTTGGGGATACCACCGGTTGATATTACCAGAAGTAATTTCAGAAATAGAGATCAAGTGCAAGGTGGTCGCAGTCTACCGTAAAAAGCTCAAGGTTATCAGAACGCTGCACTCTATTACTTTATCTCACGCAGCAGATGAACTTGCCAAAGAAGGAAAGGAACAACTTAGGCCAGGGCCAGGTATAAAAATACGTCTTGCAGATGTCAAAAAAAAAAAAAAAAAGGAGCGACACAATAGAGTTAGCGCACAAAAGGTGCATGTCTCTTATCACATGTGAAACCACTCGGATGTTGTGGCACAATTAAATAGCTCCAATGCGAAAAATGTTGCTCGGGGATGGTAGTTGGCCCACTAACTGAAGTATCAGGAAACTAAAATGGGACTATCCCAGGAATTCAACCTACCTCTCATTCATTGCCCCAGTCTCTGTCAGTTGAGATGTAGAACATTTCTTCCAAGACCTCCGGGATCTAACAAAAATCCCTCTAACCTCTATTGTCAGGTTTATTCGGATTTCGGGATGGCTGTGCCACGACATTGACAGGATGAGTTCGTGGTGGGTGTTAAGAGGAGAAATAAACCTAAGTGAGAAATGACTTACCCACATAACCTAACCTATCACATTGCTCCTGTAGCGCGTTAAAACAGTGGAGTACCGTCTTGGACTTTATTGTGCTTTGAGCGCTGCCTGACTGTCTACAATAATATTGATGTGAGTACAGTTTGCGTTGTTTTTTTTCATATTTCGTGTAGTTTGTAACAGCGTTTGAGGCCGTGCGATGCGCGTGAATCCCACCAGTTTTGACACCTTCATACGGTTTAGAGTCCCCTGTGTAAACAGTAATGGCGACTCATTCCGACTCAGTAATGGGTTCTGAGCAATGCTCTCTTGAGGGAAATATTATAGTAAATTTACGGTCGAAGTGGGAGACGTGTTTGTGGTAATCCCCTCGTAAGAGATCTTTCAAATACAAATGGTTTATTTTGACATTTTTGTAAGAACTGTTCACCCAACGGTAGACGTTTCTTAAACGATTTCCAACAGAAAGCGAAAAAAAAAACCAGAAACAGAGTCTAAGTGAAGTTTCCATTTTACAAAAATGAAAATGTCTTTCCTTCCCATTACGCAATGTAAGCAAGATAAAAGAGGACGTATCCAAAGAGGAGTCTCAAAAAGTCAGACAGAAAGCATATCATCCACACATGCGGGGTGATGTGCTGATGTAAAATTGGCAAACATCCAGCACGAAATACATCAATCGAACATAAGTCCGCCCCAAGCGAATAACTTAAAAGGATGAGAGCAAAAAAAAAAGAAATTACTTTTCAATCCCCATTGACGTTCAATGGTAATCCCCTACTGTCCTCCGCATTGACGATGTCAAGTTTGTAGAATGAACCATCAGATTGCTGGCTGGTCTTAGGCGCCGAATTTCATTTCATGGGAGTTGAAGTGGGGAGGAAGCTATTTGTGTCATGCCGGAGGGTAACCTGAGTCGAGAATAAGGTATTGGTCATTACATAATTGTGTGTTGTTTGATTTTCCTTTTTCTTCTAATGGAAAATTGCGTGTAAATGCAGCAACGAGTGACTTCAAAGATGAATCTGTTGGTTTAGTTTTGAGTTATGAACGATTAGAAATCAGAGAAAGATTGGTTGTTTCAAGTAAGCCAAGAAGCCTGGCGGAAAGCATGTCTTTTGTGGGCTAGTGCTACAGAATCTGCATGGACCTTCTTCTGATACTCTTTATGTTGACCCAAAAGTTTCTTGCCTGATTCCTGTCATGTGCGTTGTTCCAAATATCTGACGGGTTCCTTCATTCTAGTTTCTTGAGGACGTGGTCTCCCACTGCTGGAAAATGTAAATTCCTTTTTCCTGTGTGCTAGGCGTGCGACACTGTTAAAGATCGTTGCACAGAGTAGGCATATACAATAAGATAGGTATCGTCTCCTTAACGAGAACAATCTGCAGCGAATGACAATTTACTCTCCGATTTTATTACCTCTAGAGACAAACACTTTGCAGCTATAGAACACGATTCAATCCTCATTTATCTCAAATACCCATCAATTTCGATATCAAAAACACACCCCACTGTCATATTATAACGACACCACTTCCACCATCAACGTCCCCATCTGCTACGGCCCTTAATAGCTAGGAAATTGAATTTCAATGACTGCCGAATCACTTGTGTCAAATGAATTTGATTGATGACATTTTTTTGCGCGAAATTGTAGTGTTACTCGATGCGATGTGAGGGTTTGTTTTGGGTAGAGATCTGATGCACACGAGGTGCGAATTAATTCATTGAAACACAAAATGTTTTACACTTTCATTGGAGAGTGATTATTGTGCCCCACCTTTGCTGGTCGGAGTTGGCATACAATTGAAAGTCCCTCCACCTGAGATGGTTTTTGTGACTCAATGTATTTTTTTAATGGAGGAAAATAAAATGATTTCCTGGAAATGTTTTCTTTGAAAATGCGTCCAAGCAACAGAGGTGCAACGGATGCAGCGTGTATGGAGATTCGGCTTTAAGCGCTTACACTCGTCCAGGAAATACAGACTTTGCTGATGGTGTTAACTATGGAGACGCCCACTCACGACAGACCATGCTCAAATCTCAACATGGAGGGACACATTGTCCATTACAACAAAGGGCTTGAAAGGAATGAAGGAACAGAAAGGCCGTTGTTTCTCATCATTACAACGCCAGACCACACACAGCTTTAGAGATAAAACGGAAGCTGAATTCATTTGACTGAGGATTTATGTAGCCCATCAACCTTGCGCCTTCATTTCCATAGGCAAACGAACAGAACTCAGCATGTATAAATTAATTTTTGTTCATCGAAATTAAGAACGTCCAACGAAAAAACTTGCATCTTATACAAGACTCGACAATAATAAATTCCACAAAATTGAAAAACAACACATTGCCTTAGAAAACAAAAAAAATGTTTTCTCGCAATCAGCCTGTAAATAATTTACGAGATTTTAAACATAATAACTCATTATAACGTGCAATTACCCAATTGAATTTTAATCAGGCAACCCACCATCATCGTCGTCGTTCCAGACATTACCATCATCGTTGTCTTCTTCATAAGGCAACGTAGCATGTGGTTCTACAGCGATACGGCAGGCTAGCAGAGCAAAATACACATGGGCACAGGAATAGGCGTAAGGGAATGGAAAAGCAATAGGAAAAGGAATAAGTGTATAATGTGTATGAAGAAGGTTGCGAGGACAGGATGAACACCCATGGCCTGATGCTGGGTTAAGCAGAGAAGTGGAAAAATGAATTTGAAATCGACGGTCTAGCTCCGATTAAGTGAATGGATCGATTATTCCTTGGAGGTTTGTTTGATCAGAGAAAAATCGTCGATAAATTAACCTGGAGGATAGACATTTCAATGATAAACTATAATATGGGTAGCGTTACAACACGACTCCACAGCAAACAGTGTCATCAGGCATCATCCCAGTAACTCAGGATAGCCAACTAAGAGAACACCCATGGGGAATTCTGCGAATTAATTGAACTAAAGGGCAATTGGTTTCCAATAGTAAAATCGGGTGGTGTGTTTTTCTCTTCTTGACTGAATCACATCAGCACCGAGATACGACGCAGGACAACTCTTGCCAATCGCTGTTACCGCCGTCCCGCCATCTCTCGTAGACATTCATTATCCCTGTTCTACCTCAATGGCGCAGAGGTATGGACAATCTCAAATGCGGATGAAGAAGTCCTCACTCCTTACTCTCTTCGATAGATAAGTTCTTTATGCGATCTTTGGTTCTGCTTGCATTGATGATATCTGGAGTTGAAGATTCATCCACCAACAGCTGTACGAGCTCTACAACATGTTTTCATGTCTACAGATCCATTGCCGAAGGGGTAAAGCACTTATTCGACTCCGAACACATGAGACAGTGCAACAGGTGAAGCCCCCGTCTATGATGGCGCACACAAGAGGAGAAAGACCTCAACCAACTAGGCGTGCGCTGGCCCTAGCTGAAGACCATGTTGGTTGAGACCCAGTTCCAGCCGGGCTCCTGCCATTAGGAGAAAACTAGCGCAATAGTCCGATGGGAACATGGCCCTAGCTTCTGACACAACAGCACGTGTTTGAGAAACATTTTCTTCACAGTTATACACACTTGGCATTGCCGTTGACTCGAAAGCGTTGAACTGTTCGTCGTCGGTAATCAAACCTAAACACACAACAGAGGAATCAATGCACCCGTCCACCACGCTACAGCGGCGTAGATGTAGATCAATAATAATGCTTGATAATAAATTATACACCTTTTAATTTACTAAAAGCTGCAAACGGCGCGCCGTTTTAAAAAAAATCAAGTTTTGCACCAAAACCTTTTTCACAGAATTTTGAGCCATGTTGCCAAAGACATGAGTGCTCTATCTCTTACCATTTAATAGTCTATAAAGGACGAACAAACAAACACTGATTTATATATATACAAAACTTTTTACTTTATTTTTCACAGCTCGTTTTTATTTAATATCTCCCATACGAATAGAGCTTTTGTTTCCACACGTGTCCCAATAGGTAAACTCAAGCCATAACCTCGCAGGATGCAGATGATCCTTTCCTTACCGTCAATACCAACAAAGACAACATTCGCAATCCCACAACGAAAACGTAAAACAATTTCAAATCTTTTCATCGTTTTAATTAATTTCTAAAACTTCCTTTGCCCGTTTCCTCTACACTCCTCGAGGGAAGCGAGAAAGAAAAAAGTAACGCCCACATACAGGCCACAGGCCTTAAGTGATTATCCTTTATTCCTTTTTCCGATACGATAACCATTGGACATTTTAAAGAGACGAAACCAATAAATTCCATCGAATATCATTTCACACGTTATTCTTTTTGCAAATGTTTCGAGAATGTAAATCGCATTTTTTCCAACCCTTTCATTGACACTGTGTCACCCCATAAATAGGACAACTCGATATCTGTGATTCCACAGTTTCAGCTATGCACTCAATTTCACTGCCGGTAACGTGTATTTGACATGCCATTCAGGCGTAGGCGTTGGGCGTTGTTCAAGGTGGTAGAAAGATGTGCAGATTTATCGTATCTATTGTTTTCCCGTGTTCGATGGAATTTAATTCATCCGAAAATCGCTTGCGAGTGTGTCATAATGATATGTATGTCAAAGATTTATTGCGGTCGGCAAAATAGTTTGGCCCGCAATTCTGTTTCAATCAAACTGGAGGGTTAATGATTCGAAACGTTGAATTGGATTCGGTCTAGTGTTTGGATGCTCCATTGTACTTCTCGTGATGTATGTGTTTCGACGATGAGTGGAATTCGTAATTTAAATTTAATTAAAGCAAACCTTTGCCTAGGCAAATATTTGAGCAAGTACGTGTTGACTCAGAATGTGCGAAGCATCAAATCAATCAGCACGAGAAACACAGTCTTCTAATTAAATTGGGGAGAGCCGTTGCATTTTAGGCACAGTGTCAGAATGCTACATAAACAAATAAACAAACTAGATCCGGCTAGGTACCTGGCACACATATTTGGGAAATGTACGTGTGCAGGGACATGGTCATGGACAGTCTCACATTACTGTGTCAACTCACTTACGTCTTTGCAATCATCAGATATTAAATTACTATACATAATGTTGGGTATGTGGAAGTCAAAAAGCAACACGTTTGTATTTATTCTGATAAAGTTGGGAATCTGTTTCATGGACGTCAGAAAGCTATAAAACCTCTAGTACTTCCTGAAAACAAGTTAAACCAAAATGTAAATTGTTTTGGTACACGAAATGAATTCACTCAGTTTAAAAAAAAAAAAAATAAACTTGAACACACCCATTTGAACTTGACTGCTATTTGACAAGTGACATTTATGGTAGTTTCCACCAGAAATGAAGTATGATAGATAAGCCCAACTTCTACCTCTCTTGCCAATTAAAATATTTGACAACCATTTTGTATAGCGTTTTCTAAGGTCAAAGTGACCAATCAGAGAACGGCATTTACGTTATTTCGTGAATATCCGTCTAAAATGCATGAATAACTGTCAAATAGCCTCGGAAATTCGTCGATAGACTAAGAGTCGATCAGCTGTGAAATTCGGCATCTCTATCATACTTGATTTCTAGTTTCCACGTTGAATGTTTTAACCTGAAATCATGAAATGGGACAAGTTTCACCAATACTTGAATAAAAGAATCATAGGATTTATGTTCACCCACGAAATGCGTCTACACTCATTCCGAGACTTTAACGTGGACACCATCAACCTTATGATGGAGTCACCAAGCTCCAGTTCTCCAGATACAGCCTCAGCCAAAGTAAACAAAAAGAAGCCAGAACCACACAGTACTTTTCGAAAACAAACTGAGGACCTCTCAACAAGGCTCCGTGCTCGTTCGTAAGCCAAAGACAAGATGACACAAACATGGTTAAAGAATAATGTTCCAAACTGCATTTCCACGGATGAATGTCGATCTGAAAGCCCAGACTTTGGAGTACAAATTATGGTAGGTTTTTAGAGATAATGCCTTTACCTAGGCGGCATCCAACTATTGATGTGCGTACCTATACGAGCGTGGATAGTTCTCCCATTGATGTGCTGCGTACAGGAATTCATGAGTGGTCAGATCGACTTCGCCCTTGCTGGAAAGCAAGTGGAGGACATTTCGAATACGTAATATGTTGTTTACACATAAACTGATTAACTAAAGGAATTGATTCGTGCAATTCGGGTCAAGGACTTCCGAGCCGTTCGAAACCTGCACCGGTTTTCAGTAAGGAGACTCACCGTCGTATCATTTCTTCAATCTGGTACTGTTAAGATGTGCGGCGGACAGCTGCAAACACAGAAGGCACTATCATCTACAAGTGAGTCCAACTTTTGTTGCGTAGATGACATCGATATCGTGCACCGGCTTGGCCACATCGAACGCATGTACACCAAGATGCTCTTCGAATCCGAGCGTCCTGGTTACAGAAGAAGGCCGAATCTCGTCTATAAAAACCAAATTATCGCGGTGCCCAAGAATGGAAAGCAGCTATTTCCTAGGCTCAAACCCTCCTAGGGTCGTTAGCCTGACAATTAAGTAAGTTATAACAATAATAACATGGCTGGCGGTACAAACAGTAGAGGGCGAAGAGGCACAAGAGGACGGGACCTACAGTTTTTTGCCGACTCAGACCGGCCAAGTTGGATAAGCTTTTTCTAGACAGTTACACTCTTTGAGCATTGTCAGTGACTCGAAGTACGTACGCGAGTATTCTTTTTATTCGTTAAAAACAGTGTACTTACACGTTCTAGGTATAATAGATTGAGTTCAGTTTTAGCCATTTTTCGGACACCACAAAAGTACCTTCACATCGCACTTAAGGTACTCATATTTTTGTGTGAATCTTGTATTAATTAAGAAGCCAAACGTAGATGTGATGAGATGAGATTACGCAAGACTCAAGCGCAAAAATTGAATGGTCGTGTGGTCTGGTAATTTATTCTAAAGCGACAAAGTAATTCCGTGAATAAATCTCGCACGACGTCCACAAATGTCAACCCCCTTAAGAGAAGATAACTTACTTCAAATGGATGGAGAAAGTAGTTTCTCAATGTAATGATGAGACTCTTGGTCAGACATTTCAACACCCATGAGGGATCAGCTTTTATGTGGGCGAGCAGAAGAACCCACAACAGTCACCATGTTTTCTTCTAGAAAACGCTCTACATTCAATCACCTTTAATGCCTCCACGTTCCGGTTCAATTGAAGTTTTTTTTCACTCAAGTTTCTACTTATAGAAATGAAGAAATGATGTAGATGCCAGAACGATGAAATATATTTTATACAGGGTAACAGAAGCAGGCTTCCACATTTATTGGTTCAATGGGGAAAGCATTTGAAAATAAGTTGGTTGCTTCTTTACTTGATGACTCAAGCGCCTTAATGAAGATGTGTGAGATAGGTTATGGTTATCTCGTAATTGCCCAAGCATCTTTTCATTTTGAAGTTTTAACATTCTACGATAAACTAAATATGAAGGTAATTTTTACGAGCCTAAACTTGTTTGTATTTTCTTATAAGCAATTGATATAAACAACTGACCACCCAACCGTCAAATGATAAACTTTTAAATGAGCAGCAATCATCATCGGCGTTTTTCATTATGTCTATTCAAAAACAAGCAAGCAAGCACCACCAAGATTACAGGGACGACAAGAGACAAACGAGGAAACATCAGAAAATCAGGCGACGACCTTCCGTCCTACCCTGCGTAACCTAGTTTTATTTGCGATTGGGGGCAACAGAGAGACAGGCCCTCCCAACATTCCAATTTGTTCTGCCAGACGACTTTCTCGGGAGTTTGTAATTCACCCCAGAACCACCTCCATTCCACTGAGAAGCCAAAGGTTCTTCTGATTCAGATTTGTTTTTGTTCCGCTAGGGATTTCACTAGGATTCTCATAAATTGCTGTGGCCCAGCGAAAGTATTGTCAATGAAACGACACGAGGATGTGATTGGAAGATAGCAGAAAAAAAAGAAATGCTTTCAAACACATGTCCACAAAATTGGGCGCCGAAAGAGAAGTCAACATAAATACTATTTTCATTCTTTTGACAACCCCTTCCACCTTCGTCACACAGACTTGATGGGATGGAGGGGGATACGGAAGGAGAGAGAGAAATAAATTATACTTTCTATTTACCACACTGAATACATAGTTACTCGTATAGATTGGCGATAAGGAGCGACCGGTGTGGAGTGGGGTATAAATTCAAACTTGTATTCTTTTTGTTGTGATTAATTTTTGGCGGTTGTTGATGTCTTACAAAAATTGACACAATTTGGTTACTCTTAAACACATATACACATATAATTTAAGGACACAAAGAGACACTAGCACACATCAACTACACATTTGTATACACACGCGACGAATAAACAAGAATTCACACGGAGAAGAAAAGCGACGTTTAAACAAATTATTTTTGTCCTTTTGATTATTTCGACTTTATTCAATGACTTGTCTGAGAAGAGCGATAAAGAATTAGAGTGGAAACAAGCACAAAAACATGAGTTTAGTTAATTTTCCAAGGCTATCCGACGAAACAACAAGAACAGCAAAAGCGATAAGATGAGATCAATTAGCGAAAAAATGACAATAATCGAAAGAATCGTTCAAAAAAGTGAAAGAGGAACAAAAACTATAGTTTATCTTCGCAAGTCCCGCGACGTTGTCCTTTATGTTTCTCGTTGCTTAACGCCCGCAAGACAACTACATTGGTACATGAATTAGGCGAGAAAAATGGCATAGGTCTTGTGTCAGAAATAAGCTAAAAAAAAAGCGAAAGCGATGCGAAGAGAGAGAGAGAGAGTGAGTATAAACCACTCAAGTACCACAAGGATTATGTTGAGGGAGTCTTTCAATATCACGCACTCTCCCCATCAATTTCGTTTTAAAATTCGCTCTCTTTTGCTACAGCGAAATTGCTCTTTTCATGAAGGAAAATATGACCTATTCCTTACGTTAAGATAAGAAAAAAAAATCTACAAATATTGTCAGCGGTGGCGCCGTCTGACAGTTGATTAACGTCCTATATACACAGAAACACGCCCTTCGCGTAAAGGGCTCTTCCAGAGAGACAGGAGAGCACAACTGAAGCTTTCCCTTATCGCATGGGGAAGTTGAGAGCAGTGAATGAAAGAGAAATTCACACATCAGCTGTTTTTGATAAGGACACAATGTCGGTGTGGTGAAAGTTCGCATTTCGAAGCTTTCCACTGCTCAGCACCCACCCGACGAATTTGCGGGAATGTGTTGAGCACAGTTTTATGGTTTAACTGTGGGAATTTATCGCGCGGAAAAAAATGAGAATTTCTTGCAAATAGATGTTTTATAGTCTCTTGAAGAGGTTTCCGGATATTTCATTAGTCCTTGAACTTTATTGAATCGGCATAGCAAATATTTTGAATTTAAGCATTTGTCGTAAATTTCAGCTTTCTTTTGGCCAAACAACCTAGGTTCCGAGCAACGGTGATTGAGACACATTTCTGGCTCAGCGGCTATGTCCACAAGCTTAATCGACGTAATTTGGGGCTATCGCAATCCACAAGTGTTCGACGTCTACAGTGTAGTGCGGTTTATGGCATTGCGGCCTTATTTTTTTTTCGAATTGTGGAAGAAGACACCGTTACCGCTACCATTCACGTATACAGCGATGGTGACCGACTTTCTGTGGATAGAGCTCGACGATACAGACACATAAATTGACTGTGGTTCCAACAAGATAACGCTACCGGGGGGTGACTGGGTCATCTCCCGGCGAGCTTCTTAGTCCTTTGTCTACGCTAACAAGCCAACCACTTTGGCAAACTCGAGGCGAGCATCCTAGACGCTATAGCCGGACATGTTGCAACATCATCAACTGGCAATGAAGCCGACGCGACCAATGAATGATGTGCTGCTCCACACATAATGGCATAAATGTAGCTTCTAAATAAAGGCAGAATCAAATTTTATATCTCACATCGTTGTTGTATTATTAGTTTGTACACATCTGAGTTAAGCATAGTTCAAGCGAGTGGGAGACGAGGGTACGTCTGGGAAAGGGTGATCCAAACAGGTCTCGTAGGTCGAGAGAGCTAGTTACCGAAAACTGGAGTTCTAAATAAATAAAAGACAGTATAATTCTTTTGGAAAAGCGAATCATTAGTTGTATTTCCAAGCCGCATCTGGGAGGAGGATGAATGCAGGAGAAAAGGTAGAACTACGGCTCATGATGATACGGAAAGACGAAGACTGCACCTTCTGATATAGACATGAATTCATCATGGATGCTAAAAAGCTTGAATTAGTATAAGACTACGACTAATGGCAGAATTCTACCAACACTACGCATTTTTCTTACTGTTAATTAAATTGCATTATTAACAATTGAAATTGTCAGTGCGAGTGCGTACACCTAGCCTCATAAATTGGAAAAAGAGAAACACAATTGATTAATAATTGTAACCCATCCATATTATTCAGCTTGTATTGGGACATTTTGTGTCTTTTCTCCGGGTTCCTCTGTTTGAAAACCAAATATATACGGACCATAGTCCTTGTACGCAGACAGTTTATGATCCTTTGCAATATAATGGCTGTTTCTTTCCAAGGAGACTTGTCTCTTCTACAAATGTCCGATTTAGTATATTTAAAAAACGTAGTTTCATATAAACATAATCTTTAGAGACCCGAAACACGATCAACTACGCAATCAATTAGGATTGGTAGCATAATTTTCAGATATTTGATACACCATACAATAATAAAAGCATTATTCGTTCTTTAGCAGTATGCCATCTTCAAACAGATAAATTATAGAATGAAAAAAAAAGAATAATAATGTCACTTACCGATCAAATATTCTAGCCTCCTTGAGGACATTGCCCAAATTGATGTATGCGTCCAAGAAGTTCGGATCAAGGGTTACGGCCTTCTCGAAATGATGAATGGCCAACCAGATCTCTCCTTGGGCGTTGAACACACATCCAAGGTTACTCCATGCAACGGCGAATCCTGGACAAGTCTCAATTGCTTTCAAATAGCAAGCCTATATATATTTTTTTTTAATTTTAAATGAACATTTCAAAAATGTTTTTGTGTTCACAAAAATTCGATAAAACAAAAAACGAAATGAGAAGATAAAAATTAAAGATTAGTATGATTTTCTTCAAAAAAAGAAAAACTAAATTTTTGGTTATAGGCAGAAATTAAATGCAATAAAACAGAATTCATTTGTATTCATGGAGAAAATGTGATGGAAAAAAGATTTCAGGAAATCGTCTTGTTATTGTTTACTTTTTGTCTTAAATACTGATTGTGTTGTTAAAGGCCAAATCTGGTGAGATTTTTTCCATCGTACGTTTCTCCGTTTGAATCCATGTTTTATTCTTATGTTCAAAAGTTAGTTAAATAAAATAGAAATGTTGTAGTTGGTAATTTCTCCAAATTGTTGAGGACTTCCAGAAAAACATAGCAATGTTGGCAGTTCATGTATTTTTTTTTCTGTTCTTTTTGGGTCATTAAATGCTATGTTGGAAAAATTTTGTTAGAAACGTTTTATTTTGTGGATAAATTTGCGACAAACGAACGAAAGTTACGCCGTTCCTAGCATACTACACGCAACATGTAATAACTTAACTACGCACAATAGTTATTTGTATGCCTATACAAATAAATAAAAAAAATATATGTTACGCTTATCCGAGAAATAGCGACGGTATGCAGTATCGACCGTTTACGCCAAGGGTTTGCACTACGCTTTACGCTACATCTACATCTTGACTAAATATATGTAATTAAGTGCGGTTACTGGATGTTTTTCATTGGTAGGTTTAGTCATTGATTGAATACAATATATAACGTTGCTATAGCGGGGTGGGTAAAGAGGCTCTTCGAGACATTGAAGACAGACCATTTCGTCTGATTTTTGTGAGTTCTAAACAATTTTGCGAAATCCAAGAAACGAACTTGGCCGTAGTAAAGACGGACTTGGGCGACACGTCACAATTGTCAGTTTTCATTTGACGGTCAGTAACTTTGCGTATAATGGGTCTGCTACAGTGCACTGGAATGACACCAGGAATGACAGCGCATGTGCTTATTAAACACTCAGTCATTCTGGCAAATCGTACTGGTTGTTTGACGATAGACATAGTTGGAGATATATAAATTTCTGCGATTGCCGAGAACTACTATCAATTATGGCAGTATGTGGAGAGCATAGACAACTGAGGATCCGAATGATCTTCAACTGTATGAATCCTGAGAGGTGTAAAATGTCCGTGTTCCCGAGATAGGAAATATATAATGCAAGTCACACACCACCTGGAACACCAACCACCGACAGCAACAATTTTGAGGAAGTAAAGGAGTTTGTCTAATTCGGTATAAACGTGAATTCCACAAACGACATCCTAGTCCAGCTCCGACATAGAATCGTCCTTGGCAACCGCTGCTATTTCGGTTGGTAGAAACGACTGGCCTCAAAATTCCTGACTGGAAGGGCCATCCTCTACAGAACAATATTTTGTCAAAATAGTTTTCAACACATTTTTTGACAAAAATCTATCGAAGGCACTGCCTCGCCCACATCAGACTCATGGACAACAATATTCCAGCTAAGAGTGTCTTCCAATCTGAGACTTCTGGTTCGAGAAGGAAAGGAAGACCAAGTCTCTGGTTTAAAAACCACGTCATCGCGGATGCTTGACAGCTTGGCTTTGATGAGTGGACAGCCAATGATGGATGCTACTCCAGCTTAGAGTGTATTCCAATCTGAGACTTCTGGTTCGAGAAGGAGAGGGAGACCGAGTCTCTGGTTTAAAAACCACGTCATCGCGGATGCTTGACAGCTTGGCCTTGATGAGTGGACAGTCAATGATGGATGGTTGCTAATGCTTAGGCTCAGACTCTCTAAGGCCTGAAAAGTAAGTTTCCGAAATAAGAAGCAGGATAAGATATGTGGTAGATATTCCGATACACCACAGCGATGAATTAAACCAGGAACGTACATGTCATACACATCCACGTACATGTTGAAACTCAATATGCAAAACCTAGCCGATCAAACACACCAGTAAGTTCAACTTAATTTATTCAAGATGTTAATGTTTTCTAAAATACAACAAGATTAGTAATGAGTATTATAAGCCGGGGGAGGACAAATCATAACCGATGATCAAATTATTACAAACACCAAAGTGAATATTTAATTAACATTGAACAAGAAAGCAAAGAATTGGCTAATTACATAATAATTTGATCTGCGACTATGGCTACGCATTATAAAAAGTAAACAGCACCGAACACGAACATCCCTTAGAATTATCGAAGATCTTTGTATGAAGATAACTCTGCTGTAGGCAACGATGACACCAGAAACAGAGAGAGCGGGAGAGTATTTTAAGGGAATAAACTTGAATGGTTACAAGTGTGTATCTGTAAAAATTGAGACCCTCAACAAATATATCATAGGAATCTATTTTCTGTACATACTCTACATTATTGAATGAAATGATTTGTTGTATGGGAGGATTCATTCAAGGAATGGGATATTTTTGTGGAAAGGATCATGATTTTTGGATACATTCTTTAATATTTTTTTTGTTTTTCTTCTGTTTTTTTTATTTTCAATTTTGTATCTTGTCGTCACCATGAAGCACTGTACTTTACCTGTTTGTTGAATCAATCAGGCTTTTGCTATTTCAAACACTGTATACCACACTGTATTGGGAGCCAGGAAGTGTGTAGGAGAAGAACCCATTACGCGGTAGAATATCTTATTTTTTTGCCACGGAATCATTCATATTCAAATTTTCTTCTCTTCCAGGTGAAAAATAAAAAAAAAAAAAAAACAATGATATCAAGCAAAGGAAAGCACCGCACAACTATATTCGGTACCTAAATTAACAACGAAGCTACTGTGAAGATTACAATTACGATTTTTTTTTCTTATTTTCACACCAGGAAGAGAATCATCGCCTGTGATTCATTTCATTTTATGGTCGTAGAAGTCGACATGTCTATACACAATGGTACCCTTGAATACTTTTCTTTTTACTTTCTTTTCTTTTTTATTTTACATCATTGCTATTTGAACACTGAATTCTGTGTGTGAATTATTTTTTATATGACGAAATCGAGAGTTACACTGAAATCGATTAGGTGAGAAATAAAAAAAATGTAAATTAGAAATGAACTTCTTGATAAATGGCATTTATATTTCTTTTATTTTTTCAATTTTTTGTATATTTTTTTGATATTTGTATATCGCTTTTTTCATTCGCTGTTATGTGTTTGAATATATTATGTACTTTTCCATGCATTCAAAAAAATCTACAGCACAAGCACTAACAGAAAAAAGCATAGGGAAGAGTAGTTTGTGTTGCATATGTTATAAATTACTCATGGTCAAACCATCAACAGACTGCAGACTGAAGGCGATCACTGGGCTGCTCAGCATTGCTTGGGGGTAAGGACATTGATCGAAGAGTGCAGACACGATTGATCAACATTTTGAAGTGCTTATGTGTTTAGGTTATCTTTTGAAATGTTCATTACGATAGCCTCTTTGCCAGATAATGAGGATGTGACAAAGTATTTTAGATCTTCTGTGCTGCAGGCTTATGTTGCCTTAGCATCGGGGTGAATTTTGTTGTCCCGATACGTCGCAATAATACGACCGACGTGAGGAAGAACTTTCCGCTCTTTTTCATGTCTTGCAGCTCTCCAGATAAAACGATGTCGCAATAAAGCGGAATGCACGGTATATGAATGTCCTACATGGGTGGCGCGACAATCCAAGGTGGTCCTGGGACTAGCTTCTAAAGCATACACTCGTCTTGTGAGTGATATTGTTCTGTCACAAGTGAATACGAAGTTTGAGAATATTTTGTCTGGATAGGAAGAACGTGACTCGATAGAGATAGGTACGTGAGGTATGAAAGTTGTTAAATTCGTGGAAACTCCGACGTAGGAGTCGACGTGCCTACCCACTACGCCATGAGGATATTTTGATAGATTTGTAGATAGACTGTAGTGATACAAAACTAGAGACAATTCTGTCACATTGATATGAAATCACCAAATGAGTACGATTTAACTCGATCTCAACTAAATTTAATGTGGTAGCCCTTCCGAAATCATTAAGGACGATGTTGAGATTCAAAGGTCTAAATTTTGTCTTGATCTTAGATCGCAGGTCTGATCCACTAAATAAACGCAGACACAAAAATGAGTTCCTTCGAGGCCAACGTGAGCTCCATAAATCATACCTTAGATGAAATACTAGGTAGAAAGGCCCAAGGCCCACAACAACACACAGTGATCTCCATCAACCATCAGCCTGTTGACTATCATTTTTAATTCAAATTGTATTTTATGTCCCAGAAAATATATTTCACTTTGAATTCATTTTAATTGGAATGGATGATACATTGTTAAGACTCATTTAACAATATCAATTATTTACGAGATTAATCTACATTATAAGTAGCATCACCAATTGATATTCTTAAATACGCTCGGCTCACTGGAAGTTATTTTCAAGAAAAAATAATATTTTCATCGGAACGCTTAACCTACCGACAGAGGCCGTTTTTGTTTCTACGCATACAAAATTGCTAAAATAATTTTAATATATTGAAAAAAAAAATATACAAATTACGCAGATTTACGCCAAGGGTTATGAGCACACATCGACATCGCATGGGCCTAGTATAAGCTGAAACACACAATTTACACTTCATTCACTCTGCTAAACCCGGGGGTCGTTTTCAGTCATTTTCACCATTTTCCTACCTTCTCCCATGGAATAGTCTGAATGGAGAAAACAAAGACAAACGAACTCAAAACCTACGCAGATAATAATAACCATGAGGAAATAATGAAATAAATCAAATTAAAATTGTACACCAATAAATGTTTTTTGATATGCTTTATCAATGTTGTTGAGAGATCTAACTGAAAAGGAATTATTTGTTTTGTTATGAGGTTTGTTTTCTTTGGAAAGATGCTCAAGTCTTTTCAAACAAAAACAGAACATCACAATTGTCACAAATTAATGTAATTTTTTTATTAAAGTTAAATAAGACAAAAAGAAAAAAAAACATACAATAAGGAATAATAAAACGTGATCATGAATTCAAAGTTACTCAACGCATAACACAAGCTTCATGAATGTTCGATTAATGTTGAACAGCATTCACGTTATGTTTCAGTTGGGAAATGTGCACCTCCTTCCCTATGCTTCTTTTAATTGAAAATATAATTTTACGATAAAGTAAGCTAAAGCTTTACAACATTCACTCTGGAAAGTTAATAAATATACTGCGCGGGTTGTGTTGTGTACTTTATCACAATTAATAGGTAAACCAATATTTGTTGATTAATTCATACCTTCGCTTCTTCAAGTCTACCAAGAGCTTTTAATAAATTTCCCAAGTCACTGCGGACACAATACAAATCCTGAAATGAAAAACAAAAGAATACTTATACTATTTGAAATACGTATGATGATAGTCTGCGGAATCATGGCAACATTTACATATCACGTAGGTTAAGATAGGTTACAGTGGCCAGAGTAGGCCCATTGTGTTACGCGGATTTGATTTATCCTGTTCCGCAACCAGTTAGCAGTCTTGATAAAGTGGTGAAGGCGACTTATACTACTACTTATTTCCGTCGGATTGTTAAGCCTTTGCTCATTAGTTGTTTAGTTGCAGTGAAACCACACACTTAATATGTTTTCTCTATATTCCTAGTGGTTTCATTTTACAGCTACAAAAAAGTATATTTTACAAAATTGACACCTCGGGAACAATGTGTTAAAGTAAGAGGCGTCTAATGCTACGAAAACGCGAGGTCCGGATGATCTTTTACTGAAACCACAATTGACCGAGCTTGAAGTGGTTTCGCTCTCAATTTTCAAGTCACTCGCTCTCAGCAAAGCAGTCTGCTGACAGGAAATTATAGCGTGAGACTGAGAACACTATTCAAATTCACGCTTTATTCTTGTTCGGAATGACAACCTCTCATTGACGGATGAATTCAAGGGGGCTGCAAAGATACCGTGAGGTTTCCAGACCCAGAAAAGGTATGTATGGGACCTGGTAGTTTCGGAGAAAATTTATGGAATCTAGCGGTTCCGTTCGATGGAAACGTAGCATAAGTCTACTTGACACATGGTGTAACCTAAATACACATGTCGGAAATAATTCTGTGTTCTCAAGTAACCGCCTCCTAATTAGCTACAAATGTGTATACAAAATGTGTTTGGGCTGAAGTATAGCACTCTATATGGGTCCGTGCATTAAAAGTTCCTTTGAATGATCAAAACCTGTTGTGGTATCGTGCTCTCAGAGCTAACCTGCAGTTTAATGGCGACTTACAACGTATAAATTGGAGCCTTTAATTGCTGCTATAGTTTAACACGAGGGAGATGGGACCCCATAAATATTGATTTGATCGCCCCACTTGCTCAACACTCCAAATTAATTTAAACTCAAAATCGACGACGGACTGTTTACTGTTTACAATTGCAAAAGGTCATATTTTCTTACGGAAAAGTTCCTTAATGAATATATAAATTGTTTCTCGTGAAGTAGCATTGCCCAGCTCTGCAGCTAGTAGTCGCATAAATCCACAGACTGTTCCCATCTGTGGAAAAGTGAAACATTGGGAAATGCTTCATATTTTACTCTCACGTCACTTAGACGCCATATATTTTAAAGACTTTGGGGAACTAATGGATCTTCTAGTAACACAATGATCCTACTCTATCCTAAGTGACTGCTACCCATAGCAGACAGCCACTCTAAACTAACTTAACCTACTCTCTATCGTAGCATTAATAGTTGAACCGTTGATAGGTGATGCCGAGTGTATGATTCTATCCACACTGGGATCATTCTCACTTACTGGATTGTATTGTAACGCAGTCACATATGCTTGAACCGCTGATTCCATATCTCGTGCGGCAACCAAAGCAGCTGCCAAGTTAATATAACCGTCTATGAAGTCAGGCTTCAAACGCACTGCCCGACGATAGTTGTCAAGGGCCTCCTGAAGTTGTCCACGTTCCTTGTAAACGTTACCAAGATTACTAGAAGGAAAACAAAAAATTGTGTTATTATGAATTTTAGAAACGAATTCTCTGCTATACTATGTACCTATAAGCTTCAGCTAAAAGTGGATTCTGTTTAATAGCCATTGTAGAAAACTGTGCTGACTTTTCTAACCGTCGACATTGAAAATGAATCGACGAGAGTAGCAATAGAACTCCAGTATTCGTACTGTCTTGTCTCCAGAGTTGCATACAATGTTTCTCTGCGTTCTCATAATCCACTGCTTGGTACTCCCGGTGAGCCAATTCTAGTAAACCTATGTGAGGATAAAGAAAACTGCATTTAAAGATTGCTGTGGAATTTTATGCATATATAAATGATATCACATGGAGTTTCTGTTTTTCATTTGACATTAAAATAATTTCACTTGTCATTTGTTGTGTGGAGAAATTCGTTTTCTGTTTTAATTTACATATAATCGTAAACTTTAGCTGTTTGTGTTTTTCTTACTTTAAATATGGTTTGTTTGACGTTTTCATTATTGTTTTTGTGAACCTTTGAATTTGTTATTTGTATTTTTCTGATGCTTTTCGAATCAAATTTTAAAAGCAGTTCGCACTAAAAACATTTCTCAAACCATAATAATGACCACACAAAAAGAAGGTAAATAAGCACTAATCTACACAAATTTCATAGAAAATTCGAACACTTAGCCATGAGCACAAGGAAAATGTATAATCATCCCTGGTCGTAAACGAAAATAGATTAACAAATATAGAATACTGTTAAAATGGAATCATAAAAAACAACACCCCAATACACACGCAAAAACATTTCATGTTTTTCCATTATAAAATTAAAATGCACAGAATTCAAAGATACAACATTCCAGAAAGACCTGCCTAAGAGTGTGTGCGTATAATTTGAATTTTCAACTACACAACTAAAAAAAATAAAAGAATATTTTGAATGTGTCGAATTCAACCAAATCTCTCTTTGACACTAGAGTTGGAAAGATCGTTTAAAAAAATGTAGATACCTTAGGACAAACTTAACATTGGAAAAGCCTCTGCACATTCAAGGTCTGAAATTAAGTACTAAACCTACTAATTAGCTGTCATTCCCCTTGTCAAGCGACATTTTGACAGTTATTCACGTAGTTTTTCAAAATTATTCTCGGATTGGTCCCTTTGCATGCAGAAAACGACATAAAAAGGTTGTTAAAAAGTTTAAATGGGTAAGAGGGCTAGAAGTAGAGCGGTCACCGAGTAAAACTCAAAAGACAGCTACATCGCGAATCTTCTCGTTGGAACCCGTAAGGTTGCAGAGCTCCAGCGAAAACACGTCGAAAGACAGTTGAGGAAGAACTTCTAGGTGCGCCGTATGTAAGAAGTATCTTCGAGGCTCCATTTTCCACAGAAGTATCTTCCAGGCTCCATTTTCCACTTAAGGGGGGAAGGACAGAAGATCGATAGGTAGGAGTCGGCTGTCTCTATAGTACTTGATTTCTATTCAAAGTGTTGGCTACATTTAGATTGAGAAGCCTGACCCAAAACCCTTGAAAGAACACAGAACTTATTGGACGTTCTGTGTTCTTTCAAGGGTTTTGGGTCAGGCGGTTTTTGTCAATAGCTTACATTTCGGATCCAATGGCTTACACAGTGGATTCCGCTTTATTCGGACGCATCGTCTAAGTCTCCGTTTTTTCTTTCATTTCCCAATAAAGGGGAGTCCAAAGTATTTAGCCATCAGATAATGTCCATAATATCTAACGTCCTGGAAGAGACATGATGCCTCTTCTATAAAAGTCAGATGACTTATGGCCAAACAATTTTTTCGTTGTGATGACACAAAATATGATGTTCATGTAATTGTGGAGATTTGTTTTTCCATGAAGATCCTTTATTTGATCAATAAGTCAGGCGAAAATAAAAGAAAAGAGCAAATAACTACCAACTTTATTAAAAACAAACCACCACACCCAAATGAGAAATCTTAGATGAATCATACAAGTCATGCTTAATTTAAGTCTATTTAAAGGTCAAAAGAAATGGAGTTCCGTATCTTGTACAAAAGAAATAGTTGTTCTTAATGGCAATTCATTCGGAAAATATTTCCACAGACTTCTGTGCAAAAATAAAAATCGATTTGGACAAAAATTTACTGATTTCATTTGTACGGAATATCTCCGCATTATATATACCGCATATATATACACTGTGAAAAATTGAACGGCCAACTCATAAACAAAAAAAAATCGTAGAATGAGGCATAATTTCCACTATTTAAACCTTCATGTAGACGACGTAAACCACCTGTTATTTGTACATCTGTACATCAAGTCATTTTCAATATAATAGTTTCGTTTAACTTTTTAAACAAACATAAGCAAGGAGAAATACGAAATTAAGTGAATAAATCCGTCCAAAAACCAGATTCCTCTATTGTACATTAATTTTATCAGCCACACTTACGCGGTTGAAAATAACGTTTTGGGAAAACCGAAAGTTGTACAAAACCAAAAGATATTCTCATTAATTAGCTGGACACAAACCATTTATGCAGCCACTTTATGGGCTATCATAAATATGTTTGTACACATGTGGGTAAATCACCAAAGCCAAACAAAGAACTTACGACTACTTGAGGTAGTTTTTATGTCGGTATTATCTTTAACAAAAAAAAATTATTAAAAGAAACTCAATAATCGTAGGAAGCCCTACTGCGGTCTACTTTATTGTTTTTATCTCAATGCAAAAAAATAATAAGTGAGTAGGTATATCACATGATACGGCGGTTTAATGAAGAAGTTTATTTATTCATTTATAACTACCCAGTCATTCTGTTAAAAAAATGCAATCAAATTATAACATTCAAGACTAAGCACTATTGACCATTTCTCAACTAAGCCGTAGACAGATTAGTTATTCAGCTAATTTAGCGTTATTTAGTTACACAACATTTCTATCTACGACTGTACACATTTCACATATGAGTTACTGTTACTGTCAATACTTACAAAACTGAACCCTACAAGCCATGCAAAATGATTAACCTATCTGCGTTGGGCCGAAGCGTGAATTCTACGACTTATTTATAAAAGAATAATAATTATGACTTAAGGTATATATAAAAATTGCTTGTTAACGAAAATCTGAAAGAAAAGTGGTATGATATCGAAAGATTATAGATCGTAAATAACAAGTAATTTGCTTAAACCTTGTTTACTAAAAGGTCGACAAGTGTTGATCTCTGAAATGATATTTTAATTGTATGTACATACAAAAAAATGTATATTGTTGGACCCTCCCGATGGACAAAGTGCATTATATCTCAATTAACAAAATATACAGCATCTTTAACTTTGTATTTCAATCGGTTTTACGTCATAACCAATGCTTTAAATTTACTAATAGAATATGTATGAGTTTAAGCAATGAAATGTACATATACACATGTATCCTACATCCTACTTAATCGGACTTAAAAAAATATATATAAAATAAATAAATAAATTTCTACAAAACAGAATCAAGCTACAGGAAAATTTCAACGCAGCTGAACTCGAACGGGCACTCTTTTAGTGTTACGTTTGTGTTGTGAAAGAGAGAAAGAGAAAACCAATTTGTAACAAACCGTCAAAACAAGTCCGCGTGCATTTTAACACCTCTAGCCACGTCCCTCAACTGGGTCAAATTTACTCGCTCCATATTGAACCTGATAGACGAAGAGCAAGATAAATTAAAAAAAAAAACAATACGATCTCAACTACAACGCAGACACAGGATGCCAAGAGACATTTACTATGGTGCCATGTACAGAAAGGAAACATACTTCGCCGTGTAGAATCGTGTAGTTGAAAGGAAAATTCCAGTGGGCATTTGTTGTAACCAAAGTAGGTATCTCATTGCCCGATCCTTCCTCAAATACGTATGTTTCAATTACATTATGCTTTCAGAAAAAACACGTGAGACCACTTCGGTAATAAGATTTACACCCATGACTAGATCATTTCGACTTCCGGCTTTCATTTCATCGAGTGCAATGCGCAGAAGAAAATGTGTTCTGCCCATAGTACACATGCACCAGATTTTCCCCCGTTTGCTTTGTGCAATGGAGACAGCCTTCTTGTGTTGGGAAGATTTAATCCCTGATTACTCATACAAAGGTCGCCCTCAAACAATGCATCTTATTGTACTTATACATATACAATTTTACTTTGTACCTATAACGAGGCAAGAGACTCACTCAGTTACCCACCGCGTTTAACGATTGCTCCAAAGAACGAAAAGGCAATATGTGCATATAATATATGCCGATGAATGTTGATCCGAGTTGCAATGATTATCGAACTGCCTGACTCTATAAATATGTCTCACGTAATCTGGTGCGTTAATTGTGTTTTCACTATCAAATTTTTACACAAACGACCTTGAACTTCTCCACACAACTTCAAAATGACTAGCCTATTTGCGTTTCTCGCCCAAATATTTTTAGTTAGTAAAAACTATAAGTACTTACCAACAGAGGATAATGGCTGATTATCATTCATTTTTGCTGAGCTTGCACTATTTGCAGCTGCTGCCTGCTGCTGTTGTTGCTGCAGGAGTTGCTGCTGGGTTTGCTGCTGCTGTTGCGGCTGACCGTGATTAAGAGTCTGCTGCTGTGACTGCATTTCTATAGACAAATTATATGTTCCTTTGATTTAAAGACGTTTTTCTTGTTCAAGCTTACTGCTGAGGTTGCATGTATTTTAACTTGTAAATCGATTTTTGATCTTTTGCAATATTGCTATCTTCCTTTTCCCGAAAGAATGGCGGAAAATGAACAAGAAGAGTTGAAACGAAAATCAATGTCTAACACGTCAAAAATTGTTTCGTTTGTTGGTAGTGGTGTGATTTCAGTTTTTTTTTTTTTTTCGTTTTCTTTTTGGTTTCTTTACAGATCACACTATATTGAAGTCAATGAGTGGAAAATTACGAAACATCAATCCACCATTCCGTTTGTGAAATATGTAATAATCCACTATCTTTTGATTTTCTATTATTCTGAACTCGCTTGTTGTCGATGTTTCACTGACTGAATTATTTTTAAATGTATTACTTGTTTATGGCCATTCCCTCGAAAACTTATATTTCTTAGGTCACATAAATTTCCTGCAATGTTTAGTGACTTGATATACAAAAGTGCATATATCGCAATCGCATTTGCACACACTTCTATTCGAGTGATATTTTTGGCTAATCAGTCTCCAGAATTTTAAAATATAATATGCACTTGATGTTTCAATTTGCATGGGTTGTAAATGAATATATTTTATTTACCAAAAACTAGAGTTGATATAATGTTTTCACAAAAATTTGTAATCACTATTCAACCTTGTCTCGAGGAAAAATTCAATAATACAAATGTGGCTGAGTTTTTTTTTCGTCTCACTCTAATATGACTGAGGAAAAACATGACAGCCAGGGACGTTAAATGACATATGTCGTAGTGGAAAAAGATATAATGTTCAGTCGGCAATTGGACAGAAATTGTAAAATTATTTCAACATCATGATAGAAAGTTGCAAAATTGTATTATATTAATATTCAAAAAGCAAATTCTAGTATCCTAACCAACACTGCTCTGTATTATATTCGTTCACAAATTAACCCCCATTTTTGTTTTTCTTCAGAAATTAATACTTCCCCAAAAACGTGTGTACAATCTTGTGGTCACACGATTTTGTGTTATATGAAAAAAAAATGTCTATTAAATGCCCACCCGATCGACTTTACGGACGCATCCGAAGTCATCTCTTTCTGTGTAGACATTTATCATTTCTTATCTTCATACATTTCCTTGCACACACAAGGTGATTTTTTGACGTTTACATTTTCCTTGATTACGTTTCTACTGGCAACTCTACTCTAATCCAATTATATGATTCTTTCTTTTTTCCGCGCATGGGAAATATACCTTGAGTGCCATCACTTCATTCCTCTAGATGACGTTTTTAAAAGACTCCAACTGTCGCAAGCGGCATATTTGCGGATCCGGCACATTGATGATTGCTTCAATTTTGGCATTCTTCTCGTTGTTCTCAACAGCAATGGCAGCAAATAAGGAGCGTACTTTTATCATGGTTAAACCCGATGGAGTCCAACGTGGACTCGTCGGCAAGATCATCGAACGTTTCGAGCAGAAGGGCTTCAAGTTGGTCGCTATGAAATTAATGTGGGTATGTATCCTATTTTCCTTTTGCTAAAAATCAATTATTTCCCATTTGTGAAAGCCAGCCATTATTGCATGTTCTTTCTAACCTACAAAAATTGACTGAACAAAGGGCATATGGGGCCCTTGTAATGAACGGTATACCTATCAAAAAATACGACAAATGTGTTCATTGTAAAAGAACTATTTGCTTCAAGTGTCTGGATATCAATATAAATCTTTTATGACAAATTGCCAAAAACCGCATGCTTGTATAACCTCTAATTAACATCCTGTGACAGCTTGTATACGTCATCATTTTTAACTTTCCTTTTCTTTTCTTGTTCTTATATAGCCCACAAAGGACTTGCTCGAGAAACACTACGCTGATTTGTCAGCTCGCCCGTTCTTCCCTGGTTTGGTCAATTACATGAGCTCCGGCCCTGTAGTTCCAATGGTATGGGAAGGATTAAACGTTGTTAAGACTGGACGTCAAATGTTGGGTGCCACCAACCCAGCTGACTCTTTGCCAGGAACCATTCGTGGTGATTTTTGCATCCAAGTTGGTCGCAACATTCTCCATGGTTCCGATGCTGTTGAATCTGCCAACAAGGAGATCGCTCTGTGGTTCAATGAGAAAGAATTAGTTTCATGGACCCCAGCTGCCGAAAGTTGGGTGTACGAATAAACACTCAGCTTGCTGGATGAGATTCGTCGTTCGTTAGTATTAAGCCGTAAAATTATAAAACATTTCCATCTTTTTAAAGTAAAATGCTAGAGAATACTACCAACAATTCTATGAAACAATAAAACCGCTGAGAAAAAATATACATGTACAGATGTTTTATATTTGTCATTTGTTTCCCCTTCAGTTTATTTATGGTCTGTGACGCAAAAGAGAAGTTCGTTATCACGGGACAGTGTACTGGAATTGTGCGGTATATTTGTAGTTCCTTTACATAACGCAGTGAAAGCGTATGAAGAATATGATTGCATTTTGGAAACCTGTTATAGCGCGATAGGTCATTGAAGGACGTATAAGAATGTGAATGCTTTGACAACTACAAGGGAAATCGCGTGAAAACATAAAGTAGTTTTGTTTCATGAGTTTATTTTTGGCTTGTATCCAAAGATGTTTGTGGATGAAGAAGGAAGTGTTTTGGAATTATGTGCAATATGTAAGAACACTGCAGTGGTGAGCTAGTGGCTTATGTGAACGGCACTTAACTTTTATGGTTTCGTTCGCAGATAACTATATACTTATAAGTGGAAATCAATATACGATTGATTTCTGTGCATAATCCATTCAAGCAATTTTCCCTTAATCTGTCTGAGAGGTATACAATACTATGTGCCACATATGGTACACAGAGTCAAATCTAAAACAGTTTGTATTTCATCCATGAAGCACATTCGGTTTGTAAACTGTTGTGCAACATATTCACCGGGATATTGTCGCAACTTGGAAGTCACGAAGCTTGGAAGTACCTGCGTAATACAACCAAGAACTGTATAGGGATATGAGGAAAGTCAAGCCACTTCAGGTTCAAAGCATACGGTGACTGTGGAATGTAGAGCGTGTGGACAACATGGTTCCGCCCCAAACAGTTTTTGACTCCTAGGATGTACAGACGTAGCAGAGGACGTAAGCGTCTAAGTTGGAGGCAGCACGAAGATGTATAGAGCAAGAATGGAAACACTTGACTTGTTCTAAAACGAGTATTTGTGAGGTTATACATGAACAAACAAATGATGAAATATTTGTTTGTCGAAGCAAATAAATGCAATAATGCACAAAACTTCCGCAAAAAAACACTTCTTAGTCTATATATCACAAAGAGTTCAACTGAATTTGACAAAATTGTGTATCTAAATGAGTGTAAACTTGAGCGTAAGTCTAATGTCACTCACATCTATCGATAACGTCGATAACTCTGATTGTTCCATCACTAAGAAATTTTGACGTTTAAGTGTACACTGTCATATTGTCACCGGCAAAACAGCAAGTCGTCCGCCAAAAACAAGAACTAACAACTGGTTTAAAAAAAGATATTAACAAAGATCTAAAAAATGGTTGAAAGGATAGAAGATCTTAACTTACCAACATCGGTTGTTGCACGGCTTATCAAGGATGCTCTGCCCGACGGAGCAATAGTCAGTAAAGAGGCACGAGCTGCTATTGCTAGGGCGGCTTCGGTATTTGTCATATTTCTCACGTCGTCATCCACGGCTTTGGCAAAGAAACAGAATCACAAGACTATCACAGCCAATAATATCCTTGAAGCTCTGGAGGAATTGGAGTTCTCTTCATTCATCTTACCGCTCAAGGATGACCTGGAATCATACCGCAAAATGGTAAAAGAGAAGAAAGACTCCAAAGCGAAGCCTGCAAAGGAGGATGCAGCTGCAGATGCGGAAGAGATTGCAGAAGACGAGTAGTTATAAATGTTGTTTTTCTTTTAGTAATAAAAACAGTTATCCTTATTATTTGAACGCTTTTTATTTCGCCAACTGATAAACACCCCCGCTGAAGATGAGTTTGTGTTCTCGCACTTTACGTTGAAGGAAATTTTTCAATTCCTCTTGTGAAAATTCGACTCCAGGACCGTGTGAGGCGAACATTTTCAACATTTGATGTATTCGTTCGATTGGTAGTGAGTCGAGGTTTGTCAGCATTCCAACAATGTATGACCAGAAGACCTAGAAATCATTGAATAAGAATATTTCGAAGCATTCGAAAAACAATCTTACCTGAAGCTCCTCCTCGCGCTGGTCACTGGCCGACGCCATGGCGCTTTCGGTTTCTTCGTCTTCAGCAATGTCTGTGGTTTGCATTTCTTCCATTTCTGCACTGCCAGGACTCTCGTCGACTAAAACATACACATCGTGCTGAGTTTCCCTAAGGATGCCGTGGGTTTGCCAGAACACAATTCTGCGACGAAGCACAGATGGTGGTATTTTCATTATAGCGCTCAACTCATCCAGTGACCATTGACCTGAGAACGAAACAAATTAGCATATAAATCGCTGAGATATATATATTGAACATCATAGCCTTTACTTTTGTTTTGAAAATGATATATGATGATAGCCTGTGTTGGGGCAGCAGTGATTTCAATTGTTCGACCGCCCAACTCGATTTCGAGCTCTACCCTGCCTGTCACATTGCGCCAACACAATGTTCTGTTTCCCTTATAGGCTTCGTATGACTTCGTAAACTTCTTAAACTCTTCTTCAATTTCCTCGGGCAGCTCCAGGGTCTCCTTGTTGAATGCAGGCCAGAACTGAGATGAGATTATCAGGGATTTCAAATCGAATTTTCTATCTGAAAACAAAGAGAATTGAATTTTGAGTCAACATCCATGGGCTGCACCTACTCTCATTGTAACTGATATCGCCCTGAATGTGCCCGTTAATGCGTTTCGAATCACTAATATCTTTTAACATAACCTCACAGCTATGCAACAGAGTTTCTCCAAACCTGAGTTTAAGCAGTTCAAGATTTCTGATCTCCCTATCGGGGTTAAAGTCAAGACTTGACAGCAACCGGTCGGCCAGTAAGTTTCGATACTCATTGACAAATAACTCCTTGCTGCCGTAGATGTCCACGACCATGGAAATAATGTCCGCAGAACGGTTGCTTCGTGGATTTTGAGAAAATACAGATGGTGTAGCATCCACCGGATCTGGTTGCCAGTTTTCCCAATTGGCCATTTCATCTTTTCTAGCAGCATCAACATTTTCTTTCAAAGCTTCACTCTTTGCAAGTTCTTCGGCCAAATCCGTGGGACCCTCCTCGGTCAAACCTGTTACAACCCTCCTCACTGTATCGCTTCGTTTTCTCAAATATTCCTTAATAGGTTCGGTAACTGTTTCAAGAATTACTCCACTGCTATCCAGATGGCGAATGGTTTTTATTGCTGCCACATAGCCAGTAAGAATATCCATTGTATTAACTCCGGGATGAAGGATTCTGGCTTCCAAAGATTCCTTCAAAGACTTCACGAGGTGCTTCCGTAGATCTATCTTTTCCAGACAGATTTTAAGATCATCAATGGCTGGTATGGAATCGGGATAGTCTGTGAAAAATAACAATTAGTATGGCATACACCAAGCCCCCTGTGGTCACGCACCTATGATAATACTGAAGAACTGCTCAATGATGATGTTAGCGTACGTTTCGTACATGAAATAGGTTAGTTTCACCTTGAAATCTTGAATTACATTCTGAATCTTTGTGTCACTGGAGTCGATTTTTAGGTGACCACGATTAAAGATCCTTGTTAACCAGTTAAGAACAATAACATCCAGCCACTGCCAAGAAAAGTTATGGGAATAAGTTTATTGAAACCAATAAGGTTCTCAGGCAAGTATGTAGCACCTTTTCCAAACCCTTCAGATGGCATTTATCAAAAATGCCCAAGCACGAGTCACGGACATGTGTAGCAATCCTTTGCTGAATGAGAGTAGTAAGAGTATGCCCAGCAAGGCGATCCAGTAGTCCTAGGTTGGCAAGATGTTCATTAGTTTTGTTAAACAAACAAACGAGATTCTGACAACGGCATACATCGGCGTCACGATCACATCCATTGCACTTGATCTCATCAATATCACTCATATCGTCATCTAGAAATATTTTAGAAAAAATACGTTCGAGTAACAAATGCTTTCTTAATCACGAACCTTCTCCTGTCTGGTGACTATTCGCAAATACTTTGAAAGAAACATTGTAGAATGCATAAACCACAGAATTGAAATTTGATGGCAACTGAGAAAGAAGTACACTCCTTAGCATGTTGTTGACGTCTTCATAATCATTGTGTTTCTTATTTTCTGGATTTTCAAACCGGCACATTGATTTCAACACTTCTAAACGGCGGATGATCTCCTGAATGCTGCGATAGTCCTCTTCAAGTTTAATGATTGCCGTTTGAAACTTAAGAAACAGCAGATATTGATTTTCCTCTTCTTCCCGAGTTGTTTGGAATTGTGCCCAAAACACTGGGACTATTTTGGTGCGAAGAGTTGAATTGATTTCAATAAGGATGGACTCGTAAACACAATCGGTGATCTCAAGTTGACAAAGTTTACCGACCACATATTCGAAATCTTCGTTGACAACAGGGTTACATTGGAGCTTTGTATATAGAAAATACATTTATGTATATTTGTGATTAATTATCAATTGTTATTACTTACGCTTTTGTTTAAAATTGGAAATATTTCATAGGTTTTTGACCAAATAGTTTCAATTTCGCTCATTGTGCTTTGTTTTTTATTCGAATAGTTCAGATGGTGACAAATGAAAAAGGTATGTTTGTTTTTGCTTATTATTATTTGACATACGAGATTAATATTTTGATTTTAAATTTAAAATAAAATGACACTTATTGGTATGAGAAACATTATCCCTGGACTTGCTTTAGTTTTAAGTACAAATTAATATAAGGGATCAGGATCGATGTTTAAAAAAAACAATTGTAATTTTCACAAATGTTTCTAAATCTCCAGGCTTGGCACTGAAGGTAGCCAACGTTGTTGGTGCATTTTTCTGACAGTCAACACAGCTGGTTTATTGTTAAGAAAATACTGTCAAAAATGCGTCATCTTCTAACCAAGTGAAAGAAATAATTGTTGAAATACATTTCATTGAAAAAAAAGAAGAGAATATTTATAACGCATAATGCAAGAAAATCCGGAATTATACGAAGAAGTTAAACTATTTCGAAATGCAAGAGAACGCGAGAAATACGATAACATGGCTGATTTATATGCTATTATAAATACCCTACAAAATCTGGAGAAGGCTTACATCCGAGATTGTATCACACCACAGGAGTACACTGCTGCATGTTCCAAGTTCTTAGTGCAATACAAAGTCGCATTTAAGCAAGTCCAAGGCGATGAATTTCCAACAGTCGACACATTTGTGAAAAAGTTTCGTTTAGACTGTCCGGCCGCACTTGAACGGATTAAAGAGGATCGTCCAATTACAATAAAGGATGACAAGGGTAACACTAGTAAATGCATTGCCGATATTGTATCTTTGTTTATCACTATTATGGATAAACTACGACTGAAAATCAAAACGATGGATGAATTGCACTTCGAGTTGAAGGATTTGGTTGATACAATGAATCGTTTGTCATTGATTCCGGCGGACTTGGAGGCGAAAGCAAAAGTAGAAGGTTGGTTGTCCACGCTCAATGATATGCAGGCATCTGATGAACTAACTGATGGTCAAGTTCGTCAGTTCCTCTTCGATTTGGAATCAGCGTACACAGACTTTACAAAACTTTTACATAATCAATAAGTCGATATAACAAAAAATAGTTACGCATCGTGATAAGGTTTATTACTCGTATTTTTATTAAATATCAATTCTATTAATTTTAAATGTATGCGAATGCACTGTCGTTATTGAAATAAATGATAAGAGTTTGGTACACAAATTGAAAATGATTTTATTTTTAAGAAATCTTTAATAGGTGCCTTCTTTTCATCTTTCTTCGGGTGACGCTACAAGCCGGGGTGGGCTCCAGCTTCTAAAGCAACCGCTCATACTAATAACATCGTATGATGTTACTCTTTACATACGTATGAACTTTCAACATTATTATAGAGGAAATTCCGGTATCGAAGTGTGAGTTATCACCGTAATAGTCGACTTACCCACAACGGCCACTATGATCCAACAATGTTGAAGCAATTTCTCTGTGACCTCTGAAAATCGAATCCAAGAGACATTAAACACCTGATTGTTGTAGATCACAAAGGAAGTGAATTTTACTGCCTTTCAAACGTTTAGTCCCTTCAATAGTACAGCAACATACCGATTGAATACGACACCCTGTTTCGGTGGATGCATCTTCTTTATTTGGCGCTATAGTCCGGGGTGGACCTGAGCCTCAACTAACTAGCTGCCTCCAGTGTCCCACGTCAAGTTGGTTGTGGTCATTCTCCACCTAGATGAGCCACCTTAAACGCGGACATCCTCTGTTGCGCTATCCCACAGGTCCGGTTTCAAAGACTCTTCGAGCCGTCATGTTGGTGAATGAATAGGAACAAAAAATACAGAGTAGAACACGGAGTGAAAAAAGTTTGTGGGAAGGCAACAAATCCACAGATTCAAAACCATCAGCTCCAAATCTCAACACGACTGTAGTAAAGCAAAATATAAAAAAATAAGACGTTTTATTTTATGCCATTAAATGTTCTATTATTATTTTTGTTTCTGTACCCATTATAAATATACTCTTAGTAATTTGTTTGCCTTATTTCATAAACGTTCTGGTTGTGTTGTGTAATGTCTCTGAAGAGTACTTCTCTCTTTTGTAACTTCTTTTTCTTTTGATTTATTTAAATCTCGTTTTGTAAATTCTCGCATTGGAACTAATTGTATGTGTAAAAAGAAAAAAAGTACTAATAAATCTCGTACGCATTCGAAAAGTACAAACTACACACGGCCGTCTATTTGCGTTTTTTATGTTTTATTTATTTACCTTTTTCTTTTGTTATATCAATTTAATTCAAGTTCCTGTTTTCATTTTTCTATATAAACATTTTTTTTTCTTTTACACTATAAGTAACTCTTATTCTACGAAGAGCCCTCATATTTTGTTCTGTTAGTTTTTTTCTGATTATAATATTCTTGTTTGTTTATAAAATGTATAATTTTTTCCTCACACTTTGTCGAAAAGAATTATTTACGATAAAGCTATAATATATATATATGTGTGTATATATATTTTGTTTAAATACAAAGATGTGGATATAAAAAAGAAATGAGTGTTTGATTTGTTTCCTTCCATTTGTTTAGCATTTTTTAATTAAATATACATAAATATATATTTTTTATTGGTATATGTGTCTATAGACGATTTGTTTTTCCTTTCATTAAGATAAACATTAAGTTTAAAAAATAGAAAAAAAAAAAATCCTAACCGTGATACTATTGAACAAAGCATAATTGAATTATGTATCTCATTAATTGTTATTCCTACCATAAGTCTAAAACTGAAACGCATTGTTCTTCATTGATGTTTTTGTTTTCTTTTGATTTAACTACTTGAAATTTTACTTTCTGTGTGTATAAATGTTTCCGCGTTCGAGCAAATTCAAAGGACAAAGGAGGAGGCGTTGAAAATGGTTCTGTTTTCGGGCGGTGAAGTTTACTTTTTTGCTGCGATCTCATGTTGTAAAATCATATGAAATCAGATATATATATATTCAATATTTCTACACTCTCATAGTTACATATTTTCGCGTTACATATTACATTCATTATCTACTAGAAAACAAGTATTTAAAGAAAAAAAACATGATCAAATATAGTCACTTCGCCAAGAAGCAAAGTAAATTATTTTATACCGTTATTCATTGCAAAGGAAAATAGATTTTACTTCGTACAAAAAGACAAGAGGAGATGAGAAACTCTTACGACTGTGGCCTATATATATATATGTATGTATATACGGATTTTCATATAGATAATTTTCAAAAATGTTTACAACATCTAAAAATATACATTTATATTTATTTAAAACGAATTCTATGTATATCTCGAATCTGTACTAAAACGTCTCTCTTTCGTTTACCACTTTCGCAAGAATATACCGCAATTTGATTTGTATGCCATATTGGCTGGATACTGTACTGTGTTTATATCGTTTTAACTTTATTGTTAAACTGCAATCAATGAGAAGTGCGAACTCTTCCACACGGTAACGAAGGACTCCGCAGGCAGTTGGGTGTGTTAAATGTTGATTGGAATTTCAAGAAATGTGTTCTTATCGTCACGATTGACTTGTCATTTCGCAGTTCAGAAGGAGGACAATTGTCTGTTCCTTTAACAACATCAATTAGTCGAGAATTAAACACTAACGATGATGCTCACATCCTCCATCCCTTCTTCTTTATGAGAGAAACTGAATTTCTATATTCGACGACTACCAATAGACAGAGAGTAATAGATCGTGTGGTTTTTGAATGTTCGTTTGCTCTTGCATTTAGTGTATTTGCTTTTCACTCTTTATAGATACATATATATATATTTGTATTCCATATATTCTAGTATTAAAAGACGTGTTACTAATTTAATTTATAATTATTATATTTATGCATTAATTTATATTTATTTATATATATTAAAAAGTTAAACATTTAAAAGAAACAATATCCAGTTTTATTTGCTTGTGAACGTGTGTGGTTGTATATGGGTGGGTGTCGAGGGAATGGGGGAGGAAATGGTTTTCAACCTATATATACATATGTATGTGTATAGGTTTCTATTGAATTGATTTTTTGTTTTATCATTTAAGCATGAGGCGCACATCGATAAATTGATGCACTAAGAGAACATGTGTTTATGTATTTTTTTTCTTCTTCTTTTATTATTTGCCGCTACATAAGAGCAGCGCAATATATATATATATACTATTACTAAAAAATCTGTCTGTTGGTTAATTTGTTTAAAAAGTATATTTGTTGTTTCATTTGTATTTTGCTTTCTTTTTAAATAGATAAATTTTAATCGGGTTTGTAGAGTGTTATGCAAACTTTTCTCGTTTTTTTTTTCATTTTATTTTGTATTTTCAATTTTCTGTTGGGCCTAAAAACAATGAAGAGGTGTGTGTAAACATTTCCGGCTTTTTGTTATGTTAATCGCGTAGCAACTGCAGATGCACTTAGTTTTGTCCTGCCCAGTAGGATGGTGAATAGCCCTGTTTGGTAGCCGATTTAGTCTGGTTACTCGACTGCTGACGCTGGCCAGTGCTGTTGGAATCCTGTGAAACATTCAAGTCATTATTAAACATTTGAAGGGATGGATTTTTCAATGTGAATTTGTTTAATATGTACGAATTGATTATTCTTTTAGTTGCATGGTTTATATATATATATATTTTTTTTAAGAACTTTTATGTTAGCTTAATTAGTCTAGACTGTTGTTTTACAAAAGAATTACATTCTAATAGATTCAGATGAGCTTTGATTCGTGATCACATTATTATGAATTTATCTTCACATTGTATGTCATTATTAATGTACACGTGTGTACGAATGTGTGGGAAGTGGACATGGTATGCGCACTGTACTAGAACTAAGACCGAAGTCAAAGGATCTACGCCTGCTAAATTGGCCCACAATCAATAGATTCTAAGAGCTTTGAAGTCAAAGGATCTACGCCTGCTAAATTGGCCCACAATCAATAGATTCTAAGAGCTTCGAAGTCAAAGGATCTACGCCTGCTGAATTGGCCCACAATCAATAGATTCTAAGAGCTTCGAAGTCAAAGGATCTACGCCTGCTGAATTGGCCCACAATCAATAGATTCGACAAAGGTCTTAGCTCAGTTAAAAGAGCCACACAATGAAAATAGCCTTAGTGACAAAATTATGTATCCACGAATTGTACGGGAAAAAGCTATTCAGTTTTACACAATCTAATGTATTGTGTTAGTTGTGTATGTTTGCTCGTGTTAATAGCCTCTGTTCGTTAGTCTCTTGTTCAGTTGAATTATGTGTCATACAGTTTAATGACCGATTTTTTTTTAACACTGCTTTGTCCTCTTCTTCTTTTGGCGTTACTACTCATCTTTCGTTGTGCGCCAACATTACCAAAGGTGGCTGAGGCCATTGAAACGTTGATACTGAAATAAGCTAACTATCAAGAGGCTTTTTTTTTAGGGGAAAGTCATGTTACACACGCGACTTAGTTATAGAATTGTATAATTCATGAAGAGATTAGTTGAGTGTAAACTGTCTTGAACTTATCACTCCATTCTTTGAAATCAACTCGACATTGGCAGAATGAATGCGACTTAAAATGTTACACGTGTCTCTAATTTGTGGTTTCATATACAAATGCAAAAACAATTCTATAAAATATCAGTTGTACGTGGGTGCTATTAGCGTGTTGCACCTCTTACTTAGAGAAACCAAGCATAAACTTCTCCCGAAATTATGCGAAAAAGTGAAATTTACGTGAAATATGGTTATATTCATCTGCAAGCTATTCTTTTTAATGAAAAGCAAAAATAAGCATAACTTTGAGTTTTGCAATATTCTTTGCATAGACACAAAATGAGTTTCATTAGGCTAAACAAAGAAACAATTTTTTTAGGCACAATTTCCATAATTATTCCAATACAACAATAAAACGTAAACATTGAAATGGTGTCCAGAAAAAAAAAAAAAAAAAAAAACTGTTATTTGGAAGATAACTTCGTTGTGTTGCTTCACAAAACTAGCAGAAAATTCTTCTTATTTCGTTAACATATAGACTCAAAAATTGATTGCAGTAAATATACGGGATTAGTCAATGCAATTATATACAAAAATACATATTTTTTAATTTTAATTACTAAAATATTAAGCAATTGGCATTAAGGAGAGAGAGAGAGAAAGAGAGAGAAAAAACACAAAAATAATTGACTAACTTACCCGACGGGATGAGTTATGAATTCTGCCGTCCATCTAATGACGAACCATAAAAAACCAAAAAATAATAATAAAAATAATAAATCATGCAAGAGTTTGTTTTTTTTTCAATACTTAATTGCTCTAAAGTAGTATGAGATTGTGTCAATGAATTGATGAAGGTGGATATACACACCAAGTAGTATTTTATTTTATTTTGGAATCTTATGAGAAAACGAACGGCTTCTACACAGAAAGGGAGATCAGCTAATTTATGCGTATGTGTATGGACACAGGGTATTTTTCTAACAAAAGTGTTTGCTGCCGCCCAAGTCTTTTACTATTCTCGTTGTGATCGAATTGAGTTTGATTTCGAGTAGGTATGTTTGTGAAAGCTAAGGTAAGGTATGATAAATCCCACAAAGCAAGTTCAGATTTATGAAACGTTAACTTGATTTTGTTAACGTTTATGAAACGTTAATTTTTATCGAGAATGATGAGAATATCACATTTACACAAAAAGACAAATGATTGGTTTGAAAAATAGTTAAAGCAAGAATCACGTGCAACAAAATTCAGTTTGATTCCAATCAGTTGTTACTTGGCAGTGCTTGGTTTTCTATTTATAGGTATTTCTGCAGTAGTTACAATCCCTGTGGATTAGATGGATGACGGGACAGTCCTGATTTCTGCAAAAACTATTCGTGTTGTGGATGTTATTGTTCCATCACGAGTGGATGGGACAACAAAAGGTTTTTTTGAAAACTACGAACGAAGTTTGTGAGAATGGATGTTTTCATAAGCGTCAGAAATCTGCGCTAGAACAATGACAGTTATTTTAACACACACACATACAGTGGTGCAGCATGTCTGCAGGCCTACTTTAGTACAATTGCCAACCATCAGTGACCAACTAACAAATGGAGTGAGCTGCTGACAGAAAAAAAAAAATACATGACATGATCGCAAAAAAATCATAAAAAAGTAGTAACATTCTAGTCTCGCATATATTATATATTTTTTGCATTAAACAAATAAACGACTGCACAACCTGCCCGACATCGATGACCCATAGACGTTTATGAAACAGTGAGTAGGTACTGCAGTTCACCAAATTAGTACGATAGTCAATGTGCATTAATGAACATGATTCACGCAAGCCTTTGTTGATGTTTATGAAAATACCTAATCTTTTTCTAGACCAGAATACTTTTTGAGCATTGTCATTGGCTCGATTGAGGAGGAGCAGTGAGTTAGGGAACTGAAAATGTTATTCAGACGTTAACCGTTGTTGAAAGAAGTATGCCTAATGGAATGTATGCGCTTCAAGGTACTTGCTGTTGAATTTTGTCTTAAATGTGCGTATTCACACATAAGGCAACTCGACCTAAGCAACCAGCTAATTTTAAATGTCTAAAGAGCAACAAATATGGTTTTAAGAAGACGAAAACTATTCGAAAGAGCTAGAACTACATGTTGTTTGTTTTCTCTTTCTATGTCAGTCATTGATCGATTGCTACAACAATACAAACTAATTTAAATCTACTACACACTCATAATTAATTGTATTCAAACTCAAACCGTTTTCCTTTTGCCTAATATTTGACAAAACCTGCGCATTTGTCAAAAATTCTTGCACGATTTTGATTATTAACTTATATTGTTTGCCTTAGTAAAAGAAAACGCAAACACTACTGCGTCCCCGTAATTATAATCAGTTCTAGACACAAAAATTCCGAAATGAAGTCATTATGTTTTTCTGTTTAATGGATTTTGATTTTAATCATGTCAGTTAGTGGCATTCTTGCTATGTACGAAACACAAATGTGGTCTCATATGTTAGCATGATTCGCCACAATGAATATTTTGCTTTCAACTTTTGAGACAAATACTTCACGATACAACACATGCAACTAGCAGATTTAACTTTCATTATGCTTATGAACAGAGAGACGCGATCGATTCATTATGTGTTACAATTTAAATTACTGAATTTGGTATTGAATTTTTAAAAGCTTACCGGGTGAATGGGTTGATGAATCATGTTATGATGTCCTGTTGGCATCGGCTGAAGGTACATTCCATAGGGCTGGGCCGACGTTCCACCAGCAGTCTGTGTGTTCGGCATATTAAATGGGGGCGGGGTACCGGAGTGAAAATTTTGCTTTTCATATGACTGTTTGTGTTTAAAGATGATTAGGTGGTATTAGGTAGGTGAATTTTGTTGTATATTTCCAACTTACATTGACTTTGTTTAATGCTACATGACCCTTTCCATACATTGATGATGTAATATCGGAACCTGTTCCGGCTTGGGGTGGATTTGTTACATTCTGCGATTTAGTCTGCTGATTTACACTAGATGGATACGCTCCCTTAGTATAATCCTGTGAGGCCTGAGTTAAGGCGTCGTAGCTGGTTGAACCATACCCAGTACTATAGGACGGCTTAGGGAATTGGCCACCAGATGCTGTATTGGCAGCTGGAATTTGCTGCTGCAATTTAGACAAAAAAGATAATGGGTTTATTCTTTCATGTATATTCATCATAGAAGATAAATTACCGGATAGATTGCTGGCGTTCCATATTGAAAACCTCCAGGCATCATGTTGCCTCCATAAAAGTATGCGTAAGGAACGTTAAGCATTGGACCGCCAGATCCCGCCTGTTGCGACATGGTGCTAGATACCTTTTAAAACGAAACAAATGATTATTGAAATAGAAGAAATTAGAAAACAGTTCGAATGAAGACTTTCAATGCTTACATTACTAACGGGGCTTGAGTTATTGTCAGTTCTGGCGAAACGACCATCAGTCATTGTTGAATATGCAACAGAACCTAAATTATCGCGCACACCTGCAGCGCCTAGGCTTGTTGGCGTGTAATTCAGATCGTAGTACCCCTGCTGATACAAAGCAAAATTAAATAGCACAATTAATTTGATATAAGAGATCAGTTAGTAAGGGAATTAATATAGAATGCATTCGTTAGAAGATGTTAAAGCGAAAGATTTGGACTTAACACTAAAACAAACAAGATAAGCCAAAAATTAGGATGAGGACACAAAGAGAACGATTGATTGATTAAATGCTTTTTTTTAATGCCGAATCTTGTATAAGGAGGTTCGTAGGTTGTTATTTATGATTTTCTGCTGATGAAAAAGAGGTTAAGTTATGCGTGTGTGTTTTGTTTTTTGTTCAAGACAAAATTGTTCGAGACGAAAACGAATGAATGAATGGTGACGTGCAATTATGTGTGAATGAATGTGTGTGTGTTTTTTTTTTAATGTGTGTGTTGTCATTTGCATTTTAGCAGCAGGAACTCACCACATGTGGCACTCTCTGTTGCATCATTTGTATATCCTCGTAAGAATATACTGGTTGCTGATAGTAGGGCAATCCAGTCTGAATATATTGACTAACCATTTGGATGTTGGGCACTATTCCAGCACTGTTCTTGTTGGCGTTTGTTGCTGAGTTTGTTACTTTTGTATTTGTCAAACCTAATGACGGTGAGCTCATACTGTTTGTAGTCGCTGTTGAACTGGGAACGGAACTTACGGTGCTACTTACAACGCTGCTTGATGTTACACTTGAAACACTATAATTGAAATAAAATAAACAAACAAATATATATACCATTGTTAATTGCATTTTGATAATGTACACTTTTTCGGATTGACTTTTGTTACATAAACTATTCCCAATTCTCCGTTTTGGTAGTACTATTACTAGTTGTAGAAGGGATCTAATGAGACGTGCCAGGCAGATGATAAAGGAAATATATAGAACATAACGTAAGCGGAGCGGATACTGTTTAAGGCTACTAATACTCACCCTCTCATGCATGAGGCAGTTTAAAGTAGAACCTACTTACGAGACACTTATTTTTGAAAACTCCGACGCAACAGATGACGCTCTCGAAAAACTGGACGTATTCAAGCTATTTATTTACTTGTGCGCAAGGGGAGGCAGTTTGCTAAAAATTATTGTGCCAGAACCAAAAACACTCTAGCCCTACTATAAACGAACCAATCAATCAAAAGGACGTTCAGTGAAAAAATATTATACAATCATGAGCAAACTCGCCAATAATTGAATAACGTATTCTAAACATATTGATTAAACCACCATAACAACCTTTTTTAACATAGTTTCGGTTGTTTTTTTTCTTCACTCTGTTACTCTTGTTTGGAGAAAATATAAGTGTTTTGTAATGGTAGCCGTTATCCAAATTCGTGTAGGCGTATATGTGGTTTAAGAATCATTTATGATCTAATTTTGATTGCTGATTCTTCTTTTTTAACAGCTACCCCGCCCAATCTACTTATTCCCCCCGTTAAGCTACTATTACACTGCACGCAAATAAACAAATTATCGCGAAAATCAAAAGATAACACTAGAAATATTCAACAACAACACTCAATCATGCATGCGGCGAACGGCAAACCTTTATTTTAGACATTAAAACTTGTTATGCTTACCTGTCGTAATGAGAACTAGACGATGTAGTAGATGTATCCTTCAGTTTAGCACTACTGAAGTTACTGTACTGAGATGATGAAGTGCTTGTGCTACCAGTGAACCTATATGTGATGCGATTTGATTTTTAGTAAATTAATTGGGTCACACGATTAATAAAGATATGAGAATTAAATTGTGAGAAGTTTGCCAAAATAATAATTCTTTTGAGGAAGGAACAATGGGCACAAACTAAACGAAAAAGAAAAACAAAAAAATGCATCGCAAAATGTAACAATTACACATATTCATAGAAGATGTATGGCAGAATTCTAAGAGTGGTGAAGATTGTTCAGCTTTCTGGCTAAAGTCAGTTTGTGTGTAATCATAATGATGAGAGGGATTCGATGAGATTTCCTCCAGAAATCGAGTGAAAATTATTCGGAATTCATTTGCGTTATTTGAATCCTTTCAATAATTCCACATTTGCTAGACAACTGAAGGCCGGACTTTCACTACACAAAATAATTGCGCAAATTGATTTGAGCAAAATCAAAGCCGTTTTGATTTTTACAGTTAACTGCAAAAACATTGCAAGCGCCTCCATTCACAATGCAAACGCACTGTGGCTGGCCTAACAAATTGCCGACCTTAAACCTAATGTAGGTTATCTATTCCCCATGGGCATCAAAAGGGTCCAACGCGCCTAACCTAACCTAACAAGTAATCCTATCTAATTTGCTAGCCAGGAAATCGTGTGAGGTTGAAGATGTATGTAATTTACAACTTAGACGTGTGATAGACTTTGAAAGATTTAAAGGACCATTGCATCTAAATAAGGAGCACTAGTAATATTAGGCTGAGTATTGTTTAAGCGATTTGAAAACTATATGAAGCACCACGAAGATATTTTTTCAACACTGTTGACTGCAATGATGGAGAAGTTTCCTACAGAATTTACCACTTCATACGAAGTCATTCAGCAAAACTTACATCTTGACATCGAACAAAAAAATAAGAACATACGTCTCTTTCTTTTCAAAATACAACATGGAGTCAATGATTTAATGAAGAATATGAAATGTAGACTCCACTTCCTTTAGATGAGGACACATATGTATGCGCGCTGAGTTTGATGAAATAGGAATGAAACCAAGTGCGATCTACAGATCAATACACAACACAGGAAATTTCAACAGCAAATTTATATGCGAATAGAGTAGACAGACTAGACATTGCGTTAGTCTGTAAACACAAGCATTCAATTTGAACTTACTTCCAATTGTTTCCAATGTTGTACTGACGAAATGAGCTTCGCGTAATATACTCTATATTATTAGTTATAAAAGCATTTCTCTTGTTTTTTATCATTAAAATTAAAAACTAAAAGCAAATCAAAATATATGTACATATAAAGGAGAGAAAGCATACAACAAAGAAGAGTCGGAAGGGTATACATTTAAACATATATAACATAAACAAAAACAATTAAGTAGTCATGTAAGTAATATAACATTAGTTGAACATGTGTTGCAGCAAATGGAATACATACCCTGTATTATTTGAAAGCCCAGTACCGCCGTAAACACTTTGGCTGTTTTGGTACGCGCTTTGTTGTGATGGATAAGCCGATGTTGTCTGATTGCTTTGGTACTGGCTGGATAAATATCCGGCATTTGAATTTGCACTGTTAATTGTTTAAGGGGGAAAAGAACAAATTGTGTTTTTTGGGATTTTCTAGTAAATTTGTTAATACATGAATAAAGAAAAAAAAATCACGAAATCAATTCAGTTCTAAATGTTAGTTGTTATTAGTTGATTACTGTTTGATCCTATTTGTGTGTGGGCATGAATACATGTTGTGTGCTGTGAGGTTAAGTGTCTTAAAGACTACTTAATGAGTTCACATGTGCATATTTTTATGCATTTGCGATTCAAGTCATTGGTTGAGTTATTTTGTGCAAACAAACACCGATGTCATTGCATTATCTTGGCAAAAGATTGACACAATTGTGTTCGGCAAACTGACTGCGAAAAATGTATGGACCCAGTCAGTGTTAAAATGTAAAGCTAATGTTGAAGACAGAATCTTTACGCAGCAGGTGTATTCAGAGGATTAGATCTGGAAGTTTGGCCGTCATTATTTACTTGTTTTAATATTTTGTCATTTATGTTCTGGGACATGCAACGAACATATTTATAGAACAATATATTCATCTTCCGCGAATTAAGCACGGACTCTGTAAACATCCGCTGTTACCTCCCATGGTTTAAAAACAAGTAAAGTTAACAATAGGAATGGCAACAAGTTATCCCTAGGTCTGAAGGCAGTCGTCTTCCACTTTATTTGGAGATTTTTCTTAATCCCACTTCCCACCCAGTCCTTCCCCGTATTCTCTTGGTCGTGCCACATGCCCCTGTGACAAATTTGTACTGCCTTAGTCACTTTGTGACTAATTGAATACCAATTTGTGACAGTGACATGTATCACGACTAAGAGAATTACGGGGAGAGACTGGGTGGGAAGTAGGATTAAGAAAAAGACTACAGGAAGCAAAAAAACAGTGCAACTACTTTACCAAGAATAAAAGAATACAACGTCGAGCGGCATCATCCCGACCAAGCTAAAAATATGTTTGAATCATAACTCTTTCCAAAGAGACAATAATTTCCGTAGGTCATTTTTTTTTACATAAAATCATGCCGCACGACGGTTGCAAAGAGTGCTACCTATAAATAAATTATAAAATTATTCAGTCCTCTCTTCCAAAGTGTGTTCCAGTGCTAACGACCTGTACTTGCATATCAGTTGGGACGGTTTTGAGGAAATCAGCTGTGAGAAGCTCTTGTCATTGACACGGAAGATGTGGGAAGTGTCATGAAATAAAACGAATGGGGAACGTACTTTCCAATACACTCCGATGACCAATCGCATAATTTTATAATTTTGAATCAAAACTTCGAGACGGAAAATGTCCTTCGTCTGTGAAATGAATCATATATGAAATAATGAAACAAAGCAAAATGATCGCTTCTATGAATCACGAAGGTTCACATGAAAACATACGGCACAGAAAGTGCATGTTTTACCAGTATTAACTCAATAAGTAAGTCTTTAGTTTATTAAATAGAACAAAACTCAAAATAATAAAACACAAGCGTAACAAAACAAATGATTTTGGGTGAGAATCACTTACCTTGCATTATTCACGGTACTGTTAGTGCTTCCTCCCACAGGAATGTTTTGCGTTGAGCCACTACTATTCACAGCACTGCCAGCAACAGAATTCGATGAACTATTTACAGAAGAAACATTCGTCTGCTGCTGATAAGAATTCACAGAATTCTGATTATAAGAATTGTAGTTATTTGACGGTTGTTGGTATGTACTGGCAGATGAAGCCTAAAATAAAATAAAACAAAGTTAATAAGCTACAGAAGTGAAGAATTAGAGTATACAATTTGACATACTTGCACATTGTTGTAACTAGCATTGTAGCCTTGACCAGTGGCTGTGGGTTGGTATGATGATGATTTATTAGCCGATGAACTTGAATTGTACGAGCTTTGGTAACCAGTTGTACTTGATGTATTGGATTGATTATATGGATCATTTTTCGACAACTGATCCAATGAACTATTCGTTTGCGCATTCATTGAACCAACACCCCCAGAGCTCTGCTGTTGCTGAACGTTTGTTGAATTACGTTGTGGGTACCCTGATGTAAGGCTATCCGACTATTGGGTGAAAATTTATTGGAATTTAAAAAAGCCTTTATAATCCCCAATTTTGTATGTGGTGCGCTTACGATTTGAGAATTCTGCAAACCACCAGCTAAAACAGCTTGTTGCTGCGAAGTAGACTTTGTTTGATAGTCATTCGAAACAACCTCCTGCGACTGAGCAATCTGCTGGTTATCGATTGTGGTTGCGGGATTGAACTTTTCAGGCAATGCATCAAAGGAATCTTCTGTACCAAAGTCCAAGCCACCAAATTGCACATCCAAGTATCCAATGCTATTTAGGGTGTCACCAGGCATTTCCACGGCAGTCGATGGAATCTGAAAAGTTAATTTACCCCCCACATAAAAACGGTAATTAAAAACACTAAGCGAACTTATTTACCTTTGATGGCGGTGGCACTTTGGCCCTCGCTCTTCGGACAGATGGCTGTGAAGAAACATTTTGATCTCCGAATACTGTTCCATACGATGTTGGATATTGCACAGAAGAATTTTGGTAAGAATTCACATTCACCGCCTGTTGAGAAGCCGCAGCTGCTGCCGCCGCCGCGGCTGCTGCTACTGCAGCAGCAGTTGCATTTTGCGATGTCAACGAATTAAAATACTGAGATTGTTCTGCCGACAAAGTCGATGAACTCTTAATTTGCTGCGAATCTAATCCACTCAGTCGCATATTATGACCTGCGTTCGACGAATGAATGTCCGGGAACTGAGGTTGATTAAGAGTTCCAGCTCCAGATACAGCAACATTCGAATTATTATTTACCACCGCGCTGCTATACTGCTGAACCAAATCATCACTGTTCAGTTGCTGCGGCTGTTGTTGCTGCTGCTGTTGCGAGGGTGCAATATGATGCTCTAAGCCTGGCGGTGCTGACAGTTCAGCACTTCCACCGCCACCACCAACAGCAGATTGTTGATTTTGCTGCAAGTTGCTCGGTGTAAACACTTTGCTATCCTTCAGAGAGCCAACATATTCCTCATTGTCCCAGTCACCCCAAGCGTCATCCTGTGGTTGCTGCTGCTGTTGTTGCTGCTGTTTCTCAGCGTTTGTGGCAATTGTGTTGTCCCACAGCTCAACTTCTTGATGGTCTTGCTCTTGGTGCCTTGAGTAATTACTGCGGCTACCTTGATCTCTACCCATTCCGCGCTGTCCAAGACGACCGCCACGTCCTCCTCGTCCAACATATCCACCTCCACGACTAGAGCCTCGACCACGATTACCACTGCGGTAGCCGCCATCACCACCTCCACGACCCGAAGAGTCTGCAAGATTTCGTTCGTTTTCCCGAGCCTCTCTGCCGCGCCCTGGCGAAAAGAATGAAAGACAACCATTTAGTAGGGAGTAAAAAGCTGTAGATTTTAAAAGATTAATTAAACTTACAGCCGCGACTGTCGTTACCACCTCGACCACCGCGAGTGCTACTCCTATTGCGAGACTTTTCTCGTTTATCCGTATTAGCATTCGCGTCAGTCCACTCGCCATCACCAGCGTTTTCACTTGCTGAATTCGCGGCACGACTCTTTTTCTTCTTTAACGTTTCAAATGCTCCCTACAATCAAACAAGGAAACAAAATAAAAATATATCAAAACATTGAATTTTTACTCATCATTAATTACACTAAGCATTACTCACCACTGGAAGTGTTTCTAACAAGAAAACAGCAGCTCGCTCCAGATTATTATCGCACTCATACAGTGCGCAACATACTTCTTCTTCAGACCTCTGAGTCATTTCGATCAATGTTGCAACTTTTTCAGACATTTTTGGATCCTCTGCAACAGTACTAATCTCGGCGGCCTGAGCAATACGAATCTGATCTAATGTGGGCTAAAAAATACAATCATATTAATTGATGAACTTATAGCATTGTAAGTGTTTTCATAGTTAACCTTTAGTACCTTTGGTTGTGATTTTTCTTTCTCTGTTTTGCCTACATCACCTTTTTTATTGGATGTATCGCCACCACCAGAATTTGATTTCTTCTGGTTGCGACCGCCGCCGCTGGATCGATTTTGTGTGCTCATGTCTATGTACACTGTATTTACAAATTAGCTGAAATGAACATTTAAAAAAGAAATGGATGGATAGAGAGACATATGTATGGATTCATGTGCGATTGTTGTTTTTCCTTCCTTTGTTGAACTCAGGAAATTGGATGCATTCAAAAGATGATTTACAGGGGTCACAACACTCGATGAATGAATTGTTTAAATAACATCCTTCTGTCACGGTGGATCTAATTGATTGAGGAAATTTACATTTTCACACATATTTCCTTTCTGTTATCTATCTGTGCTGTTGTAAGGACAGGTACATGTATGAAATGCACGTGTTTTTGAGAGTATACCAAACACAAAACGCACATGTGTGTATGCTGTGTTTTGTCGGTGAAGGATGAATGAACCCAAGACTCTTTTTTTTTTACAGAAAAAATGCAAATTATTCTGTTGTGATATACTACATACATATAAAAATAGATGAAAGACGTCGTTGGTCTTTCCAAGTAATGTATGTCGAAACAAAGGCTGGCTGTATGAATTAATCTCCAGCCGAACTTAAACACTGTCAAATTTCACAGAATGAGGAGGGCATAGTCAACGAAATACCGGCATCTTTGAATCCTTATGGAACCTGTTCCCAGATATGTTTATGAAAACAATTTGGTTATGAAACTTGTAATAAAGGGGAGGGAAGAATTTTAGACTTTCTTCATTTTACTTTATGCTTTTACTAGCATTTCCGTTTCATTTACAGTTCGTAATAGCAGACTAAACATCTTAAGCTTAACCGTATTGCAAAGAGCACAAGCAAAGCAATCTTAGTAATATGATGACAAAATACGAAATCGATTGATTACACGTTAAAAAAAGAAGAACATAAACTACATCCATCGGACGCTGCCATTAACAGACGTGAGCCAAGTCAATGGAAAAGTAGGCCGTTCACAGGTCAGATGATTGTAGAATGTTGATCAAAGGGCAAACTGGAACAACGATACGAAATTCTTTAGGATTAGGTTGGAGAAGGCACGCTTCGACTTTAGCTGCCTACATCACCAGCAGATGAGTGCTTATTACAGGTTTGAAAATGGCGTATTTATAGCTCAAGCGTTGATCCATTGTACACTTTGCAACTGAGAGAAACAAAACAAAATACGAAGAGATTGAACCTGATAGATATTTAGTATTGATTTTATGCTATTCCTAATTACGATAGAATACATATTTTCGGTTTTTAATCTCAATTTGAAATTATGGATAAGTTTCTTTCTAGTGATACTGTAACATAGACTTAAGAACAAGAGAAAAAAAAATAAAGATGTATTAAACGACAATGTAAATTCCAACCGGTTGCCGTTTCGTTAACCCTAAAAAAAGAGGTGTGAACCATGAACACAACACGACGACAATGCTGATGAATCAGCGTGTATACACTAGCTGATTTTCTGCTGCAAATAATGCAATGGTCACAATAACAAACCAACAATGAAGAAGTCTTGGAAAAACACAACTGTGAGCAAGAGAAACGAGATTAAAGATTTCATTTTTCTTTTGTTGTGGGTGAACGCGAAATATGTATATATTTTTTTCTTCTTGTCGTTCGTCGGTTTTTATGCGGAAATTTTCCCCAACACACACTCCACTCTCGACACCTTGGTGATCAGTGAATTAGCGCACACACAGCTAAACTTCGTCTTTCACTTTCTCACCAAGAAAACATAGAAATTCATTGATTTACATAACATATTTGATAACTAATGCAGAATATTAATCGAATGATAAATTATAAATTGCATACACAAGAAAATGTTCAATGAAAAAATACTTTTTTTTTATCCGAATCGCGTTCGTGAACCTCTTTATTCCTTCTTTTTTTTATGGTTATTCTCACTCCCTCTTTCGCGGCTGGTTGCTGTCGCTGTGTTCCTCTCAAGTTGCGCTGTTTTGTGTGCGGCCAGCTAGGTTCCTTTTTCGCACCGTCAATTTGGTAAACCTGCTGTTTGTCGGCATTTCATGTCAATATATTGTGCTCGCTCTAATCCACTTGACAATGCCAACGTCAGTGAGAAGGCGAATATGTTGAGCCGAATTGAAAAAATAACGCACAGAAAAGGAACAAAAACGAGAGCCGGAGAACGGGGACAAAATGGGGGTAAATCTAAGTGCTAAGAAGAGCACAGGATAGAAGATATATGAAAAAATCTATAACTCAAATTTTTTCCGTGGTGTCATTCATCATTTTTTCCCAGAATTATCGAGCATATGATTGAACATAGAAATATTTCAAAAACGTGGAAGCGTTTTTCTTGTGAGGTTCAATTTTCATTGTATCCCGCAAGTAGTTAAATTAATTATGGCCATGTGCCCACGGAATATACACACAGACGCCATTGCTTGGAGAATTTTTATATAGCCTTCTTTTCGTCTTCATTTTTTAGGGCACAATTAGCGGAACGTAATGGCAACTTTCCACACTAGCCGCTGGAGAGACGGCAATGGATAATACATTTTCGATTAATATGTTCACTTAATGTTTTATTGATTGATATAGATTATGCACTTAATTGTTGTGTAAGATTAAAACTATAATTTACCACAAGAGCTCGGATAACAGACGTATTGTTTATTAGAAAACTATATTTTTACAGAGCGACACAAACCGTACCTGCAAATGCGCCGAGAAAACGCACTTCAATATGGAGGTCACGTGACCCGGAGGATGAGTTCAGTAATAAAATTACATTGTTCTTAGTACAGAAATGGTATAAATCATTCAAGCAATTATACTAGTTACATGAGTGTTCGAAATTTTGTAAAAAAATCTTAAATGATCGTATACATCCTTGAAGTACACACAGTACACATTTTACGAACGTTCCTACAAGAAACTTAACCTAAAAAAATGTATTTTTGATTCAATATATGCTCATTTTAAGTTTGCAATGTTTGTACATGAAAGTATTAAGTACATATTTATTTCTTAGATAAAGTGGATTCAATTAAAAATTATTTTTCTATAAATTTCTACATTTCCAGATGCCCTGATGTGGGAATACTCATATTAATTCAAAATACGCCTCATCATTTTTCAAGTATTTATATGTATGCTTGTTCATTAAGCTCTTTGATCGTATTTTTTAATTATATACTCCTTATTGTTTATTTTTAAATAATTCAATCAATTTAACGTATTTTATTGTTCATACTATAGAATGTTAAAAGAAACATTCAAAATTATAACAAAACTTGTGTACTAAAATCATATGTGTCATCTTGAACACACCCCACGTATAAACCAGGAACAAACCCATCGGCTGTCTGAAAATTGACACAAGCGTGAGGACGATTTGTCAAAATTTCAATTTTAGTGAAGAAATTTTATTTAATTTTTCTGAAATAAAACAATTCATATGCAATGTCATTGTCACCAGCAAGTGGAATTGGTCGGTTTTATAAGAAATCTGCAAAAATAATAAGATGTGTTCGATGGGGTTGCACAAATAGGCCATTTTATCACATTGTTGTGATGGAGGTAACCAATTCATTAGCTCGAATTAGACCTTTTGAAATATATTTTCCATTACATAGAGAAGAAAACATCAGCATCAACCTGTGATTGAACAAGTGGGCACCTATGATCCTCTCATCAATGAACACAACGAGCGCTTGGTGGCATTTAATTTTGAACGAATCCGTCATTGGTTAGGTAATGGTGCACACTTGTCTAAGCCCGTCGCTGAACTTCTAGGCATTGCTGGATTCGCTCCAATCTATCCTGCAACATATATGAATGCATGGAGAAATAGACAACGAACGGCAGAGGAAGATGCTAAAAACGAAGCAGAAGGCCAGAAGAAGGAGGAATCAAATGCATAAGAAATAAAAAATTGTTGAACAGATACTTGGTCTTTGACATTTGTTTTTTTAAAACTAAAATTTATTTGAGTTCACTTAAACTTTCTTATTTCAAAGGTAAAGCACAGAGTACAATTTTCAAGGCATAGCTCATATCAATTGCGTGTGGTTGGATTTGTTTCACTCTCCTTGATGATAAGTGGTAGTATATTCAAAAAACTTACAATCAACTGTTACACCGCAAACAAAAAAAAAAGTATTTTTATTAAAAAAAAACTACACCGCAAATTTTCTCGTGAAATGGAAAAGAGACTTGGAGATGAAGGCACCACAAAAAAATGTGGATGTAATGAAGATGTCGAGAAAATGCAACCCTCAATTACGATTCGCTTAGTTTCTTTTCTTTTAGTGTGTTACATAGAAGTAGTTTATTCGCCTTTGTAGACGGTTTCTATGGATTTTTTCGCCTTATCAATCATGTCGTCCATTAGCTTGTCAGCAACTAAAAACAAAAACATATCAATTTACTGAAACTGTTTGAAAGAGCAAAATACATACCTTTGTGGTGCTTTAGAAAGTATGGACGAACAATGCGTTGATAAATGACTGTTGACCCGTTGCTTTCAATTGGCAGCATGCACCAGACAAGGAAAACGCACTGAAATTGATTTATGTAAAATATTGAATTATGGTACATTGACTGGGTTCAAATTTGGTGCATAATGAAAAGTGTTAAATCGTCTTGTTGTCCAATGACCAATTACAATTTGGGATTCAGCCTAAGGTGACAGAAACTTCTGAAATTTCTTATATTTATTTTTCCTTTCCCATTGTAAAGGAAAAGCCATTTTTAAGTCGATGGTATTTCCTGGAGAAAGGATAAGATCTGCGTTCATTCTTTGTGTTGATAGTATTTGAAGAAGTTTCAACAACGAACTGTTCGGGCAGCGACATGAACCTAGCGAGGTGTTTACGGACCTAACGCCGAAAGTGGCTAAGCCGAGAAGAGTGCAGGGAAAGCACTGCTCCAACCTAAAAGTCTTCAACTGCTCACAAGAGGTACAATGCAATGGGGGACGCCCACGAAACCGAAGGCGCACACAAGTGGATAAGGACCTCATTCAAATTGACGCATGTAATGGGAGTCAGTTGGCTAAAGATCGTTCGAGCTGGAGAGACTTGTTGGCTAAGGCCCAGGTTCACCCCGGACTGTTGATCTCAGTATTGAACAGGTTAAACTAGTGCGATAGGTTTTTCGTACAAGTACACCTCTGTTCAAAGCAAGCATAACAAAACTCCCACCGTTTGAATAAAATGATATTCAAATAAAAAAGTAAAGTATTGCATTTATCGTGTGGCGTTTCACAAGACAACGCAATCAACACTATATACGCCCGATTGTTGCATCTCATTTGATATTCATATGATACTTATTGAGTAAGTATTGACGCATTATACCACGAATAAATGACTTGTATTCAAAGTAAAACAATCATCTTATACATACCTTTAACAACCAGTAAAGTGGAATAACTGATGTCAAAATCACGGAAAAGTACTCAATAATTGACAAGATGCCATATGTTACCCAATACGTCAACCATTTAGTATCATCTACTTTTGTACTCGATTCAATTGCGTGAATAGATATATAGGCCGGATAAACAACACCAATTATGTTGCACAACAGTTGAGCTCCATATCCGAAAATCAGATAAATTCCACATAGTCCAGCAGCAGCTGAAAAACAAATTTTAATAATTAATATTCGCCATATAGTGAATAAGTCCAAAAATGCAACAATTATGCGAAGGTTCTTGTAAGAAATCCCCTCACCGAGTTGATACATCCAACCATTTTCACTAGTGAACAATTCGATTAGTTTATTTGTAAGTTTTTCAAACATTTTATCGTCAGCCAGATCTCGATGTATGTATGTAATTACTGAAAACACCTCAAGCACTAGCAATTTTTATTTAAGAAAATATGACTTGTTCCTACCTATGCAAGCATTATTCACTGCTGCTAGGAAGCGACAGTCGAACACAAAGAATCGCAGCGAGCGCCTTTGCCATTTCTATAAATGTTCTCTAGCTCTTGTCAAAGAATACAAATATGCACTTCATATAATTGTTTAAACGATATTATGACTCGATACGATTGCCATGAGGGAATGCCTGTCTAATATGCATACAAAGAAGAGAAAATAAAATTCAAGAAAGGAGACTACAAGAGTAGAGTATATTGGGGTATTTTTAGAAAGGGCATTCGTTTATGTCGGGCATGTGCTTGTGGGCTTTTACGAATAAAGATTAAAAATTGCAGATTTTAATTGCTTGGATAGCTGAATTGAGTTCCGGGCGATTGAATGCAGTGCGTGTCGGAGAGCAGAGAAGAACCTACAATGTATGTACACATTTGTACTTTTGTTTCGTGTTTCCGAATTGATTTCATTAACAATAAACATTTAAAGAATCGATTTGTAAAATATTTAAACACCTTAGTCTCTTATAAATCATTAGACGAGCAATAAAAGTGTTGCAGTGAAAGGTGAGAAAAAGTAAGGAGGACTAAGCAACTGGGATAAGGATGCCACATGTAAGTCTGATATTCCGAAAAAAAGAAAAATGCACTAAACAAGCACTAGGAAGGGCAAGATACAAAACGGAAAATCTGCTATTCAATAAGCAACAACAAATATTTCTGTCCACGTAGGTAAAATAGTGCTCATTCCGAAAATTACAAAAAAAGCTTCAAATAATGTCCATACCTATTAAAATTTGATTATCTATCATGACCTTTGCTTGGCACCCCTTATTTCTCGTTTCCAATATTTGCTTGATGCTTAACTACACCACTCTAACTTCACACATGATTTATTCGAATTACAAAAATACATACTATATCACACATCAATTAATTTTAATGATTCTGCTTTTTTAATAACCCATCAGACGGAAACCGGTTTTTTTCTAATCCCTCAAGAATTGTTTATAAGCCCTAGACGAACGGGTATTTAGCAGTTGACATGCGATGTCTACATATATGGTTGACATTGCATGTTATCATCCGCCTAATTCGGTTGCCACGAGTCATATCAGCTACCACCTCATTGAATCACATTTGAAGGTTGACTTTTAAAAAACTTTTTACAACTTAAGATGCGAAGGTATGACATCATAAACAGCCTAAGTTCAATCTCAAAACACACACAGTCCTTCGATGATTTCGAATTTCCAACACATAAATTACCTTTAAACAATCTGACTAAGGGACTGGAGCGACTACGTCCATATGTTCGTGCCCGCCGTGGTGCAAATGGTTGGTAACGATTGATCATGCCAATTTTTAGAAGTGAGATAAAAAGTATAAATTAAAAACAAAAAGGGAAAGGAATTTCCAATGATTTTCCGCTTGACTACGTATCAATATCAATTGACCTCTTCTACGTATCCAAATAATACAGTGAAAGTGCACAGACAATATGAACCCACTGCCTTGTGTGTCCCCTGTTTTTATCGAAGTTGATAAGGACGTCGTTTTTTTTCTCAAAAAAGAAAATAATTATTTAAGACATTTGCTGCAAAACCAGTTTAAGAAAAAAATCGACAAAATATTAGGGTCTGCGACAAAAGGGATAAGAGATATCCTAAACGCCACGGTATAACGTATTTATTGATATCTTCCATATTAGAGTTGGATGTGCCCTGCCAATTTTCCCATTCAGGTGCATAGATTACTCACCAAAAAATAAATATAGTCGAGGTATGTTGGACTTCGATTCTAAAAATTCAAAACCTTTAGTCCAGGGCTTGCTGTTATCACGAAGGGATTTGTCAATAGTATCCTTTATTTTATCAACTTGTAAAGATGCCATTATAATTTCGTTGATACTATGTAAAAACACAATTAACCAAAACGATTTTTAAGGATATCGTCCCTAATTAGTAATTTACGAACTTATTTGATGACCGAAGTTGACAGCAGAATAAAATAACGGAGGGGGGTCAGGCAGCTGAATTTTCGGAACTCATGTCAAAATCTTATTGTGTGTGAAGTTGGTACCAATTTGAATTTTTACTATGCAAGTACTGCCAGTAGAAAAGTGCCAACAAAAGTAATTTATTAAAAATCCATATCGAACAACTTTTGAAAATATACAAGTAATTGAGTCTTCTATGGCTCATATAGTTAATTATTTTTAAGTTTATTTTTTATATTTTGACGTAGACTAAATGACAATTTAATAAAATTAGTTATTCATTTGTGGGTTTCATTGTTATTCTTTAGTTTATTATTTGGCTTACAAAAATATAATCAATCTGATTGCGTGTTGTATAGCTTTGTTTGATAATAATTAGGTTCACAAGTGTGTATTTTACTGAAGGTAATTCATTTCCAAACATAATTACATCATTTAAATATAGCATTTCTTAAGATGTGGCTGAAATATATGATGTTTCCTTTTTTGCTCCTATACTTAATTGGATGGGACCTGGAACATCCGTGCGATGCCTGGCTGCTAAAAAAGAAACCAAAATCAAAACGATGTCGATATTCAAGCGTAATACATACTTTTTGCAGTCATGTTCACTATAGTTGCAAGTGGTAATTCAAAGAACATGTAGAGGAAGAATGCAGCCACGAAGGACATAACGATCGTCGCCAATATATACGTGACCTTTAACAAGCCAAATTAGCACGATGCAACAAAAATTCCTATTCTTACCAATGTCATTGTGTTCAAATACATAGGCTGGCGAACATATCCAGTAACGCATCGAATAACCAACGTATGAACCAAATAAACTTGGAACGATAGTCGCCCCATCGGTACGAAAATTTTAATGGCCGCAAATTTGTATAGAATTGCTAAAGAGACAAATTCATTAGCTTGGTCCAAAGGGATAACAATCCACTTACTTCCTAGTTTGAAAGACATCAACAACACCAATCCGCAACTCATAATTGCCCATATATTACGAAAGAGTGCATCATAGACAGCAATCCAGATTGAGGGCTTTGTGAACCCGACATGATAGAATATTTCTCCAGTGAGAAGAAGTAAAATCGCTAGTGGAATGTTGAGCAAAATTATCGCATTCAACCTCAGTTTGTGCTTCTTCATATTCTTGGCTTCGTTCTTGTACTTTAAGTAGATTATTCCGGTGATGGCACCAAAAACGGATCCTCCCAAATTTGTATAAAATGGTGCGTAGCCCTTATACATAGTGTCGCCGTTTGTCCAGAAAAAGTAGCGATAGGATCTGCATAAGTAAAATGAATAACGCCTAAGTAGCCTAAGTAGTGGATTTTCTTACTCCGGAGTTTCCTGGTGAATAGCATCAAGTTTCAGGAAGTATGTTACAAAGCCAGGGGTTAAAAATGATATCACAACACCTGCTGCTAAAACATAAACTCTAGTCCTCGGGAACCTGTAAACGAAACAAGTTTTTATAAATTAGCGGTTTAAAAATTCAATGTTGCCACCGAATGGAGAATAATAAATAAATCTTAAGTAATCCCATTCATTAGTCTAACCATGAATCTAATGTTGAGCCGAAAAGTTTAAATTTTTTTTTCTCAAGATATCTGATGTTCGGTTCCGGTTTCCAGAGGATGATCAAATCCGCAGATTTTCCTTCCATTTTGCTTCGTTGGTGGTGGATACCATGTTCCCACCAAATTTCTACAAACCTACCGAAACCTCGCCGTTTCTGCGAAACCTAGTTGAGTGGGGCCTCATCCGTCCGTGAGAGACAGTCAAACCGAACAAACCTAGGTTTCTCAAATTTGGCCATTTGGAGTCGGCATAAAATTGTAGCACCCCGTTGCGACAGTATGACCGGGTGGTATGACATGTTGTATAATGTGAATTCCGCTATTCAGTCGAAGAGGAGTGAGCACGTTGGCGGCTCGATCTGGTAGAAGAAGTAACATTGTTTCTGCTTTTCCATTCATTTAATAAATATTCAGTAAATATCCCACATGTACAAAATGACTCCATGATTTGACCAACCATGAAGGAATGTCCAGAGAAGAACTTTGTTGTAATTCACTGAGTTCACACAAAACTAAGCGGATATGTACTAAGAGGAATCGTGGCTGGGCAAAATGGTCTAATTGGGTATCCCTTGATACAAGAGTAGTCAGTTAGGGCTCCTGAAGCTGCCGAAGGAGATACGCTTGATGAGTCCATTGAACCGTACCTACCACATGAAGCTCGTATTTAATGTATTCATCTAATAAGACGTGCACATAGTGCAATAATAATAATCCCCCTTATTCTCTTAGACGAGGTAACAAATTCAACTCATTGGCAACAAATGCTGCAGATTTGTGCCTTCAAGTGGGATCAATTTCAATTCGGTGGTTGCATTTGATAATTTGTATAATTCTTGGATCCCTTTGGTTCTGAACACGGGTATGTGGTGGATTACATTTCAATGACAGACCAAGGAAAAGGACAATGCAAACGTTTCGTTTTCTTAAAAAAGCATTTCTGGGTGTGATTGGAATGATTGGAATTATTCTCCATTAAAGCTATCAGGCACTCAAATTGTTGATTTATTGATATTTTAACACTAAACGTGAATATATTAATCAACTTTTATTCCTATCAATACAAAATGTGGATAAAAACTTAAATATTTATCCCACGTCTTTTGGCGTCACCCACAAAAATGCAAGCGACAAAATTTCTCTCATTTTATCTCACTTTCTCATGAAATCTGACTAAGGACATACACATGATCAGAAATGAAGTATGATAGAGATGCTCAACTTCTACCGTCTTCTTGCCCCTTAAATTGCTTGACAACCATTTTTTATATCGTTTACTAAAGCCAATCACAGAACGGCATTTATGTTATTTCGAAAATTACCGTCAAAAATTCATGAATAACTGTCAAAAAGTCTATGAAATTGGTCGATATAATAGGGGTCAACCAGCTGTGAAGTTGGGTATCTCTATCATACTTCATTTCTGACACACGATCGTCGTGCGAGTGACAAATGTCACATAAAGTGACTAAGTGAATACAAATTTGTCAAAGTTTGGATGACACGACTAAGAAAATAAGGGCGAATATCCAAAAAAAGTAGCTCACCTTGCTATAAAAATAAGAACTGCTGCTAAAAGGACATACAACTGAAAATCGGCCGCAAGGTACCACGTTTGGTGAAGACACTATAATGAAGATAATCAATGTATAGTCGAAGTATATGTTTGATTTATGCAAACACTATTTCTCAGGGTAAAGTTGTTAATAAAAAGTAAATTTTTCCACCAGGTCTCTCGGCAAAGTTCGTACTCCACGCCGATAACTTGTCTCCAGTAGGGACCGTTTTGCAAACGAGATAAAACAGATGCATTCAAGAGGATCATCAGCCCTAACGATGGGGTTAATCTGAAATGATAGACTCTCTAACAAGGGTACATCTTGGTAGTATTGAAAAGATAAACCCACCTTAAGTAACGATACAAAATCAATTTGATCCACTCTGCAAATCCAGGATTCTTGGAAGCAAAGTTCTTCTGAAATGCAATGCACAGTAGAAAGCTACTCATAACGAAGAACACCTGAATGATGACACTTCCATTTATTACGATATTCGATACAACTGTGTGAAATGCTTTTTCAGTGAACTCAGCGTTGCGTATTGGTATGGATTTCAGTATAAGCAGAACATGGGCGAATACCACCAGAAGTGTTGCAATGAATCGGAAACCCTCGAAAAATCGTAAGTCCTGGGTTAGTCCACTGCGCGATGGCTCGACGAAACGATAGTAATTGCGATAAATTGAGAATGCTGTCAAAAGTGTGTCCCCTGTAATCAAGGAATGCATTTCAACTCAAATTCAAAGGTAAAAGAAGTAAATGTGAATGTACGTGGAGTGTGTAATTTTTGCTTGTAGAACTCATTTACGTGGAGGCTGGGGCAGTCCTTTTTCCTCAATTGACGATCATAGCTAGACGAGATTATCGCCAGAATCAGAAGTGTACACACAGTTACTATAACGATGACATCCAGGAAATCTTAGGAATCAAACATGAGAATGGAGACACAATGAATTGTCGTTTGGATTGCGAAATACAGCTACTTACCAAGTGTCTTCGGATCCATATTCGTATCACAATATTCAATAAAAGATCGCAGGCTCAGCCCATACTGTGGTCTGAACTTGTAGTTGAGACAAGTGTTTATCACCTTGTCATACAGAATTCTATCATCGGACTCCCTCTTGTGAATATCACTCAAATATTCGACCAGCTACTTGAAGTTTGATTGAATGGCTTAGACATTTGGAGTATGTATTTTTTGGTATTACCTCAGTGTTTTCGATGTGACCCGAGTAAAGCTGCTCCTTTTGAAATAAGCTTAGTTGATGATATAGCTCTGTGCATTGCTTCACACAAACTCCAAATATCAACGTGTCATGTCGGAAGTGACGTCTGTTATCTGCGGAGAAATTCTTGAGAAAAGTAAAGAATTGAAAATATGAGCGCTTTTAAGGATGAAATAATATTCTCAGTCCTTGCGGCTAATTAAAATACATGACATTCTGGATGGATTCTCAAAGTGTCGGAGATTTTGCTTGACACTACTGTAGCAAACATTCGGCACGGTCACTGATACTGCATGTGGATAACCACTCACTTACAGTACTTGCCCATAACATGGAACAGCATTTTTCCAATCTTGATCTGGTACAGTTAAGACTGCTGCCAAATCATCACAAGAGTCTTTTGAAGACTTCTCTGCCGTCTAAAAATACCGAGTTTAGAGCGCTAATACAATCCCAGTTGCTATCGATTCATATTCATGCAGAGTATGCAATCCATGCAACAATTATTGAGTCTGTGACTAAATTAATTAAAATTGTCAAATTGTGTGCAAATAAAACAAAAAGCTACACTTGTAGATTTAAAAAAGCACTGTCGCGGCTGCATATGTACCTTCTGTGGTCTTGATGCACAGCTGATGTATACATCATGGAGTGCGCTTAAAAAGAAGTTGTCTTTAGTACAACTCGCACTGGAGTTTTGGTCACCTTGCTCGTCGCATTTCCTTTTGCCCCAGTCTTACGAATAATGCTGTCTGACGCGCGCGCTTTAGGACTCAAGCTGCGAAGTACACACAATGTCGGCTTTCCCTGCACTCAGGACTGGCTCTGGGCAGCATGCGTCCTCGGTTAGGGCTCCCGTCTGTAGGAGTCTACGATTTAACCTATCATTGACAACAATCCACGGTTTTTGCAACTCAATTGGCCATTGTGTAAAATTAATATTGAAATGAATTCATAAATAATATGACTTCAGCTTCATGAACCGAAGGAAGACGTCATTCTTGCCGATCAAACACGAAGAGCCAACTTCACAGCTGTTTGTCCCCTCGCTCGCCTACTAATTTGAGTGGCCTTTTGACAGAAGTAATGTGAATGCCGTTCTGTGATTGGTCAATTCATATATAAAAATGGTTGTCAACAATTTTAAGAGATAAGAGAGGAAGAACTTTGCTATCTCTATAATTCTTCATTTCTGCTTCCGATGGTGCCGTGTAAAATATTGTGAACCAAATCAATTTGCGCATTTAAATTAATGAATATGGTTTTTATGTTTCTATTGTGTGAGCTATTTAATTCATCGACACGATTCTAAACATCAGCGGCTGGAACTCTCGAGAGCACAACCGGAAATGGCATGACTCGCCAGGATGCAGACAGACGAAGCAATGTTCCCCTGTGCACATCTGTAAGAAATCGGTGGCATCTTTCAACAGAAACTGCTGCAGACGGCTTACCGGCATATGCTAACGGGCTACTACACCTTCGGCAAACCGATGAAACCGCCTACGACGCCTATAGAGAAGACAACGGCACTGGAGGGCACTTCCTCTGCTATTGCCTCGCCTTTGCTCGGGTCGGGTGGCAGTAATGCTGTAGTCTCCTGATCACAGAAGTGCCTGCTGGTCTTCCTCTGGAAGCCAAAGAAAAAGTCTCCAGCAAAAGTAACTTGATGTCTGGCAGTACAATGACCATTTTTTTGTCTGATTGCTCCAGTGTGGTTGTTGGGCACTTAATTCGTCAGACCAGCAGAACTCTAACATATTAATCTGTTTCCGCGATCTCTTCTCTCTCTGTAAAAAGAGAGTAAGGAAAAGAAAATGTGTTTCGTAACAATAACTCTTAAATTCTTATCCACACTTTCTGACATGACACAATGCACATATCAGAAGCCCAGGACGATATAGTTCCAAAGATTCGAAGTTTAAAATATATAACTAGTTCCCTTACTTCAGACTGTCGCAAACAAAAGTTCGAGCTCCCAGCATATCTATACGAAGGGTAAACATGTGGAAACAGTGCTTCACTTGTTGACAGGCTTAATAGAAGAATTTTAACAAATGTACTCCTTCTATCTTTGTAGATATCGAGAGAGCCTTTACTCAACAGACTTGGGATTTAAATGTCCTATCCATCACCAGCCCCACAACAAAAGTGAGATTGGCTCCAAGCTCGGTGAGACCAAGATTTGCAAAGCCGTTAACAGACGTATGCCGTGAAGAGCGGTGTGCTTTCCCCTCTCTTGTGGAACATAGCAGTGAGTGAACTTCTATTGACACTTGAAAGGACAGGGTGCAAGGTCATTGTCTACGCAGATGATGTTGCAATTGCGGTCGAAACTCTGTAAATCAAATAGTCACGGGAATAAATATTGTTATGGATTTATGGAGTGTGAAATATGGAAATTGTGAATATTTATTAAAATTTCGATTTAAGGATTTTCGAATTACAGATTTGTATCAGTTGTCAGACCCGCAGACTGCTCTATGGAATCGCGATTTCTTGCGTTCGAAAAGCCCATGAACTGCAAACCCCTTGATAGGGTGCAGTGGGTGGCATGGGTGTGTTTTAGCAGAGCGTTAAAGACCGTCCCCTCCACAGCTCTGCCTACCCCACAACATCTAGAGAGAACTCCGTTCCGGACGCTCTACTATTCTAGGCATATATAGATCCATACCTCATCTCATGACACCTAAACTCCACTTCGAGAAGGATTTCTCAATCAGCATTCCGCCAGAGCATAAGGAAGTCTGTACACCAGGCATTGGATTTCAGACACAGATTCACAGGTGGATCGAAGATGGATAAAGGCGTGAGCCGTGGGCGGGGGTGTCCACGTTAAGGATCTAAACATCCAACTGTCATTTCGGGTAGAAACTGTAGCAATCATGGAAGCTCCTAGCTAAAAAAAAACAATGTAATGTCAAGAACAGCGTACAAATCTCTGAGTGCGGTCACATTCAACACTTCCGTGAATTGCCGCCTATCTCTCGACGAGATGGCCAAGTACAGGCACATTTTCATTTCATTTCGTTTTCATTTATTAATTGTATCAGATTGCTGTATATTAAGACACTGTGACATTTCTGAGAATTTTGAAGCGCACGAACTTCCTAGAAAATGCACATACCAGGTGGAGATCCCCTATCCATCCCAATCGCTACAGCAATACATCGACTGAAGCTTGAAACGCTTAGATGGTCTACTGGCACAGTGGCACCGGAAACAACTATTGCCGAAACTCGATCGAAAAAGCTCCCTCAGCATGATCAGAATGTGTAGGCCTCTAGAACTCACATCGGCATATAACCGGCCACTTCGCCGTTAGAACTCACGTCGCTATATTAGGCCTTCTCTACAATGAAGAATGAAAGAAAAAGAAACTATCGTACATGCACTCTACAATTGCAGCGCCCTCACCACCCGAAGAAGAAGTCACCGAGAAGCCCACTACTTCAACAACCTGCCTAAACTAAGTAGTATCAGACTCAGTCATCTCCAACACTTTATCAAAGGCATTACATGGTTATCGGAATAGGCTCAAACAGATCCCCTTGGGAACACTAAGAGTCCTGTGAGTGATGAGTGTGACTTCCATCTATCAGCAGTCAGCCACCACAACCCAACTTAACCTAATCGAACCTAATCAGTTGGAAACCCCAGTACAAATTAATGATGCTTATTATACGTTTGGGACGATGGAGAAAGTCTGTTGGGATTACCAGCGCCAATCATCTAATAAAATAATAATAAGTGGCGATACAGACCGCAGAGGGCCAGGGCCTAGTTTTTGCAGCAACCACTCGCGTCGTGCGTTATAATTTTCTCTCACGAGTGGAAGAGATCTACAGTTTTATGCCGACTCCGACCGGTCAAGTTTGAGAAGCTTTTTCTAGACAGCTTTGAGCGGTGTCAGTGACTCGAAAGAGGTGGGGCCGTGAAAATTATTTTTGTCGTACAAGGAATCGAACCTACACGACAGCCAGGTTCAAGAACGTAGGAGTGCAAAATCACCTAACCGTATCTTTAAAGACACACACGTCTTGTTGATTTAAGAAAATAAAGGAAGGTGAAACAAAAAGTTTAAATCATCGTCCAATATTCTTCGAAAGTACAATGTCACGTCCAGGCTTTCTTGACACTATACTACACTTTTACGGAGTATATACTCCAATACTTACAGCGATTTGGTTCCAAAGACTCGAAGTTGCGTTTGGGACAATCTCTGCGATTGCTAAACAATAAGATGACTTCTCAGGAGTCTGCAAGCAGGAATCCCAATCGTCGAACGAATACAAGGGTGGCATTTTGCGATAATCCGTCACTGTGTGGATGAGCATTTCTTCTTAAATATATTCGAACAGTGGGCTCTATCTAATTACTCACTATTGAACTGACCCCGAGCAACAAAGGGACACATCAGAAGAAATACCGCTGCAAGGACTTTCATGTTTGACAAAGATTCCGTTTAATTGAAGTACCGTCCCGAACTATTGGTCTTACGCTTACACTTCACTTCTTACTAAAACCTGTCGCACAAATCTCGTCGAACACTGGAGTGCACTAAATTCCGTGCATTGAAATCGTCGATCACATAAAATAAACGTAACGCGATTCCGGTAAACGGGCAACTAAAACTGAGGACTAGCTTTGATTTCAGACATAGCTTAAATTTATATTGCGACGCGTTTAATGCCAGCCGCCATTTAGTGGCTAATAACATCCATGCAATTACTGTCATGCTTAAGGTAATTTTTGTATGCAAAGATGCTCACACGCAGTTCATGTTTGGGTCACATGCTCCCCGATCGTACGGATGAATGAGTGCATTGCTCGTCTGAATGTTAACATTTAATGTCTCAACTTTAATAGTTATGAGTTCGAAAGCGCATCGTAATTTTGCTCCCTTTTGTCTATGCATGTTTTAAGGATGCTGACCGCTGTATAAATTAAATGTTCTATTTTTACAAAGATTAATTAAAAATTAATTAAACCATTACATCCTCTCACTTTCAAAATTGACTTGATTGAGTTATGACTTGCTCACTTAAAAAGCAATTTATTAAATCGCAACACGCAGTATACACGAATAACCTTTGAGTTGTAGAACAATCGCTGGGCGAGCGGCTACAGAGCAGTGCTGATGCAGATGACCATCTGCGAAAAAGGATATCTTTGAAACCTTTCGGCGACTCAGAGGAATGAAATTCAACATCATCGAAGGAGTCAAATCCAAAGATGCTGAGTTAACGAGGTGGACTAACAGGGTACTGTGGATGGCAGACCTGTAGACTTGAGTGGAACGGAGAATAGTCCAAAGTTGGCAAATTCGCCATTGTGGATAAAAACCGGTCAGAATTGCTTAAGACAATTGGTGAAGAAGGGGTTTTATGACTCTCTCATGTTATTAACGTGGCTGGGAACGATCGGCATACTGGGCTGACAAAATGGGCAGTCTTTTCAAAAAGGGGGACTTATGAGATTGTTCCTACTATAGGCACATGTCTCTTTTAATTCTCTCCGATAAAGTCACACGCGCGGCTACATTCATGTCCACATATAATGAAAAGGAGATTTTACAAAGCGACCCTTGGCGAAGTCCAACGCTCACGGTGAAGCACCTTTAAACCGAACACAAAAACTACGGTTGGTGTGTTAAACCCCATACTCCTCACTCTCTCACTGAAGCAGTAGAAGCTTTGTCATGGCGAAAAAACAATGTAATATTAGACACAGATATTGTCATCTGTTCGCACAGCCAGCTATCAAATCTCTGAGTGCAGTCACATTTAACTCCAAGACGTCCCTCAATTGCCGCCTGTCTCTTAACGAGATGACCAAATGTTTCAGCATCCAACTTATATGGGTGAGGGGACACATCCCAGAGAATTGGGAAGCAGGCGAACTCGCTAGAAGGGGGACCACCTCAATACTTGAAACGCTTGCTCACACCAAATGTAGGTGGTCTTCTGGTACTGCATGCCTCATCACAATTATGGCCTGCCATCGATCAGAAAAGCTCACACGAGCAGGCCAAATCTTAGGACTCTCATCGGCGTTAGAACTGGGCGTTGTGGAATTCACGCCTCAAGCCTAGCTATCCCCTATATCCATAAGGACTTCTGCAGAAGTTGCAGAGGTGAAGAGGCAGAAGAAACTATTTGACACCTTCTTTGCAATTGCAGTGCCCTCTCATCTCGCAGATTTAATCACTTGGGAGCCCCATATTTCTTCGACTAAGTAGTCACATCAGTGAGCATCAGTCAACTTTATCGCTTTATTAAGAGCTGCAGATGTCGGCGGCCGGCAACTGAAAATCGCTGCCTAGGTTCGACTCCCGGCTGGTATGACCAAAAAATAAGTCACGTCTTTCCGGTCACTGACAATGCTCAAAGATTAATAACTGGCTAGAAGAAAGCTTCTCCAACTTGGACGTTCGGAGTCGGCATAAAACTGAAGGTCCATTCCACTTGTGACAGAACAATAGCACGCACAACACAAGTGGTTGCTGAGAAGTTGAAGATCCTGGCACTCTACGGGCTGAAGCTGTGTAGGATCCATAAGATCTTGTGGTAATACAATGGGCCAACTGCTGGCCTAAATGTGGCTTCTTTTAAGGGTAGTCAGCCACTCTAACCTAACCTAGCAAAATGCTAGCCCTGATAATAAGTATGCAGGTCAATTACTTGGTGTTTGTTTAACGAATAAAAACGAACAATTGCAAAGCAGACAAATGTAACGAGACAAAAACCAAACGATTGTAAACAAACAGTATCTTAAATGAAAACGATTTTCAAACACAACAAATTATTTATTTATATCAAGAAAATGTTTTCTTCGCAATTTATGAATGCCAACCGAAATCACATCTATTCGTATCGTAAGTCTTCACACAACGACGGACTAACTGACTTTTTACATTACCCTTCAGATCTTGGCCTTTTCCTCCCTGTAGTTGCTTCTATCTCTATATAATAATTTCATTAACTGGTCACAGTCACAGTCACAGTTTTTGCTAGTTAAGTTCGGTAGTAGTTCAGTGCACCTTTTGTATTTCGAAGTGCGGTACAAAACGATTTCCTGCATAATTTTGTACAGCCGGTCGGGAGCAAGAAAAACAAAGTGTTTTATGATGCCACCGGGGTATCTGGTGTTTCCCTTTTTGGTCCCAAAGTGAGTTGAGCAGCGATCACAGTATTCGTGCGACGCTTAGCTTCAAAAGAAATTTTATTTAAATCACAATCATATCGCCCACGTTCCCACGAAATGCTTACTGTTAGTTGTCATATTCACGATAGTCGTGAGGGGTAATTCAAACGTAATGTAGAGAAAGAACGCAGCCACAAAGGACATAACTATCGTCGCCAGGGCATAGGTGATCTTAAATAAAGCCGAAATTAGCACGAAAATATCGATAAAATCTCGTTTCTTACCAATGTCATCCTGTTCGTATAAAGAGGCTGACGAATGGATCCGGTGACGCATCTAAGCACGAACGAATGAATTAAGAAAACTTGGAATGACAGTCGTCCCAGAGGCACGAATATTTTAATGGCCGCGAATTGGTATAGAAGTGCTAAAGGGAACGTTCGATTAGATGTGCCCAAAGATATGAATCAATCCACTTACTTCCTAACTTAAAAGACATCAAGAGCACGATGACGCAGCTCATAATTGCCCATACATTGCGAAACAGTGCAGCATAGATTGCAATCCAGATTGAGGGCTTTGTGAACTCGAAATGGTAGAAAATTTCCCCAGAAAGAAGGATTAGAAATGGAATGGGAGTGCACAGTAGAATGATTTTGTTCAGCTTCGATTTGTGTTTCTTCATGTTCTTGGCTTCGTTCTTGTACTTCAAGTAGATCATTCCGGTGATGGCACCAAAGACAGATCCTCCCAAATTTGTGTAAAATGGTGTGTAGGCCTTGTATATTGTGTCGCTGTTCGTCCAGAAAAAGTAGCGATAGGCACTAAATGAATAGAAGAACGCCGTAGTGGATTATGAATGAAAGTGACGAAAATAGTTTACTCACTCTGGAGTTTCCTGGTGGATAGCGTCAAGTTTGAGAAAGTAGGTTAATAGGCCCGTGGATAGGAATGATAGCACTATCCCTGCTGCTAAAACATAGGTTTTTGTCTTTGGGAACCTGTGAGTGAAATAATTTGGTTCATCGAAGTGAAATTTTAAGTGGTGATCCAATGGATGTGCTTGGGTGGTGATGGTTCTTAACTTCTTAACTTAAGTTAGAGTAAAATTTGGTCGTTGTGGAGATCTTGATTTTGCAAGTATGTTTTTATAAAGTGGGGACCAGTAGTGGGCTATTAATGGTATAAATGAAACGAATGGTTTCATGGCTGAATTGGTCTAAAAACAAATTGATCTTGAACAGCTGAAGGAAATGGAGTGAGTGGTATTACCTATTGTACAGTCAAGAACCTAAAAGAATTCTTATACACATTGCTGTCGCATGAAATGCATGTATTGATATAGGTAATAGAATCCACCAGAAGAAGTCAAGATAACGATATATCGAGACTAAAGTGAAACAAAGCTCCTGTTGCAGAGTGAATTCTTTGAAGCAGACGGACATGTGCTGGTAGGGCACGTCCACTAACCCATCGGCGGAAAGCATGCCCGACGATTGGAATCTCAGTATCGTGTGCCCGATCCACATAAAAGTAGACCTTCAACTGCACCAACTACAGAGGGATAAGTCTCCTCAATAAAATCTTCTCTGCCGTTTTGTTTGACCGCTTGAAGGAATAATCTGATGGAAAGATCCTGGGAAAAACTCAAGGGATGCGGAGCTACACCCATCCCCTACTCTACGAGTAGGGGATGGATTTACTGATGGATACTGAGTGCTACGAGTGCCTCCATTCAGGAGCAGGATTCTCGCTGCTCCATCAAAGTCGGTAACGAACTCCCTGGGCCTTCAATGTCATAAAAAAAAGGATTTAGATATGGCAACGCGCTTTATATGTTTGTTATTTTTTCATCATTTTAACTAGGGCAAAATGGAGTATATGCTGTCACAACATCGACGCCTGATCTGAAAGGCATGGACTATATCCAATGCGAATGAAGAAACCCAAGGTCTTTCCGAGAGAAAGGTTCTGCGCGCGATCTTTGGCCCTGTTTGCGTTGATGGCCAACAAAATCATTTGTTTATCGTTTATTCTTGGAAAATGATAAAACAAAATGTGAGTGTGTAGCTTGGAATGAAAATGGAGACAGAAATGATAGCGAGTGTGATAATGGACTGAAAATGATCGTGGACTTTGCTGGTGTGACGGACAATGGTGCATAAGAACTGATAACGTGTGCAAGTGTGTGAGAAATTGTAATGATCGTGTGCAGCCTGGACTGAATTGACAGGAAATAACATTCTAGGAATCATTAGTGAACTGATGGCGTATCAGCGCTTAAGATGACTGGCTATGTGACAGGAGAACATTGCTCCAGTACGAAAGCTCCTCCACTTCGAACCATAAGTCGGAAATGAGGACGCCCCCGAAATAGATGGCGAACGTAAGTGGAGAAGTCCTTCTCAACCAACTTGGCGTTTGAAAAAAGATAGCTGGCTAAAGATCGTGGCAGCTGGAGGGGCTTGCTGGCTGCGGCCCAAGTCCATTCCGGATTTTAGAAGAGGAATGGAAATGTGATGACAAAATGCATATGAACAACTACCGCACCTTGTTATAAAAATGAGAACTGCTGCTAAAAGGACATACAGCTGAAAATCGGCCGCAAGGTACCACGTTTGGTGAAGACACTAAAATGGAGATAATCAATGTATAGTCAAAGTATATGTTTGATATATGCAAACACTCTTTCTCAGGGTAAAGTTGTTAATAAAAAGAAGATTCTTCCACCAAGTCTCTCGGCAAAGTTTGTGCTCCGCGCCTATAACTTGTCTCCAGTAGGGACCGTTTTGAAAACGAGGAAAAACTGATGCATTCAAGAGGATCACCAACCCCATCGACGGTGTTAATCTGAAAGGAAGAGACTCTTAATCAAGTACACAGTTGATTGTGTGTGAACCAACCTTAAGTAACGATACACAACCAATTTTACCCACTCTGGAAAACCAGCATTCCTGGAAGCTACGTTTTTCTGGAAACCAACGCATAACAAAAAGCTGCTCATAACGAAGAACACCTGAATGATGACAGTTCCATTGACCAAGAGATTCGATCCAACAGTGTGGAACAATTTTTCAGTGAACTCAGTGTTTAGTATTGGTATCGATTTCAATACAAGCAGGACATGGGCAAGTACGACTAGAAGTGTCGAAATGAATCGAAACCCCTCGAAAAAACGTAAGTCATGGGCTAGTTCACTGCGTGATGGCTCGACGAATCGGTAGTAGTTGCGGTATATTGAGAATGCTGTCAAAAGTGTGTCCCCTGTAATCAAGGAATGCATTTCAACTCAAATTCAAAGGTAAAAGAAGTAAATGTGAATGTACGTGGAGTGTGTAATTTTTGCTTGTAGAACTCATTTACGTGGAGCCTGGGGCAGTCCTTTTTCCTCAATTGACGATCATAGCTAGACGAGATTATCGTCAGAATCAGAAGTGTACACACGGTTATGATAAAGATGATCTCCAGAAAATCTGAAGATAAAATCAAAATTATGTGAGAAAAATTGAGAATAACATAATTTCAACCTACCAAGTGGCTTCGAATCCCGGTTTGTCTCACAATATTCAATGAATGATCTCAGTTGTAACCCGTACTGCGGTCTGAACTTGAAGTTGAGACACGTGTTTATCACTTTGTCGTGAATAATTCTATTGTTAGCCTCCGTCTTTTCGATATCAGTGAAAAATTCGACTAGCTACGTAAAGTTGGGGTGAATAGTCTAGACACTTGAACTACCTATACCTACTTATTTATTTTCGGCATTACCTCGGTGTTTTTGATTTGTCCTGTGTAAAGCTGCTGCTGTTGAAGTGGACTGAGCTCGCGCATTAACTCGTTGCATTGGTTAACACAAACTCCAAACAACAGGCTGTCATGGCGAAAGTGGCGCTTATGATCTGCGGAGAAATTCTTAAGGAAAATGCATGCAGTAAGCATCTTTGGCTGGTTTCTTTATTATTTCTGTGAAAATCAACTAGAATAGCATGCATGATGCTCTTCTGGCTCCTTGAGCAGCAAATGTAAACATTGGATATATAAATTATTTGAATGGTTTCTGAAGAAGGCTGAGTGACTTACAGTGATGAGCGAAGAGATTTATAAAGTACACACCAGTTCGGCTGAAAAGTATTGTTTTAAAGAAAAAACAAATTTTTGTTGATCTTTTTTGTAATCCCATTTGGTTTTTGTTTCAAAACAGGTCTCAATCTCGACGAAATTTTTTTCGAGCAATCCTTCTTTCATAGCCTGAGAACAGGAAAAAGATCGGGAAGATCTGGAGAATACAGTGGATGCGAAAGCAATTCGAAGCGTTTGATTGATTTGTGACACAGTGCATAGTTAGCTCGTGCTGCACCCTCTTTGCACACAGCTTTCGCATACCCAAATATGCACCTACATATTCATGAAAGATATGTCCAACACGTCCCTTTAATGTCTTTATTGTGAAAGGTAAACACAACTTTGGGATTTTTGATTTTCTCTTCAAATTCTGAGCTGGCTTTCATTCTTTCAAATATGATGGTTTTAACTTTCAATTTACAACTCGAGAGTCAATCAACTCCTGATTTTTTCAACTTACGGAAAAAGCAGAAGTTAAAGAAGAAAATCAGAGACTTCGCCTCTTCATTTTAAGTTCAAATGTCAAAATATATTTTGTATATAAAAATATTAAAGCCTCTGTTTAATTAATCCTAATTAAGTGACAAAAGTGCAGAGACTTGTTTAGTCCAAGTTATTTTTGGGATAATTGGACATCTTCGAGTAGTAAGAGCCTATTCGGAACATACGCAGTGTGTTCATCGTCTTCGGTGTGACATGGACTGTACGGAATTTAGCAAACCACATACGAATGGCTTTTCTCAATATCAAGTCACTTTTTTAATAACCGCGTTTCATTAACACACGAAATTCCTTTCTATCAATTTTCTACAAGACACATGTTGTTGCTTCACGCACATTTCACAAAGTAATAGTCCGACAACTGCAAAACTTATACACGTATGTTTCGCTGGTATAACTAAAAAGTATATGGATTTAATTCCAGTAACTCCCTCCCATAGGAACGATACGAACTTTTTATCCGAACTGTTATGTCTATATTTGAATTTGAGAGATTTCTACAATGCTGATCTTGTTAAGATTATTGTGGCCAGGGATACTTACAGTCAGTGTCAAAAGTGACCGCACAATATAAAGGTGGTTACGTTTTCAACGACTCTAAAAAAAATATATGCTTATAGGCTGTACACTCACTCTTGACGCCGACTGTATAGACGTAGTTCAATCGACTTAATTTTCTGAGTTTCTTTTGGACCTTTTCACTAATCGAACACTTGCTTTGTACATCAAACTTCTTTAAATACCTACAGCGATTTGGTTCCAAAGACTTGAAGTTGCGTTTGGGACAATCTCTGCGATTGCTAAACAATAAGATGACTTCTCTAGAGTCTGCAAGCAGGAATCCCAATCGTCGAACGAATACAAAGGTGGCATTTTGCGATAATCCGTCACTGTGTGGATGAGCATTTCATATAAAGTAAATCCGAACTCTGGGCACCCTCTAATTACTTACTATTGAACTGACCCCGAGCAAAAAAGGGACACATCACCAAAAATAAAACCGCAAGGACGTTCATATTTGATCTAATACACGACAAATTAACGTGACCGATTAATTCAAACATGGCCACGCAATATTATGCTCCCTTATAATTACTGTCACACAAAATCTATCAGAACTACTGAGCGCACTATGTTCCGTGTCTGGAAATCATTGATCAATTTAAACACAGCCTAACGCGATTGCGATAAATGGACAACTGAAACTGAAGGTTTACCTCGATATGATATTCAGTTTATACTTATATTGCTTCGTGTTTAATGTGTTTTGAATTATTTTGTGGCTAGAAATATGTATGCAATTATTTTGTCATAGTTAAAATACTTATTTATATGTAAACCCGCTTACATGGAGTTTATGTTTGAGGCATATGCTCTCTGATCTTGCTTGTGACGGAGTAGATTCATTTCTTGGAATTTACGGTCCGATTTGCTAAGCTTTTGTAAAATAACTAAGATCTTTATGAGGTGAAAGTGCATTTAATTGCTTCCCCATCTTTAGTGAATCTTTGATTGCTAAAGTCTGTATTAATACACAGGACCAATAAAATTCACATGTAAAGTAAACAATGCCTTTTTAGTCTTAAGAGTAGTCGTTTATTTACTAAATTCTGTTATTTATCTCAATGATCATTGATTTATTAAATTATTGTGAATTTCATACACTTTCAGATGATGTTCAAATCTAATTGAGTTTTCCTATTGGTATGGTTGAAGATGGTGCAGTGGTGAGGAATATCCTCTTCTTCTCACAGTGCCGTTGTTATGAAATTTGACTAAGCCAATACATGCGGTCGTCGCATCTAAGACCTATGATGCCATCGATGACCATTCCGACATGACTGTGTACAACATTCACAAGTCTGTCCAGGGGTTTCAATGCAGTTTCTTTTTCCCGCACATGTTGTTAAATTAATCTTTCTGCCGTGCTCCGTTAGAGGCTTCTTTCCAAACCACATGGTCGTCCTCAATTAAGTTGATTGTGATTTAATTAAGACGCGTTAAAGGTTTAGCTTAATATTTTCTTTTTATTTACAAATTCATCTAAATTGTGATACAAGAATTTATTTACATAAATATGCATGTTTAAAAAAAGATTCGCGGTAAAAAAAAAATGTTGTTATATATAAAGTAGAGTAAACTAAAAAGAAATTCAACTGCAGGAGAAATGCATTAAGTACAGTAAGCAAACAGAAACTCGAGGGAAAACGCAATCAAATAAAATCCATTATAATCTTGTATTACACTTATGCTACGTATGCAACTACAATGCTTGGTTTTTTTTTTCTTTTCAATTATTTCATATAAATATTTGTCTGTGTTCACTTTTGTTTTTATTCCATTTTCATTCAAAATATTACAAAAAACTTCACAATATATAACTTTTTTTTTTGTTTGCTTTATTCAATAATAGTTTCTCTTTTGCGTTTTATAAACAATTTTTAAACCTATCTACCTAACGGTTGTCATTTATTTTATTTTTCTTTTTTATAATATCAAATGGGCATTTGTAATTGTTTTTTTTTTCTTTTGTTCTTTTCTGTTTGTTCTGTTTCAATTAAATTTATACACGTCGCATTAAATAACCATTTACTTTTACAATATTTCTTTAAGGTCACATGGTATCACTCAAAAATTCATATAATGTATATATGTATATAAATATTTATACTTATAGAACATTGTGATGGATCACAAACAGGTGTGATCTTTGAAACACAAGATAAATCAGAATCAGACGAAAAGATAGATACATATTCATTTTATTCCTTTATAATTCACAAGTCACAATATGTACTCTATGAACAACAAGATGCTGAAGTTATTTTAAAAATCGATTCAAACGTCTCAATTCGGAAAATTGTACATTTAAAAATATATTTATTTGCATGTGTGCGTGTGCGTTTATAATTACGAAAATATTGCAGGCGATATTCATTTGTTTTCAATCGGTAGTAAATAAATATATAAAATATGTATCTTTCCCAACACTCATTTTTTGTTTATGAAATAATTCTCTAAATACGGTTGAACGCTTTAAAATGTATGTTTTCATACTTCATTCGGTTTAAGACAGTTTTAAGTGCCGTTTATATGAGCCGCGAACTGCGAAAACAAACTTTCAGAAACAACCAATTTCCAGCAAATATACACAAAATGTTATACTTCTTGCTAGGCAATAAGATGTGGATTCATATGCATGAAGTGCCTGAGTTTGCCTAGTTCGCAATTCGTGGTGGGTTCACATGAATGGCACTTTACTTAGGTTTTGAGGATGATGACAGAGACAACGTTATGCGTTTGCCCATCAGAGAAGGTAATTCGAAATATGTGAGTTGAAAACAAAGTACAAGCGGAAATACAGACTTGATACTGATTGCCTTTGAAAATTTTTAAAATTTAGAAAGAGACGTTATTGGCAGGTATGCATGATTGTATGTGCATCCAAATGAGCGAAACCCTGAGAAATCTAGTGAGAGGTGATTAAGTTCAGGCGTTTTTCTTTGATTCTACTATATTATATAGATATTCACTTTCAGTGTGTGTGACTCCAATCGGCGAAGCTTGAGAAGCTTTTCTAGACAAGAATACTCTTTGAGCATTGTCAGTGACTCCAATCCTGAGAGAGAAACCTTTTCTCGACAAGAATACTCTTTGAGCATTGTCAGTGACTCGAAAGAGGTAGAGGCGTTGGTAAATTCGGGCACTGAACTTATCGCTCCCGACGTAGGGGTCAACTCACCAACCCATCGTACGCCACAGTAACCACTTTACGATTATTTACCTTTTTAAATTACATTCAAGGGTCACAGATATAAGTGCTTATTACTAAAAGCAAGATGATCCACATTTATGCGACGTCAACCATCAGTTAAAAATAAAACTGAAAGTGAACTAAGTTCAACCATAAAACCCGCGTTCAAGGCATTTGCATGTGGCCTTTTGCTTGACTCTTAATGATAATTAAAATTTATTTTCGAAAGCCATTAGATATGGAACTGAAGGTTATGTTGTGAAAACACGTGAGTTTTAGGTATGAATTTAAATAAATATTTTCACCAAGTGTTTTGAGAGGAACAAATATTGCAATTTGTCAATTAGCTTAATCAGATTTTTTTTTAAATTGCACAATATTTGAATGCTTTGTGTGAAATTGTTTGTAAACTTATGTAGCCACACTGAGGCCAAGTAAGGTAGATCGTTTTATCACCCGGGTCAAACTTTGTCCCAACAATGAAGTTGATTGACGCTAGTCTTACTTAGTTTGTTCGGATTATCAATGCAGTTGATACAAAGTGGAGATTGTTTTTCCTTGGCATTCCTGCCGAGTTCGTTGACTGTTTTTTTAGGGTGAGGGAATTTATCAGTATAGTTTAATCGTCCGAAAATCTCTTACAATACTTATAATCACGTTGCGTCGAAAAGAAAATCTAGGTCACCACGAATGATTGGTTTGTTTTTACTTGTTGAATGCGGTATAAACCGGGACTCTTCTGATGCGAAATGTAGCATCTTGCTACATTCGAAAACTCGATACGATTCGATACGGTAAACTCATCAACTCAAGGTTAGGTTGGCCTAAGACACACCTTACCAATAGTTCTCTTCAGGGTTTGCCAGTTTCTCAGAATAAGACAAGGGCAGTGACTTCATTTTGGCTCTACATACACATATGCATCCAAAGACAATTTCAATAGATAAATATTTACATAATCAAGTGTCATAAGTCATAGTTCTCATTCGGCAGAGCTGATTTAATGAAACCATAAGTTTTGACTTAAAGTGTTTGAAAGGTTCACCCATAACTGGACAGTCTAATGGAAACCATTCTCATTTTATGGTTAATCTGACAGACAGTCTGAAGGAAACTGGTGAATTTCTTTGAAAATAAGTTAATACTCACACATAATAGCTATGGAAACCGGAGAGATTATTTAAGAGTGGAATTTTCATTTTGTTCCTTCTTATAGTAAAGATAAATATATTTTTGCTTTTAAACATAATTTTCATAAAATACTTAACATAAGAGACGAAAAAAAATCAACACTTAAATTTTCCTATTTCTTTTTTTTTGTATGTTCTTTTTTTGAATTTTGTTTTGAGAAGAAAAAAATATATGTTTTCATGAATATATGTGTGTAACATTAATATGGTCACAGACATTCGCCTGGATTTTGCGCACAGTACTTAGGAAATATGGGTTCGGCTTTGATGCCAAGTTCAACTAAACGATTTCGAAATACCGACATTCTGCCAAATACTTCTCTTGGAACAATGTCCATGTCATGCTCATCTGCCGGATCAGTCCAGAGTCTGAAATGAAAAATACGATATTTTTTTATTAAAAGTGAGTGTTGAGAAATTGTGAGATATTTATTATCACTTTATAGTTTGAAAAATAAGTATAATAATAATAATTATATGGATGGTGCTACAGCCCGTAGAATGCCAGCTCCTAGCTTCTCAGCAACCACTCGTGTTGTGCGTGCTTTTGTTCTCTCACGAGGGGAAGGGACCTACGGTTATATGCCGACTCCGAACGGCCAATTTGAGAAGCTTTTTCTAGACAGTTATACTCTTTGAGCATTGTCACTGAATACTCTCGAATATGTAAATACAAATGGCAAGTTAAATACTAGCTCTATAGCTATATTTGTGCCGTTGAGGAATCATTTAAAAAAATACAATTCTTTGCAAAACTAACTGAAACACGAGGGAAATGGTACCGGGATAACATCCATAAGCAGGCTGCAACGGAACTCAACTCTGCCACATATCTCTGAAGTAGTAAGCGGATATATGCAGCCCCTGTGCACAAGTGTCTTCCGAGCAAGGAAAGAGCCGATGAACTGGCATGAAATAAAGAGACACCCCATCACGCACTGAAAGCACTCAGATCATTGGTACTGACAAACGCCATAAACGACCTACATCAAGTCAGTGTAGGCAATCAAGCCAGAAGGCTTGGAGTGCCTTACAATGACTTCTGCAGAAGCTGGAGGAATGAAGACGAACAAGAAACTCTTGGTACTGCACTACCTCATAACTTCCCCTCCCCGCCCTTGCAAATTATTTTGCCACTGGCGCTACAGTCCGAGGTGGACCTGGGCCTCGGCCAACAAGCCTCTCTAGCTGGAACGATCTTTAGCAAACTGCCTCCAATTCCGCACGCCAAGTAGCCAGGTTGGTTTTCTCGGGCGTTCTCTATTGGGTTGTCCCACAGTATGGGGTAATGGTCGAAGATGCTTCGGGCTGGAACAGTGTTGCATATGAGCTCTACATGGCTTACACGTCTAGTTGTTTATATGTAGTTATATGTAGTTCTTCCTGAACGACCTTCAGGGATTGGCAAACGTTTAAACAAAGGATAAGTGGGTTTTAAACAGGAATAATTAGAGTAAGGTCAACGAGAAGCGAGAATATAATGCTGGCAACTGACAGCACAATGGACCCAAATGAGTTTTAGGTGGATCATGCTTCAGTAACCGTAATTGGCTGAATATCATCTTCATTATTATCTTTAGTGACCCGCATGTTTCAGTAAAGGTGTTGCGGGACCATACACCCACGAAAGTTCTCCATGCCACTCGATATATTCGACTCTTTCTCATCATGAGCTATGCCGAATTGCAATCAGACCAGTTTTTGGACATTGTCCGAAAACCTCGTAGTGGGCCTGCCAAGCGGTCTAACCGATGGAGTCCCAATTAAAGCAACCCCCGATGGCTGAAATGATGGGGATATGCGTGCCACCTAATCATCGAAGTATAGCCCTTTTCGTTCGCAGAAGGAGCTGCTCAACATTGAGATCCTCGCGTTCGGCCGCGTTTCCACCATACCCCCACGAGTTAACAACAGCACGATGAAATCTCATCTCGACAGTCGGTGTTCGCACTCTTATTCTTTTGTTCATTACCCAAATTGCATGCCCAAAGGTAAGAGGTGGAACAATAGTACATACAGATCTAAAAACAGCGAACTGGGCTTTGATATCAAGCTCGGCTTTAATGCATCCAGTTCCATGCTGTTTCAAAATTGACTCAGTTTGGAAAGCTCAGCATTACTCCTCCCATCAGTCGTGAAAAAGGCTCTGAGATACTTAAACGTATCCACCTGTTTAAATGGGACTCCACTAACATGAATATACTAGACAATTTCATTGATTTATAAGCTAAGATAATTTTTAAAATCTTACCGTTCTGCTAATGCAGCTGCCCTTGGCCATAATCTGTTGTCTAATTGACCTTCGTCGACTTGTTCCGTCCATAGGCACACCTCACCGCCGAGAACCTTTTAATTGTATTTTTCCCCAATTAATTACGTTTACAGCAAATTTAATGTATCCTTACTTGTTTTATTCTGAATTTATCCAAACGCATTCTTTCCCACGGCCTGTGCTTGTACACATTCTGCCACGTTCTATATGGTGAACATGCTGCATCCCCTGAATAAACGGTAAAAAAAGCAAATTCGAATATAAAATAAACTGGTCATATTTATTTGTTCATTTTGTTTACCTGTAGCTCTCCAACTCCCAAACCCACAGTCCAAATACCAAGCATCCACATGCGAGAATATCAAACTAAATCCGTTGTCAATGAGATCGTAGTTTTCCTGCCATGTGCTCCCACCCCACACTTGCACGGTAAATTGGTTTTTAGAGAGACATTTTATGTTGGTCAGCCCACTGGACCAAACTGATACCCATTTTGGTAGAGAATTATTGTTTGCTATTTTCAGACTGTGTCACAAAGGAAATACAAAACGGAGTTAAGTAAAGGGTTATTGCCTAGTAGGGGATGATGAGTCCAATTTACCGTTCTAAGGCTTGGAGCATGAAATCACACCACATTCCTCGTAAATCGGTTTCGTTAAAATATTGCGCCCAGCATTCTAGGTTGACTTCATCTCCACCCAGGTGGAAATAGTCGGTTGGGCCAGTTAGATTTAGCAGTTCCTCGTACAGCTTTTGGAGAATGAGGTATGTGTGGTTGTTTTTTGGATTCAGTTGCCCGCATGGTGGTTCGCCTATAAAAAAGAATGTTGTAGGAATGAGTATGTTTTAAAGTGTGTCAATTTTTGATGAATGTTTTACCGCAATAGAAACTCCAGGGCTGCTGATTGATGCAGAGGCTCAATTCACCTAGGCCACGTTTTGGTCCCCATTCCCAGCCGTTTCCGGCGTGAGCAGGTGCGTCAATTTCGGGAATGACCTAAAAGAAACAGAACCAGAATGATCAGAGTTTTATGGCAATAGATGCTTCGAATGTATTCCAAGTCCTACCTGTATTCCTCTTAATTTGGCATAGGTAGCAACATCCTTGACGTCTTCATCAGTGTACGTTTCACGTTCCGAGTAGGCACCGTGTGCGGCTAACTCAGGATAGAATTTTGAAACAAATGGAAAACTCTGCGAATCGGTGATATGCCAGTGGAATCGATTGAGTTTTGCCAGGGACATAGCGGCCAGTGTGCGTTTAATAGATTCTACCGAAAAGTAGTGCCTTGACGTGTCCAACATAACTCCACGATATCTGTGCAGCGGAAAGAAACGTACAATTGCTTGCTTCTATTTGGGGTACTTCGTTACATACTTAAATTTGGGGGCGTCCAATATTTTGGAACTGGCAAGTATCTTTAATGTATTGCTCTCGTCATCGAACCAAATCATTTGCTGCAGTGTAGACAGGCCATGGCGTGCTCCGAAAAATGAGTTCGCGTGTATTTTGGCCACCATCTTGCGGTCATCACCTGTAGAGACTAAATAAAATAAACAAAGGATTGGATCGTCCAAATTTCACTCACTTGATGTGGTAAGATTGTAACTCTCGTCAGTGTCGAAACTTAGATTAATATCATTTGATTTCTTGATCATCACTTCGATCTCAAGACTATCAATATCACAGTTCGTGCGTCGTCGCTTTGATAGAAAACTGTTTCTATGCTCGTGTGTGGTTTGTTCTTTACTATTACTATTCATATTGCTACCGCTACTGCTACTAGTTGCTACATAAGTAACACTGCTCCCAGGCTCTTGAAAGTCCAGCTTCTGAATGTGCCTCAGATCTTTGAGGAAGAGATCAAATGAGCTGCGAAATAGTGTATCCACATTATGGAATGGTGTATCCATGGCAAGGACGACATCTTCTGATGTGAATTTAATAGATTTTGCCGTAACTTCCGATTTGATTGTTGGATGGGGCCATATATTTATGTCCCCACAAGTCATGGCGCAGCTTAGAAATGGAACTCGTTCCTCGGTCGAAGTCTCTGTCAGGTAATGATATCGCACACATTTGTCACCCTCGCATTTGTATGTCCAAGTCTTTTCTGATGGTCTGGTAGAAAGAAATGAAGACGAGATGTGCAATCGGAGAGGAATTAAGCAATAGTTTGGTTTTGTACTCACATTATGTACATGTTAAAGTTGGATCGTTTTTTGATGGACTTTTGAAAAGTACTGATAAAAGACTGATGTTTTATAGCACCTTGATTCCAGTACAGCACAACCAATATGAACACTGTGGTAGTGAGCAGCATTAATAGCGCTCTTCGCAGTGACACTGCGAGTGCCATTTTTAGTGCAAATCGTATCCTGGAAAAGAGAATTATATGAATTTCTTTAAATTAAAATTTGCATTTGGAAACGCGTCCTAAACGCATCGCTAAAAACTTGTGCAGTGCTGTTGAGTAAATTAAAGGGGTCGAGGGTGAAACACGCACAAGAGACCTCATCAAGAACTCATCAGGAGCTATGCAGTAAGCGTGACCAGGCGAGTTTTGGGACCCGGTCCAGTCCAACTGAGTCTGAAACGCATTCAAGGCCGGCCTCGGAAGTCGTGATGACGGGGACATTCATGCCACGTGATCAAACCATCGAGGAATAGCCCGTTTCGCTCGAAGAAGCTGCTGCTCAACATTGAGTTTCTCGCGTACTACTGACCTTCTCACCCTATCCCGGCGAGTAACTCTCATAATAGCATGAAGAAATCTCATCCCGAAAGCTTGTATACACGATCTTATTCTTTTGATTATATTGTAGGTGAGAGTTGGAGCTGAAAAAATACTTGGCTTTGACAAGAAACTCGGCCTTCCTGATTACAGGTCTGCCAAGCTGATTCAGAATTGGCCTAGCAATGCTCAGCATTGCTTCCCCCATCACTAGTGAAAAAGACCCCGAGATAGTTAACCTTCTTCACCTGCTTCAAGGGGACTCCACTAACATGTAGAGAGCATTAGGGTAGATTTCTTGAAATTACCATAACCTCTGATTTGTCCAGCTAACCTTCACACCAGCATCAGGTTATTCGGCCACAAACCTATCGAGTGAGCGTTGGAGTTCCGCCTGAGAGGATGTGAGGATAACTAAGTCATCTGCAGAAAGAAGATGACTTACCCTTAACTCTCCTAATGTGAAACATTCCTCGCCTCGGCTGCGCTGATGATTGATTTTGAGCCATCTTGTATAATGAAAAAGAGGCACCCTTGGCGAAGTCCAACACCCACGATGAAATACCATTAACCCGACCCAATTGCTACACTTTGTGTCTAGAGCCTGGATGGCTCCCAAAAGAGGACCATCAATCCCATACTCTCCCAAAACACTCCAGGGTCTGCCTCCAGGTACTCGGTCGTATACCTTTTCGAAATCTACAAAATAGCTGCTCATCGGCTTGGCATACTCCCACGTCTTCTCAAACATTCTTAGTTGGTCGGTTGTACTTCTTTTGGAACGCAGGTCGCACTGTTCGTCGCCCATTCTGGAGTTGATCATGACTCTAGCACGGGCCGCCAACAAGTCAGCTTAGTTTGCCAATTGCACCGCGTTCTCAGCCACGTTATTGACACGAGGGAGCCATTCTGAGAGAACATTTTTGACCGGCATTGCCCAGAACCGCAAATTTGCCGAATTTATGCAATTCTAGCGTCAAAATGACTTTCTCCACCGCTGAACTATTCCCTGTCCCACTCAAGACTACGGGCGTGTCATCCTCAGTCCCCTATCCGCTCCCTCTACGCAGGGGCAGGACTAACCAACTAACCTAAACTAAAACTAAGCCAAAAAATCAGAAACCTAACCTCATCCAAAACTAACTTAAACCAATCTAGCTAAACACAGTTCTAGTGTCATTCGCCGTCAAGGTTTGTAGAGAACTCGAGGTTGCCGCTGTTGTTGTGTCCGCCAGCCTACGCCTCTGTCAATCGACATGACCTTTGCTATCACCCTCTGTGTACGTTTCTGAGAGATAGCCACTTTTAAGTTATGCGGATAGGATAAGGATACAGCGAAGGAGCTGCCGTAACAACTTGTCTCAAGTAGAAATTAGGGTTTCATCAAGATGAATGATTGTTAATCAATGGATCTCGAGTAATCAGACTTCCAATTTCTCATTTACTGCTCCAGTAAAAGTACGACATGTGTGAATATGTGTTAATTTGTACACGCACTCGGAAATTAATTGAACAGTCCAATAATAAGATTGTTCAGATAAAATGCGCGCACTTGGTTTATAGGTTTATCACTGATGTCTTATCATAATGAAGCTATTAAGTCTTTTATTTACCGTTTACTTGATTCATTCAATCGTAATTTTTATTTGGAAAATTAAATCAGAGGCACGATACGAGTAATCAGCAGTGCCAGGTAAACAAATGTCTCAAATCGGAAATATGTACACTTTAACATATACTCCACAAATTTAGCTTGATATCATTACTCATCTCATCTGTGGTGATTGGAACCAACAAGTTCAGTCAACACAATGCTTCATCAGCTTTCTCCAGTTAGATCCAGTTGGAGCAGGCACTTGTTGTGCTGTCCCACTGGCTGGAAGATTCTTCGGCGAGTAATGAAGATGTATACACGAATAAGCCAATATATTTCATTTTTAATTTCCATCAACACTACCAACAGGATGAAATGTAGCATGGAAGGATTGTCTGGAAAACATATGTACAGTAGACCAAACAAGAAAAATTCGTGCCTGTCAGAAGATATCAGAACACTTCGCAACTTCAAGCCTCGTTCTCCTCCTTCGGCTGGAGATCAGGCCCCAGTATCCGTCCAGAATGCCAAAATTATGAGTACAAGCTCTGGGCAAAGTTTTCTTTATAACGAGTGGATGAGACCTTGCCGATACTTTAGGTCTTTTCCTCTTAATACTTCATTAAATCTATGTAAGCTGGCCACCTCGGTCAACTATATTCTCGTGGTTTATAGAAGCTAGCGCCGCGCGGCTGCAACAGGTTTTGGTGTGACCACAAGTAAAAGTTTCCTCCTTTGGCAATCGCCTTTCCATCGCTAGCAGAAATGGCTCTACTGCTGGAGTCGCCAGTTTTTTGTTCGGCGTACGACATGGAAGATAATTTGGATATCCGCGTGGATCCTGTATTAAGTCAATTGTATCCAGATAGAGGAAGGCTTCTGCGGGATAAAATGTACAAACTACACGGGTATGTAAGCCCCCAAAGACCCGAAAGACTTTTGAAAGCACTGGGCCCTCGCTCAATATGCCTTCTGATCAGAGAGTCGACGCGCCTACATCCCGAATGACAAAACCTAAACGGAGTATATGTTTATAGGCTTCCTTTACAAGACTTCATCATAATTAGGTTTCAACTTAATTATAGTCCGATTCGAAGATGACGCTTAGTTCGATTTCGAATTCTAAGCATTTTTATTTCGTCCTTAAATGTGTTCAAATCTTCCCAGTGCACATAGAGACTTTGCTCTGCATGAATGTACAATGGTGCTTGTTCAAATTTGTAAAGAGACTCGTCCGATTTTGTGTGGCTGCTAATAGTCATAATAATAGTATGCATCTAATTTGCATAACTTAGCGAATCATGAACAATGACACACGATAAGCTGCATGTTCTCCACATGTTCATGAGTTGGAATAAAAGGAGGACTTATGAGTGTGGAATTCGTAGAATAGTAGAAAATCGTTAAGCGTACAACGGTTTCGGTGTGGGGGAAGGAACAAAACGCATTTGGATCAGGCGTGACTAATTGCATTGTCCTTTATTCAGGTCGTCCTTGAAGACTTTAAACAGCTGTCCGTCATCATAAATTGTCTAAAAGAAATAATGTACCTAGGAAACATAAGTTCTTCCTCATTTTCTCCGGCAAGGAGTTGGACCTCAACCAAAAAGCCTCTCCAAGTAACGCGATAGTGGCGTCCTTTGTTTCTTTGTCCCTCAGGTTCGGAGATGAAGACTCTTCAGGCTCATCTACATGGTTCATCCACTTAGGCGGTTTTAGATGCCTGGCTAGGCTCAGGTCGCTGTACAGTCCGTGCAGTTCACGGTTGAATCTTTTCCTCCAAATACTATCATCAAGCAAGCAGGACCAACAACCGCATGTAGAACTTTTCTCTCGAAGAGACCAAGGAATTCTTCATTCGCTTTCAAGAGCGTCCATGGCTCGGAGCAGGACTGGATCTGATCAGTGTTCTTTATCCTGCACAATCTGACGAGTTTAGCAAGAATTTCAAAACTAGACTTAGCGCATAGCTCACTGCCATCTGCGGGCTTGAAATCGACGAATATGTGGTGGATGTCGATTTGAACTTTTTGCTTCTTTTCCAGGATCAGCCGTAGTGGGAAAATCCGGTCGATGGTGGACTTCCCAGGCCTGAGGCCACACTGATATGGACTCAAACGCCTTCAGGCGGGCACGCAAAACGGCAGAAAATATCCAGTACGTTATGCTCAGGAGACTTATCAGCCGATAGTTGGTGCAATCAAAGGGGCCTCTTTTCTTGTGGATTGCGCCAAAATTAATGAATTGGAAAAATTGTTTGGAGGTGGATGATGCCGTACACCCCCTCCTCTACTCGTGTAGAGCCTTCGCTGTCCGTAGGAGCCTACACTTAGTGGCCTATTTGACTAATTTGAGCATCGCGGAAAAGTAGGGGTGATTCATGAAAGTCAATACCAGAGGCATGATATTCCACAAATCAGGCTCGTATATGCCGATGACAGTGACATTATCAGAACGACACAGCTGTTAGTGGGGCTTTTGTGAACTCTGTAAAGGGAAGTGCCTAAGATGGGTTTTGCCGAGAATCAGGGTAAGGAAGAGTATATGCAAAGGTTCATTAATACCGACAACTATAAGTTGAGAAAGACTTTGAAGTACCCTGGCTCTGAAGTGAATTCAAGCAATGACAGCAAACCCCGGGGCAATAAAATTATGATCCCCTCTGTGTCTTTGAGCTTGAAAAATAATTGAGGAAAAAATCCCATTCTGGAATTCCCTAATAAGACCTTGACAATCCCAGTCGTGCTGTATGACGCAGAAGCATGGACACTAAACCAGTCTAAAGTCCAGAGATTCTTGGTCGCTTGGAGAGGAAAGTCCTTCGTATTGTGTTTGGTCCCGCAGGTTTTGACGGTGTTCGGAGGAGGAGACTTAACGACTTCGTGTCTCTCGTGTTTTAAATGGCCCGGTCATCTAGAGTGAATGGACACCAATTCTCCGGCTCGGAAAGGCTTCGACTCCAACCTCGAGAGAAAGTGCGGTAAAGAAGGAACACGCCCCCAGTGGAGTATTATTTATTAATTTTGCGCTCTGAATTTACACATACAAAATACACAACATATTTGTTTGCATATTATGATGGTTTGCTCTTAAGGAGCACATTGTCGTATCAGGGATTACCCACGCGACTCTGTCTCGGGCCAGTCACATCCGACCAGTTGTTGCCGGCCTGTCGATGCTCCTTCCAAGTTAAGCGTGGACTACGCACTCCTTGTGGGGTCATGTAAGGGCGATCCTTAAATCTCTGTCCTTAACACTCTGCCCGGCTTAGGCAGAGTGTGGCCTACCTAGCTCCACTTTCGACGTTGGATTTCTGTGAAGCAATAGCTCTTCGTTCGTGATCCATTGTCTTCCATGTCTCGCATTTTACCGATTTCACTCTGGAATTGAATATTCGAAGCTTCAGTGACTGGAGAACTGATTGCACTTCCAGAAGTGGCAAGCGAGTAGTTTTTCGTGTAATTTGCTCTTTTGCCTTACTCCTCTGGTGTTGGTGAAGGAGGCGCTGTCTTTGCCTTACTCCTCTGGTGTTGGTGAAGGAGGCGCTGTCCTTGCCCTTGCAAGACGTCCGTCCCGGTAGAGCTCCTTGATAAGCTCGATGATGAACGGCATGTATTACAATGTTCTTCAGGGCGTTCCACATAGCTTCTCGTCGGACCATGTCAAATGTCCGGTGGAGAACATATTTGGAAAGGGACCACAAACAGCTGACCGTGCGCAGCACAAGTGGATGGACGACGGACGATAACGCAGGCCAAAAAAGAAGTAGGGGCTATCCAATCTAAGTGGATTGAAAACGGGCCCTGCGGTCAGCATGTAGAGCGGGAATAAAAGAGTTTGACACGTTCCCTAGAACATTACTTCATTTAGGCTTGAAAATACGTTTCATCATCCACCAGTTTGACAACGTAATCCAATGGTGGCATTCTATATAATCAACGCTGAGCCAAACAAATAAATATGTACTCGCCTGTACGTCATACAACTTGTGTCTAGTGAAGAAATTTCTCATTGCAATCCAAACAAAGGTTATTTCCCACCCCTCCAGTGGGTAATTTCTTTGTGCAAATCGATAAATAATCTCAGTGGAATCAACTTAATGTCAACTCCCGGGAATGAGTAATAAAATGTCGCGACCAAAGCACGCACCTTGAACATGTACTCAGCACACCGCAGAGCCTGCAAAAAAGAAAAAGAAAAACACAAACATGTGACTGGGAATGCAAGTTTATTCAAACTCATGAAGGACATTGCGGCTAGAACCTTGAGTCCACACCGTCCACGTGTCACAAATATTACAAGATCGACCAACCACAGAGCAACAGTTAGCCCGCCATCATGTTGCCGCCCACAAAGTGGTTGCATTTATTCCACGAAATCCTTTGCGCTGCAAAATGTTCCAGCCATTCGCATGTTTTATAGGACACAGGAGAAACCACGTAAATGAAATTAAAAACTTTCATATTTATTCATTTCAATTATTTGTTGGTCCTTTTGTTTTCTAATTTACGTAATCGTGAACACTGTGAAAAATAAAGTAGCGAATAACGAACAAGGGACTAACAAGGAATTTGTTTGGGACCATAACGTGTTTGGTAACTTTCAGCGGGCAACAAAAAGGACACGACTTTACATAGACACACACACATGTGTCCATTCTATATATCACGGAATAAGTTGTTTTATTCGGGTTAAGGCACACGCCTCCGACCACTACCGCTGGGCACCGCCTGTCTTCTGTGTGATAAACCGGGGTGGCGTCCTGTGGCATGGGTACTCTCCATTATCCACGAAGAAAGTGTTAAGCGCTCCATTTTACGTTTAGATGAGCTTTGTTAGCTGCGAGGGTTGTTCCGTTAGTTGACAGTTGATGTGTAGCTTCGTTCGCGTTTTATTTCATTTCATTGTAGTCGAGTCGAGTCGTGTACAGGTACGGTTATTGGATGGTGTTGGTGTAGTGTTGGTTAGTTTTTGTTAAAGAGTCATGGTGATACGAAATATGTACGTTGTCATGTTAACTGAAAAAAAAAGTTAAACTTTAGTGGGTCACGCAGGATAATCGTTTTTCTCCTTCACTTGTCAGTTCAAGTTAATCATTGATTTTTTGGTTGGCGAATATTAGAGTGAGCTCATTTGACTTTTCGTGGATGCAACAAGTTACTCTGTCCATGGATGCAGCAGTCAAGGATTAATCACATCCCAAGATGGCGTTTCTTTCAAATAATTACACATCCACTGTTGTTTGGAAACAAGTGGAGTTATTTACATTTTAAAGTAAATACGCATTCATGTAAGTAATCAAATTAAAAAAAAATTATACTCATGGCATTGTTGTAAACATTTAAGATAATTATTTGCATGAATTGTACGGGGTGACCTGATAAGAACGATAAGAAACAAATTCAAATAAACCAACACCGGCAACAGGCATTCGTCTTTATTTTGAAGCAACATTCATGTCATTATGATAGCAAGTCGTTTCGTTATTGTGTGCTTATTCCGCCACGAACGTTGGCCTCGGGCTCGTCCAAAGTGGTTGCCTGGTTAGCGTTGACTAGGACTTGACGTTGCCCCGGGTGGTATCAAGTTCTGTCAACTCGCATAATCGCAGAACGATGGCCGCAAGTAGATTTAGTCGTCAAACTTCTCCTCCAAACCTTCCAGAGTTCACTCTTTGGCATATGGAGCCGTCTTTTTTAACGACAGCTCGGATATATTAATGTTGTCGGGCTGCGGCGCTCTATACGTGAGACCATGGTGTCCTTTTTCATTTCGAAATAAATAAGAACAGTGCCATAAACCTGCCAATCGTTATGAATGCAGGAACACCTGTTGGTTGACTTCCCTTCAATAATGGTATTTTTGCATTTTGACATGGCAGCTGCGCCAAAAATGGGATTGGGCCGAGAAGATGATTTTACGGACTTGATCCGGATCTGCTGGTAACATTTCCAACAGGCCAAAATTTAACGACGATACTGGCCACCACGGCCAGAACCACTTGCCCATGACCAAGAAACATGAGGGAGTGGTGGAATTCTCGTGTGTTTCATACGTACTTTTACACAATCCGCAGATCCCACACGAAACTTCACGTTCGTGGATTTAGTTCGAAAACTGATTCTGTTCACCATCAAGTATTGTTGTACGGAGGGTGTCCAGAAGTTGACCCATATTTTTAAGGTAATATACGAATATTGTAATGTGAACTTGCGTGAGTGAAAATGCAATGTTAAGCCCACAATACAAATTTCCCTTGCAGGCATATCCCACACATCCCCAGAACGAGAGACTCAGGAAACGAAAAACGCCACAAAGTGTGTGTTGAGAAAATGCAGGAGATTCTGCTTGAAAACAACAAAAAATCAGTTTGGCCTCAAAAGCAGATGTGCAAGATTTCTTCCAACAAACTTACCCTTAACGTTAGACAAAACGGCGAAGAATGATTCCCATCATGAAGGAGCTTCGTCAAAAAGACTCATCATATCTTTACGAGATGACAAACTCCACATTATCAGGAAAGTCTTTACTTGGCACTATGCGCTTGGGTGTTTTAATTCAATCGATTTTTGGAGACATTTCGACAAATCCATTAATTATGTCCTAGTACCTCAGACTGTACTGAATACTTCAAGAACATTGGCTTTCTTCCTTCGTTGACCCGGAAATTTGATGAACATTTCAGCCAAGTTCGAGTAGCGAGTAAATTTTAAAAAATAACTCTAATGCACCCCATTACTACGGCTGGGGAAGGGTATCAGCTGTGCTCAACAGCTCACACGCATAAAGACACAAGACGAAAAATTGCATAAAGATGAAATCAAAACACAAGGGAAGTAGAAGTTGGATACCTCTTTGCTCATTTATTTCGGTGCTGTACCATAAGAATTAGAAGTTAACATACATACGTAAAACCAGTGTTGTAACATTGAGAGTCTGTGAAGACAGAGATGGCGTTAACGTATGGCAACGCAAATAAGCAACACAACTTAAGTCAATTAGCAGCCAGGTCTTCAAATGTTTCTATAACGACGAAGACAACTTTCAATTTGGTTTCGAATTCGAGTTTATTTTTCCTCTCCATGCATCATATTTCTTATGGACGGGAACATAACACAATTGCAAGCCTATTTTTTATTCTGGTCCAATTTTGTGAGAAATCTCCACTCTTCGGTTTTAATGGTCACTTGATGATCAATCACTCACTCAAACACTCATATTTCGACCGCGTCCATCCGCCTCCTAAAATTGCTAGCGAACGGTATTCAAAGTGGAGCATAAACGAAAAATACGCAACATTCCTTATTCTGTGTCATTCCGTCGAGCACTAAGCACTCATTCGGAAATCAAACATTTTTCACAGCCAACGGCTTTGGATTAATTTTCCGCCGACGACAACTACAACGAAGCCATCATTTTGCTCCCCCCGGGCTCCAGCTCTTCCTCACTACAGTGCGCCACTGAAAAATCTTTCAATTTCGTCGTGTAAATACCACTGCGTCGTGTCATCATCAATACACAGGCGTGCGCCCCGATAATCTGAGCGAAAAGTTAAGAACATCTATATAGTTTTGTCCATTGACTGGGAAGACCTATCCTGCACTAGACAACGCCAATGAGTAGAGTACCCTACCCACCCACTCGTTGTTCACCCATTAAGATAGTCCTGTTTTACTGTTTCAGTTCTTTGAGAGTGTACACTGTGTTGTCGCAGCACCGACAAGCACCACGAGGACGATGACGGTCGACGAGAGATATCCCTTCCATACACAGCACAACGTGGCATAGTGTTTGTATTTTGGATTGCCGCTGCTCCCTGCTATTCAACTGTGCTGTCAGTTTCAAGTTTTTTTTTCGTTTCCTGCTCCTGCCCACAACTCGTGGATATGGCAAGTGAAAGTGGAAACAAACCCCTAGAAAGGCAAACGCCACACAACGCAGAGTACGCCATAGTACAGCACAAAAAATAATAACGAAACGAACCCCGAGAAAGGAAACCTTCTAGTCTGCACTACCTTTTCGAGTTGATTCAGTCGGACTAGAGGAACCAGGTTGGAAGGTCGAATTAGACGAAGGAATATTTTTGTTTGCCGTCGGACGCTACGCGACGCGACGTTCTCTCGCTTCTCGTGGGGATATACTTTATTTCTTTTGTCCTGTTTGCTGCCACTCTTCCTTTCAAAGTCATCACCTGGAGATATTGTGGATTTGAAATTCATGATTACGCAAGGATATACAAATATAACGAAGGGTCTTATTAGTGGCGTGTCTATGTGTGTTCTCTTCTTCGGCGCTCCTTCTTTTGAACTGATTTTTTTTTTTTTTTTTTTGAGTTTTTTGTCCGAAAGTGATAAGGATTTAGACAAACAGACCACGTCAACAGCAACAGAAACAGAAACAACAGCGAAGTCCTTGGATAAAAATAAATTAATTATATTTCATGTGTGAAAGTGTATAGCCCAGTGCAAGTATGTACGTTAAGTGACAGAGAAGTACTTCATGTATCTCTAGCCAAGAAGGTGGGCTATGCCTGGAATAACTTATACGCCTGTACGGGACTTCAATTAAATGATAAACAATTGCAGAGTTTTTTTTAATTTTATTTTACATAACTGCAGCGTTTTAAAGCATTTTTTGCATCTATAACGGCCGCAAACAAAATGTCTATGAAACGCTTGGCGGTTATTGCGGCAGTGAGCCACTTTAGCCACCATGGAAATCATAATTCAACGACAATGACAACAACGACAACGGCAACGGCAATCGGTGGAGGAACGACAACTTCCTTTGCGGCAAATGCTGCTTATAATCAAAATAATGCCAGTGGAAGTGGTAGCAGCCCACAAATTGGTGGTCTCGGATTACTTCATCAGCAGAATTTAAGAAGTGGCGCAAACCCTGCCATCGGTGGCTTCACTGTGGGTGGTAATGGTGGCGGAGGAGCACTCGTTATGGGTGGCAGTGGCAGCAGTGGCGGTCCAGGTGGATCGAATAGCATAAATGGGAATGTTAATGTTTTGCTTGGCGGGTGTGTATATTTGTATCTTCCTATTTATATTTGTATCCGATATTGTGCAAATTGCTCATTATTGCGCTTTGCTTAGTACTAATTGTTATTTCAACTTGAACAGGGAAAACTCATCATCGCCGTTTCATTGATTATTATTTTTTGCTTGCTTTCTAATCAATAGCGGGTGATACTTAATATTCAATATTCCAAATTGAATTTATTTTTTTTGTTTTGCTGTTGCTGTGGGGTATTGCTCCTCTATTGGATTGTAGTTTATGGATGAGATGTGCGTGAACAATTTTAATTGGATCAAAAATCGCTTAGTTAGCGAGGGGTATTAGTGGACAGAATACTGTTTTGGAATTTGCCAGATTAAAGACTACGTTTTTGGCGATAGTTTTATGCTTTCTAACTATAACTGGGGTGGAATCGGCTAAGGCGATAGTTGATAGTCAAATTCGTTGATGGAATTAACATATAACGCGTCTTGGCAACACATTATATTCACTGTCATTTGTTTGGTTTTTCGATGCACAATTAATTCTGTTTTTACACGGCAGACACGTTCCGAACAAAACCGTGTAAAAGAAGGCATAAGTAACATAGAAAAAAGGGAATTAGTTCCTACTTAAGCTGCTATGAAAATAAATTACTGACGGGGAAGTCCCTAATTAAATTTCAAAAACGATTACAATAGTAGAAATACTTTTCTTTAAGATTTCAATACAATTTTTTTTCTTAATAGTGCTGAACGAAATGGAATCGTGTAGAAACGGAAATGTTTATTTTTTCCATCCAAACCGTGTAAAAACAGAAATAAGTGTATTTTGTATCATTTGCAGTGCAGTCCACCTTTCGTGCAGTCTATTCAAAACTTTGGAGAGCGTCTTGTGTTAAAATGTTGGTTTGTGAAACATAACACAGTCGTCCCATGAAAATAATCTCAAATTTGCGAGTGTTAAAGTGAAAATCGCAACCAAGAAGCACGAAACAACTACTGCAAGTCGCTTCAGCTGCAAGACCCGACTTTGGTGATCAAAGCCACGTAATCGGTATTGTGAAGGATTTTAACTCAAAATGTTAAGTCCTTGTGGCAATTGCTTTTGCATACATTAGTGACTCTGAAGAGTTCAGATTCGTTTTAAAATTTGTCTAAGATCATCACAGCTCTGGAACATCGGAATTTCATTCATTCCAGATTTGAGATCTGGAGAAATAGGAATAACAGAGATAACAGATGTTACGAGACAAAAATTAATATTTCACGTCGCCCCGTCGAAGACAAATTTGCATTATAAAAATGCCCGAAAATAAGCCTTCGTTTGAGCGATCGCGTACAAGATTTAGCTCAGTCACCGAACAGTGGTCACATCGGTTTTCAAAGTTGTTTTGCGTTTTCGATCACGCGTTTCTTGATTTTGTTTTAAAGCCTCTACACCATTCCCAAGGTACAATGCTTGTTAATGCTCGGTAGAACTTAAAAGAAATCTGTGTGTCTTTAGTGATGGCACCGAATTTGCGTTTAGAACTCAACAAATGTCAACAATGAAGAACACCTAGGAAGTAACCCAGGTCCTTGCACAGCACTTAACAAGTAAGTGCCCAACGTTCAACGGTACTTCAAATGATGGAAATGGAAACCTAAACTGTTCGTGTTCAACACTGAACACACAATAACAATAAGCAGGAAGTACAGTGAGTCTTGGGAAATCTGCACTATGAATAAATTTCTTCCTACTCTCATCAGCACACATTTTAACGGTTTATTCCTTAATAATGCCTCGGTTACTTTCGCGTAAACTGCTGCGAAATGGATTAGGAACATTTCTTTGGATAAATTACGTTCCACGGTTGATGGGCAAGAACCGAAGGCTATGCCGCCTTTGGGTGGTGGTTTGGAAAAAATATGGCAAATGTCTGCTCCTTATGATTTATAAATTTCTATCTAATTTATAAATTTCAATTCTAAAAGTCATTCCTTCGACAGGACCATATCCCACATGCAGAGGTTCAAAAACGAGTCGGGAAAATGAGATAAATGATAAACCGGGTCCTGTGTATACGAGACAAAAATGCGTTGTTATTTGAATAGTGTCACTTTTAGGGATATGAAAAGGAAGATGACAAAAGGAGCCTGCCTGCCTGCGCCTAAAGTGGATCACATTCTTTGCTGTTTTGTTTGTCATAAAAGTTTCAATTGAAACGCAGTCGCCAAATTATGATGATCTATTATATTTCATATTCGCTTCTAGTGCTTTAGTCTGCTTTATGCTGCGTGCTTTATGACGGCACACGCACCAGTGATATTCAACAAGGATATGGGGTAATTTGCATAAAGATCCTTGTAATGCGGATGTGTAAATTTATTCATTCGTGCAGCTAAAAACCTTCCACCCCAAACTCAGTCGTCAGCAAAACTACCACATACCAGAGTCCTCGTATGGGCATAAATGTCCTCTAAATAGTAGGCCTTTATGTTTTTGATTTCAGACGCTGGTGGGGGGAGAGAACCGTGAGGGGCTGGTGCAGAGCCTAAGTGCAGAGGCTTGTGGAATTCCTCAAGAGGAAAGCCATAGTTTGCTGTGGAGAACAGTTTTATTTTATTTTCTTTGTTTTTGTGTGGATTGCAAGTGTGAATGAGGATATGTGTGTACCTTGGAATGGACACAAAGGACATATTTGCTGCTAACACATTCATATGGATTCGGCTAATAAATTGGCTTATGACTTGGGTAATGCCGTGAAAAGACTATGACGCCCCAATTAGGTTGGCTTATCAGGCCAAATCCATTTGAAACTCACTCACTATGTGGAATTTGTTTTAACAGCCGCTGTTACTTGGACATTGTGGTGTTTTGGAATTCCGTGGCTGTCGACAGCTCTATTTCGAATTTTGTGAATTAGTGAGGTCACGTAAAAAACAACGTGACTAGAAGCGTCGTTGTATATTGTATAACAAGTCGGTCCGAAAACTAACTTCCAAATGGAAGGGCAGTTACTTGTGTTGACTCAGAAAATATATTCACTGACCGGTCTGATCAAGCCAATGATGAGAAACAAATTTCCACCAACTGAAACTAATGTGAATTCACTGGCAGTCAATCTGCTGCAGTAAATATATGTGTACAACCGGTTGCTGTGTGGCAATTTACTTGAACTATCGAACTTAGAACTAATTTCGATGATATCGTAGAGAGCTATGCAAATTATAAGCACATTCAGTTGAACGTTGGTCACAAACATCTACATTTGCGCACGGTTAGACAGAAAAACATTATAACATAAAAAGACTTTAATTAGTTAATATTTTTTGGAATATCCTGAAATTTCGATATAGCAAGAAACGCGCATTCGATTTTTTTTCTTTTTGAAAATTCGGCAACTTGTTGGCTTTCAACTCTTTTAACGCCTCTCCAAAGATTTTGTATCCGGTTCAAGGTGACTGAGTCGGTCAGTCAATAACGTAAATCCCATTTACTCGAAACTATTCTTTCGACTAGTGTCCTTCGGGACATTATCTGGGGGGCTCACTCGTAACGTAACATTTTGTAAGATGACTACCTAATTTTTTCTGACCCATAAACGGTCAACTTTAAGTATCGGACCAACGACCACCACATCGGGACCACCATATCGAGAAACTTGGCTACACCATTAATTTTGACCCTCCGTCCTTGACCCTCGGCCGGATGTCTCACATACTGGCGTCAGCCACCATATCAATTTTGGAAATGTTGCGGGTTTTTTGACAGGCAATCCAACGAAGTTGCGAATTCCAAAATCCATTTTGGCTGAGGTTCATAATTGCAACATTGTTTCCCCAAAATATTCTCTCAATACATTTACGAACACAAATACTGCCGCAAGTTTCCAGCAGGTCAGCATTCTCAAAAAAATCAAAAATTAGTGTTGTATTACTGATATAAGATGCACTACAAATGTCCCCTACATCACAAGAGAAATGTCCCAACACCTCAAACTTTGTCATAATCAGAGACTTCTCCGTCTGAGTAGACGAAGTATGAGTAAAAGTCAAAGTGTGCGCTGACTCATTGACTACAGCCGTCATTTTGGTGTGAAGTTGAGACATTTTCGTTTCTGTTGTCATTTATGGGACACTTGCAGGACAATATAATTGTCTAATAGAAGCAAGAAAATTGTATTGCACATTTAACTAGTAAATCATTCATTCACATATGTGACAACACTTGCAACGTCATCCAAACAATGACGTATGGAAGTCATTCTTATGTGACAAATTTTACACCTCAGATGATGTGGGCCACTGAACCACTTCACTTTCTGAAATGAGTACCTCATACAAACTCATTGCAAATACGAGTCCAACTCAACACTATCATAAATGCAATATAAGTAGGCGATACAAAAAGTGTTTGGTTCATGTCCGTATTGCTAAAATGAATGTCCACATCATGTCTAAGAAGAGGAAGAGTATAAAACTGGGTTTAACGTTTGCATTGAAAAAGTAACAGTAACAAAATACTCAGCAAAGGAGCCACGCCACGAATTGGAAGTCAAAACATTTGAAATTCCGTGTGATGTTCTGAGGAACCATTCCACTGTAATCCTGCAACAAAACAGAAATCACTGCCAATTTGATCGCAGTTGCTTTTATGAACGCAGTTGCCGAATGCTTTCATCCATAGTCACTGCAGTTTTTTTTTAAATTATTTACATACTCAAATTTTGCAGGGCTGTCGCAGTGTGACGTTCACGAACTTGGTCTTTGTCTGTAGGGACTGCTTCCTGGGACTTTTGTCTGCAAGCTTTGCTTCCAAGAGCCATCTTCACACAGGCATGTTGCTGAGGACTAGATTTAGTTCCGTCCGGATGTTGATTGCCGACTTATTCGGATCTTGTTTCGGCAGTTCCTTTTCTCGTTTGATTACATCTTTTACAGCATTTGATATCATTTTGAGTTTCTATGATTCTGTGACGATTTGCCTTCTTTTCTCAGCGCTTATTCTAGCTTTTGCTTTGTTTGTCGGTACAATGCTTACCGCGACCCACCGGTTCAGCTAGTTTAAAATAAAACTTCTCAAAAATTCTTCAAATCAACAGAGCACTTCTATTGACTGATCGCTTCAAACCTCTGGAAGTCGAACATCCATAAGACAAATTTTCTGTAAGTCGACATGTCAGGCGTCACGACACAGGCATACATTTTCCCATATTTTCAAACATTCCATAATTCGAACACATTATTTGTTCCCGTGACTAATCGACTTATGGGGTCACGGGACTGTACATCTTATGCTTCCTCATTGCCTGATAATTGGTCTTACATTGGATGCACTCTTTCTTAACGTGTGAGTTCAACCCGAAGATGATTTTAATAAAGGCATTGGTATTTTTCACATTCGCTGCTGTCCATGTGTGGGACGTGAACCCAGCAAACAAAACTTCGTTAATTTTTAAATTTCCTATGAATTCGGAGGACTTTCGAGTTCTGGGACGAAAGTACACCCATTCAACGAGGAGCGTTCCTTTTTCGAAGCACGATCTGGTGGAAGTTGTATTGTTATCTGTTTCACCATTAATTTAATAAATATTCATCCAACATCCTACATACAAAAGCAAAGGAAGACAACAATGAGTATCACAACGCTGGTGATAGTTTTAGGTGTCCTACCTAGAATTTATGGATATTTTGTATTATTTTTAGCTGGTCTTATCTAAAAGCTATCCACGACATTAATTTCTTCTTTCAAGAATCGAGCCTACCCTTACTGCGCACACCTTTGGAAACTTTCCAAAGTTTAGAAATAGGAACGTAAGAGCCACCCCTTCGTTTAGTGCCATCCTAACCGGGTCATTAGCTTATGACCTGAATACAAAGCATTCCGTTCCGTCGGGATATTGGGTTACTACAAATAATTCTCCAATAATTCATCTCTGACGTAATTTCAATTTGAACTAATCAGAAAGCATGGGCGATCAAGAAAGCATGGTTAAAATGTTTTCAAATGCCTGAAGAAATTATCACTAAAAGCAAGAATTCGGAACGAAAAAAGTTCTCTATTTTTGTGTCAGTCGCACAGAATCGATACGAAATGCTTAGACACTGCTGAAGGTGTAGTCGTCGACTCCCTTTCGTGGAGTAAATCACCTTATGTGGATAATTTGAATTTCGAAACAGACACGAATCCCTTTGTGACTTTAACACGCAAACCTGCGACCGCTCGATACACATCTCTCGAGTGGTGTATACTGTATACACCGAAATTTATTGATTACTTGTGGAATAAATGTGATCCCCTAACCTCAAATTCATACACGTACTCATATAATTAGAAAACATTTAGGCTTTATCCCCTCACCAGGTCTGGAGGCGATGACTTACTATGCAGCTAGTCAGATTTCACAAATCGTGATATGATATTCGTTTCGAATGTCGCAGTAATTGCGCTTCGTTTGCGCGCTGATTCGATGTCTTTAGCGGTTGCGACTTATCGCTTTGGGTTTAATTAAATGCTAATCTTTGGCTCTGTACCACCATTATCTACCACCGTCTGCTCCACCTTTTGGCAATTCGATTGCCAATCAACTGGATGTGATGTGAATTTGCATAAACAAACCAGGAAATCCTATTACAGAGAGGCTGTTGTGTCAGTCAGGATAAGTAGGGGCTTATAATGTGGATTTAGCTGCCGGTTGTTGGACCCAAAAAACACAAATTCTCAGGCACATGGGATGACTATCGTTTCCCCCGTTATGCTCTGACCAATCATATGTGTGAACCTATACACCTGTGGACCATTCCCCGACACGATCTCAATCTAAGAGGATGGAACACATATCCAGTCCATTGTTCGTAGACAGACACATGACACAGGTCACAATGGACTGGCGACACAACAAAAGTAGATTATAGTCTTCATTATTAGCTGAAAATAATTCTATGTAATAAATATTGTATTTCCTTTGTTCTTGTAGCGCTATGCTGTCTGTAGTGTCAACGGTGCTCTGTGTCGTTTGCTACTGCTGCCATCGTAATAATAAGAAGCGGACCGAGTCCGCCTACCGCCAAAGGTGGATGGATAACGATGCTAATATGGAAATCTACAGTGTGGAGCAGGTGAGTACGAGTGGAATGTACGGAATGGAATGATTTCTTTTCGTAGTGATGAGGTGGCGGATCCTTTCGAATATTTTCTTGTTACTGGTGATGGTTTATTTTTGGAGAATATCTATCAATTACCGTGTATCTTTTGTCAAAGAAAGGACACACATAAGATTGAAGGAGTAAGGGCAAGATTTCTGTATACAGTCGCCTCCCTCTAAGCGGAATTTTCACGGGATATCAAAATTAGTTCGAGTAAAAGTCAAATTCAACTTCTATTTAAACATAAATGTGTCAAACTGTGCCCCCAGTTTTTGATGAAAAATTTAATGTCCTTAAAGGGATAAAGGGTTAAGCATTTTCTGCCCAATAACCATTGAAACAGCAACAAAGGACTGATGAATCCTGATAAGAGTGTTTAAAACGATATTTATGTTGGGTCAAGTCTAGATTAAGTCTGCACTTTATGCAATAAATCTGAAATTAGTTTGTTTTTTCACAGACTCAGGGATACACACACACTTCTCACATTTCATATCATTTGTCTTGAACAGTCTTTCTCCTGTTTTCGGAACTATTTCGAACTGGAGTGCTCATTGGTGACCTTAAGTAATAACGAGTGCTTCAAATTATAGCCTTTTCTGTGTATATACGTTTCGAACGAAATATAAAACACGCTTTTGTTGATGTCAAAGGGCATTGCATTGCGTGTCTTCCAACAAATATGTATGACATTCCCACTAATACGCCCGCCACTTTCTATGTGACTGTTATACTGCCTAATTAGTTTGGAAGACACATATTGTCCACATATAGTTATCTCTCCGTTTGTAATGGCTGTGTAACACAATTGTTTATTCAGTTGAACCTAGCCCAAGGTCAGTCCAGCAACTCCGCCTGTTGTCCAGTGCCCAACATTTTCAATCCTTCATCACACTCGCCATAATGTTTGTCGTCATTCAAGCCACACATTGTCAAATTCTAATTTCCAAAAATGACCTTGATAGTGTGTATGCCGCTAATAGGTTGGATATTCAATTAATTGATCTTCGCCTGCAAAGTGGTAGCATTCAAAATGTATGTAAATTCAAAAAACATATATAATAAATTATGTATAATTGCCAGACAAGGAATTATCACTCAACTGACGCCCTGAGATTTAACAGAAGATTATTTTATTCACGAGTGTTACGCCATCACCTAGAGTCCGGGGTCTTAAGGCCTGTGCCTTCCTCAAACCTTCCTCCGCGATCTCTGTCTAGCTGCCTCACGTTTCGCGCGTTATGTTAGTTCCCTCTCTTCGGAGTCCAAGACTCTGGTCTTGTCCGATGCGGACCCATTTGCCTCTGTCCATTCAGGAGTGGATGCAATAACCTACAGATTTTTCCCGTCTTGGGAAAACAATGTTTGAGAAACCTTGTTTGACAGTTGTGTTCTCAGAACTCTGCCGTCGAATGGAAAGGTGTGGTAGAGTAGTACTGGACACACACACTTACCAACTTCAACACGCAAACACTTCACACAAGTTAAAAACAGTGCAAGACATAAATACGTACGATGAATCTGATTTCGCATCGTCTTTAATGAAAAGTGAATACTTTTAGAACTCGCAAACGTGTTCAGTATCAGCGAATCACTATCGCATATACGGTTCGCATACACCACGTACTTCCAATGCAAAAGAAATGATAGAAGCGAATATTTGATAAGAAATAATTAGGCGACTTTACTAAACAGGTATTTGCTTCCTGCTTAAAAATTAGCGATCAATGATTGCAAATTTAAAAATTGACTGCAGACTTTTCGCATGCTCAGTTTGATTGTAAATTATTTTACTCATCGCTTCTTGGACACTATGCGCTGGTTGGTCCTCAGAGATGGATTGAAGACGAAGGAAGGTGGGCGTGGGTGTCTACTCTAAAGACCTAAACATCTAACTGTCATTTCTAAACCATAGTGATAAAGGAACCTCTGGCCTGGGCTCTAATCGCGTAAGTTTTCAGACGACCATCTTCCTGTCGATGATTTGCTTCATGTCAGACCATCATTATCGTCTCGCCCATCGTTTATTTTGTATACTGATTGAGTGCTCTGAAAACCATATCTCTCACGTAAAAATGACACATGTGCTCTTTCATTAACACATTCTTATTTCAGTTTGCTACCAAAACTAATACAAATGCGTCCTATCACTCTGAACTTGTCACAGAAGTGTAGAACATAATTTTGTTCCCATTTAATAGAAGACTATACTGAAATAGTCATCGTCGAAAATCAGTCGTCGGGACGGTAGTTAATGACAGTTTTCAGTCTACGCGAAGCAGGCAAAATCGTTCAGACGCTATTATTTTTTACAGGAGCGAAACTATCGCTCATTTTTTTATCAGAGAACGACGCTTACTTTATTTCGTGAATAACTATCAAATATCCTCTGAAACTTCGTCGATGGGCTATAATACTTCATTTCTGGCCGAGAAATAGTGATATTCCAGAAAATTGTGATGACACAGCTTCGTACTCATTCCGTATGGAGATTTGAAATCCATATTAATCACCGGAAAACATCTACTGAAGTTCGAAACGCTTGGTCATGTCAATCGTAAATGCTGTAATGGCACAGGAAACAACTATGGCCTACTCTCGCTCTGCCTGATCAGAATGAGTAGACCGAATCAGAACACTCACACGCACTATAACCGGACACCGCGCCATTGGAATGCACGCCTCAAGATTAGGCCTTCCTTAGAAAGACTTAAGAGACTGTAGAGACGACGAGGAGGAAGAAAGAAGAAACTGTTGTTGTATTTGCTCTGCAATTGCACCGCTCTCTTTAAGAGTAAGTCATCGGTGACAGATCCGCGTGGTATCAAAATGTGTCAATGCTGACTTAAGGGTGAATGCTGTCTACCACCAGTCAGCCACCACAACTAGACGGTGTTTAAGCTTTTGAAATTTTGTAAAGTGAACCTGTGCAAGTTGAAATACACACATAACATTTATTTCTTTAAATAAGTGCCAAACATTCCAGCAAACACAATAAATGTTCGAATATATCTCAACAACAGTCAATCCTATTGATTTTCTGATTCCACATTTTTATGTGTGAACGTACATTCAACACTCCATAGACACGTTATATACCGTGGTGCACCAAGTGAATGTCAATAAATGAACAAAGAAAGTTTTCTGTCAGCTCTCAGAGATGGTTATGTCATTTGATGAAGTGCTATATTCAAGGGAGTACTTGACTCCAAACATAGACTATTCATGGCTGAAATTAACTTTCACAATGCACTTGTCGTAAGGATTGGTAGAAGTTTGCTTTAGATAAACACTGAGCATATAGCCTCTTGCCATGGCAAGCGAATTTGAATGTCATGTCAAACACACACTGGCGGCAAACAAAGATTTCCATCTTCATTAATTATGATGGAACTTCAGTGTTGATTGCTTAAGTTTTCAAGTGGTTAAATACAAATCGCAAAAACATCTGTCATGCGAAACACTTCCCTAAATTAGCATGAACTTATGGTGTACTATGATGAATGAAATGCCCTCTTCTTTAGTATAGTTAAGTAACAACTTCTAGCGAATATTTAGGGAATTGCGCGTTTTGACGGTTAACTGATTATGAGCATTTGGAATTTTCAACATTTTCAAAATGTATGCGATTTGTAGAAGAAAGAAATAATGTTTAAGAAGAAATCGAATGTGATTTCGTAATGAACGTAAAGAATAGATTCTTCTTATTCTTTGGTAGTGCCAGTCTGCGTGGGATCTGGGCTCAACCGACAAGCCTCTCCAGCCAGCACAATCTTTCTCCAGCTGTCTTCAGTTGGTTGAGGACCTTCTCCACTTGTGTACGCCACCTCGTTCGAGAATAGATTCACGATTCAATTATGGCAAACTTAGATCAGTATTGTTTCGAAGTGGCAGCCAATTGGCAATTTAGTTATGACTTGTTGTCGGTATGCCTTACCAAAATATTGCGTCTAGTACAGTGAAACCTTTCTAAGTTGACCACCCGCGGTGCAAACTTTTCTGACCAAGTTAGGCACTTGGAAAGGTGCACGGTTTTTTAAGTGAATAGGAAAGTAAATTTCCATTTTCTTAAATTATTTCAATTGTTTGATTATTAAAACGAATGTAGTTCTAGGTTAGGAATGAATGTAGAACCATGTCATGTTGAAATGCTGTGTTTCAAATAAGTATCCATATCCAAATGTGTGGCGGCCGTGGCGTTGTGGGTATGTGCGTCGACCCCTACGCAACCGAACCTCTTTGCCGGGGTTCGATTCCCGGTATGACCAAAATAATGTTCACAGTCCCACCTCTTTCGAGTCACTGGCAATGCCCTAGAGTATAACAGTTCAGAAAAAAGCTTCTTGCCAATTTGCCTTTCGGATTCGGCATAAAATTGTAGGCCCCTTCCACACGTGCAAGAACAATAGCACGCCCAACAGGAGCGGTCGCTGCGGACCTAGGGCTGCCACGTAGCGCCACCCATAGATGGCGTATTTCCAAATCTGCTAGTTAGCAATGCCTGTGGCCAACTTACGAAGCTATTTGGCAATATTTTTTAGTACACTATATAATTCGCAAAAAGCATTGAACGCAACCATTACAACTTGACTGCCGCTATTTAATAAGTGACATTTACGCCAGGTATCCCTCTGAAAGTTTTAACTTCATTTGTCTGGCTTCATGGACTTGGGACAAGCTTCACGCGCAAAATGGTCACAGACAAGTCCTTTTTACTGATGAGAAAATATTCACAATTGAAGAATCGTTCCACAAAGAATACTCGATCCTAGGACCAGCTCATTCCGAGAGTTTAACGCGGACAACCTCCAACCTCTGTGATGGTTTGTTGAGGAGTCGCTTTTGGTGGAGTTACTAAGCTCCATTTTTGCGAGATATTTTTTAAAACATCTACGAAAGCCATAATGTTCGAAAAACAAACCGTGGACGTTGCAAGAAGACTCCGCTCACGCTCATAAGGCTAAAACAACATCATGACTTTAAAAAAACCCTTTTCAAAGTCCGAAGCAATACTCCTTAGACTTGAATAGACTAAAACCAGATAGTGTCGCAGGCAAACTGAGGTGAATTCAGTTTAAATATCGTGGTTCAATTAGTGAAACGACACTCATTTCCGAGTAAATGGCTATGCCTGTATGTGTATAGGCAGAAGTACCGAATCTGGTGTGAGGCAAACACAGTCATTCTGCCAGCACGCCGCCGGTCAGATCAATGACGGGCGCTATAGATTTTCGTCTCACGATTGAATGACATCAACGGAGCATTTTTTTTTTCTCAAACTCACACAGACCTTAGTTGAGCGCTTCTGTTCACGTAATTACTCTGGGAATTTGCTCCCATGATCGAGTTATGTCACACTTTTTTGTTTGAATTTGCTTGTCTACTGACTATATAGATCACACGGAGGGCAAGCATCCAATTTGTCAATGTACGGCGCCAACTGCCGAACAACCGAGCATCCAACTTGCCCATCATTCAATGTGCATGGGCAACAGTGTATTTCAATTGATGTCCAGGTCCATCTCGGACTGTGGCAACCAAAGAGGAACCACTATATTCACCCAATGCCGGTCATTTTGAAATGCTGCACCTCACAAGACACGCAACATTCCAAACTGTACGTAAACTCAATTTTAGAAACTGCGATTCGCGCAGATTAAATTGAAGACGTTCACTTCTCTTTTAAATAAGGCAACCATATGGCTGGTAAATGCTTCACAATGCATTGGGAGCCAAACAAACATTAGATATTAAAGTAAAACAATTACTTTGGTACCTTTTAGGAAATTCCCATAGAAGTGCAGCCCTTCTGCGTGAAACGTGTCTGTCTATCAGTTCTCACTCGTTCGTTTTGCTAGCAGTCGTAAGTTAATCATTTTTACAAAAGTACAATAAGTGTGAATTCAATTATCGTTACCTCTAAATTGAGGGCAATTAACTCAATTAATTTACAAATAGGTTTTTTTCTCTTCGTAATTAAGATCAAATTCATGTCCATCTCTTTGCATCGGCTTTTGCAACTGAACTCAATGTAATGAGAATAGTAGACCGGTGAGTGTTTGATTCTGGTCCACCCTCTTATGGAGGTTCATGAGCTCGCTAGTGCACCCTGCCAATCCATCACTCGAACAGAGGAGACTCCTTCTTATAACCAGTCTTTATTTTTGATCAGCCACTCAACGAGATGTGTCTGCTTAATCAATACCATCGCAGCCAATGATGCCATCCGTACGAACTACTACTAATCTCACACCCATCGCACAGCAAGCCATATTTCGAATGATACAATGTTGAATCAACCAGCACCCTGCTTATTTTTGTTGGAGTCCCTTTGTCACTGCCAACGTCGGTCTCTTCTCGGCGTGACTTCTTGCACCCTTCCATCCCTAACCTCTAAATAAGGATTCACTCAGGTGTGGAAAATCTCGTAGAGCTGTCGTCTCCTGTGCACGGTTGGCAATTAATTTTGAAATCTCTCCTACAGCGAACCTATGGTCTGATCTACGCTTGCGTCTGGTCGCCTCCTGGCATCCGTTGTCATCCAGCGCCACACCGCTGCATAATTAAAAAGAATGGCGCATCCCCACTAATTAAATGATTTATATTCCTGGAGGGTCCCCATCCACACACACACATACACCCCCACTGCAAGTTGATTTTCTTAATGTCTCAATTAAAGTCTTTATCTTTTGGCGATTCGTTACAGTGCTACGAAACATCTGGCCTCTTTATGGAGTCATCGGAGGGTTTGGCAGTGCCGGCATTGAGTCACGAACCACCCCCATCGTATGATGCAGTGGTGGCGATGCAAGAGGAGAGCAGTCAGGCGGCGAGAATATCTCCACCACCCGACTATCGGTCGATGAATGATGTATCTGGGTCATCGAACTCCAATGAGATGCCCAAGTTCATTAAAGGTAGCAATCTCTTGGGCATGAAAAAACTTCTCGGTGCTCAGTCGTGCTGTTCACTGCAACGTGCGGAGGCTGAGAATCTATTTCAATTAGGAGTAGCTGCTGCTGCTGCTGCGGCTGCCACTTCGGGACGTTTCGGTGCGAGTGCCTTAGGGAGGAAATCCTTGCCATACTCTGTTCGCGATTCATCAGCCATTGGCGAGGGGCGATTCACCAATCAGCCATACTATCGTGGCTGCCCACTTTGCGGAAAGTTTCGTTACGATGATTCCATGTCTTTATCGAGCGACAGTGGCCTAGATCAGGTAGTCGTAGCCGCTGACGTTACCAACGGAAATTTAGTTGTGGGCGTCGACAAAGACACTTGCTACTGCACGCCTTTGCAGAGTCCAACAATTGATGAGCGCAACAACAACGACTCGGATCGACGAAGCAGTGTTTCTCAGATAATTACAGACGGTCACAGTATGACATCACCACGCGTAACAGAGGCTGGACGTGAGAATGCAATTAACAACAACAATAACGACAGTTTTAACAATCCACCCACAATTGATGTTGCAACTGGATCAGAAACAGCATCATCCTCGGTTGCAGCGACAGCCTCAACAAGTGACAATCGGCGAGACACCACCGCCGACTCGACGGTACCAGATCTCGACTCCATCAATGACAACGGCATCATTCGCTTGGACATGAGCAAGATTATTGACAAAACGGGATTACCTACATACGAAGCGGCCTTAAAACTAGAATCTAGCGGTTATGTGTAAGTCTAATGAGTGTGTGCGTGTGTTTTTAAGCACTTTAGTCAGCAGCGTAGCATATGCAACAAATACATAAAACAGTTCGCGTTCATCTTTAGTTGCAATAGAAATCTGCCATGGGTTGGATTCTCTGCTCTCCTGCTGTTGCATTTTCGAAGCATCTTATATCAAAATATACAAACGTAGCATAAATTAGGCACTTTGATTAGATTCAGTATGTGTATACAAATAAGTATTGAGAATAAAGAATCTTATGTACTCTTGTTTCACGCGAAGTTTTATGATGAACGCTTTCGGGTTTGCGAATGGCCGAAGGCGTCAGGGTGGGGTACGTATCTTCACGAGACCAATGTTACATGAACCTACGAAGATTTACATTTTTCTTATATTTTTTGAAGTCGTGTACCCATATATAGCGGAGTGTTAAGTGACAGGGTCTGTACACACATGGCAAAGTTGTTGATGGCTCCCACTTTGGGGGGATGCCAGCAAGGGTCAAGTTGTCATACAGTCACTTCTCGGCGCCACGGGATAGCCTTCGCAACACCCGTTGCGAGGTAAACTAATGTATGCAGCGAATGCCCTTGTGGTTGTGCGGAGGGCTAACAACCCGAACACATACAAAAAAAACGCCTGTTGTGGGAGAACAAGTAGCCTCGTAGCCATGGACGGATTTATTTACAACGATGACACGGCACGAAAAAGGACAACGATTTGCGAGTGTGCTTCTGGAGGCTCTACACTTCAGAGGTCGAAGAGGGAAAATATCGGCCTACACGGCCGATTTTACTGCCATCCAAGAAATACGCCGGCTGGGACAAGCCATAATGAAACAGAAAGAGTGTCACATATTACAGCTGTGAAATGTTGCACATAGATTCGTTGTGGGAAAACGGTTAAGGTCGATGGTCATCGCCTTTGAACGGATGATTGATCGCCTGGCTGTGATCCGCATCCATGACAGATTCTACACATCAGCTATATATGTGCGCACGTCCCTACCGAGCCTGTCCGGAGTATGATGTTAAAATCGTGCTTGGAGATTCTTATGCCAAAACAGTTAAGGAAAACCTATATGGGGGAACTCACAGCCTCCACGACACGACAACAGGTAACAGCTTCCGACTCATATACGTAGCACGGGGTACCACCCTCGCAAGACAATCCTTACAGCAAACTGGCGATCGCCAGTCGGGCCGCCACAATATCGACCATGAGCTCACTGAAGCAAGACATGCGTCAAATATCCTGGATGTGAGAGGGGAGCAAACGTCGACTGTGACCATTTCCTCGTAGCAGCACGACTCAGAGCTTAACTGTCCAATGCCCGAAAGCCAACAGAGAAGAATTTTGACATTGGACGCCTGAGCACACCGGAGATTGCCAGAGCTTACGGCGAGCAATTAAGTGAGATCCTCTGGTATGCCCACGTCGAACATAAATGCATACGATACATATGTGGTTGCAATTCCGCTCGGCCATCAGAGAGATAGCTCGGCAACCTCCAACAAGAAACCCGTGGTATGATGGCGAGTCTGAGTAAAAGAAGGAGAAGAAGCGTATACGCTAAAAAAATGTTTATTTCAACCTCCCAGCTCAAGGATATCGAGTCTGGGGAAAAGCAAAAAAATAAGGACATTCACAAATTCCCTGGGTCTGGGCTTTTTGAAAGGCACCCTGGTTTGTGAGGCTAATCTACTTACTGACACTCGGGACATTTGGAAATACCAAATCTCACTGAGACACATCCTGGAGAGGACCAGCGAGTTTCAAATCGATCGATACGAAACACACATTTATTGATTTTGAGTACGCGTACGTAAGCATTCATCGTGATTCTAACTGAAGTTATCCAATTGCGTCTCACCAAGCGGACAAATACGCGTGGCACCGTGCAGTTCGGCTCAAGGACCTCAGAGGCGTTTGAAACTTGCATCGGATTCCAGCTGCGCTGTCGCATGGTTTCTTAAATCTGGTACTGGAAAATATAGTGCGCCGAAAGGCACTAGAGACCACAGAGCCATTTGAAACAAGTACCGGAGTCCAGCAAGGAGCTGCGCTGTCGCATGATTTCTTCAGTCTGATACTGGAGAACAATATCTTCTGTCAACTAAGTCATCATGAGAGTCATCGAAAACGTCGCGAGTTCCCAACGTGCCGTAGTAGAAGCACGGCAATTGAAGAGGAGGCGAAGCGAGTTGGTCTTAATGTAAATGAGGTCAAACGGAAATATATGCTGCCGTCGAAGAAGCGTACCACCTTTGGGAAAACAGCACGATCGACAGCTACACTTTCGAGGTAGCAAAGGAGTTTATCCACCTCGGAGCAAACGTACGCAAACGACATCAGTGGAGATCCGACGTAGAACCGCCCTTGGCAATCGTGTTACTTCGGTTTGTCGAAACAACTGGTCTCGAAACTCCTGACCAAAATCATGCTCTACAAGACTCTTATTTATCCGAAAGCTTGAAGATAACCCAAACAGCGGATCTGATTCCTGTCGACGTCCGATCGGTGCGCGATGCAGGCGAATGGAGGAGAAGACACAACCGCGAATCTTCGACTGTACCAAGATGTGGACGTAGTCCGGAAGGCATTAACCCGACGACTTCACTGACTTGGAAAAAAGCACATTGTCAAGCACCAATACGACCATGGTCACCACCAAACCGTACCTTTGGTTTAAAGACAAAGACATCGCGGACGCGGGACAACTTGGTCTAGATGTCTGGAAGATGTCTGGAAGCATTGTGCCCAAGACCATCAATAATGGAAGGCAGCTATTTCTCATGTTCAGACCCTCCATGGGTTGCAGGCCTGACAAGTAAGTAGCTAAGGAAAACTTAAGGATGTTTCACGCCTACAATGTCTGCGATAATAAATTCGTTCTCAATAATTTGTTAACCTACAGCCCATACTGATTTGACCACAGGGAGGTTAGGTTAATGGGATTCGCGGCCATTATTGAGTCATTCGGTCGCTGAATATGTTAATTTTTGATTTACGATTTATGATCAACAAGTAGCAAGCAAATTCATTCACAAATTGCTTTGAAGACGGCGCTACAACCCACCCGCTGACAGGAAGTCAGTGTATGTTGGGCTACATGGGGTTGGTCAAATCATTGACCATTTTCGTTACACTCAGAGGACGTCACTATAGTTGCAGCGAAGACTTTATTAAGAAAGACAAAAATGGGTAAACAACACTTAAAGCACTACACGCGCCACTAAAAGTTCTTCTTTGGGAAACATTTAACGAGCGCATAACTTCGCGAAATGAATCCGTAAATTGGTCTCCGAGAGACTCAGGTGCTAGCCTTTGAATTATTATCTGGGGGAAATTATTACGCGAAGAAATCTGAGACGACGTCGACTTGAAACCATTTGCTTTCGCCACACTGGCAACCTACGACTCCAGTTGCAAGGTGGAAACATTTTCATTGAGTGTGTAGAGTATTTGAACACGCAAGCCGTTCCACACGATTATCTCTTTCACATAAAAACAAAAATGCTATTTGCTTTTGATTTCGCTGCGGAATTTTTTAACTCAAAGGGTCGTTGGTAACACGTCGCAGAACACTAACACTCAATCCACATCGCTCCAAAGATTGTTCTCCGTCTGGAGATCAAGAATTGATGCTATGCCAAGTGTAATTATACTCTGACATGGGTGTTACCATGTGTTACGAGTACCCTCAGGACACAGCGCGGACTCAAGGTATATAGGAAGGAAGGAAGAGGAGGTACCTGTGTCCATTGGCATTAAATGGGTTAGATAAATAAATTGTAGTCTGTGGGAAAATCTGCTGTTCCCATATAACAGTGCGTCCGAAAGCAGACATCAGGATTTACTATGAGTACTCCTGACGAGACGTGCATTGCGAGTAAATTCATGGAGAGGAGGGATGCAATTGAATAACTCACTTGAGGATCATTTGTTAAAATAGCGATAAAACAGGGACAAAGTAGACATAGTTCGTCGATGTGCAAGGGAGTCCATTGGCTCAGGGATATTGTTGTCTCCTATCAGTTTAATCGCTCGCTTTTGGATTCTATCTAATGGACTTGCAGGGGGGATGGCCCTGGGGGTACCAGACCAGAAATGAGCGTTGTACTGAAGTTAGGGCGTGTATAAGCCTTGTCAGAGCAATTATCATGATCGAGGTCCGAATATTTCAGCCACACATTTTTTCCGAATTTTTATTTAGATGTGGAAAATTCTGCTTACATCCTCTAAGCCTGCTCAGCTTCGTCGAAGCCTTAGCTTGGGAACCTACTTCTGCAATCGTTTCGATCTACAGTAGAGTCTTAGAAAGATGAACAGATGTAAAACATGCTCCATTAATTTTTTCGAGAATAAAATTTAGTTATACCAAAAGACATCAAATAGAATAGAAAATAGAAAAAAATAATAATTAATGTTATTTAAAAAACAGACAAGCAAACAAAAAAGATAAGTTGTTTACAAAATGTATAAAAACAGACTTATTTAGACGCTCTATGGCAGACTGCCTCCGGAAGAAAGTTGTATTGTAATTGGTTCACATTTACGAATTGTTCCTCTTATAGAACGGTTCATGTTTCAGAGGGTCTACTGTAATAATAGCTAGTAAAAAAGCTTACTTCGTCCAATTGGGGTTCCCATAAGATTAGAATAGATTCCCATAAGGGCACCACAAGGAATTTTTTTCGTTGTTAACATATAACTTCCCTTCAACCAGATTGATCACGTTGCGATCGACGTCGTGATGTCCGAACGTTCCGAGGAGCCAACATTGTCTTGGATTCTTTCCTTGTTGTAGCCAAGGTAAGAACTCGAATATCAATATTAAAGAGGAATTGAACAAAAGGCCCGATTTGGCGTAGTAAAGCTACAATCGCAGCCAGGATCTTTGTCGATCAGTCTCTCTGACTGCGTCGCCAACTGCACAAACAAGTGAAGAAGATTGGTGATGGACAAGCAGCCATCGAACAAGCTGTCATTGATATGCTGGGTTTCACCACACCAGCAAGGAAAATTCCTGGAAGAAGGAAGACGTCGATTTTGACGCCGCATAGGGACGAGCCATACAGTGCCATGTCTAGGTTTGGCATTGCTGGCGAACTCGTCAGGTTGTGCAGATTGGCAATGGCGCACTCTCGCTGCTCCATCAATGTCGGAAACAAATTCACCGAGCTCTTCAATGTCAAAAAAGGATTTAGACAAGGCAACGAGCTGTCACCTTCAAGATCGTGCAAGACTCACATGCCAAAACAAGAGGAACGATTTTTCAGAAGTATGTGCAATTGCTAGCATACGCGGATGATATTGATGTGACTGACAGAAGACAGGTATTGAAACGGAAGGGACTCATGGGGCAAGCGGTGATTGAGGGCAAAACGAAGTATATTCTGCCCTTACGAACGGATATAAACATCGACGCCTTGGACAGAGTATCACAATGGGCAGCTGTTAACTTTGAGCTAGTTCAATACTTCAGAGTAACTCTTGCCAACCACGGTTTCTTTGGGCTCAAGAGCCTATTGAGTACTAAAGCCGTCTTCCGAAGGACCCAGCTGGCTTTATATAAGATACTGATCATCTCGGATGAAGCGGTTATTGGTCTCTTCGAGAGTAAAGTTCTGTGCGTTCTATCTTTGCCGTTTGGCAAGGCCACCCCACAATAAAGAAGAAAGCCACCTCTACCTACTCAGCTAAGAATATTAAATAATAATCGACAGCTCTAGACGAACAAACTGCATTTGGCATATTGGCAAAATAATTCAGCCAATACCACTGCCATAACCAGGATAAATGCCTTTACCTCCAAGACATGAAGAGACAAGAAAAAACACTGCAAAATTGACGGAGTTGTTGCATGCTTATGCGATTGATATCTGGTTCAGATTCTGAAATGGACATCTCATAGTTGTGACCTGAACTGAATACGAGATGCATTAGCTTCAACGCCCACATGAAAAGTTTCAGGCATAATTCAATTCAATTCAAACATGCTCACATCCTTGTAACAAAAGCACAACTGGTTCAAGCATTTATTTGCCGTGAGCTTAACAAGATTCACTCCTGACACATATATTATGACGAGCAGAAAAGCATGCTCTACATTATGCGGACACTTGAAGGTTCCCTCCTTGAAATGTATATTGTTCAAAAGGTATGAGTGATTGCTGGTGGAATATGAAAACATGTGTGCAGCCGGAAAAAAGCACACCGAGTAACAGTAATCCAAAATCAATACCGACACACAGAATAAGAGAGTCTAGCACTCGCGGAATATGGGTCATTGGCAGGTTTTTTTTTTTTTTGCGTTCGAGGTTCCATGTACAGCGCTTGTTTGAAAGCATTAGACGCGGATTAGGGTAAAGGTGAGAGCAAGTGATGGACACTAGTGGAGTTCATTGTCAATTTACATTTTTTTACCTCCTCACACGTTTCTTGACATTGCGTGCTCAGTGATTACGTGTATTTGTTAGGCCCATTGCTTGTAGTAATCCACTTAACTTAAGCATACGACACTTCTAATTAAGGAAAGTAAAGATGGGGGAATATGCTTTTTATACAGGAAGAGCAGTCGAAGGTATCCAGCGACTCCACTGCACTCAAACAGAAGAATCTCAATCGAAGTTGATGCTATTTTTGTCAGTTGTCTGACGACCCCTTGTCAAGAGAGTCTCTCTTTTGATTTTCAAACCAAAGTCTTTGCGAATTGTTCACCCCGTTCCCAGGAGATATGAAAGTCACAAGCCAACGATGAAGTCACGATCATTTATAATCCCTAACAGCTTCAGAGTGAAATGATGAAACACACGTGATAGTGTTGGAGCGCTTATGGATATTTAAACGGAAGTGACTGAAATGCGCCCGAGGGTAGGGTAAAACGGAATACGTGCTTACGTCTAAGAAGAGGTCAGAAATTCTTAATGAAGATGCGTAATTGTGTTTTCTATGGCTGGCAGTAGGTATATGCCGAGATGGACTACATAACCCATTCGAGTGCTGCGTGCTTATTGTGATGTCAAGAGCGAGTGTGGCCAACAGCGTTTTCTGACACAGGACTGCCGGAAACTTTACATGACAAATCAGATGCAGAGAGATGTCACAGTTAATGGCACTTGCAACCCTGCCCATCAAGGAATTAGGGCGACATTTATTAATGAAATCACAGTTATTCACGAAGTCATGTGAATAGCATTCTCTGATGGGTCCGCTTGGTTTGGGAAGACGATTTAATAAAAAACACGCCTTCAAAAATGTTTAAGAGACAAGGGAGGTGAAGTCGGTTTTCTCTATAGTACCTGAGTTCAGTCGTGAATACTTTTAAATCCACACGAGAGCGCTAGGAGGTTGTGTTGATCCAGATTTGAACCGCGGACATTCGGCAAAGAACTACTGGATTTTGATGAATCACAATTAATTGTGGATGGTTTTATTCACATTAAGTCGAAGGCAGAATTATTCCCGCCAGTCATACTATCATTGCGCAGTTCAATGGTGAAGTATAAAGGCAGGTTTACTTTTGAGGCGGAGAACTTTAAATTCGGAACATTGTTTTCTGTGACAGCTGATTTGACAGTTCTTGGTTGTCTTGAGGTAAGTTTGATTTGGTAATTCATCATTGTTCGAATTTATTTTTAAAGTCATAATTCGAGGCACACAAACTACGGTTAGGTACGTGGGCTCACTTGAGTCCTGATGGATCTGTCGTGATTCTAGATTTTTTAGACACTTGAAGTGTGTTCCTCTAGTGCTCCAGATCTCAACTTGCAGAGGCTGGGGACGTGGCAAAGGTAGTGAGGAATATCCTCTTTTCCATCTTCATCTACACATATGAAGGCCGGGGTTTGTGTCATTTTCATTTCATAATACTTAAGATGCTAATAGATTGTTAGTGCTGCAGCTACCATCGTTAAAAACTTTGTGTCACACTGAAGGTGTTTGTCGGCCTTTCCACTATTAAACTTAGGCCACAGAATCCGAGAAGTCTCACAGGCTGTTAAGTGGCCCATACACAGTACACTTGTGCGTGCACTTCTATTGGCGTGCTGAAGTGTGTCCTGTGTGTTGGCTAGTCCGCCCCATTTTTGGCGTGCCACACTGTGCGAGTAGAATGAAAATGCTTCCAGTTTTAGTTTCACTGTTCCGCAAAATGTGATGTGTGTGCAAAACTGTGCACACCAAAGTGTGGGCATAAGTGCACTGTGTATGGGCAGCTTTAGAGAGTTCTAACAATTATTTTCTAATGATTGCGTCACCCACTTTTTTCTTGGCATCCACAAGAGATGATTTGATACACAGAATTGACTGAGATGAATCGGTTTTGGCCCCTTTCCTGGCAAGTTCATCTGCTGCTGCATTGCTGGTTATGTCTCTATTATGTGATGCGTAGGATTGCTGTGTGCTAAGAACCTTACATGCGACTAGCTTGGATTGGAGCTCTATAGACGAAATTGCTTTTAAGACAGGTTGATTGTACCCGCCAGCGCCGGCGGTCAATGACTGACATAAGTAGTAGTCACTCTTAGGCCGGAGTAGGCCCGTTGTGTTACCACGAGGATCTATTTGATTCTACACCGCAAACCATTTAGAGCTGTTAATGAAGCGATGACAAATGCTGCTTAGCTCCGGTAGGTCGTTGGAGTATGGGGCGTCTAAATATACGAGAGGAGAGGGCACTGCAATTATATAGAAGATCTCTGCAACCTATACACAAGTCGTCGTAGGGGATACATAGTCTTGAGGCCTGAGTACCGATGGCGCAATGCCCGGTCATGCATAACTCCAATGAGAGTTCTGAGACTCGGCCTACTCATACTAATCAGGTCGGGTGAGCGTTTCGGTTCGAGAGTAGGCCATAATTGCTTTGTGATGAGGCACCCAGTGCCAGTAGATCGTCTACGTGTACTCTGAGTAAGCGTTTCCAGCTTCATTAGATGCTTTGTAGTAACAAGAGGCTTGGGCGGCTGGTCTCCATAGGGTAAGAGTGTTGAGGTAGTACCCTTTCAATTCTCTGGGATCTCACTGTGTCCCGACACACACATAAGCGGTATTAAAATACTTAGCCATTTTGTTAAGAGATAATCGGCAATTAAGGGACAGTTAAATGTGACTTTGTTTTGATTTTTGCATGTCTGTCCGGACAGATGACAATATCTGTACCTAATATTACGTTTTTTTAGCTCGTTTTTCGCACACAGACTTATAACCTTTTCAACGAGGAAATAAAGAGCAGCGGCGATATGCGAGCAACGAGCACACAGTTAAAATGTACCACACTCACAGTGACCTGCGAAACTGGTGGAGTAGAAATATAGTGGTTAATACCAAGGTTCACCACCGATGCGGCGGTAGCGTCATACACGACGAACTCAAGGCAAATGCAGAATGTTGAACAGCGAAGTGTGCAGCATGTACAGCTCGATTGCTCTAGCAATCGGGGCAGAAACAGTTCCAGCAGGTTATGTGATTATCCAACTATGTAGTGTATTGGTATTTCGTCTGAACCGCTGTCATTGTCATTCATGGAATAGCGAGTTAATCAAAATCATGTGTCCACTGCGTAGTAAAGCTACGTCACTATAATTATATTCATGTATTTATTCCACAAGGTGTTTCGAGATTAACTCAGTTAAAACAGCATCTTGCAGTGGTTTGCGGAAAAAGAAGAAATGACATGAACTTGAAGAATTTGCCTGAAAACCCATCGATAACAATCAGTGTAGCAGTTGTGTGAACACACAACCTGTTTAACATGTTTTACAGACATATGATCTGTCCACGCTTGGGAGTAACTTATGAAGACATGCGGGTGAAATTGCACTCATTGCTGGTTGTTGGTACCACTGGGGAGACAAAGAAAAATTGACACATTTTTGCAAACTGGATTTATAATTCTGCAAGCTGGAAACAAATTCAATTGCACGTATGTCCAAACTAATATTTTGCAGATCGTTTAAGTAAGGTTGAGTGGCGACTGCGGCTACCACAAGAAAGTGTAGCTTGATTGATCACTACTGTCGCTGTTAGTACAGAATTGCGTAAAGCTGATAAAGTAACGTAAATTTCCGTTGGTGGGAAATACCAAAAAAATATTAAAAAATATAGAAATTCCCACTCATTTGTAGATACGCAACGTCGTGAGGTCGTTCGTTATCATGGCTTCACTGTTTGCGATTGAGCGTGAGTACACTTTTTTGACCTTAAGCCATCAAACAAACAGAGTGTGATGCGAAATTAGGAAAACATAGCCGCCGTTGTGTTCAGTTTCAAAGAAGACACTCTGGGATGTTGATTCGGCGTCGATCAGCTAAGTGGGCATCGCTAGGGACACTAACCGGATTAGTTGGAGTTTGAATTTGGCCCGACACAAAACATTGATGTCGGAAATGCACATGCCGTGATTTTGCTAATTGGGCTAATGGTGAGAAATCCAGATTTTCGCCAAAAACCGTCTTGCCACAGGACCCGTCTTTTTATCAGGTGCAAAATTGCCGTTTTGGGAATGACAAGCTTTCGACGAAGCAGCATAGCATCCACAAAGATAGATTAATTGGTGCTGTTTATGGCATTGTTCTTGGCTACCGGCAATGGTCTCGGTTATAGAGAGCAGTTGACCGACTTTCTTTGGTCAGAGCTCGACAACTCCGATTTTCCCGACCTGTGGTTCGAACAAGAGCGTTACATGCCATACAAGCTACGCAACGCTCAAAGTTGTGAAGGCCCAATTTTAGGAATTCTTTTCCGGCGAGTGGTCATCAATTGGCCGCCGCGATGTGACTCCATAGAACTTGACAGATACCCCTACGTCAAGTCCTTCGTTCACAATAACCAGCCAACTACTTTGGACAAGGTCAAACCCAACATTCGAGCTTGAAAATAAATGTCAAAATGAAATTCTGAAACTGTCTTACTGACTTACACACTCCAAAAATTCATGAGAATCGATCCCAGGAAAACTTATATAAAATGAATACGGTGGAATCGCGATAATTCGTATCAAAGACTCGGTCCCTTGGCGGCAATTCCTATAAAACACATACGTTTCGGTTCGGTGAACAAGAAGTTATCTCTCTGTAATTCGTTTGTATGATGTCTTCCACCTCTATAAGAAATTATCGAAGCCGTAGGCAATGGAGAAACGCAGAAGACTGTGGCTGGGAACGGCAACAACTTACATCAATTTTAAAAAGGAAGGACATGTTGGCTTTATTTTTATTTAAATGAATACAATTTGAATTACATATATATTCCTATAATTCGTTTCCTTTTTTATTCTAAACTTCATAAATTTTACTCTCGAAAATTCGTAGATCTCGGGATACGAATTATTGAGACTAGACAAAATAATGTGCTTCAGAGCGTTGAGGGCCAGGGCCTAGATTCTCAGCTAACACTCGTGCTGTGCATGCTATTGTTGGTCCGTGGAAAAATTAAATTCGCTCGCACCGTGAATCGAACCTAGGCAATGTAGGCTCAAGTGCGTAGGGGTCGACGCACCAACCCAAAACGCCAAAGCCGAAACTGCCACTGGAGAACTAAGGTCATGCCTGACCTAAGGATAATATGTGCCACACTTACTGGCCACTTTTCATGCAACTGCACTTCAGACTACTTTCGAAAGTAATCATTGACCACCTACTCGTCGAGTGTCAAAGCCTGACACCAAGCAGATATAGATTAAGGAACTGAATCACACTAACAGGAACAGATTATCAGGACATTTCATCTAGAGATATTTTCAAATTTTTCAAGTATTGATCTGTCGTGGTCTCAGTGCGTGGTGTGATTGCTACAGTCACTCCAGATTTAATTCAATGCAATTCAAATACGAGTAGCGCGACAGGGCGAGGTGCAACTGAGCCTAGCTTCTACAGGAGTGGAGGGAGTCTACAGTTTTATGTCGACTGCTACAGACGGAGTTCCAAAAGCCTGTGAATTATGAAACTTGACTGAAACTAGAACCCCCAGCGTAGGGGGTCCGATGCACCTACCCACCTGCACACTAGTTAAATCACAATTAATTAAGAACAATTTGCTCAAAGTCCCAAATGACGATGCGGTCATACGACCGCTAAATGAATAAAGAAACCCCTTGAGCCCGGATGTGACAGTTAGAGATGACAAAAGGGACTAACCACTTGAGCTTAGGGTGCGATAATCAATAACGATGAAAGGGATGCAATGCGGATTGAGTGAAACAATCGTGGCAGTCTCCAGAACGAGATACGCTATCCGCAGCTATATAAATGAAGATTTTCTTTAAATAAATGTTTGAAATGTGTTGAAGTTTTCTTTCAAGCAAAATACTTAAGTTGCGTGATGTATTCACATCGAAGAAGGTTTATTTAAATCTTCATCCCATAGCCTCTACTACAACGAAATAAAAAAGCCATACAATAAAGCACATGATCTTCTAGCATTCACATTATTGTTTCAAGTGGAGTCCATAAGCCTGTAAAGCAAGATCTTTCCTAAATTGCCATGGAAACTGGATGCCGATTCCTGTTACTCGAAATGTGTACTTTTGTTTCCAGTCACATAGCAACTTTCTCGGACGAAAACAAGTCGGAGAGGGAGAAACGCCATCAATAAGGTCAGTGGCTTATGTGAAGGGAAACGATGCACGATTCGCACAAATAGCAATAAAAGACAGAAAACAACGCCAATGACATTTGTAGAGTAAAGAAGGTGATGATCAGTTGATGATAATCGCTAAACACAAACATACGCCTTATCAACAGGGCACAATGCTACAAACTCCGAAACATTGACAGTAGTTAGTGTAGGCAGCATCTCGTGAATTCACCACTCAGAGTTTAAGTATTGACGTGATGCCGAAATGGAACTTCATCGCGATACGAACAAAACGAACTGAACACGATCTATTTTGATTGAACACTAATTGAAACAAACAAACTGACTGAAAAAAAAAATGAAATTGAAATTAGTAACCATCAGACTTATGCAATACCATTCATCTGTCAATAACACCTTTAAAGCATTCAATTCTCAAGAAACCCATTCACAAATGAACGCACCTCCGAAATGATACCATATCAGTTGCAGTTGCTGAGTATGTTGATGTGTAGATCGTTTCTCTTGTATAGAGTAATTTAGTGACGCACGTGCACTTCTCTATGCTACACCACACCCTTGAAGAGGTACACCACACAATTAGACACTCAATTATATCACATCGTTGCGCGTCTAAATTATAGAATCGAGCTCGAAAATAGCCGTCATTGGAACGAACAATGACGAACCTCCATGCGAAAGATCTGAACTATTGTGACATGTTACAAACTCAACGCTGCCATTAAAATCACTTTCTTCGTTTTTCGTCTTTAATTGCGGATAAAATAATATCCTCGTATCCGTACATTCAATGATTAACTGAGAGGAATACGCTAAGTCGCGGATATCTGAATCTGAATTGCTGAATCGAGAAAAAAAAAACCCACGACTGACACTGCTAGCAGTGGCTCGCACACACAACTAGACGACACAGCACCTAGCTTATGCTATGCAAGATGGTGCCAATAATAAGGAAGCCTTTGTAGTGACGAGTTGTTTCGTTGTTTCGAACTCGAGGGTTGATCACATTTCTCATATTTTATGTGCGTACGTCTGTCTCTACGTTTTGTTTATATTTCATTTGTTTATTCGCCTGAAGAAGACGAATCGAGTAGCAGGCAGAACAATGACTTTACCCAGAAGAAACGCTGGTGTTTTATTTTTATACCTAAGAGATATTTTCTGTTGCTGTTCTGGCATTAAAAATAGCTTCGTGTATTTAATTAGACAGCCATGACTGGACACCTGCTAGTGCACATTTCGCACGCGCTATCGTAGCTACAGACTATTGGCTAAGATGTGTTCAGAGGTGGGACATGGGCTGCATAAGATCGTTCGCTCTTGAGCTCTTTTGATTGCAGTGCTTTCGGATGAATAAGTGGGAACCTGCTATTGCATAAATCACACTAAGTTTATGCGTGACTCAAAATGGACGAATAATGATAGAAATTAGGGTAAACGTATGAAAGGTAAAAAATAAGTGGCATAAGCTTCTTGGTTAAGCTTGCTGGTTCATGAGAAGAATAAATAACGGGTGCTTAATACCACTGAATTCAGAAATCGACAGCTTGTCTGCGAGTAATTTTGACCAGGCCAGTTGCCTGATTTTCAGAATACGTCAGAAAATTTGAAGGCGAGTTTGCACTTGATATCTAGTCTGCACGTCTGAAAATTTGAACAACTATCTATACAACCACAGCAGTGCCTGCGCTACCGGCCGCCTTTTTAGACGTACCCATAGTCAATGAATTTTTGATCGGTGAGCAAATTTTATCCGTTATCGGTAAACCATCAGTGTATTGAATGTACGCTACTAGCTCACCCGTTATGCACTGATTTCGAAAAGGCACCCAATAGTGTGAACAGACTGATTATCTGGAGTGTCCTGCCCAGAAGGAGAAATTCCGGATGAGTTGTTGGTATTATCAAAGTTAACTAAGGCAGATTTAAATATCACGTGCTGCTCAGATGTAGGTTATCAGATAATTTTGCTCTGGCTCTTGTTGGTAAGCAATATGCTTCGTGCGGTCTTATCAACGAGGAACTGAGGCTGAAGATGACCTCTGATGTAACAAATGAAGTCCACAGACCACACATGTATGCCTAATTTCTCAAACCTACTTTTAATATATGCCCACGAAAATAGGTGAAAGACAAATGTGAAAAGGGAGGTACACAGCGTCGCACTGAAAATAAACATAAAACAAAATTCACTCGCCACTGAGCAGCCTCAAGTAAAGCGTTCGTGATGTTGTTCAATATTTGGTGTAAATTTAGTTCAAACCCCAAGTTAAAGTTATACGGCCCCAATGTCAAATCTGTGCGACTGTATGCATGTCGCACATGTAGAGTGACCACAAATCTCAGATAAATGACAAAATTAGGATTACCATAGAGCCCTTAAACGCAAGATGGTAGAAAACTAGAAGAAACGGAGAAGGAAGCGCGGCAGATCAGAATTGGGACTGCGTTTTTTCGGTTGCTGATGACATGGTTCATATGCTCTTTGAAGGAACGAATTAAGCTGTCTTTCTGCCATATTTATTGAATCATTGCGGATGAATCCATTCTATTCTATTTATAGTCCACAGAAAACTGTATTTTTGATTTTCCAATGAAAACAATCCAACTCTACACTCCATCACACTCGGTTATTTAAGAATTACATTTCCAAGCACTGGTAAAACTAATTGCTGCCATATGAGTAGCAATTGCTTTTGTATCCGGGAAATAAGTAATCAGCGCATTTTTATTTAGTCGACACCCATTAGTTTTAACGTGGTAATTTTGCCGTTCTTTGATTTGTCAAAATGTTCGTACACGAGAGATAATGATTGAACCGTGTATAAAGTATCTATTCAAATAGCAAAGAAATTGTAATTGGGCAACACACACAAACAAACTAGACAGGCGATGATCCAATGCTTCGAGATACGAATCTTGATACGGCGTGGAAAAGGGTTTTATCTGAGCGCAACTCTAATATCACAATAAGGGCATTCACATGTACACGAACAACCTCATAATAGCACTTAGGCGAAATATTATCACGAAACAAGTAGGAGACAGATTCCTTATCGCTGTGCACTTTCACATTTCAAGGGCAATCATTTCGATGAAGAAACAACAATTAATTGATAAATATTGATAAGGCGGAAGGCGCAATTTTAATTATCTCTAAAGATTCAAATTAAGCACATAATTTGACTAAAGCCGTGAGTGCTTTAGACATGCGTAGAACGAAACCGGTATACATCTTGCCGGACTTAGAAGAATATCATCGAAGCAACTTAAGTACGACAATGTCAAAAGGATATAAATACAAGCTAAAGACCCAAGCAGTCAATCTCACTTACCACAGAGTGTACAGGTATTTCAAATTTACTTCTCAATGCTCTGTTTACAATAATAACGAATTTCAAAAAGCGATTAGCTATAATTCACTCGAGGTGCCTATGCTTCAAATGTACACTCAATACAAATATATACAGTAGCTAACAGCGCTATGGACTGTCAAACACTGAAAAGTGGATGCAGAGAAAGTTGTGATTACACAAAAATACCGAAAAAAAATGTATTATTTAATGTTCCTTCTTATCTGTGACCTGACTACCCTGCATGCATCTCTGTAGCTGATAATCAGAAGAAGCAAGAGCAAGACTTAGTTATTCTCCTTCCGTTGAGAGTAAATTCAATCCCAAAGTTTCTCAAGATGGTCTCTGATGCGTGTTATTCAAATGAGAATACAATGGGATAGATAGATATTCTGTCTGCAGTAAGGCGCAATGAAACCCATGACAATCAGTTAAGGAGATAGAGTACTTTGCAAAAGAGGACACCCTTCTAAATAGGGTGGGTCACTTTGCCACCCATTGAGTTGACCTGTGTTTGCTCTGCAAATACAACGTTTTGCCTTTCGTTTCGATGTGAAATGCAAATCACTGAGGAGTGGATGACTATGACTTTAACACAGGCGTTCAAATGACTTACCCTCTTTTCTTAAAAGATCCTTTACATGTCCTACTTTCGCCAGAGATTGAATTGCCCGATGAAGTATCCGTTTTCGATTTTATTTATGCACGGACACAGTTGCTTTATTACAGAAACAGAGTACAGTATTCAAATTACTTAATTTTGGTTATGATGTACTGACTTTGGGGCATTTACAGATTAAACATGAACGCATTCCTCGGCCAAAAGATGCTTGTGCCGTCAACCGTATAGATTCGGTGTCCTTTTTTTCCCTTCAGGGAGTTTCTTTTCTTTTTATAGCATACAAACTTTAACCGTGACCGAAGAAATAGAGTAAAAGCATACGAGATGAAGGGAGCGTATTCGTATTTTGCATTAGTGATTACAAAAATAACAAACAAGAAACACGATTGAAATGTTTAACACGAAATAACCATAAATGTTTTGTGCGAAACCGTGCAGATATTTCACTACAGCTATCTACAATATTACGATGCACACTTTGAGCTACGATTCAATGCGCTATCATTTCGGAATGAAGCAAATTTGTGCGAGAAATTTTTGAGAATACTTAATCGTACGTATTTTCTCCGAGAAAGGAAACAAAAAATTTTGCGCTAATTATTTACTTTTCGACAATTGCTTGACTGAAAGGTGACGTTTGGTGTGGTACGAAGCGATATTGCTGTTTTTGACATTTGTCAGTGTTGAGTTGTGTTGCTCGTGTATTGAGGTATTGGGGGCCAGTGGGAATGGAACATCCATGACGTGTTTGGTTCACTTCGGTATGAAATTCATTCGATTCATTGATGAAATATGCAACAGAATTGAATTGAAATGAATTCAAGTGACGTACATTTTATGAAAGGGTAGTTTTATTTAAAATTTTGTTTTGTTTAAATTCGAATTGTTGGGTTATCTCTTAAAAAATAAATTACAGCACATTTGAATTGTCTGAAAGCTGGGCTGTATGAATTTTTAGAAAAACATCGCAACTGAATATTATTCGGTTAATAAATGTAGACCAATAGCAGTTTGAATAACATGCACCAATTGAGTTAAATTCGCTTGTACGTGTGTGGTCAGCTTATGCAGCAAAGCAGCCTTGGGGAGATATTTAAACAACGGTGGCCCAGGTAATGAGGTAAATTTATTGTATTTTAAGTGTAGTACACAGCATATGCATCAAATGAAAGTCATCCTATACTTACTATTTAACGCAATTTCTCAGCAGAGTTTCAACTGCATTTACTAACTGACTGCGCAGAACTAGCTAACCTAAAAGCCTCCACTGTCAAATGGTCGTCCCTTTAAGTGATACTACGAAAATCAATTATTGAATGGAAATATCGCACATTTTTATCGCATTTTTCTTAATCATACTTTATTTCGAATCGTAAACATTAGAAACAAAATGAAATGTTCCTGTACACGATCACTTATATTCTAAAACAATGTTAATTAGATCAAGTTTACTTCTTATTTTGTCTGAGAATTACGTTACGAATCAAGGTGAGTTAAAATAAAATACAAGTATGTTTTCGTAGTTTATAAATTATCATAAATAAAATGTCTTGTAGAGCGCAAAGTTCAAGCAGGCGTGCTACATGGCCCCTTTCGCTAAATCGATTACGATGTCTGTATCGTACTACTTTCGCCAATACTGTGCGAGTTTGTGGATTTGTTCGACTAATGCTGGCATCACAGCTGTTATGGATACATCTAATAGACCTTGCAAATGCTGTACAGCCTCTTCGTCGGTCAGTCCCAGTTGTAGATTTTCCTCGACTTTCTTCACTGCCTTATCCGGTTCAAGTGCTATGTCCGGCACAGATGCGTCCACCATGAGAGAGAATAAATTCAGCATAACATTAGCATGTCGTCGCAGGTGGAGATAAGCCGTGTAACATTGCTTGCGGAATTCGTGGTGGTGCTCGGAACTTACACCGCCCATTGCTTCGACCATTTCCTTGCTGAGTTTCATCGGAGGCGGCATTGGCTTTGGATCACGACCGAGAATATATCCGAAATCGATATGGAATAGTTTACCATTCGTGGTGAGAAGTAAATTATCCAAATGACGATCGCCAACTCCTATGATGTGCATAAACATCGACGATTAATCGAGTGACAATGGAGATGAGATAGAGAAAATTACCTAGAAGGTACGTTATGACACAATAGCCTGCACAACTCTTGATGTACGTGTCCATTGTTTCGGCCGTGATACCATAAGGTCCTGTCTCACATGGGTTGTGCTTCCTGAAGAAATTATGAATACTTCCCTCTTTGGCAAGCACATCAGCGACAGTATACGAATCAATGTACTGGAGGAAACCGTGTTTGGAACTCGTCGCTAATACTTTGTACGGGGTGAGCTTGAGGTCAAGATTTTCTCTGCGCAGTAGTTTATCCATGAGTGTTATCATCTGCAGGATAAGTTGATCTTGCCGGAGATCGTCGCCATGTTTGAATATCGCAACATACTCATGCGATGCAATTGAAGTTACGAAAGTAAGTCTAGGTAAATAACGACAGACAAATATTTCACGTTAGGCACGAGACTTTTGATAGCGGGCTAGTATACTCACTTGGCTGGCATCAGCGCGCTTTTAAAAAGCGACGTCGTACTCGGTAAAATCTTATTTATATAAACATCCGGGTCCAGTGGAAATGGAATTGGCTCGAAATTCGTGAAATTCACCTTAAATGCATCCGACTCAGCCAAGAGTTGCTTGAATTTCTCAGTTTTCTTATTCCGATTACCTGGCTCTTTGGCAACCAGCTTCACTAGCTTAACTAGTTCGTCGATAAAACGTTGCTGCTTCTTCAGATTGCTGTAGATGTGCTTTAGTTGCGGGTTACCTAAAACAAAAATCACAATTTAAGTAAGAAACACTTTGTAGGCCAGCCATTTTCGGAACATTACCATTTTCTAAGACTTTTAGGAACATTTTCAAGACCATCGCGTACATGTTGTGCACACGTTCGTCTTGCTTTCGAATTGACTCTTGGTCCTCCACTTCAATCGATAGGTACCAGTAGAAGTAATTGGCCAGAGTTGGATTTTTACACGCTCTCTGAATGAGGAATGTCGACAGGTCACTGGCGCCAATTGAACTAGTATCACTCATCAAAGTATTTGAAGCATCCGATGTGACAGATGCTATTGAGGCGCTTGTAGCTGCAGTATCATCCTCCCCGGAGTTCACCGATACCACCATTGGAATTGGTCGTTGTGATACGTCTATCTGTATCCCGCTCTTCTTCAGTATTACTGACTGCTGGTGCTGCTGTTGTTTGCTGCTCACACTCATGCTCACATCAGACGCTGAACTTTGGTCGAACACATTATCATCTAGAGATTTGACAATATCTCTGTCGGGTGCAATTTTCTTATAGGACTCTATGATGTCATTGAAATTCTCGTATTTTAACGCCTGCACAAGTTGAAGCAGATACAGCAGAAGATCTTCATCGGGTGCTTGCATAAGGCGACTGATTGCATATTTTCGAACATCGGGATGTGTGAATGAGGGACTCAACAGTTCCAGAGCATCCTCCACATCCATGGGTGTCCATTTGGCGAGAAGACTTAGAGCCTGCAGCACTTCCGCGGGTGTCTGCCAGTTAATACATTTCAAGAATTTTGTCAGTGCCTTCTTGTGCGAACTTAAATAGAAACGGAATTTCCAAAGTAAATCCTGTTCCTCACTGCTGAGGACACATGTTGGTGGATAGCGGTAGACAATAGTATGCAGCTGGTCGCGAATGCTGTCAAATGAACAATTACAATGAGTATTTCTCATAAAACTACTGACTCAGTATTTGTGTCACCTTGCTGTTGGCTTTGCGTCGCGATCAGATATGCGAGATCTTTCTGAACGGGCAAGTCGATGGTGCTTACGTTCCACTAAATTTTCCTGCAACAAAGAATACAATTTGTAGTGTTCATGCCAATAGTCACTGCCTTGTTTTAACCTTAAAACTTTGAAATACATTTTTGAAAATCAACTTCTTAACATATGCCCAAAAACTGCACCACTTGAGCTTAATTTTTAATCTAAAGACAAACGCCCGCAGGCCCATGAGAGGCAAAACTATCATCTAACCACAAGCAAGCGAAATAAAGTAACTAGGATGAATAGGCTCGTTCATAACGCGATTTAATGCAGACCAAGAATGAGAAAGCCCCCTTGTTCAGTGCCTATCGATTTTCGTGGATACGTTAGGTCAGAACTGTAGTAGCAAACAGCTAGAACTGTACTGAGGTGCTGTGCAATGTTCTAACCCAACTGACCCTCGTGTTGGGAAACCACTAGAGAAACAGCAATTTGCGATGGCATTGTTTTAAGGCTGTAGAAACAATTATTTTTTCTCGACTGTTGCCACAGGTGGCAGTGGCATTCAATTGCACGACTTTTCGATTGCCAAACTCAAGGATAGTATACTTTTCTTTCGCACACAAAGCCTTCGGCGAGTTGATAGATATAAGCCAACTACTCATTCGCAGCACTGATGTAACATTAGTTCAGCTTTCACACGAATTGATGAGTCACTAGGGAGATGATCCGCCTCAAAATACCAACGCTGCTATCGATTTCTCTTGCTTTTACAAATTCCCTATTAAACTGTAACTGAACTTTACCCTGGCATTTACCTGCAAAATTTCAGAGTCCGGAACCGTTACCAGCTTTGGCTTTGATATGATTTTGTTTGTTTTGTCACCTTCGGGCTCAAAATACACGATGGTATACTAAGGGGAAAAAAATGAAGTCAGTCAAGTTATCAGCATAAATATGATAGATCAACACAAACATTAAAATCATCGACGGTGACTGTAGGGAATTCAATCATTAAGTAGATGTAGTTTGACAAACGCTTCTCTCGCTCGTTGATCAATTCGATTTCTCTGAAGGTGAGTCGGTCCAGCCAATCGACCTTTTGCAGATGTCCATTACGATGCATTTTAGCTAGTTTTCCTAGACGTTGCATTTGTGATTTACTGGATTCTTTGCCCTTGCCTGGTGTCTTTGATGGATAACTGCCATCGCCTTCGACGTCAAGCCACACTCGTAAATCATACATTCCTTGTCTGAACATTCCGTTCTTGCCAAACAATGAAATAGATGTGCCGCCAACAATTGATGTTTCACCAGCGCCAGCGCAGTCAAGGATGGTTAATACCAATATTGCGGTTCTCGGTAGATCCGAAAACAACAGTGGCAGTGATATCCATTCGTTCCAGCTCCATCTTTTTGTGAAAGATTTATAGGACGTAGTCACCGGCAGGCAATACGGTTTGCCCTTGTTGAACACTTGAAGACGCACCTGAAACGGTGGACATGACTCAGAGTACAGGCCAGAAAAAGCCAATATTGTCTTTTCAAGCAGTTTTTCATAATCAGGTTTTTGCTTTTTCCCCTCCAATGTCCCACTGATGTTTAAAATACAGAGAAAACAGTGAAAACACGATCAAATTATGAGCAAATACAATTTATACAAATTTCATTACTTACATTTTTATTTGTATCCTTTCGTTGAGAGATGAACTGTACACATAACGAAAATGGTCGTCTGGCTGATCCATGATGGGAGTTATACAAGCAGACTTTAAATTAATTGAATTTTCGCATTAAACTCCCTCGATTTTGTTATCAACAAATAAATGAAAAATAAGAAGAAAATGCAAAAAAAAAAGTTCTTGACAGCTTTTGACAGTCAGACAAACACAGCTGTTTGTCTCTATGACGTGTGGATAATTGTTATACGATCTGTTTGTTTCGTTGTGTGATTTCGAAAACATTTTACATAACCTTATCAAATTTACTCTAATTTGTACAAATGCTAAGAGAGTAGTTCTTCATGTTATGAGCATCATATAAAATCAAATCCTGCAAGATAGGTGGTTATAGTTTTAAGTTAATGCTTGTATACACCTTTTTATAATAGAGCGTGAAAGTGGTATAATTGGGAAATAATTGATAAGAGCAGCTTTAGCCCAATTGATTATTCATCTCCCCAATATTTCAAATGAATAAGATTTCCAAAATTGGTAGAAGAAAAAATAAAGGGTAAGTAAATCGATATTATTGATTAATTCACATTCAAATTACCTTGCGAACATATCTTTGATTGATTAATGTATAACACAATTGAACTTCAAGCTAAAACATTGTAGTAGTGTCAGGCGCAAATGTCATTATCAGCTGTATTAGAAATTTGTGTTATTATTTGCTACGAAAAAATCAAATAAATATTCAAAACAATGAGCCTAGAATTATCAAAACTTGCTATAGACGGTCTCAAACATTTGGGGTCAACAATAAATATCGAAATAAGTCGAAAACTTATCGCAAGCACTGTGAAATTGTCACTTTACGCGGATGCAAGTAAGGCTTGTAGCCAACTGTTATTAGCACGATTCATTTTTAATTACCAATCCTATCCACCGAATTTTAGATGTTCCTCCCAATCCAGAGATATACGCCTCGAATGCAGATTTTGCCAAACAAAGTGAATTTGCTGTGGCGACATTGCTCTTTTTAGCAACAAAATACGGATATGATGGCAGTAAACTGCGCCACTTTCTTGAACAACATTCCATCAGTGCACCCATCATCGAAGAACTTGCTAAAGTCTACGAAGCAAACCGCAACGAATTTCTTATGAGACTTCTAAGGACCGGCCATGCATTTCCTCACATCACCGACATTGAGTGGAAAATCGTTTGTGACGTCAAATCCGCAATGTCCGATTGTAGTTCGGGTGAATTAACATTCCATGTGAATCTCGGTAATTACAGAGAGAAAACAGGTGAACGCGAAACACTTGTTGAATTTGTCTGCAACACTGAAGAGCTGCAATCACTAATTAATAAACTAAAAGAAATCGAACGCCACTGTGCCAAGTTATCGTCCGGAGAAGGAGCCAAATAGCAAAAAATAGTTCACTTAAAATCTGTACACATCAATTTATTTCAATTAGCAGAACGGAGACAACGTTTTTTAACAATATATAATTTGGATACATATACATGTATAGGACTTCAGTTGAATGAAATGTATTTATCTTTAGCTTTTAGGAAGTGTGTTAGAGTCTAGCCTAAATTTGTTCATCAATCAGTGATTTCAATAAAGTGAAATTTGATGGTGCATTCGAGTAAATCGCTCCCGAGAATGCGCTATCATTGTCCGAACTAATTATAATACAGTTGTTTTGTGAGATTAGCTTCATGCCTATGCCTCGAAAACGGTCGTCAATTTTGTACAGATTTTTTCCATTCGCCCAGGAGTAGAAGGGTTTCCCGCTAAATGGGTTCATAAAATCGGCCCAATATCCGTGTAGTCTTAGACGAGAGGTGATCTCTCTGGCAGCGAGAACAAACTGAAATAAAAAGAAAAAATGTTTCGATTAGACAATTAAATCTTGAGATTTCGAATTTGTGAGAAAGTCGAGAGTCTTTCGATGTCTGCATCTTTCTAGTCTTTTACGTCAATTATTCCAAACGTGACTAGATACAAAAAGAACACACCACACTTTCGTAACATGTGTGTTTTCATAATAAAGTGGATCTTACTTCAACAATTTGTGGATGCACAAATTGTGTTGTGGATGCGGTCACAATTGAAGGGAACTACATTTTGCTTCCTATCAAATGTGGGATCGTGTGCATTGGATTCGTCGGGTGTTTCTACGGCATGAATACAAATATGGATATACAGTAGAATCTTAAAAAGATGTACAGATGATCCGTTTATCTTTTCAGATCGTTCACCTTTCCAAAATTAAATTTAGTTGAAAAAGGACGTTTTTATATTTTCCAAAAACATTAAATTTATCAAATTATATCAAAAAGATAAGGCGTTTTTAAAAGCTTTAAGAATATTAAATAAATCTGTATTTAGAAGTTTTTTTTAACTGCTCTGTAATAGAATGGAACGAGCGAGTAGCTTGAAGATTACTAGAAGGCACCGCACCTCACTCACAATGGATAAGGGAGCATGAAAATGAAAAAGATATATCTAAATATTTCAATGGTTACGTAACAGCAGGAATATACAATTTTCAATCCGCCCCTTACAAAAGTAATTTTGCATACACAAAATTAAAGAGAATTGTCAGTAAACGATAAGATGATGAATGGAGGGACAAATTGAATTATACGTTGCGTGCTGATTATGTTCTGACATTTGAACTTGCATTTCCTTCAGTGTGAAATTATTTGATTTCTTATTTCAATTGCTATGAAGCACAGTACAAGCAATTGCTCGAAATTATGGCATTTTCTACGACTATCAGGCCCACAAAGTCTTTTCGTCCCTGCATCATGGCACATATTATATTTATGAAACGATAGCAGCCCACGAAATCTTGCGAACATCGTTGTTGAAACATTTTCTGTCGCGCTCCATTGACAATGCTCGTCAACAAAAAAGTTCATTACCGTTTTGAGTTTTGCAAATTGTTGGTATTTTTCCTACAACGGAATTATAATCCACTTATGTTCGCACAAATCACAATTGTCAACATAGACTGAAAAAAATGTGTCAAGGTTGCCTATCAACACACGTTTTCACTCCCCACGTATGAACACTTTCTGCATATCAAATCAACATTGTTTCACAATCGGTGGACAAAATTGCGCACACCAAAAAGTGCAAAGTCGCATGACCTTCCGAGAAAGACACCCTGAGGCAGAATTTGTGAAACCAGTTGCATGTTGTATGTTTTTACTCACCTTACTGGCTCCCTGTTCGATATCCCCATCATATTTTAGGGTCATCAGACTGAGCTTCTCACTTGATACCACTTCTGGAGCGGGAAATAGTTCATGGAGACTTTTCTTTATAAGCGACGGGCATTCATCAACAGTAAACTGGAGCTTGGAAATTGCCTGCAAAAAATAAAAACAAAAATACCATCACAATTACATAATTAATCCCACATATGCAAAATGATAAAAAAAAAAAACACAGCAAAGCAAGCAAAATAAAGTCTTCTGTTTATGCTTTCACTGGCAACATTCTACGTCCCATATCTTTACACACACACACTGAGGCAGATGTCTAATTGTTATTGAATCAATAAACCTTAAATCTGCGTCGCAGTATACTAAAAATAAACTTAATCTTGGACACAAGGCAAATGAACCCACCTTGCCATCAAAATCGACCAAATTATCCAGCGGTACTTCTACCTCGATTGTTGTTGATGCTCCTTGCCACGCTGGACCAACAGAGTTGGGAAAATAAAAACGATTTCCTTTGGGTGCCAAAAGTTCCCAATTTGGACCACATTCACCGCCTAAGAAATCACCATCGTCTAGGAGAATGATAACCACATTAATTGCGAATATTGCGTCACACGACAAGTTGTATTATGATTTTCAATTTAGTATTTCAATTTAGATTATTTGTTGATAAAACTAACCAACTGACTAACCTTCCACGCGAACCTTACTCTTGACCACTTTGTACGATCTCTCAAGATCTTTGGAATCACTTCGACGCGAATACAGCGCTACGGTGGATGTCGATAAAATATTTTTCTGCAAGGACAGAAGCTGCTTCTTTTCAAAAGTTCCACAGATTCTATTCAATGTTCTGAATATCGAAGTAGACATATTTCATGCTTGCACTAAACTTTGTTTTTAAGTGTTTGTGGCTATTCTTTATTATGCAGAGTCCCTTTCCTATAAGGAAAAACCTAATTTCAAATTATACGAAACTTTTTTCCAATTAGTTCACCGTCGTCTCGAGTGATTATCAGCTGTTTAACAATTTGCAAAAATGTCAAATGTCAAACTGTGGAGCGAAACGGAAACGAAACGTCTGCTTGGGTCGGTTCGCAAATGATGCTTTGTTGTTCCAATTTATTGATTATCGAATGCCAACACATTCGTGGTTAACTTGTTAAATTGACTGTCGGCTAATCAATAGACAGACAGTACAAATGCCTTTCTGGATTTGTGATCAACCGAATGGGTGGAAGTCATACACTGCATGGCATTTAATGATACAATATGAGAACGTGTTCATTGTCACATATACGCTCGGTATATACGAAACGAATAAGACATAAATTGCACATCTCTAGAATGAACACTTTTGAATGCTACATGAAGTATCATCACTGTTGACATATGGCACTGTTTTGACTTCTCTCACGACAATCGGCGACATTCCATTTTGTTTTGATATTTTGATTATATGATAAAAATAAACAAAGGACTTGCTTGTAGACTTAACCGTGTCACCTATTTATATTTTGATAAATTGCAACAAAATCCTCACTCTTTATCCGTCTGGAAAAGAGAAAAGACGTTCTGTAATTGATTTAAATTCATCCCTGAAAAGATGGCATCGTCCTCAGACAATGAGGTCCTTCAGTTTACGCCGTTCAGATCGTTTGTTGGTCCATCGTTCTGGCACAAATTATCTGAAATAAAAATCGACTTCGATAGGCTTTCAGATGCTGCTAAACCCATTTTTGGATATTACACCCATGTTAACTCGCAATCGTGCTTGTTGGAGGTCGATTACAGTGCTTTTAACACGTAAGTTTTCAACATACCTTTGTCAATGAGATTGATTTATTACAAAGTGCTTTCAGCTCCTTTGTGCCTCCAAAGAACTGTTGTTCTGCAATTGGAACGCTTTACAACAAGAACACAATTGAGGATTTCAAGGAGTGTGACAAGAATGCATTGCTTCAGATTGAGGGTATGAAATTAATGGACGACATCAGATCGGGAAAAATAATTGATGATCCAAGGCGTTTGGTCCGATTCATGATACTATCGTTTGCAGTGAGTTGAGTGAATGTACAAACTAAAGCCCTTTGTAACACAATTTCTTTAGGACTTGAAAACTCACAATTACTACTATTGGTTTGCATTTCCATGTCCGTTGAAACCAACATTACGCCTGAAACCGGGCGTGAGTTTACGACGTATTTCCGATGTCCCTGAACTTGTGGACTTCAAAAACATTTTCGAATCCATTCCGGATGAAAATCGAAACTTTTTCATTTACATTCGCTCGGAAAGAAAATATAAGACATTAAAGGAATTGATCGACATAAAGAGTCCGGAAACGAATCTCAAGGATCAGAATGTTGACGATTTGTTTTTCTGCTTTGTTGACCCCAGCGAATATGAAAACCCTTCATGGATCATGAGAATTTATGCGGCATTTCTACATATGGCATGGTAAGTGAATCAACGCAAAAACTCCTGACATCATTTGTCCGTACCTCTGTTTTATGGCAGTCCACTGTTAGCTGGAAAGGCCATTCAATTTGTCGGTGTTCGGTACTCATCGGAATTGAAGTACGATAACAGTTTGATTTGGACTGCTTACCTACCAGAGTGCGAAACGGACTCGACTGAAGTGCAGTTTGTTGGCTGGGAACCAAATAAAAACAACAAAATGGGGCCACGGATGGTATCAATGAAGGATAGCATGGATCCGGCAAAGTAACTGCTGACATTTTCCAATATCAGCACATATTCACGTCAAATGTCTCTCCCTTAGGTTGGCGGAGAATTCAGTGAACTTGAATTTGAAGCTAATGAAATGGAGACTCGTCCCCGAGTTGAATCTGGAGAAAATATCCGAAACGAAGTGCCTACTCTTTGGGGCTGGCACGTTGGGTTGCGCCGTCGCTAGGAATCTATTGGTAAGACAGTATGGAGAACTGAAAAAAGTGACTATGAAATAATTGCTTTCTCAGAGTTGGGGATTCAAGTACATCACTCTGATAGACAATGGAAAAGTGAGTTTCTCTAATCCCGTTCGCCAAAATCTATACATTCATGCTGATGCGGTGAAAGGGGATAAAATGAAAGCAACAACAGCAGCCGAAAGACTACGAGAAATAAATCCAAATGCGGTGAGTTTCCAATGTATGATCACTCACAGGAGTTAATGTGTATTCTTTGCAAAGGTAACTGAAGGGCATGTTATGCAAATTCCGATGCCGGGTCACACAATCGGAGATACGATGAAAGAGGCTGTCGTTAAAGATTTGGAGACTATCATGACGCTGGTTAAAAGTAATGATATTATATTCCTGCTGACTGATTCTAGAGAAAGTCGATGGCTACCTACTTTGCTGGGAGCTACGTACAAAAAGGTGCGGTATAATACAAATTTTATCCGTAAACTCCAACCGATATTAATGTTTGTAAGCTTTGTTTTAGATTGTGATAAATGCTGCTCTTGGATTCGATAGCTATTTAGTTATGCGGCATGGCAATACGAAGGGGTCCAGTGATGCATCGAAGTACGTGGACATAGGGGATCTTAAGTGCATTCCGGGAACCGAACTTGGGTGTTATTTCTGTAACGACATAACAGCACCGGGAAATGTAAGTTTTAATCAATTTGTTTTCTCATGGCAATTCAACTCCAATGGGAGCCAATTGTTTGTGTTCAAAAGGCTGGTAGAAGGTCTGCCAACTGTAGCTACATCCACATTCCCTTCAAGGTGTTACTTCTTAAATCATTATTTGTACAATAGAGGGCATCGCTGGTACATCAATTTCAAGGATTTCCCTTCAAGCAACTCATTCATGCGACATGCCTCGGGACACAATTCGTGGTTTGATGCTTATTTAAACATATTCATTTATAAGTACTTCCTTTATACGAACAATCATAAAACATTTGTAATACCAGGCTACGCAATTACATAATCATGCCCTGAATACAGCTCAAATCCCGCACACGAAGATTCACCCATTTGTTGGTGATCGACTCTCGTAACGTGCATCCTGAGACCGTTTATACACGTTATTTTAAATCCAACTAAGTTCATCAAAATATTTGGGGTTCTGTAGGCAAACGAGCAGTAGCGCTTCCCGTCGATAGCAATGAGAAACTCATGTTCCGTAAACGCAATCGCTAAATTAAACTGTTGATTGAAAGTAAACGGAAAGTTGCCAAAACGTTCTTCGTGACCAAATCTGAAATTAGCCAGGAAACCAGTATGTAGGAGATAATCAATATCAATGTCAAAAGTACACCACTTACTCGAAGTTTTTGTTCATCGAATTTCTCACAACAACTTTCTGATCGAATCGTGCATTGAAATGAAGCTCTTCTCTTTTGGTGTCACTCTCCATAAACTTTATTATGAACTGTCCTTTCTTATTGTCAAAGCATCTTGCTGTTAGAACAATTACATGACCCGGGCTGAAGAGTATCGGTATGTCATTGCTGAAAGCTTTTCCAAAGTCTGATGCTTGTATGGCTGGCCAAGGAACCGGAAACGACGATCGATGGTCTATTTGCTTTAGAGTCTGAATATGATCACGGATTTCAAGTGTTTTAATCGATTCCAACGGGATTCGGTAGTTGAAGGTGCAAAATGGTTTGCTATTGATGGATATGTGAAATTTGTCTTCTGTTGCGAAAATGTATATCATGAAGAAATCTCCCGACACGATTGGATTTCTAGCTGTATTCTCGTCCAAATGTATGTTGGTCTCTTCCTCACCCCATTCAGCATCTTTGCGGGTATTGCGAACGATGCAATCTTCACGGAAGTAGCAGGATAGCCGTAAGCCGATGTCACATGCTGGGTTTGTCGATGTTTTTGATGTGCATAAATTTATGTGGAATCTTAAAAAACAAATAAAGATTTGATATAATTCAGTACAGAAGTGGAAAAATATTTGCATCCATGGAAACGTTTATGTATCAACAAATTCCCATCAACTAGAAAAAAAAACTACAACGTGCCCGCATTCCCATGGACTGCCGGTTAGATTTGTATATGAATGTTGATAGAATCAGTTGCAACTCATACACATATCTAATCCAGGCGTGCGGAGTTGTACGATTCATTTATTATTATCTGAACGGATTAAGTCACTTTATGCTCACACATCTATCGATATTCATGATCACATTTGGTTGAGATTCCCATGTGCAAAATGCCTAGTCTATTTATTATAAACTTAATATGAATGTTTGTGTGTATGCACACGTATTTAGTGTATTTTGTCGTCACCAAGCGCTTTTATTTGCACGCCCGTCACGCATTTGTATTTTACAAAATTAATGCGAATAGTTTAATCAAAGATCGTCGACAATGATTTACACAGATTATACACAACACTGAACTGTAAACAATGACTGCAAAACGATTTCTCACCTAGAGGCTCCGTCAATAGTCTTTCCAACAATAACCAGCGAATGTCCGAATTCTAACCCATGAGCTAGATTTCCAACAAATTCCGTAAGCATTTTGGAAATAATTTGTTTGAATGAGAAGAGCAGGTAGATAACGAAAAAGAAAAGGATTTACTTCTGGGTAGCAAATAAAAAAAAACCGTTCATCCACAACACATGCAGGCGGACTAACTAGCTTTTCAGTAGTAAGTCAGACAAATTTATTTACCTTATGTGCCCGACGACACTGAAGTGTTATTATCATTTCATTTTTTTTTGTTAAGAATTTCAACTTGATTTATCTAATCGCACGAACATGCCGACCTTTTTTTCGTTATTTCTCAGTTAAAACATACTGAACTTTGTAAATGTGTACGTGGAGAAGGGAAACTTATCAGTTATCGTTGATGTACTTCGTGAATTATGAATTCCTTAACAGTTCTATGACAGAAGACAGCAAGGTAATCGTCATATGAAGCTTTTGATCTTGCGTGTATCGGCTCCAATGTGGGAAGTATGACTATTGAAATATTTAATCTTACGGTTGAATTTGAGAGGTGTTGTGTAAAGCTACCTGTGCACCTCGACACAAATATTAATCTTGTTTGTGTATCAAAGCTCCTCGTTGAGATGTATAGATTTGCTATGAATAGATACACAATTATTCGATAATTCGGGGCTTGGATACGTAGTGTATTGAGCTTTGCGAATATTTGCTGGGTGCTTATCTTCGATTTATTTGGGAATGAAATAGCTTTCGGCAAGCTTTCACATTTATCTTTGCACAACCGATGCCTTGGAATATAACAGAGCGGGTGTGAAATGAACTGCATTGAGATAAGTTCCTAGATAAACTTTGGATACAATTTTGTACTTGTATACGTATGTTGCTAGATGTGGATTTTGGTTTGCATTGGTAGTGAGATGTATTAGGTAGGTAATTGGGTGCTCTTGCTAGTGAGTCACCACTCCCTTGCACTCGTAAGTAAGTAATTTGTTGTTTTTTTTTACTATTGGGGGAGAGTTTAGTATTGGAAGACTATAGCCATAATCAACCAGATCCACATATGAATCTATGGGGTTTTTACTTCCTCACCGCTCATGAACTAGCGCTTTCATAGGAACTGCCTTCTTTTCTCTCCTAAAGCTGGACATTCGCAGTGAAGATGTTGAATAGATGGTGTTTCTTCCTCATCTCTCCAGCTTCTGCAAAAGTCATTATGCTGCGTTGCGTTCAGACGCACTGTATGTGTACCTGTGACGCAGTGCCCGACTAAGACCTATCAATGGCGTTAGCACCTCTGGCAATATGCACATTTTAAAGGTTTTTTTGTCTATAATCTAGTGGTGAAATCTGGTTGGTGGAATCGCATTTAAGGCTTGTCTACTACTTGTGGTAGATTATCTGTGAGATCGCCGTTCAGTTTCTAAATCGCCGAACTATTCCGTCTCCTGACCATAGAATATTAGCAGCTGTTGTCTAACAAATTAAAAAATGTTTGCCAATGCACAACCAAACATGCATCACCCAACATGCATTAACCAACCCATCATTCAAGTTTTCATCATCATTCAAGAAAGTCAAAATATTGTTTATATCCCAGCAACAATAATACACCTTGAATATCTTTCTATTCTTCTATGTGCACATTCATAATATTCGCATAAAATATTTAATTTGTTTGCAGTCGTTAAGGGATCGAACACTAGATCAGCAATGCACGGTCACTCGTCCCGGTGTATCAAATATAGCAGCAAGTTATGCGGTTGAACTGCTCGTGTCGATTCTTCAACATCCCGACAGAGACACTGCACCAGCATATTTTTGTGCTAGCGGAAGCTCAAATGAAAAGGTTCCAGAGGGCCTCCTTGGAATAATTCCGCATTCAATACGTGGTATGCTTTGCAACTTTGAAAACATTTTGCCAGCAACAAAGAAATTTTCGCAATGTATTGCATGCTCCGAGGTAAGATCAAAATGATTTACTAATGTCTATAACGTCAGCATACGACGTGTCTTGTTGCAGAAAGTGGTGAACGAGTTCCAAGACGATGGGATCGAATTTCTACTAAAGGCGTTCGAGACTGCGAAGTATTTAGAGGACTTAACCGGAATATCCGAGCTAATGAAACTTGATGCCAACGTATGACAATTGACACACATATTCATTTTGTAAATTTACTTTTCTTCTCTTTTCAGATTATCGAATGCGATGATTCCGATTTTGAAACATCTGATGGTGAATGAATGACCGCTCTTTGAATGTCACTTGTAGTTTTAAGCCAAATAAAAGTGTATTTATTCCTTCCATAACGCAATTGTAACTGATTGTTGAATGCTTTGATAATAAACATGAATAGCCTTGCATTTGATTCCAACGAACATTAAACTGTTCTCATTACCGAGCACACAAGGTTATGTAACTTGCCAAGACGGTAGTGTGTCACTTGCGCTGAATAGATTGCCCGTTCACCCCCTAACATCTCCATGCATACAGACATGTGCATGCCTACGTCTATTTCTGAAGAAGGAAGAGAAAAGAAAATGCGACTACGGAGAATTGAACTTTAGGAAAGTGGGGTAGAAAATTCATATGAATGGTTTCTTTTATCACAATCGAAAATATCCTGCAGGCTTAGCGAAAAGAGTAAAAATGCGCTTCTGCAGTCATATTTCCATATTTCATACCCGGCTAACAATGCCATCCTTTGAGTACATGGATGTGTGCGTGAGTGAAATCAGTTCAGTTAACTGTGGGTGGGGGATCGGTATGACAATCATGATTGAAAACACATCAAGTGCCACCAACAAAAGATTCTGGCACGGAAATGGCGGTATTTTTTAGAATGGCTTTCCTCTTCTTTTCTCTAGCCGCACTCTGCTTGGCCATAGTGTCGTGGTAATAGAGTACAATCACTTTTGATGTCTGTCAGATATGTAGCTGTTTGCATATTCGTACATACGGACAGGACGCATTATTTGGATAGGTTGACGGGTAAAGAAAAGTTATTTGATATTATGTTATGGTAAGACTTAACGTTCATTTAGTTTCTTTGACGTACGGTGATGGTTGAAGGGGGTTTAAATGTGTGAAGGATTCGAAGGCAATCAATCCGAAGCCAATTGCAGAGTTTGGAACTCAAACGGACGCTGTGCAGAGGTGACTGTGTAAGTTTCCGAATGTGTGTCAAACTGACGCTTCCACAGTCATTAATTCATCGAGTTTAGTGTACCTTAGTGAGATATCCTTAGTGTATTCAATAACAGTCCCTGTATAAGGCTGCACACTCTGTTCCTTGGAAACGAAAAGGCGGACAGTCTCGCGAAAAGGGATAGGAGAAGAAGAAAGAAACACAGCTCGCCTCCATAAGGAAATAACTAGAAAGCGATGTCTTGGATAGAGCCAGTCTGAGTATTGGAGCAACAACAAGGGGCTTATGGCCGCTCAACATCATTGAAGGGCTTTAATCTCAGCGATGTACGCATGCTAATAGGAGTCTTATCGGGCACTGTACTCTAGGTATAAATGCAATGCGTCTGAACATAACAACATTTGTAGAAGCTGCAGAGATCAGAAAGAAACAGAATCGATCAAACATCTGTTCTGCGTTTTCCCAGCTATTCAAGGGAAAGAAAGCAGTGCCTAGGAAAACACTTCTACGTAGAGCTGGTGCTGAACTGAAAAATCTCCTAAGATTCATATCTGGATATGATTGGTTGTAGGACTACAGTAGGTCTTATGGTAGTAAACCAGTCCCTAACAAGGGCACAGGACCCAACACGTTGGTCTAATGAGCCACGGTCTAAATGTATGCCAAAGAACCCTTCTTCTTCCGCGTAGTATACTTGATAAAAATTAGGAACACTGCTAGAAGACGCTGGCAAAGGTATAGGTGGATTGAAGACTTCAATGATACAAAAGCGTTTAACGTTCTTATTAAAAATAAAATGAATTATAATTGGAATGAAAAATTAACTCAATTATTTCCTGGACCCAAGCCATTTTGGAATATTGCAAAAATCCTTAAGAAGAAACATATCGTGATACCAAATCTGCAATCTTCAGGGTAAATATTTTCTACAAATGAGTCAAAATCTGACCTCATCGCTCAAACATCCTTAACCATCAAACAACCGCAAACACAGTATCAGTACCTGATACAGAAGCAAAGGTAAATGAAGAGATATCAAAACTTAATGCCACACCTTTGAGTTTCAATGAAAGTCAACTCATCTCTCAAGAAGATACTGATTTTTTCATTTCCGAATTAAGGATAAAAAAGTGCTCAAAGACCTATCATCAAATGGCCTTATGGGCTATACACCTACCTACGTAGTGTTATGGAATAAGCAACGCCTATCACATTATCTGCTTCTCAGAAGAAGTTGTCCTAACACAACTGACTGTCAGAGTTTTTTTTAATCAATCGTGATGAATCCCAATGCATAGGTCATCACCAGTAGTCTAGGAATCGATTGTATCAACTAAATCAAGTGTTCCTTTCTTTCAATGAAAACGTTCCCAGTTCGCCCAAAATGTCCGCGTTTCCGTAAACAACGTGAATGCGTACTGGTCCACATGTGATTTGACTTAAATGTGCAAGATTTATGTCCAGCAAACTTGGGTAAAACCCTCATATCTTTATCAAATTCCGCTCCTCTCCTTGAGCAATTATACCGTGCCGTAATGTGAACCCGTTTCATCGGTGCCGTTCGTTCTTTGCCTCTCTCCGCTCTATCAATACCTTCACACACTCTTCCTTTACTTGGAATGGGATATTTTAATAAATGCCTGCCTCAACAATCATGTTAAGAAACGTTTAATTTCCCTCTTTTAAATGATACCTCAGACGATTTACCAAATCATACCAGATTCAGTGAATTTTTCCCAAGACAAAACAGGGACATTTTCTTTCATCCCCTTTGTGACACGGGAAATTTTAACATTTCCACCAGGGGGACTTATTTCAAATTCCCCTTCAATAAATAAAGCAAGGGGAATAATTCCTGAATACTGGGAATATAGGTACTTTACGTCTTCTCCAGAAAATAAGGGAAAATGTCAGAACCGATTCAAGAGGAGAACAAAATAAAACACGAACGCGCAACAAGGGTGCGTGAGCTTCTCATTTTGCCACCAGACGGCAGAACCACAGGCATTTAAAATCACCGGCATATCGTCTCTGCATCCTAGTTTGGATTTAAATGTCTGTTGGGTGAAACGTTGCCTGGTGTTTGCTTGACGCATTTCGTCTTCGCTTGTATCTACCTCGAAAGGCCACGTATTGTTCGCTGACTGAAACCCTTGAGCGAACGTTTGTTGTACTTCTTGTGCGCCCACGTCGTTATTGTTACGGTCGAGATGGCTAAATATGAATCCTTGGCCACCTCCTTGTTTTCTTTTTATTAGTAGTACTTCTCCCCACCGCATATGACCTACACAGCCACGCATAGGTTGTATGTACATCCAGCAGTCTTGCAGTGCAATTTGTTTCCTTTTGTCAACTTCTCATCACACTTCTTGTATTCTACAATATTGACGCAGGAAAACAGAACAAGAGGAAAAGGGCGAGAAAAGGAACAAGCCATACATACACACCTTTATTGCTGTGATATTCTTTTTGTTTGTCGTGTGAGATTAATTAGACGAAAAAAGAGATTTTGTCGCGTGGTATAAATATTTGAATGCTCAGCCCGAGCCCCTAGGGCTTCCAGTTTGTCGGGTAGTGTGTACCGTGCAGGACTGTAGGAGGGTGGAGTGTGGTGCAGCACGATGGCAGCATGTTGTTGCAGAATACAGTCTCTGCTAAACATTTATGCGACATTTTTACGTTGGAAAAAATGCACTGTGAGGCGATGTATGCGAGTAAGTGTTATAGAATTTTTAGTCTCTATTGCGGTACTCTTGGGCATTTATTTCTGCACAATATCGAGTTTGTTTTTTCTAGAACTGTTGGACTTAGACCTTGTGTGGCATGAGGCGTGTCTCCGAGAATAGGTCCTCCTGATCATCACAATCTAACACCACTTCTGCTTCACTTCGATGAAGGGGTTACCACTAGCTGTCCATACAGAATATAGGGTTGTTTTTGTATTCTAGTGATGTACCTGAAATATCCTCCTTTGTTGCCCGTTACCGGCTTCATTTGTCCTGAAACTAAGGCTGCAATAGAATTCCTCTATTCAGTCACTTTTTGTTCACGGAGAATATGGTTTGGTGGGATATAGTGTTGAAAGCCTAACGACTACACGGCAAGTGTAGTCTTACTTACTTACTTATCAGGCCGGGGACTCATGTTGGACTAGACATGATTAACAGCTGTCTTACATCGCGTATGGTCCAGGGTACTCTGCTTCCAGACACCGCGTCCGCGAGTACTTCGTATTTATACCGGAGATTATGCCATTTTTTTATTGACCACGCCAATCAGTCAATCATTGTGGATGCGTTGATGGTTGGTCGAACACATCTGGATTGTATTCGCTCCGCTGCTCAAAAACTGCGCGTCGCCCGAGAAGATGATTTTGTTTGCCAAAGTACAGATCTCCAGTCTTCATTCTCATCGCCCATTTAGCGAATTCAGAGCGTTGTCTATGGTCGTCCGGCTTAATTTTTACAACAGCACAATCTATGTCCAAATCCGCAACCGCAAAATATGCCTGGTTAACCCAATTCAAGTAATCGTCGCCGAATTAACATTTCAGAGTCTTCCTGGCTACTGATTGGTATGGCGGCTATGTTTTTCTGTATGTACTGGCTGGACTGATGGTGGCTTAAGGTTCAAAACAGTGTACTCAAGCTCAAATGTGTCAGCTGCTGAAACAAAACAATTGGAAAATCTATCATTGCTATTTGCTCAATGTTTGTTTTCAATTACTGACCTCCCATGCTGGAAAGTGAATGAAAGTGGATGAAAAAGTCTTTGTTCCTGAAAAATTCTGCGAGCTATTTTTGGTCCTGTTTGCGTTGATGGCATCTGAAAGAGATGACTTAACTATCAACCCAGCTCCGACACGAACCTATCGGACAACGGAACAGAGAAGATGGACCTCAACCAAGTCAGCGTGTGAAACTAGAGGCAGCCAGCCTTTAGGGGGAGAAACTCCACGGAAAATTAGAATTAAATTATTAAACTCTGCCTTCCAACCGTTCACGAAGCAGGAAGAGAAAGACGAATGAACTTTTAAAGCATGTTATACTGAGATCTCTCAATTCGCTGTTTCTTGCCATTTGAAATGTCCCCAGTTGTATGAGACGTTTATCAATAAAATATCCAACACCCGGAACTTAAGACAAATAGTTGCCTCCCCAATTCCAGCTGCATATGTCGTTAGTATAAATTTTCTCTCGAAAAGTGCAATCGTGGGGAGCGTACAAAATCTAAAAAGGGGATCCTTCCGGTCGTACTATTCCGGTTCTCCTACAGGAAATTTGTTTCACATCAAATTTTTCGATTGCCATTCGAACGCTATAATCGCGAGGATAATCGACTTCACGTGCATATGCTTGTATATACGTGCAGTGATGTGCACACTTATGGCGAAACAAGCAGACATCATTCGCATGAATGTATTGAAGACGAAGCGTTTTGCTTTCGCTGACATACTTGCCCCTAGCCTTTGAAAACTAAATGCAAACGAAAATAAGTAAAACAAACGTATCGTGTCCTTGTTTGGGTTTTGCTCATTGTTCTGTCCTCCTTTGCACGTGCACACATATGCTTGGCATGTATTCGTAACAAAGACAATACACACCCCACCACACAAATGACATTCATGCAGATGCAAATTTAAGAGAAAGCGAAGAAAAAGTGCTGAGGGTGGAGTGGTGATGATGATTTTTTCCATAATGAAGTGGAATTTGATGAAAATGTACCACATACGCCACAGTGAATTCGTGACATTCGATCCGAAGTCAAGTGTTGCGTTTTGGCGTTTGTGCAGTTGTCCCTATTTTGCTGTGCATAGTATGACAAGGACTTAAATGTGTTTGAAGCGATGCCACAATTCGGGGTGTCTCCTACCCTGTGCAGCAACTTCGTGTGCATCGTGTCCTTGAAAAGGACTTTTATCATGATACATTTCGTTATTTGTCACCGGGACGGTTTTCAGTTGTTTCCTTCAGTTTTTTTTTTTTTTGTTTTACTTGAAAGTCATCATCATCAGCAGAGTCGTTCAAAGCCATTTTGTACATTCGAAATAAAGAAGAGCGAAGGATTGTGTTCCTCTTGTATTTAATGGACTTCAACTTCAGGACAATTGCAGCTGGCGACCTGAGTATGCATTAAGGTACCGAGGAACTATTTCATCTGGAAGACTATAAATTGCCGGCTTCATGCACTTAAGCGAGACATTAATTTTTTCTTCTTCTTATGAGCCAACCGTGAACCACTTGCGGGGAAAATGTCTGTGGCATTAGATTGTTAAGTAGTTTCCATTTCAATAACATGAGCGAGCGGACAACGTGAGAGTGTAGTCAAAGAAAATCCCACTCAAGGGGTCCAATATAAATTTTATCTTATTATACGAGTGCGTAAGACATGGTGTTGTGCGTTTATTCAAATTATTGCAGACACCGGATTTGATTACCCACGGTATGGAACTTTTTACTCAACAAATGGTTTAAGGCAGACAATTATAACTACTGAAATAAATCGCTGGTTCATCGATAATTTAATTAATTGATTTTAAGTAAGCAGTAAAGGGTTTCATGTGACAGCTTATTTGACAGCTCTCTGTTGTTTTACTCACGTTAAAAATTTCTTCAAATTTATTTCGAAAACATGGTGCAATTCGAGAAACTCAAACTAAAGCCATTGTCGAAGCACCATTAATTACTTACTTATCAGTCGGGCGACTTGTGGAGGGTCTGACCTATCGCTTACGGTCTTGGACACACTGCTTCCAGTCATCAAGATCAAGCTGCCTTACGTCCCCTTTATCCGAAAGTTCGGTCTTTCTCTACTTCGGATTCCAAGACCTTCTCAGCTGGGTCATCGATGTGGCCATGACAGTGTAGTCGACGGATTTTTGACTTCCGGACTGTATTTACATCTTGGTGGAGCTCGTAGAGATCATGTTTGTGTCTACTCCTCCTTTCGCCATGCCCTCAGACCCGATCAGATATCCGACGTAGACATGTTTTTTTGGGGGCACCAAGATTCAGCTCTGCTGCTTTGGTTACTATTTCTGGCTCCAAAATAATGGTAAAATAATAAATAAAAACATGGTTTGGTCCTTCGAGTCTAAAAATGCCAAATCACATTGGCGCGTTTTCGCAGTCGAGCTTTTATAGACCTTTATACGCGTTTTATCGAGTTTGAGTTGAATGTAATGTCCAAGCAAATATCGTGAAGAAGTTTGTTGAACTAGTTGATAGCCAGGTTGACCGTCTGATGCAGTTGGACAGTTTTTTGAAGGAGAAACCAGGCCCGTAAGTAAGTGTAGTGGTTGTGTCCATCGACTACTACGCGAGTGTTTCAAAAATTATTATTTAAAAATATTTACAATGCCTCAGTTTTTATATAACAATGGAACGCAGACTCCGAGCCCGCTGCCAATGTGGCACACACAAGTGAATATGTACGTCAACCAACTTGATGGTCGTCTCCAGCCCTCTTTCGCATATAATCTGTCTGATTTTGTCTAGTACAGTAGACGCTGGATATAGTGAACTAATAAAAACCAGGTCACTGTAACGAGGACTTCATTTAAATTCAATTGCATCAAAATGTGTATGATTTTACGTGCAATTCGTCGAAAATAGAATATAATTACAAATTTTCTTTGCAATTACTAAAAAACAAGTCAATACAGTAAAAGCCCTTTAATTAGGAATTTAATTTTAATTTTGTTATTTTTTATTTAATATTAATTCGAATTAAAAGGATTTTTTTTCCGAATAAAGGCCTAAACCCATAGAATTCGTTGCGTGTATAATCCACAAGAATCGTAATTGCCGGATTGCAAGGTGTCTAATAAAATACGTGCGTTGCGTCCGAAATCCATCGGAAGGAATTGTCACTGTACCTGTCGTTCATCTTCCCTTTTGCATAAAACTAAGAAATTCGAAATTTTGAAGTTCCTAAATTATTAAGAATTGTTCAACCAAATTTTTAAACAAAATAATTTTCACTCGTGTCCGAATGAATTTCCGTGGAAAATCTGTCAACCGCACAAAAAGTTAAACGTTGACCAATTTCATCCGTCGCGATGTATTCCACTTGTGGGCTGCATTTGCTGTCTCTCCCTCTCATTAGGGCATGAGTTGTCAATTTTGTGAAATTACGCAACGCACACAATGGATTCTATGTACAAATTAAACTAGCAACAATTGAAAGAGGTTTAAAATTTGTAGAATACGGTACAAATCAGAAATGAAGTACTATAGAGATGCCCAACTTCACAGCTGATTGCCCCTTTTTGACGGTTATTCACGAAATAACGTAAATGCTGTTCTCTGATTGGTCAATTTGGCTTTAGAAAACGATATAAAAAGTGGTTGTCAAACATTTTAAGGGTTATATTAGTTATAGCTATTTTTTAACAATATGAACGCGTATTAGTGGGTAAAAACAAATCTCTCATCAATTCAAAAAATTCCTTTATTCTGATTGACCCCCCCACCATTGCGAATGAAAGAGCTTTTAATGTTTTAATAAAAAAGACTATATTATTTTTCACAAAGACAACACATCCGTAAAATAAGGAAGAACCCAACAAAAATAATATATTCTAGGGACAATTAACAAACAAACTTACAACAAACTTAAGCTGGACTAAAATAGTTAGTAGTTTTCGTTTGTGTTTTCTCTTCGTTAATATCGCATTTTCTTGCAATCGTCTAAGGACCAAAACATCCGCGTATTCCACTTTATTGCTATTTGCCCATTCAAGTGCTTTCGCAAATTATTGGACAACATCTCTAGAGCAAATCGGTTGACCTATCTAAGGCAGTTGTTCTTTTTCGCCTTCGTTTTTGTCTTCATCAATATCTGAAGATAGTACATGATCTTCGTTCCAATTGTTTAAATCGGCTGCATGTTATGTCGATCAGAAGGTTCATGACTTTTTTCGTGGCCAGCATAGCATTCGATGTTAAATTGTTGCGAAAAATATTGAGAGGAATTTCATCTTCATCCTCAAAACCGTCGGGTCTTCTAAAACACGACAAGAAAGTTTTCCCGCATTTCGCAGTGACTGAAGCGTGTAATTTTTCCCATGCCGCTGCCAAGTTAAAGAGAGTCTTATATTGATACATAAATGGTGATAAATACCTACCCTTTCCAGAAGCAGCAAATTGTTTCAATAAAAAAGTTTGGTCGCATTTATATACGTATAGTGGTGGCATTTACATGACTGACTGAAATGCTACCATCTCGACCTTGAAGCTAGGCTAGGCGATTTGACTTATGGTTACTTAAGCATAGCCCTACTGAGTTTTAGAAGTGTATTAGCATGTGTTCACTATAGCAATAAAATATTGTGTGATCCAATACATATTGGATTGTTCACTATATCGAGCGTCGACTGCATATGTAGATCTTCAGACTTTTAGGGATTGTAAATGCTCCAACTAACAGTTTATGTCTGAATACAGTTCGACCGTGGTCTGAACTCAGGATCGGTCACTCAACTGTTCGCAACGACACCGCATGCAGCCACATAATATCAGAGAAGAGGAGGTGATGTGTGATCTACTCCTCATATCAATCCATGCAGATTTTGCAGAAATACGGGAGTTGGCTTGTCTGTTAAATTCACATGGTCTCCTATGATGTCTATTAGAGATGTGCTAAACAGTTTTAACGATCCTCCTTTTATTATATTTTTTTTTTCCTCTATGATCATGTCAACCACACCCTCAAGAGGTGATGGGGCTGTGTCGGTTTCGACATATTTCCTGACAAGTTCATCCGCTGCCTTATTGCCGGTTATTTTCCTGTATCCTTGCACGCATCATAGAGCAATCGATTACTGGGTGCTGAGAATCTTGAGGTCTTCGCGGCGGCCTGTGACCAGCTCGGACTTGATTTCTGAACCCATATCTTTTTTGAGGGGTGACTTTCGGCATGGTTGTCCGAATAGACAGTGATGTCCCTTTTGGATTTTACATTTTTCTTGAGCCACGGCACAATGTCCGTTTGTTCGTTATAGGTTCCGCCTGGAAGACTTTACAGAGTTGAGGTTGCAAAGAGAAGAGGAATGTTCAGACCTTCTGAAATTGAGACATACGTCAACTCCTTCATACGTCTTCGATCAGTCTGCGTAAACGCAGAGGCTTACCCGATCTTTCCAATTGCGCTCATCCAGTTAATTGAGGTCCAACCCACTGCAGACACAGACGTCCTCTGACGTATTGTCCCACAGGCGCATTCGTGACAGATTGGAATGGAAGTCTGACAATCAACGGCTGATCCTCTGAAGACTGATCGAAGGATAGGTGGTTGTATCTATTATTCATTGCAACTCCTTTATTTCTGTAGCGTCTTCAAGGCTGCGATCAAAGGGACACTGTGATGTTTCTGCATCATTGTATGTTCGGATAGACAAAATCAAATCCCTGGACAATATCAATGGCATAGTGGGTATGCCCGTCGACTCCTACGCTGAGTGTCTAGGATCCCGACAAGATGAACAATTATCAAAATCTACGGCTCCACCTCCCTCGATTCAGGAAAGGAATTAAGGACTTGGCTGACTTTAATTTAGGCCAACAAATACAAAATTAATGAAATGAATGGAGTTAAATAAATTTCCAACTGCTGTAGAGGACGAAAATTCACAAAAAGAGAAAGCACTCTCATAACTCAGCATCATTATTTTAGTTTGGGATAACCTTAATTCCGAGTTTGCATGTAGGAGGTCACATTCCTTCATTGTGTGTCTGATCACTACTTCAAACAAACCCAATCCTCCTCCTCCCCCAAGAGGGACGCTTCTTGCGGTTTAAAAAACAAACGCATCAGCATCCGAAGCTCATTAATCTCCCCCACCAATCAAACAGGAGTCTTGTTTTTGAAATACGTGTGAGCTCAGTTTTTAATCAGATTGCCTTACACACGCCGAAAGTGCTTTATCCTCAGATTGCTTTTCCTTTTCGCGTTCAACTAATCGATTTCAAAGTACGTGCCGGAATCTGTGATATTATTTAATTTCCATCCCTTCGCAACGGCCACCCCAAGAAATCAGTGCGCTCCTTATTATGCCGGAATTCCTTTAAACATGCCACAGCTACCTGCTTACTAGCTTCGTGGAAAGAATTTCTTTAAGGACGGCATGTGGCAGTGTAAATATTTCACTTTATAGTTACAGTTGTCGAGGTCGAGGAGTGAGAAAAAACAAAAAGAAACAATGCATTTTAATTTAAAAAGTTTAAAGCCCATTTGTAGGCACTGTTTGGCAATTTAGGTTAATCGGATGCAAAAGAGGAATGAAAGAAATGATTGTCTAAGGCATTATTCGCTGGTTGTAAAAGAATGTTGAAATATGTTTCTCACTTTGTTGGACAGTATTTAAGGGATGTGTTGAATGTTGAAGAGCATTGAAGGGCGGGCAATTCGCGTCTGCCGAGGTTGATGACCAATCTGGAATCAGTCAAGACTGTTTGCACGAGAAAAAGAGAAGCATAACAGACTGGGAATGGTAGATCGTATAGATCTGTTTTTTGAAGGAACCATAGAACGGGGAGTAGGCTTCGACACCGCGCCTGTGGGACAATACGTCAGACGAGTCTGTGTTTGAACTGGATGGGCACAATTGAAAAGATCGCGCTAGCCTCTTCGAATTTACACAGACTTATTGAAGACGAATGAAGGGGTGGACGTATGTCTCAATTCAAAGGATCTGAACATTCCTCATCTCTTTGCAACCTCAATTCTGTAAAGTCTTCCAGGCGGAACCTATAACGAACAAACGGACATTGTGCAGTGGCTCAAGAAAAATGTAAAATCCAAAAGGGACATCACTGTCTATTCGGACAACCAGGCCGCAATCAAGTCCCCCCTTGGATTAAGATGAGGAGTAGATCACACATCACCTCTACAATGCTCTGGCTAATAGTACGACCTCACTCCTAGGGGCCTAGTGAACGAAATAAACATAAGCCAGCTAAACCACTTTGTTACAAGTAGAAATTGGTTCCATGTATGGGCGAAAGTCACTCCGCGTGGTATCCTAATGGGCCTATAATGGTTTAAGTCTTACTGCTATCTGCAGTTAGCCACTTTAACCTAACTAGCCAGCAACTTTTGTCGAAGTTATTCGCTTTAGCCTTGTCAAGGCTAAAAGTCTCAGGTGGATAATGACTAAGGAGTGACGTCTTCTTTACCAAATGCAGGTAAAGAAGGATCCATTTCGGATCCTAATTTGCATGCTTTATGACGATTATGTTTCAATGTGCGGGGATCGAGCAGATTAATCCAGTGCTTGGAACCTCCTTTGGCGCTACTGTCCGCGGTCGGCCTGGGCCCCGATGAACAAGCCTACTAGAACGATCTCTGGCTAGTTGTCGCATTCCAAGTTGGTTGAGGTCCTTGTCTACCTGAGTGTGCTACCGTAGACTCGGGCGTTTTCTGTTGCGTTGTCATCCAGCCACCTGACCAGTGCCTGAATTTGTCCTCTGAAGAGACTTGTCTCGGTCCCGGGTCACCACGGGATCGCTGGCAATAAGATCGAAGAAAACTTAGTGGACAAGGATCAGAGGGAACATTCTCAGGACCTAAACCTGTGCTGGGTCTACCTGCGTCTTTGGTTAGACCTTCCATCAATGTTTGGACCTCTCGAGAACACAATCGGAGGTAACATGACTCAGCAAGATGCAGATAGACCAAGCGCATACTCCCAAATGTCTGTAAGAAATCTGCGGCATTTTTATTATCCCTTGGCAGAAGAGACTGCAGACGGTGTATTAACGGGACACTACACCTTCGCCAAACATCTAAGTGAGCCACGAAACCATCTGCGACGCCTGTGGAGAAGACGACGACACTGCAGAGCACTTCCTCTTTTGCTGTCCCTCCTTTGCTCGGATCAGGTGGCAGGTCTTTGGTGCTGAAGTGGTGAGAGCTGATGACGTAGGCTCCTCATCACAGAAGCTCTTGCTGGCCTTCTTTCGGCAGACCAAGAAACTACAGCAAAAGTAGGTTTTCAGTTTAAGTGCTCCAGTGCAGCGTTAAAACCTTCGACAAAAAAATGCACTTCAAGGTCAAAGCTTCGGAGAATATTCGAAGACCATGCCTGCCATCATCTTCCACCCGCATCGTCCTCATCTGGTCATCTTTCAAGGGAAATTCAAGGGACTTTCAAACCCGAGGAAGAATAGTGTCCACTCCTCCACCAATTCAAAAAACTCACATGGGCACAGTTATGCACAAACATCATGAACAATCAACACCTGTTCATAGCAATATATTCTGTTCAGGCAAGTATTCCAATATATATACCATTACCTTCAGAAACTGTCTACATTCATCACCAATTCCAATTTCCCAAATTAATCAACTCATGCAACGAATGGTCTATCCGCAAAACAGAACCTTGTTACTTAACATAATCAATTCACCGCCATTTAAGAAACGAATATCAGGTTTGTCATTCCCAGTAACATGCCAGTATGTATTTCTTATCGCACTCACATAGAAGTGTATCAGTCACTTCGCGAGATGAATATTCGTTTAGATGCAAACGACAGCATCCACGACATGTTCGATACCACAGCTCATCAGTTAGTCCCACACAAATGGAGACACAGCCTCCATTGTCGCAGTGTGCTACTCCTGATGCTGCTGCTATTATTTAATATGTAAATATTCAATACACAATACATAAATACATTTCGTAATAGAAAAACTTCAGCAGGAAGTATCACTTACGTGACGGGAATTTCTTTTCTTTATTCAAGTATGCCCGTAATTCCTTTCTTTCTGTGGGAATGAGGGATATCTTGGAGAATGCTGATGTGAAGATATTTATGTTTCTGTTACTTTCAGTGATGCCTCAAGAATAGAACACGTCTGGGAATGGTATTATTAAGATGGTAAATGTTAAAATTTTAAATTATAACTAAAGTGTACCTTAGCGGGTTATTTTGTCGAATACCAAGCATGTGCTGGGAACAGGAGTGAACGATATAGATCATTGGCCTTGAAAGAATTTTAAGAAATGTCTTCAAAGGTGACCGATGGATTGAAGACGTGAGTTATGGAGTGTACTCTCATAAACAACTGTCATCGGTATTGAATCAAGATCGTTCTTTTGTTGGGCCACGTAAATGTGTTGCGACTTCATCATGTCGCTCATTCAAATTAAGTGCATAAAAGCTTGACGAATCGTCTGGATAACGATGTCTAGCCCGATCAAAGTCCTATTTAAATTTTAAATCCAACTGAATCCCAGGAGTCTTTCCAATTCGATGCTATGCACCTTCAATCTGTACAGTAAAGTGATTTTCCAGATTGAATGTCTCCTTCGTTTCTGCCCAGCACGTGTGTCAATGGCACACTGTTCAGTATACCTCCCGTTTACACACATCCTTGTGAATAAAAGTGAGCATGGATGATGATATTCTCTTGCAAAGCCATTGTTGATCCGATCTTCTGACTCAGCCATCGATTTCTAACCACACCCAAGGCTTCGTCTTTCAATTTCTTTCCTTCTAAAGGGTGTTTTTTTTTAAAGGTGGATACAATTAAATTCAAGTACATCACAGAAAATGATTTGAATATCCATGAAATTAAATTTACTTTGGAGCGTATGTATTAATGTTCGTATGTATTTTGTACATAGGGTTGCCATGGCTGTCTATAAACTAGCTGAGGACAAAAACTTTTAAGATCCCTGATTTTGGCGGACATCACCTACTTTAAAAAATAGGACAAAACGAGAAGAAAAACTAGGTCCATGAAATCAATCAAAATGTCTCATGTCTCTATCACAGTCTAATGATTCTAACTGCCCATAAAGCGCACCAAACGTGAACTTTTCGGCGATGTAATGTCGTCTATGCAATGGCTGGGAAGAGAGATTTTCTCGACTTGAAACATGTTTTTCAAAATAAATTTGAACAATTTGTAACAGTTGCGCGGGCGTGAGTCTACTCATTGTGAATATCGAAGCTATACTAACCGCAAAGCAGAAATGAAGTACTTTAGAAATGGCCAACTTTACAGCTGTTTGTCCATTAGGGCATCGACGGTCATTACGGTTAGTACGAATATTTTTCTTTAAAATTTCAAACAAATAACTTGTGATGAGGAGCCTACATCATCAGCTCTCACCACTTCAGCACCAAAGACCTGCCACCTGATCCGAGCAAAGGAGGGACAGTGACAGAGGAAGTGCTCTGCAGTGTCGTCGTCTTCTCCACAGGCGTCGCAGATGGTTTCGTGGCACACTTATATGTTTGGCGAAGGTGTAGTGCCCCGTTTATACACCGTCTGCAGTCCTTTTTGCCAAGGGATAATAAGAATGCCGCGGATTTCTTAAAACAAATCGAATCAAGAAACAAAGGATTTTTGGTTTTTCTAAACCTTCTGATTTCAAAACAGTGTAATTTTTTACACTCATGGAAAATCAGAATTGGTGTACTTTAACTCTGCCTAAAAGCAACCGAGAATTGTCAGATCAGCTGTCAAAAAGAACAACGGTTGTACAAAGAACGTACATGTCCTGACACTACATAATCTAACGTCAAATCGGGAGTGGCGACTCAGACTCCCATAGACCAGTTGGTCCATAGTGCTACCACTAAACAGAGTAAACATAGTTGTAGTAACCTGCACCTCCGTTTAAGCAGAATGTCCCAGTGGATTTTGCGAAATGTATGATATGTTGTGACTTCACGACGGCCACATCATTTAGGGATTTAAAGAATGATTGACCTAGAGTTCCATATCGAATTTTGGCGAAAGCCGGGCAGAAACAAAGATGATGCTGCAGAGTTTCGACCACCGCCGTTGCAGTTTCTGCATCTACCAGTCCTAGACTATGAGCATGGTGCTTCATCAGGCAGTTACCTGTAATGATCGCTGGAAGTAATCTGCAGTTAACTCTTGGTAGTGAGATTATTAGTTGTTTTACGAGGTTTTGAGGCATGAATCTGTACACTTCTACGCAGTATTTGCTGTTATTAGTTGTTCATTATCGAGTTCATTGAAGTTAAATTTAATAGGAGCTGCGATGCTTAGTTTGTCAGATGACATTGTGATGGCACACTTAGCTTGTTCTTCAGCTTTTTCGTTTCCCTATACCCAGGTGTCCAGGAACCCATAGGAGAGAGACTGCGTTGTTACGAAGCAGTTGAGTGCCATTTTGGACTTTATAACATTTATTACCTCTAAGTGCTTTGATCGCTGCCTGACTATCTGCACACATAGATAATGATGTGAGATCGATTTGCGCTGCTTTTCAGGCCTTCGGCTGCTTTCTGGACGGCTGCCAGCTCCGCCCGAAAGATGCTGCTTCGTTCTTTCCATGCCAGCACCGGCACCTTCATGTGTATACATTATTTTACTTTTTCGGCTCAGCAGAGGGTCCCGACCAGTGTTCTCTTGTCGGAATTATTATAGCAAATTTCCAGTAGAAGCGGGTGATGGGCTGACGGTAATCTGTAATGCGCAAAAGTCATAAATTTAAAATTGTTGGAATCTTTAGTCTTAGTGACGAACTAGCCGTAACGCCTTTGACAAATAGGCTAATGAGAAGTAGGTGAAAGATCATGTAGATGTGACGCTGTAGATGTTGGTTTTAAAGCTGCCGTTATACAAATTCCCATGAGCCGTTGTAGCCCTTCGAGCATTATCCCAGTGGATCTTCTTTCCATGGCTTTCCACCATACCACGACCCCGTACAAAAAGAAACATCAAATATGCAGTTATAATTAAAAATGTTAATTGTTATTGAATTTAGTATTATTAATTCATTCGGCAGATTTATGGCAGGAATTTAAAGCGCCTTTGTTTCGCATTGATGTGATTGGCAGAACGCAGCGAGCCGTCAATGAGGTGTTTGCTGACATTGAAACAGAAGCGGCTAAAGTGAGTCTGACAAAACATGAATATGCAACATCGACGACTCCGCCAGACCGTCACCGTACTAACGTCGAGGTAGTGAAGGACTTCGTCTACCTCTGATTCGATGTAAACAGTACGAATACCATCAGTAACGAGATTAAACGCAGAATAGCTCTTGCCAATTCCTGGTTTTATGGGCTGAAGAAGCAATTGAGTAATAGAGCTTCATTCGAGAGAATAATTCTGCGCGCTATATTTGGTTCTGTCTGCGTTAATGGCATTTGTAGAAGATGGTTCAATCACGAACTGTAAAGCGACATGAGTCTAGACAGGCTTCTAAGGATCCAAAGCCTAAAATGGTTGGGCCATGTAGACAACTTAGCTCCGGCCCGAAGAATTTTCGACTCTGAACCTGTGCGACAACGCAACAAAGGACGCCCACGAACAAGGTGGCGTACACAAGTCGAGGAAGACCTCAGTCGGCTTGGTATGCGAAACTGGAGACATCGGGCGAGAGGTCCGCTAGAGAGGCATGTTAAGTGAGGCCTAGGTCTACCTCGAACTGTAGCGCCCTAAAAAGAAGAAGAAGTTTGACATTGCTGATGAGCAGCACGAAAGAAGCAGCAATATAAAGTTCCAAAGCACGAACTTTAGAAATTCTCTAGCTGTCTTTTTCTAGATGTTGGCACGGAAATTGTCAAGATTTCTTGCATTCAACATGAGAAAAGTTAAATTCTGTTTGGTAAAATTCTTAAAATGCACAATGCCGCACTGACACTGCAAACGGTGCTGTCTCTGAGACCGCTGGTAGGTAGTTAAGGGCTAAAGGCACGTTTTATTACTTACATCAGTTTGGCGTGAGTTTCGCAAACCACTCTCTTGCCCTCCCCATGGCAGTACAAAATAAATTTCCTAGGCAAAATTGCTGATGCCCAGAATCACTTACTTGTTTCATTGTTTCCCATCAAATAAGCCCAGAGTAATATTTCATGATTCACAATGGAAATAATGTCTACAACTCGTTCTAGCCCGACGCCTGCATGGGACCTGAAATCAATCAGAAATGCACTTCCACTTCCGAGTAAATGTATGCATAAATTAAAAATCCTTGAGAACACAATGCTTTCTTACATCTCGTGGAGGCGGCCCCAAAATGAATGTGTATCATGATTCCCTCCCAGTGGCACAAGTGCATGTAAAACATGATTCCATCATCGCCCCACTGCACTCGAGCACTGCAACACAAGAGTTTAATATTTGTAATCCGATCCTGATAAAAATGTTGCTGCAAAAACCATCTCAACCCATCCGCCTCCGCCTGCTGCTGTTGATGGGTCTGCTGTCGTTCGTAGGGAAGAAGATCCCGATGATGTATAGTGCATCCTTGTGCAACGGTGTATGTGTCACCCATCGGAATGAGGTCGTCCTCTGCTGTTGGATAATATTGCACACAACCCACTCACCATCTTTTTGGTCTCAGTTGGATCAGCCCCTCATTCAATAAGCCGAAATGAGGTGAGGAAGTACGTTGCGAGATATGACAGATTTCAGATTGACAAGAACCCGAGGTAAAAGCTAGCATCCTTAACGAAGACAGGATTATGGAAATTCCGCATCAGACAAACCAAATTACACACAAATGTGAATATGCAAAGACAACTTTTGTGTGGCTCAAAATTAAAAGAAGTCTGTACACATCCATTGAAGTGGCACAAATGCCATGTGGTGCCTCGAATCAGATTCATAGAAATGCCATTCAGTTGAATTATACTCGTAGCTTCGGGGGTTGATTCTGTTCGGTTGGTTCTGTGGATTTTTGTGCATTAAAATGATTTCATCTGATGAACGAGAACGGCATTCATTTTCATGAATATCCTTGTTTGCCAACCTTGGGAACATAGTGTGAGCAAATCAAATTCATATTTCCTGGGATGCTGGATATTACGTTACGTAGTCTTGTTTTCGTTGTTTTAACAGATTCATTAGTTATTTGTTATTTATTGTTCGGCATTCAGAGCAGTGATGCGGGATAGTCAAACTTAGAAACTCTGTCCATGCAGTCGTGAAATGTTCTCGGTGATGCAAACTTTTTAGTACAACTCTTGGACTTGGAAGCCGACGTGTTATTGCTGAAATACAGAGATCAGATGTACTGCGGAGAGGGTGGGGATATTGGACACAGAGATTACTGTAAGAACTCTTGGAGGCGTGTTCCGCACCATAGAGCAGTTTCCTGGAATCATCAAGGAGTTATATAATGTTGGAGTGGTTGTTCTACTGTTCAATTGCCTCTTGAGACGAAAGAAACACGATTTCCAAGAGTTGTTATGTGTTTAATCTCGTTCCTGGTGGTATTGGTACTGTTTACTTGAGAGCCTAGGAGAGAGACGAAGTCCTTTACTCCGTGTTATAGCTGGATGCGGTGACGTACTAGCCCCGTCGTCGATGTTGTGCGTCCTTTCTCGATGACTGAAATTCACATACTTCGTTTTACCCCATCCACTGCTAAACCCATTTAGGCCGCCTCCGTTTCAATACCATCAAGCTCATCATTGGCAGCTAGCTTTGTTCGACAAATCACGTCAATATCACTCAAATGGCAGCTCGTCGGTCTCGGTGAGTTAGTTACCGACCTTGAAGGAGCAGCGGGTATTCTGCATCGTCCTCCTGCACAACCTAATGAATGCGGCAGAAATGTCAACATAAGGCATGGCGTTGTACAGGCTCTGTGGACGCTGTCATATGCGGCCTTGAAATCGACGAATGGGTGATGGGTGTCGATCAGCATTTCTCGGGTTTTTTTTTTCCAGGATTTGTGGTAGTAAAGATTGTTGGATTATGGATTATGGAACCCCACTTATAAGGACCTATCAGGTTATTCACGAATGGTTTCACGCGCTGACACAAAACGGCAGAGAAGATCTTAGGAGACTGATCACTCGGAATTTGGCGCAGTTGAACGGTCCCCTTTGGTCCCCTTACTGCCTCAAAACAAAAATATGTATACATGTGTACAGCTCTTTTGCTTTTGTTGTCCTCGACAACCCTCGTAGGAAAGTATCCACTCAGAAATGAAGTATTATAGAGATACCCAACTTCACAGCTGATTGACCCTCAGTCCATCGGCAAATTTCAGAGGCTTTTTGACAGTTATTCATGAATTTCTTGACAGTTATTCACGAAATAACGTAAATGCCGTTCTCTGATTCATCAAACATTTTAAGGGGCAAGAGAGGTAGAAGTTCGGCTTCTCTATCATACTTCATTGCTGGTATCCAGCAAAAGCAATCTTTGTTATTTGGATGACTTCCAATCTCAAGTCATCAAGGATTTCAAATTAAAAATGGAACACACGAGTTACAAAATAAGAAAAAGTCATTTGCACCCATCAGAAAATTTAGTCTATCTTCTTCCACTTCAGTGCGTCCGCCCGTCTTTTGAATAAATAAGACGACAAGCGAACAGTAGTCATGACATTTTATATTTGCATCTCCATTTCAATTTCACACTTTGGTTACATATTTTCTTCCTTTTCCGAATCTCCGAGAATGATCTAATACTTACACAAATGCGAAAAGTACTTTCAGATTTTCATCCCATTTGATGGTGCCGTATGCTTCCGTTGATGAAATCTTGCAAAATTCTCGAGAAGTGTCGCATTTTTTCTTCCACAAGTGATGTACACACGTGGATAGCCTGTAACATCCACCGTGCAGGACTCGTATGGAAGGCGTTTCTCTTTCACTTACACCTTATTCGCAGAGATTTTTCTGTATTAACAAAGTTTCCTGCTGACTGTGGCTTTCAATGGGAAATTTATCCATCAACTCGTCGCATCGTGTCGTCGCGGAGGTAACTTTGCAAAGAGACTCTTGAGGCTATTACCGCGCATTGAAATTCCTTGGAAAACTCTAAAAGTGACAGTAATTCATGAGTTATTCGAGCATTTCGAGTTTTAAAAGAAAGAAGTTAAGTTTGTGTCAATATTTGAGTTAAAAGTTTTCGTTTTCTCTTAGTTTTCTGCTTGGCCTTGGTATGATTACAGGACGAACGGATAGTGATAAAAAACGCCTTGGCAGTTCTTAAACTGACTAGCATGGCGTATGTTAGGGTCGTGCTTTAAGTACTTTACGATGAATGGTGTTGTATGCGGGCTTTAAATCGGTAAAATGATTGTGGGCATGGATCAACTCGCTAGTCTCCCAGGATTTGCCTTAGACTGAATATTTCGCCTATATAAGTGCGATGTGTCGATTATTTCATTGCAAACCGGCTTTAGACGTTCACACAGCACATTGGACAGGATCATGGATGACATTGAGCAGGAGTATGCCTCTGAAGCTCTTACAAGGGTTAGGATCGCCTTTCGCTAAGCGAGCGAACTCCTAGAGGCAGGGGAAAATAATTATGCTTCCTTGATGACATGGTCAAGCTCGTTGGACGTAACTGGAGAACTCCAAGGCCTCTAATTGCCAGTGAGACTACTAGATGAACTGTCGGTAACTTCAACGACCTTCACTAACGCGGGATGATATTCAAATTAGTCTTGTGTCACAATCAGAGCGCCGAGGAGTTTTTGAAAGTGACCATTCTGAAAATAAAAGACCCTTGGCCCAAAGCGAGGCTATTGTTCAACCGTTTCAAGCAAATCCCTATAATGCCTCGTGTCCAGAGCATGGGTGCAACCGGGTCTTAGCGACGCCGAACAAATTCGAATGTTGCTGAAGAGGCCAAGTCCAGGTGTCCCCATTGGCATGTGGAAGAAGGCGGAAAAACCGGAAGGTAGGTTGATCTCTTTCCTTATCAACCAAGAAACGGTTTGGATTCTTAAAGACCTGGGCTACGGTATGATACATGTATATCTCAGAATTTAAGACGCCGACGAAATACTTATCTCGAGTATGGCCACGTCGCTAGGCATCGCTACCAAGGACCAATTGGAAGAGGCAAAGCAGGCACCGACGGACAATAGTTCTTAAGGCCCACCTGTTTTAGAAGGAGGTTTAGAGATAAGCTCGCTCTTGATGGATGAACACTCGGAGCTGCGAGAATCTCTGGCAAACCCGAAAGCGTTCACGACGCTCAGCTCCGTATAGGAAAACTAGAAGGCGAAGTTCTGGAAAGAGATAATACTGGCTGGCTTGGCAAGAATGTTGAAGCTACAGTACAATAAAGGGCAAGAAGAGATCAAAATCGGATTTAATTGCTGGGGCATGCGCACTTTTTTAGGAGTATTTATCGGAGAAGGCAACGGCATTTCTGGACTGAGGATTAATGGGTACACCCGACTACTATGGGCGTACACACCCGAAAGTGGCAGCACAAAGAACCTTAAATGTCAGAGTGGAGCATGGTCTCAAAATAAACATGGTAGTCTCCCCTCTGTACTTACTTACCTATAATCGCCTTTCCTGTAAATGAAACTGATGTTCTAGTCGTCGGCCATGGTGTCGTCCTCTAAAATTCTGCAAATAAACTGGTGCATGCTCCTTGCAAACCATCTTATATCCCGACTTTTTTTAATGCGCTGAGTTCTTCAAAGCTAGGTGGAAAGATTACTCGTTCTACTGGGACTTTTGGATTTTTTTTTCTACCAAAAAATGTCTGTTTAACGATGATTTTAACTGGTCACTTTCAGTCGTAAAGAAAATCATGGCCGACAAGATTCTAGAGTAAGCCAATAGAATCCTACTCTACGTACGTAATACTCGGACCCGTGTGGCTGACTGCAATGACAACCTATGCAAGGAGGAACGCCACTACCTTTACCACTGTCTTAGTCAGAACACTGGGAGATCACTTTATGATAAAATGTTTTTAAATCCTTTGACGACACTAGGACGGACAAGAGACTTTTCGAATCCCAGGTTTGAGAAGAAGAGAAGGACGGAACGTACGTTTTGAGAACAAGTGCTGGCGGGAGCAAGAAGTTTGATTTAGATAATTGCAACTGGGACGGGATGGCAACTTTATGACATGCTCGACGCAAGATGAAGACAACAGTGTGTAAAGCCCAAGTCGAAAAATGTTTATTTCATTTCGAATGTAGATATTATTTGGCTCAACTTTATCGAGGGAAATGCTTACAAAAAGATCAAAAAAAAAAAGCAAAACAAAATAAGGACAAATCCAGTTCAAATTACGATTTATGAAAATAAATAAAAATAAAATGGGTGGCCCGACAGTCCGAAGTTGACCTAAGCTCTAGATTCTGCAAGCGCCACTCGTGCGTCCTATTGTTCCTTCACGAGTGGATGGGACGTACTGTTTTATGCCGACTTCGAACAGCGAAGTTTGAGAAGCTTTTTCTAGGCAGGAGTACTCTTGTCATTTACTCGAAAGAGGGGGACCTTGAATTATGATAGTTGGAAAGCTCTGAGATCGAACGTAGGAGTCGACCCACGGCAAAGAATATTTCCTTCGCGTAAATTGATATAAGATTTGATACAAAAATTTCACCTGATACACCTTGGTACGAGACACATATAGCAGGGCAGACCTACTGGCACCACTTACAGGCTGTTACCTGAGGTGGATGAACTGAACAATAAAAACAAGATATATTTCTCCAAAGACAAGGTCGGGTCACTCCGCCTAGGCGCTAAACAAAACTCGGACGTCCTTTCCCAAATTTTACAAGATTGTGTCAACATTCATGCACGCATATTAATGTTCACGGGCCTTAAGTAAGGGGTTGTGGTGAGCGCCTTTAACTAGTTTAACCTGCAGAAGAAACCCTCCGGCCTAAGTGCTTACCTTGAGCTTGCACAAAATTACTTAACAGTCATTTTTTGTTGCGGATGACGAAAACTGCAGTGTATTGCGCAGCGTGAAACCTTGCACAGAAATCCATCTAGTTACATGTGTACGTATGTATAAGCAAATGTTGGAATTCCGTAATGTAACGACGGCATAGATGCTCATATCTGTACACACGAACATTGTCTATTTCATCCACATAATTCGCATTATTTGACCATTAACCCCGTTCAGATGTTCAAATTCGAAACTCAGCCTACTCGCCTGAGGTTGAGATACAGCAGCAGAGCAGGGCACCCCTAAAAGCGAACCAAGTGAGCAAAACAAAGAATGACAAAATACCTGAGATCAGTTGCGAAGAAAGGAGAAAAGAAAACTGAACAACACGAGTACAGCTATCAACAAAAGGTGGTTTGTTTTCAAAACCAACGATCGCCACAAGAAAAGAGAGTACCCACAGACCGAATTGGAAGAAGGCACGAAGTAAAGGTGCAACAATGAGATGGTTTCGTGTTTGGTTTCTTCTTCTTCTTCTCAAACCATCTTAATATCGGTTCGGCTACTGCATAAATACTCGGTGGTATCAGGCGGAGGTATGCAAAAAGCATTTCTTTTTCGATCATCAATCTATCGGCAGACACCAACAGGTGAGAACGTGCGTCCCAAACTGAACCTCGAGCAGCAATATCTGAAATCGAAACTGGAGTGAAGCTTGTGGTGTGTGAAACGTGTGCATAGAAAGTGAAAACCAGTGTAATTTTCAGCTCAATTATTTAGTCAGGAGACCGGCAAGCATTGCGAGATTGCTTGGAAAATGGTAAGAGACTTATGCGAGGGCTTACTAAGTGTGTGCATCGTGGTTCATTTTAGGCGACGGGGTTGGATATTTTTGTACCTAATTACTTACTTCTAGGACCATGGAGGGTTTAAGCCTGAATATGTGTGTACAGTGCTCCTATTAGAGATTGTCTCCTCTTAGAGAAAACGAGGTGCTTTAGGGCTTTGCGATTTTACTAGTATTTTCCTTGAAATTGTGCCTTGAATCTGACTGTCAATTTTCATTCGGCAACAACACAAGTTATTGGTTCTTTGAACCACATTTTATTATGTGATATAAAGCGATACTTTGTTCCCGTGTAATCAGAATACAATGTGGCGCAATTCCATGACAGACTCCGGATCACTTCAATGCCTCAGTGTAGTGTAGGTCAATCACATTGATTTGTGTTCGGTGTTCGTTTGATGCGATTCTGATGTAATTTAATTAAATGTTCCCTCTTGACAGTTTGCAAATTATCGTTAAATTCTGTTGAGAAACTTATGACTGTTACAATGACGAATTTGCTTACATCTTAAAAACGTTGATTTTGATTTTCTATTTCAGTGACGAATGGTTATTTGAGTCTCCTACCCTTTATCAACAATTTATCTTAATATCAGTTCCATAAGCACCCACAAATGTTTAGACATTAAAATATTTGATTTATTCACTTTTAGCATCCGGCATTTAAAGTTAAAACCACACAATTTTGTTGTTTTAACTTCGAATACCCTCTTGTTCCTTTGATGCTCATGTGGGGTTGATGAATGGATCTTCAGCGTCGACGTGTACTCAACGGGGCTGTTGACGGGTAATAGTGTGCGTATTATACACGGTTTTTTACGTGTATACCTAAAAGTGTGTATTATGCATCTGAAAAATATTGCTGATGTAAAGGGTGATTTTTTAAAAGCTATAGGAAAGTTTTAAACAAAAAAAAACACACAAAATTCAGAAAAATGCATGAAATCTTTATTTGAAGAATATTTCATGCAAATGTTGACCTTGACTGCGCCTCAAATGGATCCGCTTAGTCCAATTTTGGCATACTCTTTCCAACATTTCGGCCGGTATCTCACGAATAAATGCTTCAATGTTGTCTTCCAATGCGTCAATTGAAGCGGGCTTGTCTGTATAGACATGAGCTTTAACATAGCCCCACAAAAAATAGTCTAAAGGCGTTAAATCGCACGATCTAGGCGGCCAATTGACCGGTCCCGAACGTGAAATAAAATGTTCACCGAACTCGCCTCTCGATAACTCCATTGTTGCGCGTGCTGTGTGGCATGTGGCACCGTCTTGTTGAAACCACATATCATGCAAGTCAAGCTCTTGCATTTTGGGCAAAAAAAAGTTGGATATCATCTCACGGTAGCGCTCACCATTCACAGTTACGTTACGATTCGCATCATCTTTGAAGAAGTACGGTCCAATGATGCCACCAGCCCATAAACCGCACCAAACTGTGACTTTTTCTGGATGCATTGGTAGCTCTTGCAATGCTTCTGGTTGATATTCACTCCAATTCTGCTTATTTACGTACCCATTGAGCCAAAAATGAGCTTCGTCGCTGAGCACACCATAAAATCGAAGAAGCGCGCGATGGACTTTCTTAACAGAGCACGCATTTTAATAAAATTCAATAATTTGCAAGCGTTGTTCGTTTGTAAGATTCTTGGTTAAATTATAGACCAAACTGAAGATGTTTGACAGTGACACAAATCACGAAATGTGCGTCAGTTGTTTAAACCAGATAATAGCTAAAAAATCATCCTTTATAAAAGTGTGTAGGAATAGGTATAAAACCGAACAAAAAATGCTTAAACATCGTGTAGAATGATTATACAGTGAAAGCTCTTTAATTCGGAAAACTCGTCTAGTCGGAAGAAAAATATTTTCCAAATTTAAGAGATTTTTTTCCGAATAAATGAGAGTAATTTTAAAATGTTTTATGCAAAAATTAAATCAAATAAGCAAAAAATTAAATAACGCAAAGATTGATCTCAAAATGTAGAAGTCGGATAAAATCATAAATAGTTATATTTGGATAGAAAACCCATAAAAATTGGATTGCCACGATTCCCGCATCGTGACTTGTAAATTGTGTACACTTTCAGATACTTTTTTACACGTTTATACACTTTTATACCGTCAAATGTATAAAAACAAAAAAATGTGACATTTAGGCAAGCCTTGCAGTCAACATCAACTCAACAATTTTAAGCCAAAAAATTATAAGCGTTCAGTAGGAAGCTCTGCGATTAGAGTCCATCAAAAGGAAAGAACATACAGTAATCACATACACTGTGACAGAAATAGGTCTATTATATCAACTTTATACATCGTCGTCATATCAATAGGCTAAACGAACAAAAAAAACACCCAGTTATTTCTGAAATGGTTAGTAAATCCCTCTTTCTGACTAGAAGCAATCGAAAATAACGCGCAGAGGTTACCCCAGTCCGGCTGCAACCAGCAGTCAGTACTAGATGTCTGGATCTCATCATCGAAAATGACCTGAGCTGGAAACTCAGCATCGAGAATAGGGTAAGGAAGACATCTTCTGCTCTACACTGCCATTCGATGCAGATGGGGATTAACCCACGCATAGCTTAGCTATTTTCGCGAACAAACTCTCCCCCAGCTTCTCCCCTATCTTCTAAAGATAGACATAATTATAGCAACCAATGTAGAGGGTAGCATACCTACCATTAAGCATACCTACAATCAGGAAGCTCATGGGCGTCATAACCGGTATACACGCCCCCAGGAGGTATCCCACACAATGATTTTTGCAGAGCTGCATGAATGAAGCGGAGTTAGAAACTCTCCACCTACTCTGCTCATGTAGCGTCCTGGCTATAAGTAGGTGCTCACATCTAGGAGCCTGCTATTTGCATAATCTCAGCGAACTTAACGGGGTCAGCATAAACCAGATTAATTGCTTTGTCATAAGCACTTACTGGTTCCAAGCTGATCCACGTGGTATCAGAATGGGCCTACTTTGGAATAAGTGTCTTCCTTCCACAGTCAGCCACTCCTGCCTAACTTTACCTATGACAATACGGGGTGATCCTGTGTCTAAACAATCAAACATCTTCGGCTAGCGTTGTCTTTGCCTCTACTTGCACACAACATGTTCGTTGATGCCTTCTCCACCTTAGCCGTGGGCATCCTCTGCTGGGTTTTCCCAGAGGATCGGAGTCAAGACCGTTCGCTCAAGTTATCTAACAGCTCTACATGACCCAGTAAACCTAGGTTTTGTCGGTGAATCTTCTTCTCCAGATAACATCAATGATAATTCTATCGAAGAGATGAAGGACATCACGACTGACAAGATCAATGGCTTGTAAAATTCCAGCTCTCGACGATACTCTACAATTATTCGATGAAAACTTCAGCTCCAAAAATAAACGTGTGTTCAGGTCTTGAAAGTCGGTTGACTTAACGACGCTGGAATATTCTGAATATATTTAAAGCCGTTGGCGTATGTAGACAAGTGAGAGATCGCTCAAATTGTTACTTTGTTCCCCTTGGTCATACGATGCACATTGACATCCGATTGAATGCGAAGTAGCTGTGCACCGGCAGATATAAGACGGCGTTTTCGAAGCAGCAGCAATTACGGCTATCCGAATGTCCACTGATAAGATCGATGTCTGAGTTAAACATCAGTCAACAATTAAAGCACTCGAATCAGCATGCTTACGAAGTTTGGCGCACAGCAGTGGTGCATCTCTACACGATATACATAAATCATATGTAACCATACGACATTCCTCTCAGTTAGCTAGCTTAGCGGCACTTAACCAAGAATCTCAATGAATAAAGTCGATGGCATATGCTTAAGCTAAATGTAATGACGAAGATTAATTGAAATAACCGGTGACATAAAAACAAGTCTACATACTTACACACAGGATGACAAACAAAAACCCAGCTTTAAATGCCATGAAGACAACTTGTTTCTTTACTAACATGTGTTTTGTCATGATACATAATGTTTTCGTTGAAACATTCTTTATTGGGCCACAGCGTAGCTTCTGAGCAACCATTCGTGTTGTGCTTGCTATTGTTCTCTCACGAGTGGAGGGGATCTACAGTTTTTTGGCGACTCCGAACGGCCAGTTTGAGAAGCTTTTTCTAGAGAGTTATGTTCTCTTTGAGCATTGTCAGTGACTCGAAAGAGTTGGGGCCGTGAAAATGACTTTGCTTGTACCAGGATTTCAACCTAGGTATCGTGGGGGTCGACGCTCCAACCTACAACGCCACAACGCTGTGTTAATAGAAATTAAAAAATACGATTTGCTTTTTTTTTTGCCTCGTAACTATCCCAAAGCTAATGAATAAGGAATCGTCATGTATATCTCTCGGCATTGTACTTAGTTTCTGGTCATAACAAATTCTAGGACTGTCGGTAAGCTTTTCGCCTTTGGCACGGTTCTGATTCTCCGAAAGAACGGAATGGCATAGTGGGCAGATGTGCAGGGATTTTAACTGGTCAACCTAAATTGATGGCTTTAAGATGGACTACAGTTGTGTTCTCTGAATTCCTGAACATTTTCAAAGCCTTCAGACTGCCAGACAATTTCAGGCGGAACTACTTGCACTTCGGGAATCGTGCCGTCGGGTCAAATTGCACAAAAATATCTTGCCAAGACAGAAGGTTGCCATATGCGTTGTTTGTCAAGCAGCCATTAAAGCTACAGCCTTCTTAACTTCATATTCCGCACTAGTCAAGGAATGCCGGGCTGAGCTAACGTCACTAGAAGGCCAGCTCAACATTTCTCTTACCTGGGATCCAGGCCACATTGACATCCCGGGAAATGAGAAGGTCGGCGAACTGGCTAGGCAGGGATACGCCTTTAAGTGCTCGCTTGCAGAAGTGGCGTACATCCCGCTACAAGCAGCCCAGCAGTCCATTTCTGCTCACTTTCTTGAAATAGCAAACCAAGATGGACCAGACTGACAAACTGGGCAACATCAAGGAAAATAGGGCCTGAGAACAACAGATCTGAAACAAAACTTCTCTTCGAACGTTTAAAGATCATGTACACTTTGGCGCAGTTGACCGGCTCTTGCTACAGCCAGACAGCCAGCGCTTGGTGGAGCCTTCTTCCACGCATTCGATGAGATTTCTGTGATAGATATTAAGGAACTGATGTCTGTCATAAATACCTTATTTTGGATTTAGAGATATCTCACAAATATACTTTAAAAATAAGGTACTAGAGCTGTGGCATTAAAACGGCACGGAGTGTCAATTCACCGAACCACCACTTCTAACACTAAAAGCTTAAGTCTGCGATTAAACGCTAATTCAGACAAAGAACTAAAATGTCCAACAAAAACTTCAATCCAGCCGCTACAGAAACTCACACTCGCGGATCTAAATCGAAGAAGGCATAGGTTCAGATATATGCACCAGTTCGCCAGAGATCTCTATGGCACTCCGGCTACCAAACCACTGCAGTGTATTAGAAGCAAAAGATGTTCGAAAGGCAGCCCACCGACTATCAATGAGCCCAACAGACGGCAGATTTATTTTTTTGTGCATAAAGAAAAGCGTAAGCAACACAAATCCCAGAAATGGATGCATGCAGATCATCCAAAGCTATGTCGCCTGTACTTAACCAAAAGATGAATAAATCCCTCCTGGGGCTGGAAAGGAAGAATATTAGTAAACTAATTGGCGTCGTAACTGGCCACTGCCTCATATGGAACCAGGCCCAGAAGACTTGGAGCGCCCTTTAACGACTTCTGTAAAAGAAGAAGACTACTTGAACTTGATTTGACAAACACAGATATGAAGGCTTTCCTACGTTATCTTAAACCCACTAAATGGCTGTGAAATGGTCAAGAGATATTCTGTATGACCATCGAATCCAAGCAGTAAGGTCAACGAAGGAACCGGGTCGATAAGCACGAAAGTGACAGCACAATGGACCAGATGGTCTAAGTGAAGCATGATTTAATTTTATCCATGTAGTTACCCTACCTACCTGAAAAGTGGTTGATTGTGGAGCAAACAATCTGCACAAAATAGGAAAGTAGAACGATTTTAATCGAAGCCCTTACATACCCTTTCGCTGTGGGAGAAAGAATAGGTGTACCTCTCTGCGGCCGATGCATGCACGAGGAAGGGAAGAAAGTGCCCTCTCCCTTTCTCAGCAACTGCCCGGAACTACACCCCTATTGGAAAGATTTCTTGGAGCCGATTTCCTAAGAGAATTAAAGAATACGTGATATACGAGAAATACATAATATATGGCGATGAGCGAAAGCTCGTTGGGATGGATTTGAGACCCCATCTTAACTTTGTTTGTGTGCGCGTCAAATTTGAAAAGAAACAGGCAATTGGATGTGTTTGGCTATGTTAGGCTTGTTGCTTGGATTGTATTTTCCTAAAAAGGCAGATTTTTGTTTTTTGGCACTTAGATCCTTTAAACCAGAAATGAAGTAAGATGGAGATGCCCAACTTCACAGCTGATTGACCCCTAGTCTATCGACGAATTTCAGAGTCTCTTAGACAGTTATTCATAAATTTTTGACAGTTGTTCACGAAATAATGTAAATGCCGTTCTCTGATTGGTCAATTTGGCTTTAAAAAACGATATAAAAATGGTTGTCAAAAATTTTAAGGGGCAAGAGAAGTAGAAGTTCGGCGTCTCTATCATACTTCATTTCTGCTTTAAACTGACAATCCTTCAATTAAGAGACGAATTCAACATTGACATCAGGTCCATCTCGAAATTCAATTCTAAATTTGCTTCAAAAGTGACAACCTAATGGGTGGTGGCATCACAATGAGTGGTCATCTTGGCTCAGTGTTGTAACTTGGCTTTTATGCGCCCGGTGCGAGCTTCTATATCTGCGCCATCGAATGAGCGTAATTGAAGTTGGTCTTGACGACCTCCTGGCTCCACGTCCTGTGCCTGGGCACCGCACTGCCTTGCCTGCCTACTTCAATTAACTTGTCATGGTTGCTAAACATCTCTCCACATCCGATCAACGTTATGCGCACATGAAAATACACGTTCATTGTATTAGTCAAATTGAATTATAATTAAATAAAATCTTGTTTCAGCCAGATAAGACTAAGGTGAACAAAGGTCAGATTGGGGTCAAACATCTTCAGAAAAAATGATAACGAACTCTGAATCAGTTTCATAAAATCATTACTCAATTAGTTCGAAGCATTAATAAGTCATTCATTTCCTAATTTAAGGCTAATAAGTCAAAAATGTAGGGAAGGAAGTAGCGTTGTTGTAGAACTGTGCTGAACAGTCATGTCCTTAGATCTAGACTGGATAAGCTCTCCTACGAATGAATAGCTCTCAGTGAACAGATCATTCGCCTGTTTTATATATGAAACGTGGTGACTATTGAATAACTTCCTCAATTTAATATCCCAGTAACAACACACGTTTGTGGCCCACTACAAACAAACTGTGCAATCTATCAATTCTATTACACTAGCGCAATGATATTGTTGAACAAATGTTAATGTAGACCTCCGAAATGAACTCATCAATCCTACTGTTCTTTCGTCGTGCACGAATTGTCTGTTCCTCGAGTGATAACAAAATTCGTAGAGAATAAAAAAAAAAACTACAAAAATAACTCACATGATGACCGACGATGTAGAATGCTTGTGTTTGAGTGAGAGATTATTCTTAATCGCGCCTCTTAGCAAACAGCATCCGAACTTGCTTCATTAACCGTCGATCGCTTAATCTGTTTTTTTACTTAACATCTGAAGTACAAGTAGTTTCAGTGTGTCTGTGTAAAAACAAAATACAAACAGAGCTTAAGGTTTCTACATCGTATTCCGCAGTAAGGACTTAAAGGATACATCATTGGATTTATCGTGACCAGCGTTTTGTTTGAGAAAAGGTAACCACTTATAAAATTAATTCATTTATGGATGGGAGATTTTGAAATTGTGCGATTTTGCAAAATTCGGTTGCAGTCTATTATGGCGATTTACCATAAATGTGTGTGTGTGTGTTTTGCGACGTTGATAGAATGTCTGTTCTGCAGTGAAGATGGCAGACATTTTTACTCACCTGCAAGAATTTTGTAACAATAGACCTGAATTTGTACAAGTGACTCTTGGACGACGATTCAAAAGGACGTATCTAGCATGAGTTCATTTATTTGGCTTTAACTTTCTTCCTGAGAATGTAGGCCACGGGGTAATACGCAGTACCTGCAATTAATGAATCTCATACATTTCAACGAATAGTTTTATTCCCAACTTCACAACTGAACTAAAAATCTGGTCTTCTATGTGAAGAGTGGTTAATATTTCTTTTACACGTGGGACACATGAAAACATTTATCTTAACGAGAGAGTTTAGAAAATGATGTGCCCTCAATAGTCTAGTCAAAATAATACTAATTTCATAATTCTAGATATAATATGTAGCCAGATACAATTAATAACCATTTCCATATGCAATGACATCCCAAAAAGCTCCTTCACACATTTCATTGACAGTTTAACATGCGATAAGAGCATCAAGTGTAAAAGGTGAACAAGAAATCAGTGTTTAAAAAATGGAGCTGATGTGATCAACAGCGTGAATTCGTTTGTAACTACTGGGTGATCTTTTGAACTTGTGATTAAAATATGTTTGATTAATAATAATCATATGCGTATAAACAAACTATGAACGGAAGCCAATTATGTGTAAATATTCCCAAGCAAACATTTCGCAAAAAAAATATATGTACAATCCCGATGCGATCGTTAAAAAATAATAATTCGAGGTTATATTCTCTCTTCATCTGGTCTTTATACTTCATCTTGAAATCAACTTTATAATGAAAGTTCAGCTGAACCTTAAACCGAGTTAAAGCGTTGGTTTAATTCGTTCGGTTTCACAGATGAACTTTGTGTAATGCGATCGAAAAACTGCTAATTTTAATGCTTGTGTTTGCTACAATTTATAGCTAATCATATTTATGGCGGACAGCTTCGGGACCATCAATATGGTCTGGTACGTAGAGGTGTGCAGAAGAGAACCCAAGTTATTTTGCAAAAATTGATTGATTGAAAAAATGTCCTTTTACTTTTGGTTTTAAACAGTGCTTTTCACATATTTTTCACTAGCCATTAGAATGAAGACCTGCACTCTCAATTTCATCAATAAACTGAACAGCATACGTTTAACACTCAAGGGTGTCATTTCACCTTCAAAACACATTCATGTCGGTTATTCACAATCACTATTTTTAACGGTTTATGTATTTTAAATGTAGAAACACATTAAATGTGTCTGTACAAAAGCTGGGTGCTCGTGAATTTAGTCTCTTCCATGTTCGTTTTAGCTTCGAAAGTCCATTTGAGTTCCACGGCAGAAATTCATGTCAGTGTCCGGTATAGAGGGGGTCCGTTGCAAATGAGTTCCAAGGTAAAGTTATGAGGTACACGAATAGCCATATTTTCATGCCCTGACCATGCCAAGTTGTCCGTAAAGAGAAACTTCTTGTTTTTTTATCAATTTATTGGCTATGCTTTGAGCATTTGGTGCAGTCCTTTGAAATTTTGTAGCGCGTCTTTTATATTACATCCCAAGAAACGAAAGCTTTGATAATCAAATATGACAAATCACTTTAGACTATTCTTCATCTGATTCTGATTCGTAAAAAAATAAAAATTGAGATAAATCTTACCAACTAGTCGTTGCGTAAAACAAGGATGAAATAACTTTTCATCAGAAATAAAAAAAAAAAAACAAGTAGTACAATGGAGGTGGTGGCGGTCTTGGCATTGTGGGTCTGTGCGTCAACCCCATACGCAACTGAAACTCGCTGCCTGGCTTCGATTACCGGCCGATACGACCAAACAAAATTCTCACGGCTCCACTTCTTTCCAGTCATTGACAATGCTCAAAGAGTAATAAGTCTAGAAAAAGCTTCTCAAATTGGACGTTCGGAGTCGGCATAAAACTGTAGGTCTCTTCCACTTGTGATGCACGCACAACACGAGTGGCAGCTGAGAAGCTAGGCCCTGGCTCTCTAAGGACTGTAGCGTCGCCATAATATTATTATATGGAGGGGAGAAGCTGCAGTGCGATGTGAATCCATTGTAAATGATTTTAATTCGGGAATGTACCCCTTAACCCACTATCGAGCATCGGATATCTAGGAAACGAAATGCGAAAACTTGTAAAAATGAGGTATATTCAAAAAACAACTATTTTATAGCAAACGAAAATATTTACTTCATCGTATGAAAAAGATGCGCTTGATTTATCGAGTTTTTTTATCAACAAAAATCCCAACAAACGTTAGCTTGACAACAAATTGTTGATTTGCGAATCAGTCATTCAATTTGTGAACTGTCAAGATGAGCACGCAATACACAAAGAGACAGACGCGTCCCACAAATTCACGACCAACAAATTCTCGATGGAATGTCAGTTTTCACAAATTCTTTCCGTATTCTTTTTATTATTATTGTTGATTGGCCTTTAGGTCTATTGCGCCCGCCTTTTAATGCCTTTACTCTCTTTCGAGTTCCCCTCACATACAGTTCTTTTCAGAGTACTTTTCAGAGTGTTAAAAATGACTGTGCCAAGATGGACGAAAACTATTCTGAAATGATGTCCTGTGCCTTCACTACTTCCTCTGATAGTAGGCTCTTGCTCAGATATCTTTGGCTTGTGAGGGCTAGTGCTTCACATAATTGCAGCACGTGTTCTGCAATTTCTTAAAATTCTACAAAACTCTGTAGAGACCTTCTTCTGATACCCCTAGTTTCCTTAGGAGCGCCCTGAGTCTACACCTGCAGTGACATGTTAGGAAGCTTAATAGGATATGGAGGATATATGCCTCGAAGCTAAGTGATTTGATCTTTATTCTAGGTTCCTGTCTAGTTCTTTATGTCTAGTAACCTTCTTCTCTGAGGACATGATATCGCAGAGGGAAGAATGGTTGGGACCTGTAAAGGGTTCTAATACCAGTGCTATGCGAATGAGAAAACTCCATATGAATGAAATGTCAGAATTTTCCAAGTTCGCAAATCTATCTGACGTGAGTTTTGTTCTAGGTTCCTGTCGAGTTCCTTCTTTCTAGGACACCTTCTTCTCATGACATGATATCGCAGAGGGAACAATGGTGGGGGGCCTGTAAAGAGAATTGTAATTGGTTTGAATTGGGTGCTTTCAAGATATCCGCATGCTATGCTGCGTTACCTATTTTAAGGACTTGCACGTGCAGGCAGATACCGCAGAACAGCCAATTTTTCACTGACTAGTTCATATTGGTTCCAAACATAAGAGACTCAGAAATCACATAATGTCATGTAATAATATGGGGATCTATGGTAGCATCGAGAGTAAATAAAATGTCTTCTGAAAAAATCGTTTGTGTATGGTATGGAGTACCTAAAGATCGTTGCTTATGCGGTGAGGCAGCAGTAGAGAGGATATACTTGGACCAAAGTTAGTGAACTCTGGAGCCCCGCGCATCTTCAGAAACTACTTCGTCAATACACTTACAGGGAGCTTTTTACGTGAAATAGACTTCTTATAAGTGGATCACTTATAAGACTACAGACCTTGTTGAACAAAGCCAGAGGCACCCGACTTGCAGAGATGGTAGGGATGATAGGAGATGTATGGGTTCAGTTACTTCAACATTCTCAAGAGCAACCTGCATCAAAAGCGTTTGCACGAAAAGCTTAGGATTGTAACGTTTTTTTTTTGTCTCCAATATCTTTCCACTTGTGAGAGAACAATAGCATGCCAGCACAAGTGGTTGCTGAAAAGCTAGGCCCTGGTCCTCTACGGGCTGTAGAGGTCTCTTTTGAATTTAAATCTTTGTTTAGAGTAGACAACATTATGCTGTTTACTTACTTTTGAGATTGACTGTATTTATGTAAGTAGATGAATTCCACCATTTCCAGAAAAAATTCTTGTCTTCAGCGGAAATGATCACACTCGCACATACTCATACTCTCATATTTTTGGGATTTCCAAGAACTTGTTTGGTCAAAGGTTTTGAAATTCAATCTTGAATTTCATACTTAATTGGTGGAAAAAGGACAGACATTATTTCAAGATGTGTAGTACAATGCGCTGGTCCAAATAGGACCAAATTCATTGGTCAGGAACAAAATTCGACACGTAAGATGTGTTAAATCTATGACGCAGAGTGACAATATGAACAATTCATGTTTCAAAACAAACAGAAAACTTAGAGACGTCAATATAATCACTGATAAGCTGTCAAATCGATGCGGGGCAGTAAATGCTCATAAACAATATTTTCGCGAATAATCTAGACCAACAAAAAAACATTTAAATTTATTATCTCCAATCATGATTGTCTATGTGTAGGTATAAGTAATTGTTTAAAACAACATGCGCATGGAAAACTTTAGCCGGCATTTTAATTCTTATAAAGCGAGCAGTGTACACGTAATCAATTTCACTTTTTTTTTTGAAAATACACCCGAATACTTGACATCTTATCGCATTTATATACATATATATTATATACATATATATCATTTGTTAACTAAGCCGTAAATGCAAAACGTGTTATCAATAATTGTTTTTAGGACACAAAATATGTTTGAGACGATCGTATACCCAAAATTGAAAAAAAGTTGCAAACTTTTAGTTGTGTGCATGTTTTTAAAAAAAATTGATTCTCCACTTAACCTTTGCGACCAGAATGCAGTCGGGGAATTTACATCAGTATCTAAATGTGTCTTAAGGACATGTCTAGCAAAATATGCACTTTGCGAACATTATGTGGGAGATATTATGTATGTGTCCCAACAGGTTTGGAAGGTTTAAGAGGTAGGTGATTCGAGTTTTTAGAGGTTTGAGAGGTTGAACATCATAACCGGAGTCCCCTCTTCCATTCTTATTTTTGAATAACAAATATTAAACAATAAACAGTGGCCGCCATGGCGTAGTGATAGGTGCGTGGACTTCTACGCCTGAAGTTTCCGATCATAGTATCTTACTTCCCTTGTCTCTACATGGGATCCTGTAGATGTTCGTGGCGTAACTACTAAAGAACTCCAACTCTCCGTTAACCGATAATGAAGCCTATAATCCTCTACTTACCCTTCATACTAACCGATTGACGTTTGGGATGGCATCTGGTAGTAGTAAGCTTTTAATTGCTAGAAGTTCGGCCAGCGGCTTGATTTTATGCAAATGGTATTCCCGGCCCAGTTAAGTCACTTCGTCATGGCAAGCATTTATGAAGGGGGTATGCATGCTTATGTAAACCAGAAATGAAGTATGATAGAAATGCCGGAATCCACAGCTGATTGGACCCTAATCCATCGACGAATTTCAGAGACTTTTTGACAGTTATTTGTGCATTTTTGACGGTTATTCACGAAATAATGTGAATGCCGTTCTCTGATTGGTCCAATTGGCTTATTGATCTTGTATAGGGTATGCAGTGAGGTAGTCGATATGATATGATAAGTTAGTGTTCGGATTTATGTGATCTTCTCGCATTCACCTTGGGTTCCAGAACCCTAAACCAATTTGAGCGAACTCTCAAGTACAAATGGAGTTCGCTAATTTACTTTTCCTCCAATTTGGTGAAGTTCGAGGTTGATCTGAACCCTTTGCTGGCACCTTTGTTGTGTAAATTTCCACCAGTTTGAATCATACCAGTCACGTCTCAGAGTCGCAGTTCCTTAGTTGCGATAAATTCTATGAAATGTTGGTCTGAACCACAGGCACCACGACGTTTCCACATTTCACCGCATCTGATTAAGCTGAAACAGCATCGAGTTTTGTGAGCTGCTGATTCGGTTATGTGATTTTTAAATACAGTCTCTGGTGAAGTTTCCGCAAGCTTAGTAATGGCCACTACCAGTAAGGTGACACAACTCCCAAGAAGAGTCGACTCTTAATGTAATATTCGTTCAACGATATAAACTCGTCCACGAATAATATTGGGTGTAGTCAGTGGAAATATAAAGAATTGAACATTAGAATTGAGCAATGGCTCTAGTTCGAGCAGTCGAATGGACAGCGGGTTCTTGGGTGAAGCCACAAACACTCCCAAGCCAGTCCCGACATCCGTCTTAAATCCATGTAGGCTTTCAAAAAAAGCCGGTTGGGAATAAGATGTTAAAAGTATTTTCGGGTCTCGAACCGTACAGGGAAGTCAGTTTGCATCTGAATCTTCTTTGCATGGTATGGAGTATCTAAAGATCGTTCCTTCTGCGGTGAGGTAGAATAGAGAGGATATACTTGGACCCATGTGAGTAAATTCTGCTGCCGCGTGAAATTTCAGAAACTTCTTCGTCAATCCACTTACGGAAAGCTTTTTATGTGAAATTTCTTATAAGACTGCAGACCTTGCTGAATAAAGCCAGAGCCAGCAGAAATGGTAGGCAGTATTATTTCCTTATCTTTGCCTACACAGCCCTTGTAGAAGCAGTTCAGAAAAGTCTTCTAGATTGTGAACCTAGGAGACTAAGATCAACCATAGTTAATCGCATTTTCTAAACAATAACCGTTAAATATCGGTTAACGCTTTTTTTTCCAAACTGAGTTTAGACTAATTCATGATTATACAATTTAACTCCATTCAAGGTCCGTTCAGCTTTTGAAATGGCTTTGTCCAAAGTCAATGATACCGAAAACGAACAGGAGAAAAACCTACGTGAGGCAACGCGTCATTTCCGAGGCATCGAGAAACCTCTAAAATATGGCCCAGCGATAGGAACGTTGCAAGAGCTGATAACTGCATTGTATAAGGAATTTGAAACCAATTACGTTGATATCGAAATGGTTAACCACATCCTCATGTCGTACAAGTCCAACCCAAAAGAATGGCATAAGTTTGCGAAGTTCGATCGTTTCAAGTAAGTTAAATAGCAAAATATGATTACAAGCTGAGATTAACATTTAAATACATTTTGAATAGATATACTCGCAATTTGGTCGATGCAGGAAATGGAAAGTTCAATTTGATGATTCTTTGTTGGGGAGAAGGCCATGGTTCCGCAATTCACGACCACTCCGATTCGCATTGCTTTATGAAAATACTAAAAGGAGAACTAGTTGAAACTCGCTACCACATGCCAGACGATAAGGATACCATGATCAATGCAGTAGCGGACATTGGGCGCAGCTCTGATGATAATGCGAATGAGAACCTTAGTGAGAATCAGCTTAAAGAAGCCGGAAAGACGCCAATGGCTCTTAACGATGTGTGTTACATCAATGGTAAATAGAAGTTTGAATCCTCAAAATCGTTTTTGAAAATTGTTTGCTGATCAAAATCTCTCTGTGTTTGCAGATAACCTGGGCTTACATCGTGTGGAGAATCCTAGTCATACAGACGGCAGTGTCTCGTTACACTTATACTGTCCGCCATTCAATTCATGTTCTGTGTTTCAGAAGAATTCGGGCAAGAAAATCGAATGCCAAGTAACCTTCTGGAGCAAGTACGGAGTGCGTCAATCACAAACGAAAGAGAACTAAAAAAACAACACCGGTGGCTTGGCTTGGTTTTCACAACTCAAAACTTAATTAGACTAAGCATTTTTTAAGTGGATTCAGCAATTCAATTTCTTCATATTCTATTGGTTGGTGTAATGTCGGCTGCGCGTGGTGGCCGCTTTTTTGAGTACCATAATATAAAAATTATTTTTATTATTTATTTAAATGTGTGTTTTCATTCTAAAATCACGTGCTTTTACTTGAACCGATGAATGAAATTCAATGATGCAGATATCCGCCTGAGAGGAACGAGAACCCTTTACGAGTCCCCTAGCAAAAAATTCCATCGACTTTACTAGTTTGGTCACATCGAGCGAATTTTGGCGTCTTTTGCCCGAGCTAATTTTTCGAATCCGTGTCTCAAGGTTCGAAAAGGAGAGGAAGACCAAACACCCATTTTAAAGACCAAGTTCCGTCTTGATCAGCAGAAGCACCGTGCCCATGACCGTCAGCGGTGAAAGGCAACTAATGCTCAGGCCACAGACCCCGAGGGGGCATTTCTAGGTCGAATTTGAATCTATGAAAACTTGAACTATCATTCCTCAGCCAAAATCTACTTCTTATCTGTTATCAGCATGAGTACGAGAAGAGTTGACGATGTTTCTGTTTGTTACGGAATTCATTGAGATCAGAGAAATGTAGTCAACCTCTTCAAATGTATGTATCAGTGTAACATGAGCAAAGTGTGTTGTTCTTCAAGCGACATAGATGATCAGTGATAGCCAAGGTAAGACTGTGCCCTGAATGGATTGGACTCTATGTTCTCGCCACACACTATTGCATTTCATTAACTACAGCAACCCGCTTCGTTTTATTGATAATTTATTCTGTACCATGTCTTTCCACGATGTTGGATTCTAGAACTAGATTGAAGGAACACTCTAACAACTCACCACGTGCCGACGAAAGACGTTCTTGTTTATATGAACAACAGTACAATTATATTTTAAGTCCTTTTCCGCTTTGGGCATAGAATTGCCCAAAATAATCGGAACTTCATATTTATTTATAAACATAACATTTCCCATAAAAATATTTTATTACATCATACATTAGGTATGCTTTCGGGACCTTTTGATAGAACTGACTTCATTGTTTTCATCATAGTCGGTATCAAACCGACGTGTTTGTCCACACACTGAACTGCACATCGTTCAAACTGGTCTGTATATTTCGAAATCTCCGCTTCATTAGGACTGGGAGGCATCTTTAACTTCACATCATCATTGCATTGCTGAAATAGGATAACACATGTGTTAGGTAATCAGTCTACAAGAACCGACACAATACATACCATAACACATCTTTGCAATCGGCCCTGGAATTCGCCGAGTTCGTGTTGAACATAACTCTGGGCTTTTGTAATCGGTCGCGAACACCTGTCGACGCAATTTTGAACACTGTCAACACTTGCATTCATATCTTGGCAACATTTCGCTGCACATAAATGCATGTCTATCTGGAAGAATTTAATACATTTTAAGATCCATCTTGCTAATCAGTGGACACGATCTTAACCTTAAAAACCATCATTCGAATTCTTTCGGTATTACCTGCATTTTGCGTAAATGTGATTTATCCATGTCATCGATCATTTGGGTGACAGCTTGTTCAATTCTTTGCCGCTGTTGTTGAATCATCTTGTTTTATTTATAATAGATATAAATTTAATAAAATAGAAATTGACTCTTCCGCTGACGAAATTCTGCCGAAACCCTGTGATGTTAAATGTCAATTGTGGTTGTCAAACTATTTCTCATGACAACTGACAAGATGAATCGTTCACTCGATTTGACACAATAGTTGTACATGCGCTGATGAATGATAGTAAAATAGGGTACACCGTGTTATTTTCAAGGAAATATGAACATTTCTATGAAGGGCCTACATACAAATTTGATTGATTAATTTGTCATGGAACGACAAGATAGAAATGTATATTTCTGGCTAGTGCTTAGAATACGAAATTGCGTTCATTTTAAAGTTCAGTTTGGCAATTGTCAAACTTATGAAATAAACTCTTATATACGAAGTTTTTTTTTTTAAATATAAACTGCATGGCTTAGGCATCATTGCTGTGGCTGGGCTTGCCGCCAACACCTCTGCTGTATTTAATACACAGGGGCTAACAAGATTTGATTAATTTTTTCTAAATACAATGTAATTGAAACAGAACTTACCTTACGAACTAACCCTTTTTTTTTTGACAAGCATTCATAAACTTTAAATGTCAAGATTTCCTAACCACTTTGTGGGGGAGGCTTCGAAATTTGTTCGAAATGTTGGTGGAAATAAGGTGGTATGTGTGTTTATTGGAAGATAATGTTTGACAGTTTTGTTTCTGCTTAAAATTGATCTTTGGTTTCCTGTTTTAAGTAGATATTAAACAAATCAACTGACTAAGTAATCCAAAACACGATCGTAGACTAAAATATTGCGAGTGAAAACTTGAGAAAGGGTACCGAATTTGGACAGTTTAGTTGGACAGTCTTGTGAGTTTAGCAAATATTTACCAAAACAACAAATAAGAAGAAGCAAGACTTTCTTTCGCAACAAAGGTAAAGATGTAATTCGTCTTATTGAGGAAGAAGAAGAAGATGGGTTTGTTTTTATTTTTCTCATTAAAAAAGCCGGCTATTGCGTATCGCTGTTTTTTTTCATGTGTGATTAACAATCTCGCTTGCGAATACACAAATCTACAAATGTACGTATGGAAGTGGAAAAATGTGATACATATATGCACAAATATTGCGCAATAACGAAACTAAGTTGCTTGTTTGTTTTATTTTTAAATGCGAATGCGGGAAAATGATTATTTGATGAAAAGTGGAGAAATGTTCGGTTAATTAAGTGACAGTGTATTTACATTGTATGCTGTGAATGTAGATGGGATATTCCAATTACTTTTCCATGCATATTTGTTCCATTTCTCACAACATCCATTTCTTATCAAAAATCCTCGCACTTTACAGGTACAGGCACGCAGCTTCAATGAACATCATCTCAGTATAGCATATGGCGTCAGAATTGCTAGATGATCTTTGTAAACAAATATACACTTGTAGGCGTTGTAAACAGGTAAATCCCAACCAAGAGTGGGTGCTTCAAAATAAAGAGAACAAATAAATTACAGACATTTACGTCGAAACACGATCAACTAATGCATAAAAAAGAAAAACACGATCACAATCCAGCCGAAAATAGCTATGTCTGCAATTTGTGTCAAAAAACGTTTGCCAATCATGGCAACTTAGAACGCCACATGAAAGTCCACAATGATGTCCGACCTCACATCTGTTCAGAATGTAATAAATCATTTGCACAGGCCGTGAATTTGCAGCGCCATTACTCAGTTCATAACGGTGAACGGCCGTATCAGTGCCAAATGTGTGACAAATCCTTTACGCAACAGGGGAACCTGCGTCGTCATGAACTAATTCACACAGGTGAAAAACCATTTCAATGCGAAAGATGTAGTCGTTCGTTTTCACAGCGTATAAATCTCAAAAAGCACATGATGGCCCATCAAGGCTATCGGCCTTATGTCTGCGGTGTATGTCAGAAATCATTCATACAATCGCAGAACTACAAGAAACATCTGACGAAACATCAAAAGGAAATCGCCAGACAGGAAGCAGCCGATGCTGCATTGGCAAAGGTTAAAATTGAACAACCTCCGTGAGTCCGAAGGTGCATTTGTATACTCATTATTTATTTGTTTACTTCACAGAATGTATGGCGCTGCATTAGCTAAAATCAAAATCGAATCTAAGTATGTACGTTTAAATTTGTAAGTAGAAGAAAGAATCAAATACACAAATCGATTATCCCATTTCAGTGAAGAGGATGAGTACGGGATCTGTCGAGTTGATTTCGATCAGTTTACGAATTTCGAGTCACACGCGGCGTTTTGTGACAGCGTAGTAGTTGGCGTGGTTGAGGCCGCAAACAATACAGAACATAACTACAGTAGGAGTTGAGAGAAAAACAAAAACAAAAACAAAGCTAAATTTAAAGGATATAATACTTACGTCGAATAGGTATTTTCTCATCTTAACAGCACTCGGCATATTGTTTAAATTTGTATGTAAATATATGATATAGTAAAACATTAAGTTTTGTAAAGATTTTAATCCCGGTGGGACATTAAAAATGCCCACGAAAGTTTAGTTGAGCGGGAAAGTCTACAGTTGATGTGGTTGAGTAGCTATGAACATGGTTTTGGTGGCTACTCAATCCCGCAAATGTATTAAATCTTTGAATAGAATAGTTTATACGACTGTTACTCTACTATTAAAAGTGCACTTGCGTGTACATTTGTGCATGCAAGACAAAAACATTTCAAGGAATTTTTTATATTCTAGTTGAGTTGGAGGAAGTTCATTTAAAGGTGACTGATGGAACGGGGCGTATGCGGATTTGATTTGTGTACAAAGCAAAGTGTTGATGGTTCAAGCGAACTTCGTCGCTCAGGCAAGCATTGTGGATTGAATGGGAAGGGATTCTTAATTTGAGGTTATACATTGATGAGAGGTCGTGCTAGGTAGAGATTTGATGATGAGGGACGCGTTTCGTTCCTTATGAGGTAGAAAAATATCGGGTGCAATAAGCAAAAGGTGGGTTAGGTGGATAACCTGGCGGTGCTATCATGAACGCGTCACTTGGAGAGTTCGAATTGTTCACGACGAATTGCGAAATTTGCCCTACCAGTGTAAATTTGGGTGACATCCTACAAAGCTAGCTACCTATCCTCAACTTGTTCTGGTAAATTACGCCACTCCACTTCTGTGAGCCAGTTTATGTTTGATGTCTAAACTAAAGTTGGTTGTGTTGTTAGCGAGGATCTATGGAAGTTGAAGTCTTTCACTGTCTGTTTTACGGAAAGACTCATTTCTGCAGCATCCGTTTCAGTATCTGTAAACCACTTAGGGCATCTAGAGTGAACAACTGATGTATGCCATAAAATACCGTACAGGCGATGTTGAGAGGGGCTGATCTCTGCTCATGAGGAGCGAATTTTGTTTGCGTCCTTCGCCTAGAGGTTTGAATTAGTGATGGGCTCATTCGAATGATAATCGATTAATGCAACGTACATCTCGATTCCCATCTTGTGTAAGTACAGTCGACTCTCGACTTTTCGAAACTCAAGGGACCTTAGAAAAACTTCGAATAAACTCAAAAAAAAGCATGTTTGAAACATGTATACAGCCGGGAAAAGATCAAAACAAAAAAAAAACGAACGAATCTAATTACCGAGAGGAAACCAGCTACTGCTTACCAATTTTACGTAACTTTCCGCTAGCATCGAAAAGACAAACTACTTCAAAAGGGCAACCCCGATTTAGAAAGCATTGAGGGATGGTCATTGTGTGACATCAGCTGGTAACCTCATAGACATACAAATACGATTGCTGTCAAACCTGTACGCACCTGCCAAGACGCAGGCTGTGAAAAGATCAAATGTCCATTTCTTACATACATACACTTTATTTTATTCAATAATGGTTTTAGTTCTTGTTCTTTTGTTTTAGAGATTTGACTACGGCTATAAAATAAACTAAACATTTTTTTTTTGTTTTAATAAATAAACTATGAATTCATCTTAACTCATTCACGTATTTTGAATTGCATTTGTTCTTACATATCTTAAACGAAGAGATATTTGTGTATACACATGTATAACGTGTTGAAATCATTGTAAAATAAAATTAAAACGTTTGTATATATATATATATAATTAAAGTATCATTGCAAAAGATAATGTGTGCACAAAAAGAAGCACAAGCAAAACAAGATGTTCTACGATGGCACGCCACAATATTTTCCGTTCTGTTCTGTTTTCCTTTTTCTGTGACCAACGTGCGTGGTCAATAGTCGAAGTTATTGCGAAGCGTTGTACGCATCCAAATGCATGTTCTTTGACTGCGAATGCAAGAATTGCACATATTCTACATCGTCAAATTCTCACTCGTGAGCCATGCATTCGTGAACTTATGTTTCGTTTGTGTTCGTTTTTGCTTGTTACGCACTCAGTCAAACTGCAGATAGCACATAATAATACTCTCGATTCTCTCAATTAATGTCACAACACGATCACCCACAATAAGCGTTACCCGATTCTGAAGAGGTGAGGTGATGCAAATATACGTGCGCACGAGATAAATTATAATAGTAAGGGCTAAACATGTTTATGTCCGTTGCGATATTTGCACTTAATCATGTCTAACGTACACCTAATTCAAGTATTTGTACAATTTAAGAACAACTGACGTTTGCTTTTTAGCGGTTAATAATAGTCTTCACTTAGCGTGCTATAGATCATTGAAAGACGTGACAGTCCCACAGCGTTACTAATAATTGAAAGTTATTAATTAATTGTTTGATGTCTATGTATACACGACGACGATGAGTTACACTTGTACATTAGAGAAAAAAAAATACATCCTTAACTACTGGGGGTATAGATTAATGCGAAATGGATAACGTGATGGATGGTGGGAGTTTATTATAACGCATCCGGGAAGAAATCCTTAAGCAGGGTCGTCCGTCTTTTCTCGGCAATGTCCATCTGATTCTCCAAGTCTCCTAAATCAGTCGTTTCAGCGCGTTCAATTTTCCACGAGAGATTCTCAATCTCTGCTTCAAGCTGAGCCTGAAACATTGAAAACGTTAAGAACATACATTCAACACCGAACCTGAGGCTCCACTCACCTGTTGATATTCGAATAAGACCTTTCGAGGTCCAGCTTCCATGAAGTACGCGTAGGGGTAAGTATACTGTAATGTATACCGACACTTTGCCAAAAGTGATGCCGCATTGAATAGATACTGCCAATCAATCCAAGTACCACGACCCTTCATGACTTTCTCATTCACTCGCGCCTTCAGGCGATCCAATGTCTGCTGCTCGAGCTGTAAACTCTTCGAATGATTCTCCCAACGTTCGTAGTAGTGAAGGTACTTTTTGAGTGCTTCGCGGGCTTGCACATGCACCGATTCATTAGCTATATTCGGATTGTCTTTGTAGCGAGAACACTCATAGTACTCAGATCCGTGGGTCTTCCAATCGCCAAGACACATCCAACAAAAGTCATGTTTGCAGTTGAAGCACTGCATGTGGTTGCATCCACCGTTCTTCTCAATGCAAATATGACACTTGGGACAGTCTTTGGTATTGGCACTGATATAGTTGGCAGTTTCACTGTCGTCTGCGCATTTTGTTAGCCATTTTCTGATGATTTGACAGTCGGTGGGCGCATGGTAGTCCATGCCGCACTTGAAGCAGAATGACGTTTTACATACCTTGCAAATCGCTCGTTTGGCGCAAATCTCCCCAGAGCGAACGATTATTTGGCAATTTGGACCCGGGCAAAAACGCAGCTCTGGGTGAGATTTGACGTAGTCTCTAAACGCGAATTGCTGGTACTTATCACGCATTACAGGTCGTGTCACCAGATTCAGGACGAGATCTTCTGGGACACGCACATTGCACATTTGTGCCATGCAACCTATGTGAGTTGAGATGCCTTGGAAGATTTGTGTTTCGAAATACATCGACCAGCAGTCTTTACAGAATGAATGTCCGCATGAGAGTGAATAGAATTTATCACCATGCTGTGTGGATGCGCAAACTGGGCACATTTGACTTCGATAAATGCTGGAGTGACTGATGGACGATGTGGGTACGGTATTGTGTCGGTATGAGGAACTGCTAAACGAAGCATATGAACATGTGGCACTCGATGTGGTTGGGGGCGGTTTTATTCGAGCCGATATAAGCAGCGCCGAGGCATTCTCATGATACATATCTACGACAGCTTGATTGTTCCATTTATGCTCAAGCAACAGCGCTTTTGCCAGGGATGGTGTGATTTGTAGAATTGTATTCAATTTCTCCACTGATTCGTTAAGTAGTTTCTCCACCTCTTCAACGGTCAGACATTCGTATTCAAAGTATTCGGGATCTGTTTTTCGTGGGTCTATCCGTTCGATGTCACAATCTTCACCTGGAATGTAATTTCAAATAGAGCGTTAACATAAGGGTAAGATCTTTGTTTTTATTTTAAATTGGACTTATAGCAATGAGCAGAGATCTCTTGATCTCGGCGTCAGTGTTTGTGTTTCCGATCAATTGATGAATGACTGTGCAAAGCGAACTAGACCTCAACGATCGACAAACTCGGTAAGCTGTTTATTGTGTCAAAATGCGTGTATGTAACAACCATAGATGATTGACTAGTAGAAACAAACGGAGTGGACGGGAAGACTCGACTAGGAGTTGCTCTGTTAGCACGAGGAGTGTTCAACGCCGGCTAAATGATATGGGTCAAGGTGTTACATATGTCGAGTGCTCACATAAGGGCATGGGCTTACTAACACCGAAAATATATTGCTAGCTGTAGTTTCGTATATTGTGTCCTAAAACGTTCAACAAAGTACCCAAAACAAATGCGACGTCAAATCGATCATGAGGAAAGTTGAACTAAGGAGGTAACCATAACACAACACAGGAGCAACAACATGATAAGCACGAGGACGAAATAGGAACTTGGAGTTTTTCTTTCCCCCATGAGCATCACAGTGGGTTCTGTAGGATAAAGTAATGGTGAGGTCTCTCGAAGGACCAAGCTGATTTCATATAAGACACTGATCAGTCCCAGTCATGCTGCATGGCGCAGAGGAATTGACAACCTCAAAATCCGATAGAGAAATTATTGCTCTCGTCGAGAGGAAAGTTCTGCGTCTGATCTTTGGTCCTGTTTGCTTTGATGGGATCTGGTGAAGGTGAACCACGTACTTAAGCGGCTCTACAGCGACATGGGTCTAGTCAGCCGTCTACGGTATCTGGGTTATGAAGAGTGTAAGAACAACTTAGCTCCGAAGAGTCTTCGACTTCAAACCTGTGAGACAAAAAGAGGACGCACGCATCTAATGCGGCGCACCCAAGTGGAAAAGGACCTCAACCAACTTGGTGTACGAAACTGGAGGCAGCTAACCAGAGATAGCAATAGTTGGAGAGGCTGGTTAGTTGGTTAGACCCACAGACCCACGCGTCAGCAAGAATTGTCTCTTATGAAAAAACATTCCGATTTCCGTGAATGATAACTAGTTTCAAAGTGGATGCGGAATTAATTCAAACTTAGCCATAAGATAATTTAGTCAATCAGTAGTCGGGATCTCATGAAATTGATGTTTCATCCACACTTTTATTTTCACAAGCATATGATGCGCCTAGACTCGCAATCTTTCACAGCTTAATGAGAACAAGCATGCTTGCTTTCACAGTACGGACAGGACAGTCCAGAGTTCAAATAATCGCGGTTCTGATTAGGTTTTCTATTCTTCCACAAAAGGTAGTGTGCATTCATTTTCAAGTCATTTGTTATTCTCGCTCAAGCAACAGTAGGGACATACTATCAATCTCAATGCACACCACTCACAGTGCCGACCTATGCGTCATGTATCTATTCACCAGGTTTCCCAATCCATAAACCGAGGCAAATTGAAATGATAATCGGCAAACAAAAACAAAAGAGGAAAAAAAACAACAGAAAGCTGAATCAGAATTTATGATAGTCATGCTGTGACGTAAATTGCCATATGGAGACCGCTCTTAGACTATACCGCAAAGCGTGAAGTGTGCTAGTGTGTGATTTTTTTTTCTTTTATTTCTGTCGAATAGTGTGTTGATTTCTGGAAATTCCACTTAGTTTAAGAATTAATTTTTTTGTGTCAAATATTTCTAACATCATGCATTTGTTTTCCTTTCTTTTGCGAACACAATGAATTACGTTGCACATATGTATGTATGGATGTATGTCAATAATTTGTAACTTAAAATAGGCACCTGTCTGTGGACATGACCTGCGACTAACCGAACCTCACCGCGTTACACGTCCTTTATAACCACAAATTATCATTCGAACTGGAAGGTGAAGCCTTCTGCGCACTTTGACGACTTATAATCCGGTACAACGAGTCATTTGATGTTGATTTGGATATTGACAATTATCATCACACACCGTGTGCGAAACTACGAATATACTTCCAGGTGTGACTATATCCAGGTGTTAGGTTAGCAAGCACATGCCCTTGTGTAGACACTGCGCACAAACAATACCTCGGCATTTAATTGGCAATAATGCGTTAACCGATCTAAGGAAATGCATGACTAACCAACCTTAAGATTCAAAGCTGTGACCTTTCGATGGAAACCAAACCAAATAGACAGACGCAGGGATACGAATCGCAAATTAACGCTTTTTTATGTTATACTCACAGTGTAATCGCTGTTTATGGACAAAACAAAAATGAGTAATAATGTCTAGGCAGTGTATGTACCAAAACACCCCCAAACTTTCAATGCCAAGTAGTTGCGTTCATTAAAAGTTCAACATATGACCTTCAGTGACATTATCACTACGAAGAGAACTTGAATTGAGTGCGGTTTATTGACAGCCATAAACAAATAACATTAAACTTCCGCAGATAGACTGGCAGACTTAACACATAAAAGGTGCTTGAACTTTATCTTTGCCAAAGTAGACACATCGCTGGGGTCTTTGAAAACATCAAACATCATTGCAAGATGTTAAAAGATCACTATGCCATTGCACCCTGACCTTGATTTCGTCTCGATTGCGGAAGGAGGAGACGGTGACGACAAAGATAAATATTTATACTTCATTCATTTGCATGACCAGGTAAGCGCAGTTGTAGTGAATACCTGTTCTAGGTACATCATCGAACTTCAACTATAATAGGGCAAAAAAGCATGTGAAGAGTGTCTTCATAGAGCGCAGGTAGTCACAAAGCCCCCATCCAGTGGAATCAAACACTCCGAAGGCCAGTGTAGTGTAGTTGTAGCTGTGCTGTGATATTTTTTTCTTCGTCTTGTCTCTCCTCCTCATTTTCTTGCTGGCAATAAACTTTTGAATGTCATTTCAGGAAAATTTTGAGAGCAGTGGGGGTCGCATCGCATTGGTTATAAAAGTAGTCACATGGAGAAGTATTGATTTTCCGAGAATCATTTTCTCAACCTCTTACCTCCTGCTCGGCCGTAAACACTGATACGCACACAGACACAACGTCAGAGATGAAAATGGGAAAATCAATATTTATGTGTAGACGAGTGCAGTGTCTGTAACCAGTGCACTGTACACAAAGGTTTTTCGTTTTTCCCTGAAGTCAATGTAATGAAATGTATGTGGCGACTTACCTAGATTGTAATAATCATCGTACTCGCAATCATTATCCGAATAATCCATATCAGAGTCGGCTGACATATTGATTGGCAATTTTTCTTTCTCGTCTTCGTCAATGGATTTTCCAACGAAAATCATCAAATGGTGGAGCAACTGGGGGGGAGCACACACTACTAAATGCACTTAACGCATTCGGGTGGGTTGGCACACAAACACAAAGCTTTCGCTTAAAATTTCTTCTAAATCCTAATCTCCGTTTGGATACATATAGATGTACTTTATGCGCGGTTCCGAATTAAATATTTAACAACTCAATTAATAAAAGGGATATCTTAAGTATTTCAACGGCACAAACACAAAGGAAATTTAACAAGAGAGTGTTGAAAAGAAATTAACCTGCACTCGATCGCACTGTAGACCTTTTTTGTTGTATTCGATAATTTGTTTGACAGATGACACTTGAAGTTGGAAGAAATTCATTTTTTGATCCAGGGATGTTAAGAAATGAAATGGATGTATTGATTTAATTCTAGTGTTCTTTATCGATAAAATATACTTCCCAGAGGGAGTTGGATAAGTGTTTTCATTTTATTGAATGAAAATGTTCCCTTTTAAGGTCGTAACACGTTCGTACATTTGAAGGTCTGGGATTTGACATCAATTTAATGCGCATTCAATCGCTCGCTGAATGCACCCCGAATGTATTCTTGTTTGAATAGTGTACAGCTGACTGCTATGTCAGCTCCAAGTGTCACTTAAGCTGTGAAGTGGAAAACAAAACAAATCTGAGCGTCTCTATAATGTCGGCAAGTGGAAGTTCATTTACGTTTAAAAAACGGACTTTAAAAAAGCAGCAGAACCGCAAGCGCCGTGAATCTACATCAGACTCAGGTAAATTGTAATACATCAATAAAATGATCATTCAAACTTTCCTTTGACAGACAGTGATAGCGGCGAGGAAAAATCAGCAGTAGTCCGAAATGAAGGTCGGCGCAAGCGATCAAATCCCAACTTTCAGAGTACAAAACTGCTTTCAGCGAAGCGAGAAAAGCAAGCAACACAAACGACGTCCGAAGAGGATGAAGCAGATAATGATGTTGGAGTAAGTTATAAGTCCAACAAAAGCGCAATGCCGCAAGGACCCGCAGATCAAGGTGCGACGGCGATCAATGAATTTGAAACGGAACTCGATCGTGATGCTCAGGCAATTCATGCAAAGGCTATAAAAATCAATGAGGAATTGGAGGGAAAAGAAGACGATAAAATTTATCGAGGTATCAACAACTATGCGCAGTACTACAAAAAGAAGGACACCGCTATGGGAAATGCTAGCTCGGGCATGGTTAGGAAGGGTCCGATGCGAGCTCCAGCACACTTGCGAGCAACGGTCCGGTGGGATTATCAGCCGGATATATGCAAAGATTACAAGGAAACTGGATATTGTGGTTTTGGAGACAGTTGTAAATTCTTGCATGATCGCAGTGACTACAAAGCGGGCTGGCAATTGGAGTTGGATCATGCCACTGAGCAGCGTGGCGAGTGTGAGTCTGACGGGGACGACACGAAGTACGAAATTCATTCCGATGACGAGGCCCTGCCCTTTAAATGCTTCATCTGCAGGGATAGTTTCACCAATCCGGTTGTAACGAAGTACGTATTTGGAAATTGATTAGAAGTTTAATGTTCACTAATGATCTTTCGTTTCGCAGATGCAAGCATTATTTTTGTGAAAAATGTGCATTGGAGAACTTTAAAAAGTCAACGCGATGCTTTGTGTGCTCCGTTCAAACCAATGGAATCTTCAATCCTGCAAAAGAGCTCATAGCAAGATTGAAAAACCGACCTGATATCGGTGCGTCCTCAGACAGTGATTGATTTTTCTTATTAGTTGTGAATAAATTTAATAAAATTTAACATAAGTTTGTTCTTTTTATTTCTGAAGTTGAAGTTGAGAAGTAAACATTTCGGGGGGCGGGGATTGTTGCTTTTAGAGCCCGTTGGCGTGGAGTCGCTGTTGACGTTTCGAGGGGATTGTGCATGAGTGCTGTGAAGAGTGATAGATCACTGTAAAGTGTGATTAAATCGATCGTGCTAAGTGCAAAGAGTGGGGTACAGTATTTTTTAACCTTATTAACTCTTACATGAATAAATACAAGTGTTAGAAGCAGAGAATTACAAGTCTTTGAGTTTTGTTTACTAAATGCTAGAGCATGGTTTTGACATGTCTATGGTTAAGTTGTGCCAAATCTCTTTTTTGCGTACAGGGTGTGACTTTTATTGTAGAAATTATATCACTTTTTAAATAAGAATTTTATTTTTTAACTTTTTATGTAGGCTGCTGTGCTTCTTGTACTTACTCAATTCTTGACTCGTTTCAGATTGAGGAAAAAACAAACTCAAAAATGGATGAACCATGTAGCAAAAAAAAGAGAATTGAAACTTCCGACGAGATCTATCAAATAAAAGCCATTCTATCTGAGGAATTAATAAATCCCATTCCCACCGAGGAAGTCATAATCAGCACCATTGTAAATAAAAAGTCAATATCTGCAATCATTCTCGAGTTGTCTCGTTGTTTGCCATTGACAAACCTGCAGCACCTGAAGCGTGTGAGGCAAAATGAAATTATTCTATGTAGAAAATCAGATCTATCCTGCTCGAATCTGCCGACCGTGATTGTTGCGGATGCGATCAAGAAACATATAATTTCCCAAGGGATACCGATTGAAATGGCATCGTCACTTTGTGAAAAGCTTTCAGAAGTTCAAGTTGCATCATTCCCACCCAAGTTACGATGGCAATATGAAACTGTAAATCAGATATGGCCTTGCAAATTTCATCCAAATCGTTATTTAGAATCACTTAACAACGGATCGATATTCTCAAAAACCGAAACTGACTTTCATTGCGCAATTATTTCTCTGATAAAAAAATTAGCCATTCAAGAAAACAACATTTTCGGTATCTGTGTGGATCCAAGGTCGAACTCTATTGTTTCCCTAGCCGGTTCAAGGGCGGATGAGAATCCACTGATGCATTGTCCAATGGTACTAGTCGATAACGTTGCAAGGAGTCAGAATGCGGGAGCGTGGGTATGCAAGACTGAGCAGTTCCATGAGTCTTCAGGTGACGATCTTAACTATCGAGGTATTCCTGAATATCTTTATAAGGCCATAGAATGGTTGAATGTGGGCGCGAAGTTTGGAGCTGAAAATATTAAACTGCAGGATGGTCGAGTTAAGATACCTGAAGATGTACAAAGTGAAGACAATTTGTCGAAGTATGGACCGTATCTGTGCACCGGATATGATGTATATTTGTCGGTTGAGCCATGTTTAATGTGCTCTATGGCCTTATTGCATAGTCGGACTCGAAGGATATTTTACACAGACTCGTCATCAAACGGAGCCCTCGGAAGTCGGATGAAGTTGCACACAATCAAGGAACTCAATCATCATTATGAAGTGTTTCAGTGTTGTACTGAACTAAAGAAAGATTAATAAATTATGTTTTATGAAGGATGTCATGTTTTTCGTACTAAATTTCTGAGGTCGCAAATTAATACATAGAAGGAGATCGAAGATCACCAACTTTGAGCTATTAAACGAATACCTATTTCCTGCATATAGTGCAGCGTCTCTAACAAGCACATGAACCCATCAAAGCGACTTCTATGAAAATGGCACGAGTCCTTTCAAAGTCCAATCTCTGATGATTTTTTCCCATCGGAGCTGTTCAAATATGGGGCTGTAGTTCTAGTAGGGATCAAGCACAAGATCATCTGAGAGATTGATAGCTTTTCTAGCGTTTGAAATATAGGCTCTATTTGCTCCATCGACAAACATACCTTGTGCTAAATTGTCAAGCCATATCATGTCGCCTATAAAATCTTTTCAGGTCAACTGTCCGAACGGCTAGAGTATCAATTACAAATGGAGTTTGTCACATGTTAATGCTGTGCCTCGCAAGAAGCTCTGTCAGTCATGATATGAATGTTTGGTTAGATTAGAGTGCCTCACAACTTAGGCCCTAGTCTAGGGCTGTTTTGGTGTTACTATCCAACTCAAAGGAAACCTTAGCTACTCGCATACACGTCAACAACTCTAGTATAACAGATGTCTACTTTGTTACTGTTCTGGACTACAACCACTTAGAAGGTCTTTTGTCTTGATTGTTGAATTTTTCCCTCCGACAATTCTTCTACGCTCTCTTCGTGTCTGCTGCAAGAGTAGGGCAGTTCCCGAGGTAATGGAGGGTTGTATTCTCATCCTCTTCATCACTCGAACTGCTGCAAAAGTCATTATAAGGTACTCCCATTTTCCTTGCTCGATTGTCCGTAAGGCAGTAACTACAGCAATACGGTGTCTCCTCATTTAATGCCAAATGCATGGCAGGCTGTTTTTCTAGTTAATTCGTCGTCACGGATTCAGCAGAGGGCAGAATTTAGTCTTACTCATCTTCTTCTGAATCTCCTTCAGACATAGATGGCATTGCTTTAGATTTAAGTAGTGGCGTGTCCAGAACCTTTATGGTCTTCCCGTCTATCGAACTCATTGGTGCACCGCTTCTTGAATTAAGCTTTTACTTATGTTTCAAGTACACTACAGCGAATTGTCAAGCTGATTCCCGTAAATATCCAAGGGAAGCAAATGCAACATAATTTTCTGGGCTATGGTGGGGATCTGAGTATCCCCGCGATGTTGTTCTCTGGACTCTGCACATTGAACTTCGACGTTCAAGATGACGCTACGGAATCAAGAAACAGGAAAGTCTCCACAGATCAAATTATCCAAAAACCCTTATGAGTTCAGATTTGAAGCAGATGCATCAATGTGCGCTTAAACAGACTATCTCTAGATAGTTGCAGCAGGTTTGATTGCCTCTAGTCTCAATGTTTCTGTCCTGACCTCGTCTAAGAGGACAGAGTTCTTAGTTACTGCTACCTATGCATGGTCTGAACACCAACAGGACGGCCAGTTTCCGAGTGTTTGACTTGGTCTTTAAACCGGAGATTCAGTCTTCCTATCCTGCTCGAACCACGGGGCAGGAATTCGAAGACCCTCTTAGCTGGAGCATTGTTGACCATGCTGCTAGATGTGGCCAAGTCAGTACAATCGATGACTGGTAAAATAAGTCCGGACTGGTAGACAAGATCTGGTAAAATTAGTCTTTTGTAGATCATGATTTTGGTCCTTCGAATCAGGAGTTTTGACCAACCGCAGCGCTTGTCGATGGTAATTGTATGTTGGGTCGCCACTAGGATGTCGATTGTGGAGTTCACGTTTGTTCCGAGGTAGACAAACTTAATCACCTCAAAGTTGTAGCTGTCGGTCCTAATGCTTTGTCCCAGATGGTTTGTGACGGAGACGTTCTTGCTCAACAGCATGTATTTCGTTCTATCCTGACCTTTGGGCCAGCTTGTTTCGCCTCTTCTTCAATCGTCTCTGAAAACTTCGACTACTGGAAGTTAGGAGCGCACGACGATGTCGATGTTATCTGAGTAACCCAACAGTTGAATTGATTTGCAGCAGATTGAATAAATCACATGGCTGTGCATCTCTTTGCCGAAATTTGCCCGCCTCGAGTGGCATCGTTCCTACTACAACTTTTCGTGTCAACGATCAGCTATTTCTCAGTCCTCGTATACTTTTTTTTTACCAGCAGTATGTTATAATGTGGCGGCCGTGGCGTTGTAGGTTGCCCGGGTTCTATTCCCGGTACGAGCATAACACATTCCAAGGCCCCACCTCTTTCAAGTCACTGACAATGCTCAAAGAGTTTAACTGTTCAGAAATTGGCCGTTCGGAGCTGGCAAAAAACAGTAGGTCCCTTCCACTCGTGCGAGAACAATAGCACAGCCAACACCGTATTGTCGCTGAGAAGCTAGGCCCTGATCCTCTACGCGCTGTAGTGCCACCCCTATTATACATGTTATGTACGAAAGCTGCATACTTCGTTATTTAGTTTTGCGCCGGTTTTTCAAGCTCTCATCCATAGCCACCATCCATATTGGGAAGAGCAGGTTGACGGAGAGCGACAGCCAACCAACCTACAACGCACTTCCAGGATAGTTCAGGAATGCAAATCTTCTCTGAATTTGGGCAGTAGTCTAAATTCGCTAAGACTTATCTGGTTACAGGTCCACCACGCATTAAATGAAGTTCTCTTAGGACCCCCAACCTGCGCTAGGACTACCTGTCCTAGTTCTTGGTTAAGGCTTCTATCGATGGTTGGACCTCTTGAGAGCACATTCGGAGGTGGCATGAGTCCCGACGATGTATACAGATGCTCCCAAACGCCTGTAAGAAATTCGCGACATTCTTTCTATCCCTTGACAGTACCACTACACCTTCGCCAACTATCTAAATGAGCTTGAAATCGTCTGCGACGCCTGTGGAGAAGACGAAGAAACTGCAGAGCACTTCCGCTGGTGGCATTTATGCGGTGCTGATGAGGTGAGAGCCGATGATGTAGTCATCACGGAAGTTTCTGCTGGTCGATGATTCTGGAGTGTTAAAATCCTCAGACAAAAAATTTACTTGAAAGCATTCGATTTTTTTCCGACTTAGGGTCTAAACATATGAGATCTAGGTGCGGCGGGTCCCTTTCTGCTTATTCTCACATACTCCTACACGATTTCCCACCTTCCAAGCGATCCATAGCGCTTGCAAATGAGTTGTCTATACGAATATTGAAAGAAATACCTTGCCGTCGTTATAAGTATCATTGATCTAGTGACTAGTCCACCATTTCATCTGGCTTCAAGGCGAATGAAAGAAAATTACACTAGCTAACCCGTGGTTTAAAAGTCAGCTAAACTGGTTCTTCGGAAATATGCACATATTCCGATTTCATGGAGCACAATTCGCCAGGCCATTTAACAAAATTGGCATCTCGATAGTTACTGTTGCAGCAGGAGCGGCACGTGCAAACAAATGTACGAACCGGAACCGCTTAGATTTACTTGCATGCAACTTAGGGTTGCCATGGCTCTCTAAAATCCCGGACTTTGGAGGACATCAACTCAATATTTTAAAAACAATAAATAGGTCCATGAACTCAAACAACAAAGCAGTTTGACATTTAGAGAGTTGAAACCGGAAATGAAGTATTATAGAGATGCCCAACTTCTCAGCTGATTGACCCCTAGTCCATCGATGAATTTCAGAGGCTTTTTGACAGTTCATACATTTTTGACAGTTGTTTACGAAATAACGTAAAATCAGCTCTCTGATTGGTCAAATTGGCTTTAGAAGACGATATAAAAAATGGTTGTCAAACATTTTAAGGGAGGTAGAAGAGATGAAGTGTGGCTGTCTCTGTCACACTTCATTTCTGGTTGACACATGGGAGTCAAAATAAGATGTGTTATTTTATGATTTCTATCAGATTTGTATGGGATATGTTTTTCTTTTAAATTCATTTTTCTACAATTACTTGTTAGGAAAAAAAGAGGATAATTTCTTAAAACGCCATAGGACGTTCCTCGCCGTTCGTAAAAAGAGGGAATGTCCTCCAAAAAGGGGACACATGGCAACCCTAATGCAACCCGCATACGAGTGCAGTCGAATGCGCAATTAAAACCAGAATTTACAAACTGCATTGCCACAGCATTTGTAACCCACCATAATTATTGTAATTCCCTACTGTTCATCTGATAGATACAGTTTCGTCTGAAGTGCAACAAATACGTCAAGTTGGGGGTGAACATTGCTAATGGCATTACAAATGACATCGTTTCTCGTGTCGTTTGGTTATAGCACATGGGCGTGAAAATCTTTGAAAACTGGTTAAATTGGATAACCAAATTTGCTTAACACTTTGAAGTTCCATGAATGATTGCTTCGAGCTGATGCATTGCATCTTTACGTAACTGCGCGTTGTAGGCAAGAGTAGCTCACTAATTGGCGAGACCAATAAGTGGCTTCAAAACAAAGGCCCTAAGATATAGATACTCGTGAGTGATTCAATCAATTCGCCGACTGCTGCTGTAGGAATTCTTGATGCATCGCCGATTGCAGTGGTGACGTCATGTGGTTACACAACCTCTGCGTGATTAATTAAAAAGTCCTTCTAACATACATCGTGCACGTGCCAGTTAAGTACCGTCAATTGGCCGAACAATAGGCTATCGCTTCCAAATGAAAATAATTGAAGAGCTTGATTGACACTGTGGGCGAAATCGCTGCTGTCAAATGGGATATCATGTTTGTTTAATATTGTGAACTGGCCTGAACTGAAATCGTTGATAGGCCCTGAATAGCTTCAGCAACTCCATACCCGCTTATCCATTTGCTAGTAGCGGGGGCAAGAATGTATATAGGGGCTGCTCAAGTTAGGCGATTATCAAACGAGAGCAGTTTTCAGATTTGTTCCATTCACCTCATGTTGCCAAGAGTTACATGTAAGTGCTGGCCTATGGTCGGCGTTCGTTGTAGACTGAAACTGTAAACATGCTCCCAAGCCTAAGCAGTCTCGTGATGTGGCTTTAAGAGTGATACAACGAAGTCAAGCCAATGCCATGTGCTTGCGATTGTCTAACGCGGACACACGTGATGCTGCATTATATTAATGACTCTACAGAAGCCCAAGCCCGTCAATTATGTTGTGGATCGTTTTGGTAGACGCCTACCCTCTCTGTTACAACCTGCCACTTCTCTTTTATTCTCTGTCTTTTAATGATGTTGATCTTGTCTTAAGGTAAGTCTTGATAGTTTGTTCTGTTGAATTTAAGAAGTAGTATGAAGAGTTCACTCAATGTTTGGATTTCGACGTAACCCCGCTTCCTTACGAAAATAAATAAGGTATGATAGATTGGCTCCCAAACATACTCGTAACTCAAGGGGAATTAATATAATATAGGTGAGGCTACAGCCCGTAGAGCGCTAGGGCCTCAGCAACCACTCGTGTTGGGCGTACTATTGTTCTATCATGAGTAGAAGGCACCTACAGTTGTATGCCGACTTCGAACGGCCAAGCTTGAGAAGCTGGTTTCTAGGCATTTATACTCTTTGAGTATTGTCAATGATTTGAAAGAGGTGGGGCCTTGAAGCTCGTATCGGGAATCGAACCTGGACTGCTTGGATTCAAGTGCGTGGGCGCCGACGCACCAACCCACAACGCCACGGCCGCATCAAGGGGAATTATCCAGGCACAGATGTTTTCATTCAGGGAAACAGCCGGTCCACATCTCGTTTTGTCTCGTTCGCTCTTCTTGTTCGTTTCTAACCCCCGTCGTTCAACATTCTCAACCTTGCACTGCCTTCGTAGCCACTCTCAATCCAGCTGCATTTCCAATCAGTGACTAAAGACATAATCGCGAAGAACTAAGATGACTTTGTATAAGACTTTAATCATTCAAGTCCTGCTGTACGGCGTGGAGGGATGGTCAATCACAAAAGCGGACGAGGAAGTCCATGGTTGTTCTTATTCCTGTTTGCGTTGACGGTTTGTGGAGAAGGAGATTCTACCACGAACTGTACGGGCTGCATAGTGACATGAACATAGTCATACGTCTACGGATCCAACGTCTAAGGTGGCTAGGTCATGTAGAGCGTTTGGACATTTCATCTCCGGCCCTAAGAGTCTTCTACTCCGAACCTGTATGACAACGCAATAGAGGACGCCCGAGTTTAAGGTGGCGCACCCAGGTGTAGAAGAACATCTACCAACTGGGCGTGCGACACTGGAGGCAGCTGGCCAGAGATCGTGCTAGTTGAAGAGGGTTGTTGGTTGAGGCCCAGATCCACCCGGGACTGTAGAATCTAACTATCAAATAGTATTTGATTGTAGCTGATAGTTCAGTTCAGTTCTCTCCAGCTTAGTTGTTATTGTTCCCTCACTAGTGGAGGAAGTTTGTGAAGCCTTGTAGTGTATTTGTAGACGAGGAAAATATGTGGGTTAAATGGCTTCTAGAATGCACTTGTACCCGACAGTCCATTGTACGACCACTCTCGCCTCTCGGGTGTGAACCCCTCGTAGCCGAGAATGAAAAGAAATCTGTGATGAGTAAGACACTGGTGTTGTCCAGTCAAGTCAGCACCGGGAACATCATGGCTGGGCAGGACTTGAGGAGGTGTTGTACGCCTTCTGTCTCTTCTTCGTTTATGCAGTCTCTGCAGAAGTCGTTGTGCTATGACGCCTCATCTCCTTACGTGATCTTCCATGAAGCATTGTTCTGTAATGTTAAAGAGAGCTATACGGGTGCAAAGTTGCTTGCAATATCTTTTCGGCCCGGCACCCACCACCGGCGAATGTAGAACTACTCAGCCATCAACTCTAGGAGTTTGATTTAAGTTTAGAGTTCAGGGAGACTGGTTCTAGTGTCTAACTGCTTGGCTATCGGTGAAGGTGCAAACATCTCGTGCATGTGTTGTTTTCCAGTTAAGCCATCAGGGTGTGTCGCGACTAGTCATGATCTCCCTGTAAACGCTACGAGTCCACTTTTAACTCCTGTCTTAGTTGGAGTTGGAGAGTATGGCGTTCTTGAACTGAATGGTTATGTCTGCTGGCAGAGTCTCCAAATTGTACTTGGGAACGTATGGTCTTGTGGTCAATTAATTATGTCGGGTAATTTATCAAATTCCTCTAAAAACGTTTGTGTGCCCGTTGAAAACGTGCCACGGCAAGGAGGAGCGGCGGTCATTAGTCGTTCAAGCAGGTCGCGTGGAGTAGTATTGATGATGAAGTCTAGCGTACACGAAGCGACAGTTATGATACAAGGGTAGGCTTGCCATCGAACTTTCCTTAAGGGATTGGAGTAAATAGTCTTGTCATACAGATGTACTGAGGCGTATGACTGCGTTGTACAGAGTGACGAGATAAGAACAATAGAATAGAAAATTAAAAACGGTGTGGGTTAAACAATGGTTATGCCTTTACTTTGAAGAAATATTCATGTCGTTTTGTATGGCGTTCAAATGGCCGCCTCAACTTATGTGGCAGTGCCTCAAGCAGTCGATCTAATTTTCTGCAGCGTCCGATATCTGTAGCGTTTTTTTTCGGCAATAGAGTCTTGAAAGTTGGCGTCCAATATGGTAGGTTTATTAGCGTAGAATCAGAATTTGACAAACAGGCAATCTTTATCAAAGCATTGATGCTTGGTCGAACATTTGTGGATTGTGTTCGCTCCAATAATGATGATAGTGCTTTTCGACATAATCGCTGCCAAGATCCGGATCTCCGGCAACCATTTCTTGCGTCCAATTAGCGAACTCACAGCATAGTCTGCGGTTGTCGGGCTTGAATTTGTAGTCGGCACAATCTTATTCTAATCCAGGCCCAGATTCAATAGTAGAATTAACCGGGTTAGCTCTCTGGCGATGTCCAATTCAGCTGATCGGCAATAATGCAAGACGCGTCATCCGTCGCTACGTACCGCTATGTTTTCTTCATTTCACACCAACCTCTGTCTGTTTAGTGAGTAAAGGTCCAAAAGAGAGTACTTATGCTCGAACTTTTCCAGGTTGCGACAAATTGCCTGCACACTCAACCGTGATGACATTTTCACAAGTCAACTGAACTTGACAGTTCGTCATAAAAAATCGTCACTTAGTGACCCGCTGGATCTACTAAAGGGAACGCGGAGGTAAAGCCCACACGAGAGATATCCAGGCCACTCGATCCTCCGCCATCGAGTCTAACTCATCAGGAATTATGCCCAACAGACGCGTTTTTCAAATTAGTCCAATTACCTCGTCCTGGGTTTGAGTGGTCACCTACCTGATGGAATCGCATTTAAGGCACGCCTCGGAAGTCGTGGTGATGGGGTCATTCATGCCACGAAGCATAGCCCCTTCCGTTCGGAGAAGCAGATGCTCAACATTGAGGTCCTCGCGTATTGCCGTGTTTCTCACCCTATGACGGCGAATTCCCATCTCCTTGTGGGAGTTACTTGTTAAAATCTCATCTCGGCTTTTGATCGATCAAGTTCTCAACAAAAGTCTGCTCATCGACGTTCTTACAAAAAGACATCCATCAGAATGTCGACTTCTATGACCATTTAGCCGTTGACAATTTAACCGCAAAGCATTGAAGACAGATAACAGCACAAACATTCGCACGATATATTCTGCTATAAAAATTTAGTGCTTGTAAAAGTCTGTATTGATTTATAATGTGACAACTAGAGAGAAAAGACAAGACAGGGCTGTAAAATGTTTGCTACACTAACTATTCGCAAGTTATGGGCTGTTGAAGAAACTGCGTGAAATTAATTTTCGTGCTTCGGAGATTTTTTTTTTATAGCAGCCGTGTGTCTATCGTCTGATGTGTGATGGCGCTTGAAATATCGCATGTCCCTTGGACAGACACAAATTTACATTTGGACACATTGGCAACAGGTTGAGATGATGAAGATGTGTTGTCTTAGTAGAGCGAGTGCATGGAATAGCACACGTGTTCAGAAGGCACGTAGCCAGTGGGGAATGTGCTTATTGGTCGCATGAATTACTCGTACGAAATACGTCGTACGTTACAATGGACACGGCAGGGCGATTGCATCGTATTACGTCTGTCATCAAACAAGTTACCATTCAGCTACGCCACGGTTGTTTTTTACAAGAAATCTACCAATATTCGTCATTAAAAAGAAAATATTGACAATCTTAATTTATAATGTTTAAGCATCTAATTAGGTAGGTCCCAAGCTCATAACATAACAATTTAGGAATTGATTAAAGGCCAAAAAACCGAGATCGCCCGATGGGCGCTACTCTATTATCTCCTGTCGGTGATTGGTAAAGTCTTTGTTGTCTTTTTTAATCAGCCCAAACCATTCATGTATCGGAAGTCAGTATTTAGCACGTTATTGGTGAGAGGCCAAAGCGATATCGCGAAATTGAGTCAACACAAGCCCATGCCTAGAAACGAGTTTAAAACTTTATGACAAGACAATGGAAAAATAAACGACCAATTAATTCGATTATGCGCAAACATATGTCTAGATACGTATTTTTCCGAAATTCTCATTGTGACCTTTCAGTGGGTAGATGGGTGTCCTGAAGGTTTAATGGTCGTAGCTCGTTTAGACAAGCGTGTTGGGTCCATTGTTAGGCAATAATATATCTACTACCGCCAGATCCACTGTAGCCCTACAGCCAGCCAGATCCACACGTGAATCTTAGGAGGGTTTACAGGTCAACACCGCTTAAGTCCTTCAGCTTTATTGAGAAGTGATAGAAACGAGAAGTAATAGGAACTGAGTTCTTTTCCTTGCGAGGGCTGGGCAATCTCAGAACAGATGTTGGATAGATTCTGTTTCTTCCTCATTTCTACAGCATCTACAAAAGTGATTATGTGGTATTTTCAGACGCGTTGCATGTGTACCTATGGCACAGTGCCCGCCAGTGACTCCTATTAGCGTGCGTACGTGCTTGCGATAAAAACTGATCACTGATGTTGACCTCCTCTTCCTCACCATCGGCCAAAGAGCCCTTGCTGTTGCTCCAATACTCATAAGAAAGCCATCGAGTGCTGGCTCTATCCATGACTTCGTCTTCTAGTTTTCTTCCCTTATGGGGCCCATACACGTCACGTCGCTGCAGACCATGTAAAATTCAAACATTTTTGAATTCACGCAGACGGTCGCTGCAAGCATGCGACACGAATACACACGACACAGACGGTCTGCGCAGACATGTGCACAACAACAAAATATATATGTAGGTCTGCAGCGACGTGTCTGTGTAGTGTATAAGCCCCATTATGGAGCTGAGCAGCATACGGCATTGCTAGAGATCTCTCCTCTCTGTCTGTCATTCCAGTATGTCCTAAGGTTCGTAGTTTGGTTCGGAAAACCGTTGTCAGATGTGAAAGTTGTTTTTGGAGCAGTGAGGCGTTCAAGTAGACATCTTCTTCTTGTGCAAGATTCGCACCTGAAGTGAATCAGAATCCCAAACACATCCTATCATCTAGCAAGCTAGTATGTAGTTGTCTCCAGTCCACCTCCAGGCTGAACCTTTTGTAGTCACATCCGTTTAAATATCTATGAATCCATTAATAGCGATTGTGTCTGCATCGATGTCGACTGCGTCTGTAAAGTCAAAGAAATTTTTTTCGGTGAATATAACATAAAAAATATGTTGAGAACTACACCTCCGACTCAATTAGGTCAACGAGTTCGGTTTCATAGGCCCCTCGATGTATAAGCAATGTGTACTGATCTTCCTTTCAAAAAAACTCAGAAGACTCTTATATAAATCTTCTAGCTGTTGGATGTCAAGAAACGGCATCTTCTGCTAGAGCTGACCACTTGCAGATCAGATTTCTGGCGCAAGCATGTGTCCATAGAATAGTAACAACTCCGATAAGGACTCGCTCTAGCTTCTCTCCCAATGACCATGTTTTACAGAGAAGTTACATCATGCTCCCAACCAGCTCATCTTCAGCAGAAGCCTCTGACTCCAGTCAATTCTGAACTTTCATGCCTCAAAGAATGCGACAGGAAACGGACACTTAAAAGAAAACCAAACGTCTCGGGATTTCTTTACTTCTCTTGATGAACCATGAACAATGCGTGTGTATTATCAATCCCTGACATTGAGTTTGCGTGGCCAGGACGTAGGAACAAGTAGGGCCATCCCTACGTCCTGGACATGCTCCTAGTCATCAAGACCAAGTTGTCTTGCTCCAGCGAAAGCTTGGTCCTTATAGCGGAGGTTCGGTCTTCCTCCCATCCAACCCCTAGTCTTGTAATTAAAGATCCTCTTCGCTGGAGCATTGGTCTCCATGTGCTCCTTGTGGTCAAGCGGGGGCAGTCGGCGGATTATTGCATTCCGGACTACATCAACATCTTCCTACAACAAGTCAGTGTGGTATGCATTTGCGTCAGGTGGTGTGTATTGATTTGAAACTCGCTGGCGCTTAAAACAATTATCCGTACAAATGTATTTCGAGCACTCGTTCGATAGATGCATCTGTAGTCATTAAGTGGTGTAGATTGAATTTATTTTAACGCACGCAAGAAATGATTCAATTATTTCATTCGTCAGGAATCACATCGAAATAAAAAGCTTAATTCTTAAAACATTAGTTTTTATAAACATAATTTGCCCCTACTACACCATGCATGGCAACACCACAGTTTGACAGCGGGAACAACCGATGATGAATTGCAACGAGGGAACACAAAAACTGTCTGTTTTTCAAAAGGAAACTCCACCAAATGCATGACGAAATACTTAAAACATTCGTGCTCGATATTCACTCGTTAATCGATGAAAAACATCCTCATCCATAATTCAATCAATTTCCTAACACCTCAAGCATTGCCAGACAAACAACAATTCCTCTCTTTTACTGATTTCAATCTTTGCTGACATCATTAAAAACGAAAATCTCAGTTTTCTGGAATTCTCAACGATTTACATGAAGTTTTTTGATGGAATTTATTTCAGATATCCTTTTCACATTCAGCTCCATGCATTTGAGGTGGAATTTATGCAAAAGCATTGAGAATATCGACTTTTGAAAAAATTACACATTTAGTACGAAAAAATGCAGTAAAATGCGAACACACTCAGGTCGCATATTTTTGCTGAAAATAAACGAGTTTCCGCTTCCATACCCGCTTATCCATTTGCTAGTAGCGGGGGCAAGAATGTATATAGGGGCTGCTCAAGTTAGGCGATTATCAAACGAGAGCAGTTTTCAGATTTGTTCCATTCACCTCATGTTGCCAAGAGTTACATGTAAGTGCTGGCCTATGGTCGGCGTTCGTTGTAGACTGAAACTGTAAACATGCTCCCAAGCCTAAGCAGTCTCGTGATGTGGCTTTAAGAGTGATACAACGAAGTCAAGCCAATGCCATGTGCTTGCGATTGTCTAACGCGGACACACGTGATGCTGCATTATATTAATGACTCTACAGAAGCCCAAGCCCGTCAATTATGTTGTGGATCGTTTTGGTAGACGCCTACCCTCTCTGTTACAACCTGCCACTTCTCTTTTATTCTCTGTCTTTTAATGATGTTGATCTTGTCTTAAGGTAAGTCTTGATAGTTTGTTCTGTTGAATTTAAGAAGTAGTATGAAGAGTTCACTCAATGTTTGGATTTCGACGTAACCCCGCTTCCTTACGAAAATAAATAAGGTATGATAGATTGGCTCCCAAACATACTCGTAACTCAAGGGGAATTAATATAATATAGGTGAGGCTACAGCCCGTAGAGCGCTAGGGCCTCAGCAACCACTCGTGTTGGGCGTACTATTGTTCTATCATGAGTAGAAGGCACCTACAGTTGTATGCCGACTTCGAACGGCCAAGCTTGAGAAGCTGGTTTCTAGGCATTTATACTCTTTGAGTATTGTCAATGATTTGAAAGAGGTGGGGCCTTGAAGCTCGTATCGGGAATCGAACCTGGACTGCTTGGATTCAAGTGCGTGGGCGCCGACGCACCAACCCACAACGCCACGGCCGCATCAAGGGGAATTATCCAGGCACAGATGTTTTCATTCAGGGAAACAGCCGGTCCACATCTCGTTTTGTCTCGTTCGCTCTTCTTGTTCGTTTCTAACCCCCGTCGTTCAACATTCTCAACCTTGCACTGCCTTCGTAGCCACTCTCAATCCAGCTGCATTTCCAATCAGTGACTAAAGACATAATCGCGAAGAACTAAGATGACTTTGTATAAGACTTTAATCATTCAAGTCCTGCTGTACGGCGTGGAGGGATGGTCAATCACAAAAGCGGACGAGGAAGTCCATGGTTGTTCTTATTCCTGTTTGCGTTGACGGTTTGTGGAGAAGGAGATTCTACCACGAACTGTACGGGCTGCATAGTGACATGAACATAGTCATACGTCTACGGATCCAACGTCTAAGGTGGCTAGGTCATGTAGAGCGTTTGGACATTTCATCTCCGGCCCTAAGAGTCTTCTACTCCGAACCTGTATGACAACGCAATAGAGGACGCCCGAGTTTAAGGTGGCGCACCCAGGTGTAGAAGAACATCTACCAACTGGGCGTGCGACACTGGAGGCAGCTGGCCAGAGATCGTGCTAGTTGAAGAGGGTTGTTGGTTGAGGCCCAGATCCACCCGGGACTGTAGAATCTAACTATCAAATAGTATTTGATTGTAGCTGATAGTTCAGTTCAGTTCTCTCCAGCTTAGTTGTTATTGTTCCCTCACTAGTGGAGGAAGTTTGTGAAGCCTTGTAGTGTATTTGTAGACGAGGAAAATATGTGGGTTAAATGGCTTCTAGAATGCACTTGTACCCGACAGTCCATTGTACGACCACTCTCGCCTCTCGGGTGTGAACCCCTCGTAGCCGAGAATGAAAAGAAATCTGTGATGAGTAAGACACTGGTGTTGTCCAGTCAAGTCAGCACCGGGAACATCATGGCTGGGCAGGACTTGAGGAGGTGTTGTACGCCTTCTGTCTCTTCTTCGTTTATGCAGTCTCTGCAGAAGTCGTTGTGCTATGACGCCTCATCTCCTTACGTGATCTTCCATGAAGCATTGTTCTGTAATGTTAAAGAGAGCTATACGGGTGCAAAGTTGCTTGCAATATCTTTTCGGCCCGGCACCCACCACCGGCGAATGTAGAACTACTCAGCCATCAACTCTAGGAGTTTGATTTAAGTTTAGAGTTCAGGGAGACTGGTTCTAGTGTCTAACTGCTTGGCTATCGGTGAAGGTGCAAACATCTCGTGCATGTGTTGTTTTCCAGTTAAGCCATCAGGGTGTGTCGCGACTAGTCATGATCTCCCTGTAAACGCTACGAGTCCACTTTTAACTCCTGTCTTAGTTGGAGTTGGAGAGTATGGCGTTCTTGAACTGAATGGTTATGTCTGCTGGCAGAGTCTCCAAATTGTACTTGGGAACGTATGGTCTTGTGGTCAATTAATTATGTCGGGTAATTTATCAAATTCCTCTAAAAACGTTTGTGTGCCCGTTGAAAACGTGCCACGGCAAGGAGGAGCGGCGGTCATTAGTCGTTCAAGCAGGTCGCGTGGAGTAGTATTGATGATGAAGTCTAGCGTACACGAAGCGACAGTTATGATACAAGGGTAGGCTTGCCATCGAACTTTCCTTAAGGGATTGGAGTAAATAGTCTTGTCATACAGATGTACTGAGGCGTATGACTGCGTTGTACAGAGTGACGAGATAAGAACAATAGAATAGAAAATTAAAAACGGTGTGGGTTAAACAATGGTTATGCCTTTACTTTGAAGAAATATTCATGTCGTTTTGTATGGCGTTCAAATGGCCGCCTCAACTTATGTGGCAGTGCCTCAAGCAGTCGATCTAATTTTCTGCAGCGTCCGATATCTGTAGCGTTTTTTTTCGGCAATAGAGTCTTGAAAGTTGGCGTCCAATATGGTAGGTTTATTAGCGTAGAATCAGAATTTGACAAACAGGCAATCTTTATCAAAGCATTGATGCTTGGTCGAACATTTGTGGATTGTGTTCGCTCCAATAATGATGATAGTGCTTTTCGACATAATCGCTGCCAAGATCCGGATCTCCGGCAACCATTTCTTGCGTCCAATTAGCGAACTCACAGCATAGTCTGCGGTTGTCGGGCTTGAATTTGTAGTCGGCACAATCTTATTCTAATCCAGGCCCAGATTCAATAGTAGAATTAACCGGGTTAGCTCTCTGGCGATGTCCAATTCAGCTGATCGGCAATAATGCAAGACGCGTCATCCGTCGCTACGTACCGCTATGTTTTCTTCATTTCACACCAACCTCTGTCTGTTTAGTGAGTAAAGGTCCAAAAGAGAGTACTTATGCTCGAACTTTTCCAGGTTGCGACAAATTGCCTGCACACTCAACCGTGATGACATTTTCACAAGTCAACTGAACTTGACAGTTCGTCATAAAAAATCGTCACTTAGTGACCCGCTGGATCTACTAAAGGGAACGCGGAGGTAAAGCCCACACGAGAGATATCCAGGCCACTCGATCCTCCGCCATCGAGTCTAACTCATCAGGAATTATGCCCAACAGACGCGTTTTTCAAATTAGTCCAATTACCTCGTCCTGGGTTTGAGTGGTCACCTACCTGATGGAATCGCATTTAAGGCACGCCTCGGAAGTCGTGGTGATGGGGTCATTCATGCCACGAAGCATAGCCCCTTCCGTTCGGAGAAGCAGATGCTCAACATTGAGGTCCTCGCGTATTGCCGTGTTTCTCACCCTATGACGGCGAATTCCCATCTCCTTGTGGGAGTTACTTGTTAAAATCTCATCTCGGCTTTTGATCGATCAAGTTCTCAACAAAAGTCTGCTCATCGACGTTCTTACAAAAAGACATCCATCAGAATGTCGACTTCTATGACCATTTAGCCGTTGACAATTTAACCGCAAAGCATTGAAGACAGATAACAGCACAAACATTCGCACGATATATTCTGCTATAAAAATTTAGTGCTTGTAAAAGTCTGTATTGATTTATAATGTGACAACTAGAGAGAAAAGACAAGACAGGGCTGTAAAATGTTTGCTACACTAACTATTCGCAAGTTATGGGCTGTTGAAGAAACTGCGTGAAATTAATTTTCGTGCTTCGGAGATTTTTTTTTTATAGCAGCCGTGTGTCTATCGTCTGATGTGTGATGGCGCTTGAAATATCGCATGTCCCTTGGACAGACACAAATTTACATTTGGACACATTGGCAACAGGTTGAGATGATGAAGATGTGTTGTCTTAGTAGAGCGAGTGCATGGAATAGCACACGTGTTCAGAAGGCACGTAGCCAGTGGGGAATGTGCTTATTGGTCGCATGAATTACTCGTACGAAATACGTCGTACGTTACAATGGACACGGCAGGGCGATTGCATCGTATTACGTCTGTCATCAAACAAGTTACCATTCAGCTACGCCACGGTTGTTTTTTACAAGAAATCTACCAATATTCGTCATTAAAAAGAAAATATTGACAATCTTAATTTATAATGTTTAAGCATCTAATTAGGTAGGTCCCAAGCTCATAACATAACAATTTAGGAATTGATTAAAGGCCAAAAAACCGAGATCGCCCGATGGGCGCTACTCTATTATCTCCTGTCGGTGATTGGTAAAGTCTTTGTTGTCTTTTTTAATCAGCCCAAACCATTCATGTATCGGAAGTCAGTATTTAGCACGTTATTGGTGAGAGGCCAAAGCGATATCGCGAAATTGAGTCAACACAAGCCCATGCCTAGAAACGAGTTTAAAACTTTATGACAAGACAATGGAAAAATAAACGACCAATTAATTCGATTATGCGCAAACATATGTCTAGATACGTATTTTTCCGAAATTCTCATTGTGACCTTTCAGTGGGTAGATGGGTGTCCTGAAGGTTTAATGGTCGTAGCTCGTTTAGACAAGCGTGTTGGGTCCATTGTTAGGTAATAATATGTCTACTACCGCCAGATCCACTGTAGCCCTACAGCCAGCCAGATCCACACGTGAATCTTAGGAGGGTTTACAGGTCAACACCGCTTAATTCCTTCAGCTTTATTGAGAAGTGATAGAAACTAGAAGTAATAGGAACTGAGTTCTTTTCCTTGCGAGGGCTGGGCAATCGCAGAACAGATGTTGGATAGATTCTGTTTCTTCCGAATCTCTACAGCAGCTACAAAAGTCATTATGTGGTATTTTTAGACGCGTACCTATGTCAGAGTACCCGCCAGTGACTCCTATTAGAGTGCGTACGTGCTTGCGATAAAAACTGATCACTGATGTTGACCTCCTCTTCCTCACCATCGGCCAAAGAGCCCTTGCTGTTGCTCCAATACTCATAAGAAAGCCATCGAGTGCTGGCTCTATCCATGACTTCGTCTTCTAGTTTTCTTCCCTTATGGGGCCCATACACGACATAGACACGTCGCTGCAGACCATGTAAAATTCAAACATTTTTGAATTTACGCAGACGGTCGCTGCAAGCATGCGACACGAATACACACGACACAGACGGTCTGCGCAGACATGTGCACAACAACAAAATATATATGTAGGTCTGCAGCGACGTGTCTGTGTCGTGTATAAGCCCCATTATGGAGCTGAGTAGCATACGGCATTGCTAGAGATCTCTCCTCTCTGTCTGTCATTCCAGTATGTCCTGAGGTTCGTAGTTTGGTTCGGAAAACCTTTGTCAGATGTGAAAGTTGTTTTTGGAGCAGTGAGACGTTCAAGTAGACATCTTCTTCTTGTGCAACATTCGCACCTGAGGTGAATCAGAATCCCAAACACATCCTATCATCTAGCAAGCTAGTATGTAGTTGTCTCCAGTCCACCTCCAGGCTGAACCTTTTGTAGTCACATCCGTTTAAATACCTATGAATCCATTAATAGCGATTGTGTCTGCATCGATGTCGACTGCGTCTGTAAAGTCAAAGAAATTTTTTTCGGTGAATATAACATAAAAAATATGTTGAGAACTACACCTCCGACTCAATTAGGTCAACGAGTTCGGTTTCATAGGCCCCTCGATGTATAAGCAATGTGTACTGATCTTCCTTTCAAAAAAACTCAGAAGACTCTTATATAAATCTTCTAGCTGTTGGATGTCAAGAAACGGCATCTTCTGCTAGAGCTGACCACTCGCAGATCAGATTTCTGGCGCAAGCATGTGTTCATAGAATAGTAACAACTCCGATAAGGACCCGCTCTAGCTTCTCTCCCCATGACCATGTTTTACAGAGAAGTTACATCATGCTCCCAATCAGGTCATCTTCAGCAGAAGCCTCTGACTCTAGTCAGAATGCGACAGGAAACGGACACTTAAAAGAAAACCAAACGTCTCGGGATTTCTTTACTTCTCTTGATGAACCATGAACGATGTGTGTGTATTATCAATCCCTGATATTCAGTTTGCGTGGCCAGGACGTAGGACCAAGTAGGGCCATCCCTACGTCCTGGACATGCTCCTAGTCATCAAGACCAAGTTGTCTTGCACCAGCGAAAGCTTGGTCCTTATAGCGGAGGTTCGGTCTTCCTCCCATCCAACCCCTAGTCTTGTAATTAAAGATCCTCTTCGCTGGAGCATTGGTCTCCATGTGCTCCTTGTGGTCAAGCGGGGGCAGTCGGCGGATTATTGCATTCCGGACTACATCAACATCTTCCTACAACAAGTCAGTGTGGTATTGTGTGTGTGCATTTGCGTCAGGTGGTGTGTATTGATTTGAAACTCGCTGGCGCTTAAAACAATTATCCGTACAAATATATTTCGAGCACTCGTTCGATAGATGCATCTGTAGTCATTAAGTGGTGTAGATTGAATTTATTTTAACGCACGCAAAAAATGATTCAATTATTTCATTCGTCAGGAATCACATCGAAATAAAAAGCTGAATTCTTAAAAATTAGTTTTTATAAACATAATTTGCCCCTACTACACCATGCATGGCAACACCACAGTTTGACAGCGGGAACAACCGATGATGAATTGCAAGAGGGAACACACAAATCGCCTGTTTTTCAAAAGGAAACTACACCAAATGCATGACGAAATACTTAAAACATTCGTGCTCGATATTCACTCGTTAATCGATGAAAAACATCCTCATCCATAATTCAATCAATTTCCTAACACCTCAAGCATTGCCAGACAAACAGCAATTCCTCTCTTTTACTGATTTCAATCTTTGCTGACATCATCAAAAACGAAAAACTCAGTTTTCTGGAATTCTCAACGATTTACATGAAGTTTATTGATGGAATTTATTTCAGATATCCTTTTCACATTCAGCTCCATGCATTTGAGGTGAAATTTATGCAAAAGCGTTGAGAATATCGACTTTTGAAAAAATTACACATTTAGCACGAAAAAATGCAGTAAAATGCGAACACACTCGGGTCGCATATTTTTGCTGAAAATAAACGAGTTTTGGCCGACGTTGATTTCATGATTACATACTTTTGTGAAACGATTTTCTCCATAATTTGGACGAATTTGAGGATGTAGGATACCAGCATGGATAGGTCTTTAAATGTAGAAGTGAAGTAAGGTGGGCTTTTTTAACGGGTCTGACTTGGGTGGGATTTTTGAGCCAAAATCTGTGATAACCTCAAATTGCACATTTTTGGCGTTGATTTGGAAAACGTGCTTTTGAAACGATTTTCTCGATTATTAGGAGGAGTTAAAGGATGACGGATATCACAATTGAGAGGGTATGTAATGTGGACAATAGTAATATGGTGTGATTTTCCTTCGGGAGTGTCTTGCTTGGACGTACAGAAAGGACATTCGAGACATCCTCCTGTGTCCCATTCAAAACGAGGAATCAAACAGAATTTGCTAACGATTGGAGTTCAAGATGTCTTGAGAACAACGTGTAATTATCTCTGTCTATTACAATCTCCCTTCATCATTTAGTGTGCGCCATTTATGCAAGACATCTGGCGAAAGACATGGTGCCTTGAGAAACAATTAGAATGAATCTGAGAAGTATGTATTAGCGTAGGAGCTCAATAGGGTGAAATTTTAAACCGGCCCTGGTTGGCCGAAAATTTATTATAAACCCATTGGGAAACAATATAAAAAAAATCTGATGTGCATCGCATAGAGAGAAGCACGTAACTGAGGCCTCTCCCCTCTGTGAGAGCGCCTTTCATAGGTTCTGCACATAACTCATTAGGGGGTCACGTCTACAGCGTCGTAAGGAGGGAAAGGCTTTTAAAGCCATTTTAAAGAAATTTAGTTTGGCTACGAAACGCCTGAAACACAATTATGCATTGGTGCCATCTTCTAACGCAGGTCGTCGTTTTACGTTTCCACTGAACCGAAACCACGTGGTCCGGATGAACATTTACTGAAACCTCAATAGGCCTTTCCACAGAACTTGAAGTGGTTTCGCCGGGTTTACAACCTCTCACGGACGTATGAACTCTAGGAGGATTTAACTAGGTTTGTCAGAAACCGCGAGGTTTCCCGACCCCGAAAATGTATGACGGAACCTGGTAGGTTGGGAGAATATTGATGCTACCTCGCAGTTTCGTTCTCTAGCATAATGCCCATTTCACAAAGCCGCGCTTGCCGGAAATTTGTCACAATCATCTGTTTTTTTTTTTTTTTCATTTCAAACACTGTTATTTCCGTTAAATTTGTTCGCCCAAAAGATGTCGAGTAAGCGTAGCGAAATGTCAAAAAGCACAAAAATTGTTGTTGAAACAATTGTGGTGTGAGAGTACTTCGCTTACGTGAGATTACTACATGCACCCCACACTACCTACCTGACCTAAGGAAGACTAAAAAGGAAGCACTAACGCGATATTAGATTTCGGGTATCAGTGAGTCAACTTCTATACTTGCATTTACCAAGAACGACTCTTCTCGAATATGCATGCCCTTGGTTAGTGACTGTTCAGAAAAAACAACATGGTATTTTTCCACTCAGAATCAGAGGCGCTACGCGCACATAAGCGCTAAATGGCTTCAATCAATTATACCCAGGCGGAGTCGAAAAACTCGTTAAAAATGGTACTGGCGAATCATTTCATCCAAATGGGAACCTCCCATCATTTCCTCTACAGCCAAACATCTTAGACACAATACAATTGCACAAAACATGAAATCAATCTTGTCCATCACTCCCAAACCTTGTCTAGTCGCTGATTAGCACTGATATGTGGCTTTTAACTGATTGAAAATCACGACATCCTTTGATTAATTAATCACATTAATTGGCTCAAGTTGACTTGTTTTTCTTACAGATTGCTTCAAGAAACGTTTCAATTCTTTTTCTTGAAAAGCCGAAAGGTAAATCTCTGTCTTTTATTAATTAGAGCGGCAATGGTAAAGACAATTTAATTATTTGTGATTTCAATAATGTCGTGGAACAGTGTGAATGTGGCTAAGAAAACATGAGTAGATAATAAATAGTATTATTTATGGTTTTTGACGAGGAAATAAATTGTGAAATTTCCACAAAATTTTCCATGGCGTCACTTTTGTCAAAGCTATGCAAATTACGAATATCGGTAGGGTCTCACTAGGGGTTGATAATTTAACTGAACCGTTTTGGAAAGATTCCATTGAACTTCGAACCGAACTTCAGAAATATTATTCGCATACGATAAGCTTTGAAAAATGGCAGTATTCGATCCCAGCCAGTATTCAAAGACGGTAACCGTGTAACATTCAAAGAATGCTGAGAAAATGAAACGAAGCGGAAGTACCGGAGTGCTACAGTCCGGAGGGCACAACCAACTAATTTCTTCAGTTTTCTGGCTACCTGCAGTGGCACACGTCAAGTCGGTTGCACGCTTTTCCTACTTGTGTGCTCCACCTTAGACGTAGGTGTCCTCGGAGCTAAGCTCTCCATATGGTCTACATGTATGGCCCATCCATCTTAGGCGTTGGATCCGTAGACGCCTGACTAGGCTCATGTCGTTGTTGAATCTTTTCCCAGGACCAAAGATCCGACACTGAAATTTTCTCTATGAGAGAACAGAGATTTTATATCCGCTTTTGAGATTGTCCATGCCTCCGCACCGTAAATCAGGACCGGTGTCTTATAAAAAGTTAGCTTGTTCGTTCAAAAGACGGTCCTATTACTCAATTGCCTCTTGAGCTCATGGAAACAGCAGTTCCGAGGATTTCTTTCTGCGGTGGATGAAGAAAGAGCAGGTCCTTGACAACCCCGAAGTTATAGCTCCCCATTGGGGCGTTCTGTCCAGGGCGTCATAAAGTAAATGTCTCACAAGATGTGATACTGAAGACTTTCATGTCACCTTTTCCGCTCCTATTTGGCATGGAAATATGCCGTCATTAGATCCTCTATCTATGTCCATCTCTCGTCTCTTTGTAGGCTGTCATAAATGCGGATTTGAAATCGACGAATAGGTGATGAATGCAGGCTCAGACTTACCATATGTGCGGGTTTTGCCAAAACACAGGGCGCCGACCTTTTATGGCTGCAATCTGAAGCCTAAATAAATAAACGCTTTCAGCATTTCGTCTGTTCGCACAAAGAATCATTCACACACAGGCAACTTGTGCCAAAAGAGTCACAATAAAAAATCCCACAATCCAAATCCCACATCTGGGCGATGCCGACAAAAAATATGCGCCTGTCACTCAAAAATTTCACGTCTCGCTCATAGGATTCTGTATGAACAGAGAGCTTAGTTAAATTATGGACATTTCCTTATTTGCATTTATTACACGTATTAAAGTCTACCTCTTGTGTAATCTGGAAACGACTTATGCTACCAAAAATTTAGAGGGGGCGCCAGCTGAAGGGTTTGAGCTGGGCGCTTATTTGGCTCGGACGGCCCTTGGCGAGCGTCGATTTGCACTTCTTGCCTATTTTCCAGTATCTGCCGTAGTGTGAAGATCTGGTCGATCGTGGACTTTCCGCCTGAAGCCACATTGACATGATTGCTTATAAACGGTTTCAGGCGGGCACACAAGAGAGAAAGAATCTTGTATACTCTGTTAAGGAGACTCATCACTCTGTAGGTGGCGCAGTCAAAGGGGTCTCCTTTCTTGTGGATCGTGCAAACGATACTGAGATTCCACTCGTCGGGCATGCTTTCCTCCGACCATATCGTATGGATGAGCTGGTGCACGCGCCCAACTAGATCATCTATCGCTGCCTTAAAGATTTCAGCGGACAGACCATCCACACTGGCAGATTTGTTTGACTTCAGTCTTGATATTGCTAGCTTGACTTTGTCTAGGGTGGACGAAAATCTCGTCTTTCATCGTCCAGATAGAGTGGAACCTTCTATTTTTGTGTCCACATCGCTGTATAACAGTCTACAGAATTGGTCTTTCCAGATTCTCAGTCTCGACTGTGACTCTATTACAAGTTCCCCATTTTCTTCCCGGCAGGCTTCTATCCATTGGATAACTGTTTCAACCTTTGGTAAAACTTTCGGTCATCATTCCTGCCGCAGCACCTCTCCACCTCCTCTACCTCGCACTTCTCGTGCTCTCTCTTCTTCCTCCTCAGAAGCCGGTTCCCTTCGTCTCTGTTCGTAGAGCTCACCAACAGCTCTCGTTGCTCGTTACAGCGTTCCTGTGTGGGCTTCCACCTTTGCTGCATGTACAAGCCTGCACTCGTTGTCAAACCATGGATTCTTCCTAGGTAATGTCTTAAAACCCAGCACACCCGCACCAGTCGCAGCTTCTTTGGTGGCTTCTTGACAACCTTTCAATCTCCAAACGATTGTTTGCGCAGGTGGTGACGATGCTTCGAGAGAGATTCCAGGAGACTCGATTTGCAAAGATCCTGGCCATACGTTGCGATTGTAGCTTTCCGACGTCAAACCGTGGACTCTTTTCTCCACCCCGCTATTCGAGTTCTTAGCTTGGCTACAACAAGAAAATAGTCCCAGTCAATGTTGGCTCCTCTGAACGTTCGGACACCAAGTATGCTAGACTTCGATCGCAATGTGATCAATCCAGTTGACGGTTGATTGATCTGGGGACCGCCAGGTTCCTTTATGAATGTTGAGGTGTGGGAACCGCCAGCTAGCTGTAGAGAGATTACGTCCCGTGACAATGTCCACCAGCCTGAGTCCGTTATCGGATGTGGTGTCGTGCAGGCTGTATTTCCCGGTGACTCTAGCAATTATGTCCTTCTTACCCAGCGTTGCGTTGAAATCTCCTACCACAATCTTGGTGTTGAAGCTGGGGCATTCATCGTATGTCCTTTCTAGGAGATGCCTGTGACTGCATGATACGCCATATCAAAGCATTGAAATCTATTAGTTTCTCTGTAAAATTTCATTAAATCAATTTACAATCATGTACTTACACATACTTATTTTTTGGAATGTGTTAAATCGAAGGAAATCATGTAAAAACGGAATTGTTTTTTTCACCATGACTGTTGTTGTCGTCACACATTCACCAGCAGAGAACTCTGACTGACGCCATCCACGATCGACGCCACTGCGAAACGGGGTTGTATCTAGTGATGAAAGAAATTCGTACGGATATGACTGGCGCTTTCTGAAAACTGCTTCTAATGAAGGGTAATCATTTTTAGATAGAAGCCAACCCTTGATTAGTTTTCAACTGGCGCTGTTCATGTTCCAGTGGGTTGCGTTCGATTTTGCGATATAGAAGGGGGATCCGGATTAGTCGACAGTATAACCCAGGTCAGGATCTGGTTTCTGTATCGCTGCATATGAATAGGATAAGAATGCGGAGAGGAGTCAGTTATCTGCGATCTTATCATAGCTTATCTATAAGCAACTTATCAGACCAATAATAACCTACGGATGCCCGATCTGGTACACAATAAACCCCACAGCCCCCATGAGAGAATCCGTCTGTTCGAACGAAAGGTTTTAAGAATGTGCGCTGATCTCCACAGAGACCATTCGACACTGAAGTTCATCCCGACCAGAAGAATCTAAGACGCCAAGATATTGCCTATAGACAAGTACATCTTGCAGCTCTCCAGGAAGCTGTTAAGTACTATTAGCAGCCATCCGAATCAAGACATACAAGAACTGCAACGACTTCCGACGAAATTATCATCATTCTCATTGAACAGGTCAAACAGAGTGGAAGAAAAAAAAAAAAAGATTTTGTATCCAGCCGTATGGATACTCGATACTCTGTCCCCAATGCGGAACATTAAGCTCAATTAAAAGCTTCTCCGAACTCAACGTAACGACTGGACGTACAGCTCTCTTTTATATGCACTTGATTAATGACTCAACAAAGCGGGGTTAAGGTATTGGTGGAACGATGCAAGCAGCAAACAAATTAGGGTCAATGTCCTTGTTCGATGGTATTCTTCTTTGCTTCATCTTTATCTCCTGATGCCTCATTAACGGTGCCTACGTCAGAAGACATTGATTTGTTTTTAATTCGGGATTACTTTGTTTTACTTCGTCGTCTCTGTGACAAATAGGTTGACACTAAGATGGCAGAGCTTGCATTTCTTCAGAAATATTTGCTGTTTCCAAGGATTCTCTAGAATTGTGTGTCTAATAGGTAACTCTTCGTTTATGTAAATTTTCAAGACCATTTAAAAAATTCAACCCAACTTACTATTAAAATTGTTGATCCACCTCTTGCCTTTTGTACAGCTTGCAAGCATACTGTCGACAGCTTTTTTTGTGAATTTTGGGCTTATAAGATCCCATTCTAGTGCTCTAAGTGTGGTTTTGCTGCTGATAGGCCTATTTGGTATATTTCTCTCAACAAGTACACACACGGTCGTAGGCTTTCCCAAATCTACAAAATAGCTGCAAATCGGTTTGGCATTTTTAGAGCGAAAAGTTGGTCGATTATACTTCTGCCGGGACAAAAGCCGCACTGCTCAGCCCCCATCCTGGACTCCACGATAGCTCTAGAACGCCTCAACGTAGACTTTCCCGGGGTGGCATAAAAGAGATATGCCCCTGAAGTTGGAGCAATCACTTTCGCCCCCCTTCTTGAAGCCACGTGCCACAGTGCGTTCCCGGTCCACGTTAATGACGCGAGAGGGCCATAAAACTCCATCTTTACCCACTGCCTTAAGCATTTCTGGCCGGATTTCTTCCAAACCGGCGGATTTGCTAACTTTTAGAGATTCAATAGCAAAGAAAAGATGACTTCCTCCACCACCGTACTTACGATGTCCACCTCATTGGAAAGCAACACGCCATCTTTGGATTTGACTCCTTCCATGATGTTGACTATTCTTCCTCTTCATCGGCGGTTTGCCAGAAAACCTTTTTCGTTTTCCAACTTCTCGCTGAATTCCTTCTAAGACTGCTCTTTAGCTGCCAATTGCAGGTTCTTCCAGCTCGCGTTCAGTTTGCCGGACACGAGAAGCAGAGTCCAGCAGCCAATTTGCAGGTTCTTCGCGCTCGCGTTCAGTTTGCCGGACACGAGAAGCAGAGTCCCCCAAGAGAATTCAGTCTCTGCAGGTCTTTTTCTTCTGATGGCTTCTTGAACTCCGGGTGCTTTAAAATGCGCAGTTCATTTCTCACCAGCAGCGTCCACTCCAAGCCACATGCATCCCGTACAGAGGCAATGTCAGCAGTTGACTTGGGACAATTGGTAATAATTGGTAATGCATTTACTTGCGCTTAGTAATGAAGCCACAAGATAAATGATTGTCAAAAGAGGGCACACAGCGAATTTCAAACTTCGATTGGGATGTCTCTGCTGATGAAGAATGTGGAGATGAGATGCAGCAGTGCTCGAGAACAATTTGGAAGGGATTATGGAAGGGAGTGAAAGAAATAGCATAGATATCGCCCTTCTTGATAATATTATTGTGGATGCCGAATGGCAAAAGTCTAGTAGTGTTGAAGTTACTTGCTTCATAAAAATGTATGTGAGAGATGAAAAATGTATGAGAGAGATTCAAGAAGAAGATTAACGCTTGGAAGTAAATGACGCCATGACAAAAGAAGACTATTTCTCAAACTTGTTTGATACTCGAACAGCATCACTCTTCTTGTGTAGGTCATAAACATTTGAGTCCAAAAGAAAAATATTTATACATGCTCAAAAGCCATATTCTGATGGAACTCTACATGGGCAACCACCGCTCAAGAAGGTGTTATACACATAGTCTGATATTGGTGCCTGGTAAGATCCGTAACAAATGCATGGCTGCTTTACAGAGTATTCAAATTTGCTGCATTAAAAAAAAGAAACATAGCTATCCTCTAATAGCATTTCAACTTGAAATTGCTGGAGCACTTTTGAAATCTACATCTTCTGAAATTTCTGACCAAGGAAAAGGAGGCTGTTCGCCGCAGAAAAGGTTTACCCGATGTCTTCGTTTTGTAGCTCTCCATCTAAGTACAGATTCCAACCGTCAAATATCGATCCATCGAAGTCAAATATCTGGGAGTAATCCCGGACAAACGATTCAACTGGAACTCACATATAAAGTCCGCCATAAAACGTGCTACTAGAGCACTGTAGGCTAGTAGACGCCTATACGGTAGGACTTGGGGTCTCTCTCCCGAAATTATACATTGCCGTACTCAATGATGGCGAGACCCCATATCACAGACGCGGCCATCGTTTGGTAGCTTAAAACACTCCAAATTACAACGAATTGCCTGACTTGGAATCACATTTGCCATGCGCACCTGGCCCACTATAGCTCTAGAAGCTATAGTCGGGCTAACTGCAACTGCAGCTTGAGGATAATTACAAACCAGCTAACTTACTCAACTCGATTTTTAAAAGAGGCATGATTTGTATAATGACGGTATAGTTAGGCAGCATTTCGGATCGCGACAGCTGGTCCAATGGTGTCCCAATGGTGGGACCAATGGTGTCTGAAGATGGATTCTGGAGTAGGGGCAGGAGACTTTGGAACCAACACAAGGATTTCCGTACCAATGCTGTCGAGTCCGACATCGAGATCTGCGCAAGACAAAACCTCAACAAAGGTATCAAGGGCGCTATAACCCATACATTCTCTGACAGTCAATCAGTGCTAAAGGCACTTTCGTCCAAGCTCATGTTGCTATGATACAATCCCTTGCCTGGGCTGGGACCAGCGGGCACATGGTCATGGTCTGAGGCAATCCAATCGATTAATCGGGCCTTATTCATAAACGGAAATACTCCTTCCTAATAAAGAAGGAATAAGAATGCTAACGATCTTTCTTACTGGCCACTGCGGTCTGAACTATCACCTTAACAAATTAAACCTATGCCACGACGAGGTTTGTAGGCTTTGCCTCAAAGAGGATGAAACCTCTGAAAACATCTTGTGTGACTAAACTGGTACTAAACTGGTTAGCGAATCGCATCTTCCATAGGGAGATTCTTACTTCAGTAGAATTAAGAAACTCCACTCCAAAGGACTTACTGTCCTTCATGAGGGAAGTAGTTTGTCTTTTAGATCTGTCCTGGTCGTGCTGTCGTTGACTTCATGGCATGGGAAAACAAATTAAATCTGCATAGGTCTGATACGGTGTGACGCAAAAATGAGTGGTCTATCAAAGACTGATAAACGTTATTGTCGATATTGTCGCTTCTGTTGGATGCCATAAAGTATTTAACAAGTTTATGTGGCAAATACGTCGCTAAAGATAACTGAATGAGCATGTGCCTTGTTGACGTCATAGTCCAAGTGTTGTCAAGTCAACTGATCGTATACTAATCGTCCTAAATTGAAAACACTTTACAATCAATTCGATGAAGTCATCTTTAAATTTGGTATAAAGTTGGAGTATTCCTAGCAGAGGAACTGAATTTTAAATGGTGACCAGGTATCAGTGAGAGTTTTCCAATTGTCATTACAGTTGCCAATGACATGTAGCTGTCAAAATATTCAGCGAGATTTGCCAATTCATAGCGTATCATTTCACGTTTCACGAAATTCCTTATTAGTCCAAGTGTTGTTTTCCCAAGAATCTTCCCAGCACAATGAATGGCACAATCAGTCGGCTTCAATGCTGATGGCCCATGGTTCGAACCGGGGCACGTGACACCATTAATTTGAAGGTAAATAAATGACACTGCCCGTGTCGGCCGTGGCGTTGTGGGTATGTGCGTCGACCCCTGCGCAACTGAACCTCGCTGCCTGGCTACGTCTCCTGGTCGGTACGACACGGCTGCACCCCATTTGAGTCACTGACAATGCTCAAAGAGTGTAACTGCCTACAAACAAGATTCTCAAGCATGGCCTTTCGGCGTGGGCATAAGACTCTAGGCCCCTTCCACTCGTGAGACACTCGAGAATGCCCAGAAAGTGAGTTGGCATATAAAGGGTAGATACCCGTCACTCTTGACAAAGAGCTCAAAGAGTATAACTGCCTAGAAATAAGCTTCTCAAACTTGGCCTTTCGGCGTGGGCATAAAATTCTAGGTCCTTTCACTCGTGAGACATTCGACAATGCTCAGAAAGTGAGTTGGCATATAAGGGGTAGATACCCGTCAATCTTGACACAAGAGCAGCGTACACAACACTTGAGGTTGCAGCAGATAACATACCCAAGTCCTAGCTTCACCTGAAGTAGATTATTACTTGATATAGAAACGATTAGTGTTCTCAATTACCATCTCGAGAATCCCACCGTCGATACTCTGATCGCGGAAGCGGACGTGAATCGACATCCCTTCTACTGGTGCACCATGTATCGGTTCAAACGCGAATTGAGTTCAATGTGGTATTTTTTTTTAATTTAACGGTATAAATCGCATTCTAAACATTGCCCACTTAGATAACCAGATTACGCTTTGCCGTTGATGATACCATGCAATAAATTAAAATAAATCTCTTGAGTCAAAACAAGGAATAGTTGGCTGAGAAGATGTGAGAAAATGATCTCACAACAAATTCGTATTGTTTGACTTTAACAGATCTTGTGACATTGGAATAGAGATATTTTGTGCTGGAGGAAATAAATATTTGTTAAAAACGACAACATACGTAATTCCACCTGAGAGCTACAGTATCTCATGCATTTCGTAAATTCTCAGATTCATACAATGTATCTCCTATCGACATTTACAATTTTCCTCAATTAAAGAACTTCATCGCGATTCATCTCGGAACAATAAGTTTTGTTCGTCGTTGGTTATTTCACATCAAAGAATATCGCCGTAATTAAGTCAGATATCTACATGCGTTTAATTGCTGAATGCGATTCTTATCTTTTCCATTTGTACACAACCTGTGTAAACGAATCATTCCGTGATGAAATATGTGCATATTCTCTATGAACTTTATCAACAAGTCAGAACAAGTTCGTTAATTTATCCGTTACATTGTGTTGTTATTTGAACATTTTAAATACGATTGACAACAACTGGATGTGTACACTACACATGTGTATCTTTAACTCTACTTAATTCATATTTTAAATTAATTTCAGATTCGATTGATTAATTGAGAGGTATGATGTCATACTCTCGATTGATGACCAATCAGTTGAATGAAAAGAATTTGCACACCTACACAAGCACGTGTCTGGCAAAGTCACAGATGCAAAATTGCTTATTATAAACATGCAAACGAGTTTTGTTCAATAACGTAACATTCAAAAGCACTTTGAACATGTGCGCATTCAAGTTTTTAAATTATCAAAACCGTCTTCTTACCAAACTGACTATTTTAACGAGAATGGTTGACGCATAATAACAGCGTTTGTTTACACATGTTTAGAAAAGCAGTGTAATTTACCACTCCGAAATGGAAATTTCTTGGTTTAGGTGCGCCGCCGTAACGTGGGTGACAGCCACCAATAGCCGCCTAGGCTCAACCAGAACGTCAAGTAACTAGCGCTTTGTTTTTAAAATTGATTTTGCTGTCTGGGTCCGTTAATATACATTTTATTTTTTATTCTGTTCTTTCCATCACAGAGCACACACAGCACTACGTTCTCTAAGTGTTAACTCTCAGAATCGCGCGACTAAGGATCATCTACCGATTTGGCATCTCATAGATTACATCAAATAAACAATATCAATTAAAGGATAGTGCTGGATAAATTTTTTAAACTCCAATCGAGACAAGCTAAAATCAATTTCGTTGCAAAGTTCATTAAAAGTGTTTATACACCTTGTAACAGGTTCATAACAACCATAGTTGGTTCTATTCCTCTTATCGTATAGTAAATTTCTCACCCGAAGAGATCTTTGGGGAGCATATACATTCATGAGCAAAAGTAAATCTGGTGAATTTACACGACAATTAATAATATCGCGCATGAACATGGCTGACGCTGCCTTACGCCTGAAACTTAAGGTTTGCAAGCCAATTATTTTACATCTATCGTCATATTTAGGGAGTTCTTCGAAGGAATATAATTTACGAACAGTATCTCGTGAAATTTGTTTATACTGAGTTCTTGTGTATCATATGGGGAATCCCAAATGAAAGAAGACTATCCTAAATACGGTCTGTCTAACGAACAATAGAAGGACTTGAGACTAGTTATATCCCGAAAACCTAACAGCGCTAGACAGACGCAATTGTATAATCATAATGTAATGAAGAATTTAATTTAGTATCAAAAATTACACCCAGACCTTCAAGGTGACTGAGTCTATGATCATTTATGAAATAATCACAGACAATCGGGGATGTAATTCGATATGCCGTAAAAATATTACATGTTTGAATATTCAGCTCTAGTCCATTGTGCTTGCACCAACCCACTAGTGCATCGATATCCAATTGGAAATTATTACAATTACTCGTAGTTAATTATTTATAAAGGGTGATTTTTTAAAAGCTATAGGAAAGTTAAAAAAAAAAAGAAAACACATAAACTTCAGAAAAATGCATGAAATCTTTATTTGAATCGATAGTACGGTCCATATAATTTAATGTTTGAAGATTATTTCATGCAAATGTTGACCTTGACTGCCCCTCAAATGGTCCATCCGCTTAGTCCAATTTTGGCATACTCTTTCCAACATTTCGGCCGGTATCTCACGAATAAATGCTTCAATGTTGTCTTCCAATGCGTCAATTGAAGCGGGCTTGTCTGTATAGACATGAGCTTTAAAATAGCCCCACAAAAAATAGTCTAAAGGCGTTAAATCGCACGATCTAGGCGGCCAATTGACCGGTCCCGAACGTGAAATAAAATGTTCACCAAACTCGTCTCTCAATAAATCCATTGTTGCGCATGCTGTGTGGCATGTGGCACCGTCTTGTTGAAACTACATGTCATGCAAGTCAAGCTCTTGCATTCTGGGCAAAAAAAAGTTGGATATCATCTCACGGTAGCGCTCACGATTCGCATCATCTTTGAAGAAGTACGGTCCAATGATGCCACCAGCCCATAAACCGCACCAAACTGTGACTTTTTCTGGATGCATTGGTAGCTCTTGCAATGCTTCTGGCTGAAAATCGACAATTCTGCTTATTTACGTACCCATTGAGCCAAAAATGAGCTTCGTCGCTGAACACATGTGATGTTGCGATGAACTTTCTTAACAGAGCACGCATTTTGATAATCAAATTCAATAATTTGCAAGCATTGTTCGTTTGTAAGACAATTCATGGTTGAAGGAGGAGCAGACGTTATTCCTTGAGAGTGTGTAGGACAGGAGAGTGTAAAAAACGGATGGCAATCACTCCTCTAGCGCATTGTTTTCGAAGACGCTTTGGTTTCCATCTCTGAGAAAAGCACACACATCACGAGTGGTTGCTGATAAGCTAGGGCCTGGTCCTCTACGGTCTGTGGCGCCATCAACATTATAAAATCTGGTTTCAACTCAGAGCAGAAAGGCCCTTAATGCATTAGTGACGGTTCTGGAAGAGTTTCAAGAGTAACTGGTCGCTTCCGTTGAGGAATGTTGCCATCTGTTGAGTGCCCAATCCCTTTTTCTTCTTTCCCGGGATGGACCTGGCCCTTAACCAAAACGCCTATCCAGCCAGCAAGATCTTTCGCAAGCTGCATCCAGTTGGTGTGTGTCCTTCTCCACTTGTGTCCGCCATCTCGTTCCAGCACGTCCTCTGTTGCGTTGTCCCAATGGCCCGGAATCGAAGACTCCTTGGGGCCAGAGCTGTGGTGTCCATCCACTCTACATGACCTAGCGTTGGATCCGAAGCCGCTTAACTAGGTACATGCCGCCGCACAGCCCGTACAGTTTCGTGGTTGAATCTTCTCCTCCAGACGCGAACGACGCAAACATGACCAAAGATCTTTCCTCTCAAATCGATCAAGAGCTTCTTCATCCGTTCTCAGTAGAGTCCATGTGTTTGAGCCATAGATCAGAACAGGGATGATCAGAGTGCCGTCTAGCTTGGTGTTTCGAGAGATGGCTCTGACACTCAATTGCTTCTTGTGCCCAAAGACATAGCGATTGGGGAGAGTATTTCTGATCTCGGTGCTGGTGTTACTGGCCCTGTTCACTGCGGAGCCGAGGTAGACGAAGTCCTTGATCACCTCTGCGTCTGCGAATGTTAAAATTTTACAATATTTGAAAATTTCTCGAACATCGTTCATGAACAAAAGTAAGAGTAAAGGCTCCACATGGCTACCTTGTGGAAGGCCCGATATAACTTTTATTACTCGAGATCCAAAACTATCGACCTTTACCAATTGCTTCCGGCCCTTTAAGTAATTGGAAAACCACTCTAACAGTGACGAATGTAATTTTAGCTTGTTTAAAAGCAAAGTGTGATGAACTTTGTCGAAGGCTTTCGAGAAATCGGTGCAAAGTGCATCAACTCGTAATTGATTTTCTAAATTTTTATAAAAGTAATTTGAAAGTAATGATAAATTAGTTCTACATGACCTGCCCTGCATACAGCCATGCTGGTTATTAGAAATTATTTCTTTTACAATGAAATATAATTTCTCTTTTACAATACTTTCAAATAGCTTTGGTATCGATGAACGCTTTGATAAGAAGCTAAGACCGCTTTTACAGATAGGCGTTAGAAAAGAATACTTCCATTCATTTAAAAATTCACCCATTTTAGGGATTGATTAAAGACAATTTTAAGTGGACGATAAAGCGAAGTGCACCATATATCGTTACATCAATCTGAGCTAAGATGAATTGTCGACATTTTTGTTGCGAGTCAATCTCAAAGCCTACCCCTCAACTTCATCTTAGTTTGATGCATGCACTGGACTCCCAGTATAACTGCTGACATAATGCATCTCTGTTCAAAAAAAAGAAAATTCATCATGAGAATATATGACATTTGACGGCGCTCCAGGCGCACAGGGAGGAAACTTGGTCTAAATTATTTAATGCTTGGTAGGTTCTAAATGCGATTATGAAAATATCTGAATACCGTAAAGTAAGGAAGTGAAGATTCAAAATTATGTTGATCGTAGAGAACACTGAGGGCCTCAAAAATTGTCATTTTGTTGATTTTCGGGTTTTGTGGGATACACTTTTGCACTGAAAGCCTCTTATGTCCTTACTTATAAATCAGTAATATTTTCAAAAGTGAGGTTTATGTGAGAGTGAATCTGTACCAAGGTCCATTTCCCAAGGCATTTCACCCTTTTCAGAGCTTAGATTTGAAAGGCTTCTTCGAAGGCTAGGCCGGTAATAACAGTAAAATATCCCCGCAACTTTAGGCTCACAGACTCAGCGAGAGTACCGGCGACGGATGCATATTGGTCGGGTCTCCTAATTGGAGGTGCTCAGCATACACAAATGTATAATTTCGAGACAACTACAATTCGAAATCGGATTTGGACCGACCAATTGCCGAGCCCAACGAACAAAGGAAGGATAGCCATTAATCAACTTGGTGCGCGTAACTGGAGGCAGATAGATCACGCAAGCTGGAGATGCTTGCTTGGTGTTGTTGAATATTGGCAAGCCCAACTGTATTTATACCAGAAGCATACACTGATACATACGTAAAGCTCTGTGTATACAAATTAATAAAAACAACTCGTATTTACTAAAACATTTATTTCAGTATAAGTTTTGTTCCTCTGTGAGGAATCTTTTGTCACAGAACTACTAACTACTGGAGTGAGAAAGACTTCAAGTGGCTTCCCTTATACCAAGCGTCTTCGGAGTTGTTTATCCTCTTTTGATAGGATGGCGTGATGTCGATTTCGGACTTTCGGAGTTCACAGAGTTGGATGGCGTGATGTTGGTTGCGTTGTTGCTGTTGTTTATAACGCGGAGTTTGGATGACGTGATGTTCTCTGTGTTGTTGTTTACTTCGCCAAGCTTGGGTGGCGTCATGTTGAGTTTGGCTTGGGTGTTGTTGTTAGGCCATAACTTATAAATCAACTAAGCAATAAATTCTTCTTTTGGCAGTAGTCGAACTGAACAGTTCTGTTAACAGTTGTGAATCGGATCCACCCCGGACTGCCATACAAAGAAGAAGAACGCTAATAGTAGTGTGTTCTTTAGGCGGCAGACCGTTCGTCCCTTAACAAGGACGACATATCCAATGGATTGGAAATATGTAAGTTATTTTGTCGGAGGCATGTCAAGATGAAGCCGAGTGCCCATGCACTCGGGGTTGTTAATCAACTTATTCACGTTATGACGACGGAATGGGTTTAAGTATGAAGTCAAGTGGACATCTAAGTAAAGGGTCTTCGGTTGTTGAATTATGTTAGGTTAGGTTAGGCTATAGTGGCTGGCTGCAAAATGTAGTCACAATTCGGCCAAAGTAGGCCTATTGTGATACCACGCGGATTGATTCCTCTTAACAATTAAAACCAGTTACAAGCCCGCTTTTGACAAAGCGATTAAGTTGGCTAATACTGACGCGTTTTAGCTCATTGAGGTTGTTGAAATAGTAGGCCCCTAGGTGTAAGTATCTACGACCTGCCAGCGGGCTACACGAGCAGAGTAGGTGATCTGTGGTTTCAACCTCCTGCTAAGACATAGCAAATGGCAAGACGATCGCTGCTATTTGCCTAAGCCAGAGATATAAAAGTATAGAGATATCCAACTACTACCTCCCTTGCCCCTTGATTTCATCTGAAAGCGTTTCCTATACAGTGTTGCCATGAGTGGAGGAGCCGGGAATTTTGTAAGAGTATGTGTGAAATGCAAAGGGAATTTCACTCTTATTCTTTACGGCTCAAAGTTGGATTATCTCTGGGTTAAGCTTTAGATGCTTATCATAAGGTTCAAGACGTCGATTCTCGCTGTTGCTATCCTGGAAGTGTGTTTGTTCAATCACGTCAATGTTTTCCGCATTTCCAAACGGAATGTTGATCATGTAAGACAGTCTTCTATTTTATTGATCCGGTCACCGATGCTCCACGGAGGTGAGCATGCTTCCTTTGTTGAATTTGAGCCTCGTGGCAGATCCTATCCAAGAATTTGATCGAAAATATGGGAAAATTAACAACGTCTGCAAGATTAAGCCTCATTTGAACGAACAGGAACATAAATTCTTTGTTCGTGACCAAGTCTTAAAGGTAGCGTGAACATGAAATATTTACTACCTATTTAAAGTCAATAAAAAAACAACATGTGCGTGTCTAGTCTAGTTTTTATATGTTGTTTGCTCTTCCATTTAGATCTATGCAGCTCGTGTCTTACATAAAATATAAAAAAATGTTAAATCCATATTAAAATGTTGCGCAAACAATCTCTATGGGTTTTCATTAACAACTAAACGGTTGTGATGATAAACAAAATTCACCAGCGGATGTGTTCAAAACTTTTTTCAGCGATTTTTCCGAGTGGCGTCATTTCAACTGAACAGGACTTGGCCGGAAGTCTCATCTCATCTCCCAGCAAGAACAACCACTACAATATGACAGACAATAAATGACAGATAAATGTCAGCTTAGTTTGCTGACTAGGTAAGCTGAGCTGTTTCCCTTTGAACGCGGTTATGCGTCATTTGTTTGCACTCGCTCTTATCGCTGCCTGTTAAAAGATGTGTACACATACAGAAGTCAATGCTAACTGTCAGATAGCTGCCACGCGGTGACACCAGAACTGTGTGGATTTACCATGCTTAATTGAAAGTAAAACAAACATCACAATGTTGTATAACAAGTGGGACAGGCAGACAAATAACCGTCAAGAGAGTTCGTATAAATGTGTAAAACTAACAGAGCCCTTCAATTGTCAATTATTCAAGACAATTGCGGCTGTCAGTCGTTCCTTCAAATGAATACACACTTAATTATTTTGTTTATTGAAATGATATTGAGGTAGCTTTCGGTTGAATGGACATTTTTCACATGGGAAGTGAGCGTGACCAAGGAGGGTTTCTTTGAAAATTTTTTAAACACATTTTGACACTTGGCTTGACTTCAAACGACCCGCAGACGTCCAAGTGAATTGAGATTAATTTAAGAGGAAAAAAAAATAAACAAATTTATAGAGTCTTGCTAATCAATTCATTAACACTTGTTCACCCTGGCCGAACATGTTCTCTCGCTGGGGTGGGGAGACGCCATCGGCCCGACGCGACGTAACATGTACAAATATCTAAATTGTTCATGGATCGTGAGTCTGCTTTAAGAAATAAGAGCGTCTGTGTGGGGGCTTTCTTAGTGGACAGCCAATTTTTAATTGGAATTAATTGTCATAAGTGGTTAAGTCAATAGAATTATTGTTTTTAACTAAGCTTCCTAACTTCAGAATGTTTTGCTACTGTCGGAAGAAACAGAAAATGGATGCTGGAGGCTTAAGCTCGTTCGCCTTTTTTTTCTTCAAATAGCGTCGAGAGATTCCGTCTGAATCGGGAGAATTTGTTTGGTTTAAGTTATCTGTTTCTATGGGCGATTATTGTAAAGGCAGATGTTTTTTAATTTGCGTCATCAATGTCAACAGATGCCGTCAGGACTTAATTAATTTATGAGTCAGAGTGACATTTTGACAGCTAGGTTCATTTGAACTGTGTCTTGAGTGGGCAACCAGCCACATTATTCATATGAGTCTGACCAAGGGCATTTCATGACTGGCATAAAATGGCAGAGTTCTATGCACTTACTACCCGCATAAGTCCGTACATGGGCAGACCAGGGTTAAGGAACAGCAATTATGCAATTATTATCTCTTTTGTTCAGGATAGCATAATGATAGTAACATCAATGAGTTTCTTAAACGTCATCTTTCCGCATTGGTAAACATCTGGCTGTCAAAATATTCAGCAAGCCTTGGCACTTCGTTGCACCGTGGTAAAGTTTGGGCATAAATACACCCTTTTGAACCTTAAGCCATCAAACAAAAACATGTTGGTGCTTCGAATGATCGGCATACAACTGTAGGTCCCTCCACTCGTGAGAGAACAATAGCATGCACATCGCGAGTGGTTGCTGTAGAAACTAGGTCCTGGTCCTGTATGGGCTGTAGCGCCACTCATATTGTTATATTATCGTTCTTATGTTGTGACCCTGTACAATAAGGGTGACGCTGTCAGGCATTGAACTTAGCACTAAGCTAGGAAGTGGACGCACCCATCGTCCAAGTCAAACAGCCATCAGCTTAACACTTAAAAACACTGACAGAACTTCTAACACTCTTTCAAAGCAAGATTGACTTTAGTTTTTCAGGTTTCCAGATTTCGGATCCTACTTCTTCGAAACAACAATCAAGGAGATGTCTTTGGAGTGATTGTACAATAGCTCTTTCTGGGTTCTGTGTTCTCTCCTTTATGGGAGACGGACAAAATAACGTACATATTTCCAATAAAATTAATAGATCGCCGGCTTACACCTTCTTCGTCTATTTTGTGCGGCGATACAGTCTGGGTTGCCCTGGGACTGAATCGATTAGCTTCTCCAGCTAGCGCGAACTCCTCCAATTACGTTTTTTATTTCAGAGTGTGTGCGTCTATATCCGAGGCTTGAAGGTGTCTCGAAACTACATTTTGAGGGAGTTAACGTCGTCAACAACTTGCAATTAGGATGGCATACCAATATGTGTCCAGTGTCGGTACTTTCGCTGAGGCTGTCAGCTCCGCTGTTTTCTTCCCAGATCCTGGCCTAGCCTTCAAAGAAGCCCTTGCTCCCAATATGTCGGAGTAGAGCTAACAGAAGTGCGCAAAACGTGTCTCCTGTTGGCTGGAGATCTGGATGCCGCCGTTGTCCAATAATTTGATCAGCTCCTCCGTCGTCATCCCTAGCCAGCCTCACTCACTCTGTCTTGTTTGCAGCCGCCATTGTATCACTGGTAGTGACCTCCCATGGTAGTTGGATTTAATCCCTATTCAGCTCCCAGATTTTATCACTTGGAGATGAGGCTAGGAGAGAGAGAGAGAGAGGGAGAGAGATACAGAGAGAGATAGAGAGAGATAGAGAGGGAGAGGGAGAGAGAGGGAGAGCGAGAAAGAATATATATACCGCCACTCTGCGGTATATACGGCATGACGTTTCACCTGGTTAAAATATGAGAATAAGTTTTTCTCGTCGAAATTCCGTCGGATTGCTCGTTCAAAGCTTTAAACAGGATTGTGCTTGGGCTGTCAACGATTTTAAAATAATACGAAGGCTACTTCCACCCGCCTAAATGATTGCCACAGGTTTAAGTTGACGTATGTCAAGCAGGTTTGTAATTCATTTTGTGCAATAATTCGTTTCGTTTGGTCGGAGTTCGGACACTTTGTCATATACACTCATTTGCATTGCGTTTGGTTATCGTCCACAGCGGTTGCAGAAGGGGACCTAGAAGAAATTGTCTGTCTCTACTCTATTGAGAAGGAAATTGCGTTATTAGGCAAAACAAAGACTCGATTGATTGATGCGATTGATGATTAGTTGGGTTGCTTCCTTCTTCAGAAATGAATGCGCTTCTTTTTGGTTGTACCTTCATATCCCTGGTGCAGATCACAATGGAATGATGCGTTTAAGTTAGCCGCCCAGAAACCCATAAACCTGCCTCTACCACACAGACTAGAAACTATCCAACAGATTTCCATACGGAATAAATACATTTTTCGATGTTGTGAATACAAATTTCATAGTGGAACAAAGATGAGAACCTTGCAGCAATCTTCAGCTTTGATAACAGTATCTCCTGAATTGTTTTAGTTTGAGATAATTCTGATGAGCACTGTGTGATATTGTTGCATATTTGAAGTTAAATTTCAGGGCAGAGGCATTATCAGTTCAGGCCATAAGTGTGTGTTAAATAAAGCCCCTGACATACATGTGTACAGTGTCATGCACATGAGAAAATACTGACAAAAATTTTTGTGCTGGATGATTCTTATAGTTGAGACTGCGCCAGTAGACGCCTTATCAAGCAGACATCTTTCTATCAGCAAAGTTTTACTGTAACATTTGCATGCTTGTGTGTACAATGATAACATATCAGGCCAAAGTTTAATGTTTAACTCGGCTAGGTGTGCGACATCTATTCGGAATAGTATTTATGTAAATTAGGAAGCCAAATTGACACTTTTCCGAAATGATGATATACTTTTTTTTTGTCAAGTCAAAGGGTTTTTTGCATTAAATGTGTCGAAAACGCCAATGCTCCATGTGAAGAAACCAACCCATGTCCATGCCGACGTGATCAGCTGAAAATAATGCTATGAGTGGCTCGACCGTCCTAGTGGTTGCTGTACCACTCGTATTGTGCGTGCCACTGTTCTCGCACAATTAGAGTAAATCTGAACCGATTCCGTAAGTTGGTCGAAAGTGGCTATGAGTGGCTCTACTGTCCGAGATGGGCCTGCGCCTAGCTTCTACAGTAACCACTCGTATTGTGCGTGCCAGTGTTTTCGCACAATTGGAGCAAATCTGAACCGATTCCGTAACTTGCTCGAAAGGGATGGAACCGTGATGGTACCTAACGTGTGGCGAGTCAATAGAAAGTAGGGCAAAAATCGAACAACTGAATATCAGCAATTTTTCTTTCCTTTTATTAGTAGGCGGTTACATTTTTTTTATGAGATCACCATAATCATCATCATCTTACCTGAATGAATCACGGGGGTGAAGCACGCACGAGAGATCCCCCGACAAATCGATCCTCCGCCAACGACTCTATCTCTTAGCTACCTGAATCTCTAAAGCTTCCTTGTGTGTTTAAGTCTAGTAAGTTATCAGTCCTAAGTCCTCAGATAATTCTCCTATTCGTATTTATTTTCCACAAATAACTGTCCCATTAAAGCAGTCTTTTTTACGAGTGATCGGAGGAGTATTGCTTTCCTGTGGGATCTGGCTAAAACACCTTCGAACATCTGTAACCAGGAAGGTCGAGCTTGAAGTTAGCGGTTTTCAACTCAGTTTTTATTCCAACTCTCAGCTATGGTCATAGAATTTGGGTAAGTTTGCGAAGAATAAAATGCTGCTATGAGATTTCTCCGTGCTGTTGTGTGAATTATTCGCCGGGATAGGGTGAGAAACACGGCAATGTGCGAGGAATTGTGAGAACGAACGGGGGGAGGGCTATGCATCACGACCTCCGTGGCGAGCGTTCATCAGGTAGGTGACCGCTTGGCAGACCCAGGACGAGGTGATTCCGCTTGGGAATAACTCCTGATGAGTTCGAGTATATGGATGAGGATCGATGGATGGATGACCTGGAGATTTCTCATGCGTACCAGCTCCAAGGGCCAACTCCAAGTAAACGATTTAAGATTCACACAGTCAAACATTGAATCTTTCAGTATTCATTTCTGACCTTTAGGACTGGTGTGGCCAGTCCCACGCACTTGAACCTACGTTACCTAGCTTCAATTCCCGGTACAACAAGACTAATTTTCACCACCTGTTTCGACTCACTGACAAAGTCCACAGATTACTCCTGCTTCTAAAACATCGTCACGGCCCAAATTTCATTACAATCGGTACACTGTTCTCGATTTTACAGAATTATTTCCGCTGCTCCCTTATAATGGCACCACTGCTCGCCGTCCGGAGTCGGCATAAAGTGTAAGTCCCTTCCACTGGTGAAAGCACAATAGCACGCACAACACGATTGTTTGCTGTAGAAGCTAGGGCTGTAGCGCCACCCGTATTATTATTCTAAATATTTAAAGAAATACTTTTTATCGTTGTAACGGAACAAATGCAGTCAAATATGAATAACCGTCGGTATTTTCAGAGTTTTCAAATAAACTTGTGTGCACTAGAGGTAACTCTATCGTTCAAGCCCAATTTCCTACCAATGACTGTGATCATTTTTACGGATTTAGAAATGCTTTGAGTGGGTTTTAATTTTGACAACCGGACTTTCACTTCGGGAGGCTTTTGGAGAACATTCGTTCGGTCTGTTGTTCAAAATCTGGTCCAATATATAATGATGAGGATTTCTTCCGGTGACAGAACTTTTTTCCTTCATGTGAATATGACGACGAATTGGATGCTGAAGCAATTGCAGCAAATTTGAGCTTCACAGGTGCGGCGGCCACTAATACGACGTTTCATCTCTTATTGATGTGGCTTAGTTATTTCTTCTCTTGGAAGACTCGCAGTGTCTGGAATAATTGTTTTAAATAAAAGTAAATAATCTGCAAAAATACTAAAACCAAATTTGAAGAACTAGGAGTAGACAGACATATGAAAAAAATCTTAAAAGGCGTCAAGATTTACTTAAATATTAACACCGGACGGCATCGATTTATTCGGATGGATTTCTATTTAATCATTCTAACAAAATATACGTCAAATCACAGCTCCTGCTGAGGAATATAAAACAAAATTCATTAAATAACAAAAGCCAATTGAATTTCAACGAAGATCTGACAAAACAGGAACTTGAGTGGTTTCAGCGCTTTCTGTCTACTTCTTTTTATTCTCACCACCTGCAACAGGTATCTGCGACTGATTTAAATAATTATTAAAATCTACCTGAGGCGAATATAGAGAGACGAAACTACTCAGAGAGAACGTCGCGCACCCTGCACATATGTACATATGTACATATGTTTTCTCTCATCTCCAACTCTCTTGCTGTCGCTGTCGCAGTCGCAGTCAGTAGCGCCACATTCTCTTCTAAATATAAATGAAATCTGAAGATAATCGGTGAATTTTTCCAATCTCAAATCACGATTACTTATTGGCGATACAAAGATACACACCCCATCGCACACGTACACCTTCTTTAATCATTCACGCATGCTGGTAAGATAGCAGCTCCACTACCACGGTATTAAACACTTCAACTCGTATCCGTCGATCTATACGCACACACACACTGACACTGGAAAGAGACTTATCATCAAACAAGATACACAAGAGAGAAAAGCCAGTCAACGTTCGATGGTCTTAGTGGTTTTTCAAGCCCCCATCCACCTAAACTTCACTCACTCATGGTCTGCAAATGTTTCCCTAAGAGAGAAACAGAAAAAAAAAAAACAATTTGTTTGGTCACCTACTACACCAATCAGTTACTTGGTGGCTTGTGACGATATCACAACGTATCTCATCCACAGTTTGCTCGAAATAAGATTGATTGCTATAAACGCAGTTGGCACAAGCAAGCATTCATTAAAAAAAGCTTCCAAGAAAGAGTCAAACGTACATGCATGAATACTTCGTTCCTTCAAAGGGATCTTTGTACGCTTTGACCAGTTTAAGTGTGGCACCGCCGTGTACACTCCACACCAGATACATTCGCTTATTGAGCGCGCTTAACTTTTAGCGGGTGGCAGCGCTGCGCTCTGGCCCAACAACGACCATTGGTTCGCTGTACTTTGTCGAGTCGTGTTTTGTGCTCATTTCGTTCGTTCGTTCGTTATTATTGTCGTCTTCGTCGACTTTTCGCCATATCGTAGGGTCTGCAAATATCGCTTTGTCTCTCCCCTTCGCGAAAAAAATAATAAAAATAAAAAATCATAAAACATTATTCACTCCTCTCAAACAAGTGATACTCCAAGTATAGTGAGATAGTGCTGCTCTATAGTTGGAAATACAATTAATTCTTGATCGATATCAGGGCGAGAAATTCATTTCATTTCATTGTTATTTGAACTTCGAATGCGGTTACTACAACCCAGGCTTTCGTGTTGTTTCAAAACATGTTGTGCTCGTATCGCAATGCGAAGCATTGCTTCGTTCTAAAATTGCTTCTTTAGTGCGCGAAAAGCAAACAAAAAAAAAATAATCAAATAATTTAAATTCATTTTGTTTATAAGAAAATAAATAAATAAGTTGCAACCCTCTGTAGTCACGACAAAAAAAAAAAAAAAACACAACCAAAATCCCATTGGTGATACTTGAAAAAATTAAGAAAGGAAAATTTACGAAACCAGAAACGCGAGTTCTAAAACCACTACACACACGCAAAAACAAAACCTCCAAACTTCTGCAAACAAGACAAAGTTATACGAGTATCTCGCCCCAAAAACTCATGGTATATAATATAATAATCGTATGTGTTAATGAATTTGATTCGCAATTTAAAACAATTTTTACACATTTACCTAAAAGTCTTGTTGCCTATTCGCAACGCGACCGGTTCATAAACGATCGTCTTTTCATTTAGATTAGAAGTGTCTGTGCTCTCGTGAAGATCAAAACTGTTATATCTCTTCCTCGGTGTTTGTCGCCTTATCTCGTGCAAAATACACACGCATACACATTGTGTCTGAAGAAAAATATAATCGGTTTCAGGAAAATAAAACTACAATCTGTTTAAAAATTAACAAAAGAAGGATACAAAAAAACAACAGAATATATGAAGTTTTTTTCAGAATAATAGTGATTGATATTAGTCCAGCGATAAATGGAGACAACTGCTTGTTTTTCAAATGAATGCAACCAAAGTTTTATGTGCATGATCAACAAGATGCTGCTTAAAGTAGAGAATACCTTATTGCGGAGCCATCGACAACGTGAAACAACTGGAATCAAAAAATTGTATAATTCCTTCTTCGTCTTGTTTTAATTACTCGAACAAAAGTGGATTCCATTCACCAACAAAAAAACTAATAGAAACATTTCAAATCGATATATTTCGAGAAAAAAAAAACTAAAAAAAATAAACATTAATTTTACATAAGCCTAATATATACAAAAAAATATAATAACAAATAAATAACCTTAAATAAAAAAAAAAATCGCTTGAAAGAAGGTGTGTAAATTTGAGTAGCCTTGCATTCAACGTAGTGATAACAAGAAAAAAAATACATAAAGAAAATTTATTTAAGTAAATACATAAATTTATGTATAAAGTGGTACACATGTGAAATCTGTTAGAAAGTGCTTAGTTATTTGATTAATATTCATATTTTTGTTTTGTAAATTAAATACTACTCGTTTTCACGTGCAAGTGGTGTAAATCGAAATGTGACTTTTTTCGTCAGAGAAGAAATCTTAAAAAAAATTTGCACTAAAGTATATTAAGCATAAATTTATCCTTCCCGAGACTGTGCAATACATTTATTGTATTTGGTTTTTCTTTCGATTATTTTGCCACCGTGCTGTACATTCTTGTCTGCTGATAAAGAATACAATTTTGTCTTATAATCTGCTACAGAATATTTGTGAATTTTTTTTTTTTCAAATATTTTAAGTGCAAAATTTTGAAGGAACGAATGGCTCTTTCGCTACTTTCCCATTTCAATTTTTCGGATATCCAGACCTGCTTTGATCCATTTCGTTCAACTTTTGATTTTCCAATTAATACCGATCAAATGGAATACAACAGCAATAACAGTTCAACAATCAATCAGGTAAGTGAAGAAAATTAAAATTTGCAACTATTTTACACGAGGTTTTATTCTGTCGCGTGTAAAGCGACGGACATCTGCGTCATTTGTTGATAAGGCAACTCATGACGTTGTCCTGTTTGGCTAAGAAAGGGTGGATTCTGGTAGGATTGTAGGGGAATCGTGTGTTTTTTCTGTTCGTAATTTTGAAATTAAAAGCAAGTAGTTCCCTTCCTGTACTTTCGAGGAAAAGTTTCTCTTTTTGGAAGAAGTAATCTGGAATGAAATTATCAAATTGAGAGAAAAAAAAAGAGAGTTATTTCTACATACTGTGTCTAAACTGACAAACGAAGTTCGAATAAATTCAAGGATCACTAAATTAATGATTTCCTTAGAAAAGTCCAGAAATGCTGCATTCTCTCGGTTAAAATGTGAAACAACAACAAAGATTTGGCACTAAAATAAATTAGATGTCGACTTGATCACAGAACCAATCAAAGTGCCATTAACGGTTTGGATCCTGATCAATTGTTTGGTGCACTGTGTATATCCCTGTCACTATGCAACAAGATCTTGCCACACTCAATTCGGACAAGGAAACGAAGAATTTTTGACACATATCCGGTAATAACTTGGCCATAACTTGAGTCCAAAGAGTCAATACTTTTGCGGATTGTGTGTAGAAACACGAGCTTTCCAGAAGCCCCAAAAAACAAATTCAACGACACAATCAAACATCACTACAAATCGAAACTCGGGCAGGAAATTCTTCTTGTAGTAAAGCCAGAATGAGTTGTGTGGTTTGAGATGTGAGACACTTGTTTTCCAAATAAACGAACTCGGCGAATATTTGTCTAAGGCGATGGAAGTTGAGGGTGGGCCACGAGTTCCAAATTGCACACACTGCAGCAACTTTTTGTTGTGCTTTGCATCACTTTCACTAAAAGGCCAAAAATCTCTGTGAAATCGCAGTCCCGCAGCGGAAATAAATACCCGAAGTGACATATTCTTCTCGGCCAAGTGGTATATGTTTTTCGATTCTAAAAAATTTGAGAACCTAGAAAGCCAAAATTTGGTTGACTTTTGACCAGAAATGAAGTATGATAGATATGCCCAAATTCTACCTCTCTTACCCCTTAAAATTTTTGACAACCATTTTTTATATCGTTTTCTTATCTCACCGTTTTAAAATTGACCGTTCACAGAACGGCATTTACGTTATTTCAAAAATTCATGAATAACTGTCAAAGTCTCTGAAATTCGTCGATGGTCAAGGGGTCAATCAGCTGTGAAGTTGGGCATCTCCATAATACTTCATTTCTGCTTTTGACAATCCGCCTAGCTGTACCGTTACCTAAAAATTGGTACTTTGAAATTCACAAATATGGACGTATTTGTTAACGAACTTTGACATGGCATATTTCCTAAAATTAGGTTCTTGGAACTTTGAGTTATATATTATTTCGAAGGGCATACATTTGGCCTTCAAACTGCATCAACCATTTTGTCATGCTGCCTGCCGCGGCGTCTTCGTAAATGTCAGACAGAACTCTAGTGCTGTTCATATGAGTAGAGTACTAATTGGGAACATATCATACGTTCTCTCCGATTTCTTAAATTGTTTTCCAAATCTACTAGGCTTCGCCATGCATTAAGGCATGGAACATTGAATTTAATCGTTCGCACAGAGCTACGAGTAGACTTTGCTAGTTTCGATCTGTGGATTGCGTGATCTGTGGAGTGGGAGATCTGTGGATTGCGTCCGCATAGATTGACAATTCGCCAATAGAATGATCGATTAGCGTAGAAGTAATTTAATTCGTTAATTATTAAACTGTTATTGTTAATTAGGAAACTTAGGCTAACTTCTGTAGAGATGTTTCTAGATATACACTCTATAATTCAATGCACATCTGTTGCCATAGAAAGCAGGCACTCGGTCTGACTTGAGTTTACGAACACCCCCATACACTCACATGGAGAATTATATTGACCACTATCCGCCCCACTATCCAAACCAATGCCTGAAATACATCTTCTACAGTCACTATTTTAATAGAAAGTTTTCACAATTTCCAACAACTTTACGTAAAATGGCTAACCTCAAACTAAACATATTCAACCCGGGCCACAGTTCTGTTCAACGTGGGTGATCGAAGTAGGGACACTAAATCCAGGCTAAGAACTGGATGATGCAATTTTTGATCTTCGAATGAAGGATTACGAACACTCTCATCGTCGCAGGCTCTTCTCCCGAATTGCAAGAACGGGAGAGAGGTCCCTCCACTTACCTTGCTTGCAACTTGATATTATTCGGTTGATAGCCATCACTCTCGGGTTCTCGTTTTAGTTGTCGGGGACTTAAAATGTCTCACGAAGTGTCTCGACTCGATGGAGAAGCTAACAGTTCTTTGGATGCGAAATGTACTAAAGTAGCTTGTATTCCCATCCAATGTACGAAATACGGCCCTTTTCGTCTCGACTTCGACTATAGCGCCTGCATATGGAAAAAGGCCCCAGACTTTATTGATTGACCCAATACCCGAATATTTCGTCTTCCACATCCTTGCCTTAGTTCCTCTCGAACATCACGGAAGATGTGTGCACCTAAATTCAAAACTTCAGCGAAAACATTTATGGTGTGAGCCGCCTTGACAACCACAGACTCTGTGCTTGGCAAACTGCAAGTCCAAGTCAAGGCTAAAGTTAAACCATGAACCTAAGCTCATTTATAATATATCATATATAAACTGGATTAATTTAGAGCCACTGCCATTGCCTTGACTATACTCTAATCTGTGTGTAGCTACAAATTTGCTTACTTGCCAGGCCAGTGACCTATGGACCGGTGGCGCGGTGAAAACGATACAAAATGCAAATAATATTTGAAAAACTTTAGCAAAAAATACGCATTCTCAAAATCTGTTTATCTATGCTCTCATGTGAGTTTTATTTTCCGGTGATGAGGCAGCATTTTAAGATTGATACTCTCGACGGGGTGACAGGCATTTGATAAACTTGACAACGTGTATTATAAGTTCAGTGCGGGAGATAATAGAGACGAAGTAAATAATAGAAACATTCAGCAGCAAACTGGAATAATAAAATCAATAAACAGCGGAATCACTTAATTTTCTGGCACACTCGACTGAAGGTCGTTCATCACACGGTGGGTTAAACCGTGGCACAAGTGTTTTCCTTTGGCTGTCGATGTTGGTGGTGCTTGAACACTGGGCAATTTCAACCAATTCCAATTCATTTCTCATTAAACGAGTTGGTAACGAGTATGACGAAGGGAAAGCACATTAATTTACAATCAAGCGGCAGACATGCAAACGATGTTGACTATGCGCGTTGGGATTGTTACATTCTAGAGTAATTTCCGGGTCTTTGTGAGCTTTTATTTCTTCATTTTCTTCTAGTTTGTTAACAGTTTGATTGAATATCTCGAATCCACAGTAGTGGTCCACAGTAGTGTCAGTAGTAAGAGTAAACCTAGTGGGTGCCGTCCCGGTTTCATGTAAATATGCGCCACTTTATGTGCTGTCATGAGGTCACATCGTTCCGGGTTTTACGGCAGCACACACAATTGGCGCATAGCTCTAAAGCCTTTTGTCCCAGAATGGACACAAACTATCCAAGCTCTTTTATCTAGTTCTGGCCAAGACCAAAAGCTTAGAAGATGCTTCGTTTAACTCTGGCTGAGAAAGTTGATTGAAGTCTCACAGTCACGATGCCCTTATTCAGGCAAAATGTTTAACGAATTGTAAAAAAAACTGGCTCTTTTAAAGATGTCTTAGACAAATCTACAATTTAATCGTATGGTCTAGAGAAAACTTGGTGGCTGGTGAAAGTTTTGAGGAAGATCCGAATCGATTTGGGCTTCTCTTATGACATTTCGCATTTGGCGGCGATCAGGTCAATTGACCCACGAGACTGTACCCTGTGATGATTGCAATCAGCATGTCGGCGGCAAAGAGATCGTCCGTGAAGATTTTTGTTATAAGGCATAAATCGTACAGATACAAATAAATAGAAAAATAAAGATGCATTCTGTTAAGTCTATTGGGGTGAGAACAATAGTGTGCAACTTAATGCTGATGTAGTTCAATGTTCTCAGCTGCCATTTAAGCTGACCCTCAAAAGCAGCCATTCACCATGAATCCCGCTTGAAACCGAAAGACTTTCCATCCAACACAACACTTACTTTGAACAATGGCCAAAAATGTTTGTGTGTCTGGTTTCCACAATCGATTCGAGAATCATTTCACTCCCACTGAAATAACCTCAATGTATGTGACCTACGTATGTATCCCAAACAACGCTTATATTGGGTCAGGTGCCACCAAGGCTACCCTTCAACCACTAGAATCCATACCGTGTGATTAAACTCACAGGAAACAACAATATAGTAGAGTCTATAGACTCGCTCGAACGCCGACGACGTACTGTGCTTTCTTTTCTGCTGTTTAATCGTTATTTTAATAAACCATGCCCAAGTGGGCTGACAAATCTCTCCCTCTCCATGAACTCACCGACAATACCGGTCTCGCCAAGAATGCGGGTCGGATTACCCAATACAGGAACGTTTTCAGCCACAGTACAGGGTTATAAAATGCTTTTCCCAGCCCAATAATTTCGACAGACATTTAACCCGAATGTGCACAGGTACCTACACTTCCTTTCTTCCTCTATATCTTCCGTCTGTACTCCATGTTGACCTCGGAATCTTAAGGGTATTTTTAATCCCTTGCGCGCAAACTGACAACACATAAGTTCAGTCCAGACAGAGATTAGTGAGTCCATCAGATTAGTTTAAATCTGTTTATTGAACTAGTTCACTCTTCTAGTTCATTTAGTTCAACGTAGTTCACTGCGCAGGAAAGTGCAGAAAGGAATCTCCATAACCTGATATTGTCCATACACACTTTAAGCAAAAGCAACTCCCGATGAGCAGGCATAATGCTCATATACACAGTAAAGCGCCAAATTTAGTTGGTTTGTTTCTACTGAGTTACTTGTATGCAGAGTAAGGTTTAACTGGTGAACTACTCAACTGAATGAGCTAAAATTAAGTGACATTGCGACCTAGTTCGCTTAGCTCACTTGTTAGAGCTCCGCTTTGAACTAGTTCGTTCGTGAATTCCTAGACTGTTTAACTTCGTTTGAATAAGCCCCATGGCAAGACTCTCTTGTATATTTGTCGGTGGTGCCCCGGCCACTACAATTCATCTAGAGTCCTTGGTGCACTGTAAGAGACAAATATCATCGTTGTAGTCCAAACAACTTTGCCGTCGTCCATCGCTAATATAAGTCGAAATACTTTCTTTTCGCGTTCCCAATTAGACTGCGGAAAGAGTCAGAAAGCTGTATCTTGTGTAGAACACAACATAGAGCTTAAGCGTGCTGGCATATCTTCATGCTGTGTGTCATTGAAAACTGAATTTGCATCACTAGGTTACTCGACAAAGGAAATTTTGTGTTTTGAATTTTATTGGTTAAATGTAAACCACGGCGTTAACGACTATCTATGGTTTGCGTCATACGTTTTCGCCGAATGAACACCGTGCTAAACGTCTTATGTGAATGCCCACATCCAAATTTATATGATGTCGTTGGCTTTTGTCTCTGAACAATATTTCAATGTATCCACTCATATTTGTTTTATTGGTCTTTTATGCAAAGAGAAGAAACCAATCGTGTTCAGTTTATAATATATGCTAGCATTCGAATTAATATCTTGTCGAAGGGTTTTTTTTGTTGGCTTAAACTTTTTTACGATTTATTCAGACTGGCTGTTATGCTTAGTTGGCTAGGCAATTTTCCAAAAATTAAATCCTTTTCTGTCAAACCTGAGCGTGGACTACAATCACGTATGACGACAATCGTCTGACGTTATCGTTTCGACGATACTTTCAAATCGCGTATGACGACAATCGTCTGACGTTATCGATTCGACGATAGGTTTGCTCTGTGTAAGGATTAAGACTTGACAGTGGCTCAACTTATCGCTTTGCCTTCTTATGTATTTACTTGTACTGCTTAGTACAAGCATAAACTTAGAAATAAACAACATTCCTACTACAAGCTAACTTAAATTAATTTATAAAATATGTGGAGGAGGCACGGATAGTTATGAGGACGTGAATAAAGTCTAATGCGATTTTGCGATATGTTGGCTAAACGTAACATTCTACTAATGCTCTCAGATATACCGTAGTTGGTGCTGTGGAGGGAAGGTCGGAAAAGAGGAGCTGCCCTAAGGTGGGCTTGCAGTTTAGTGGGATCATTTCCAGAAGGGCGGGCTAGTCAATCGTTCCCCTTAAGACTTGGTACAAAAATAGGATGTCAGCTACTTCACGGCGTTTTTTCAGAGTATGCAAGCCTTGATCGGCTTGTATGCGGTTCCTACAGGGTGGTCTTAACGTAACCTCAACTGGGATCTACTCTACTATGGTCGACTAAAAAGTGAGGTGATGAGAGCCCTGAAGAAGTGCTAACAACAAACAGCCAAAAGTAGTTATGATAGCATGAGGACGCGTTATATGTCGGCTTTCCGCTGAGGACTCGACAACTGTTTGTTTTTTTTTAATTGAATGCAAACCCTTTGACATGTTTTGGAAAACGTTTATGCAATGAATTCGACGTCGTTCATATGCACGTGTGCAGAGGTCGTTCGTTGAACTCAAGTCTCGAAGATTCTGCCATACATTTCGACGGGAACGCACCCTCGTTCAGCATTGGAGGGATGCCGGTCTGACGTCTGATTTAACGTAGCCTCAGAATAAAGTCTTGAAGTGTTAACTCGTTAAATTATACGATCTGGCCGCCATTTATCTTTGTTACACATTCATCGAATTGAGTTTTCGACAAGATGATAAGTTGATTGTCACAGCCTGTGTGGCCTTTTCCCCTATCTTGTGGACACCACATATCCGTCGTTTTTAGGCCGTGCAAAGTGCAAACCAAAGAAATAACGTTGAAACATGTCTCTGTAGCTTGGACATTTTCATCAACTAAAAAGAAGAGCCTAATGAGGGCATGAAATGCACTTACCTGACAAAGTTGTGGAAGCAGTTTGGCCCTTGGTTTAAGGGTGCGTTTACAGTGAATGTTGAAAGCACTCCCAATTGTATATAAGACTAGTCAAATATGAAACGATATCCTTATCAGAAATGGAGTATGAAAGAGATAGAGTTCTTCGTTCATGTAAAAATCAAATCATTCAAAGGAAGGTGTTGTTTATGTATTTAATTTAAAAAGCTAACATATAATTCTAAAAATTACAAATTAGCTGTTAAGCCTAGGCTAAAGTACCTACTAATGCACGACAAAAGAGAAATAACGAGGCAAGATATCTCAGTTCTTCTTGGACCTTACTTTTACGTTGGAAATATGCTTTGGCTAAAAGCCGAAGGGCTATGAATCCTTTGTTTACGAGTCAAAGCGTACATGCTGCCTCCGCCGCTGAGGCGTATCTCAGCTTCGGATAGGGACAACTATTTACTACAAATTAGTCACTTAGTTATTATTTTTTCACGGCTCCCGCTCTCCAGTCCCATGCAAGGCACATAGAGTTTATCTGCCTAGAAATAGCATCGCCGTTCCTAGGCGGTATACATAAGACTGTAGGGAACCTTCCTCCATTCTTGTGAGAGCAATAGCACGCACAGCACGATTGATTGCCGTAGAAATCGCTAAGGTTCAGGTCCGCCTCAGACTGTATCCAATACTATTGCTTTAGAATTAATTTGATACAAAGGTTGCTGGCGGCATTCTTCTTCTCCACTTGTGTATCGACTTGATCTGATGCGACTGTACGACAATAGACTCGCCTCTTTTGACGCTTTACCATAATAATCACATTTATTTTCTTTGTAATCAGGCGTCTCAATGCACTCCGAGGGGCGGGCTACGTGTTTCGTGTTCACATTGAAAAATACAAGCCACTCATTTCAGAATGCCACCTGGTGGGATGGTAAGCTTCTCAAATTCACTTCTCATCTCACTCAAATTGTGTGAGAAAATTCGAAAGAACCTAGTCAGTTGATGTTTACGAGGTCCCTTGTCTACAAAATGGCTAGGCTTGAGCTCAATGACCCCCCAACTCAGTACCTGATAGCTTGACATTGACAACGAAATTAAGTTCATATCTGAGCACGTGTTTTGTCCTCAATCTCATCAGTTCATCCACTTCGAGAGTAAAACAACTGAGACGTGAAATTGTATGGCGAAAGGTGTACCTTTCTTTTGTTTGCAAAGAAAGCAGACATATTTCAAAAATTTACTGAAATAGAGTGGCCATATATAAAACGTTTACCGCTTTTTACTTTGATAAGATTCCCGACACTATCGAGCTCCAATCTGCTAGGCATTGTGCCCAGATAAGAGTGCTGTTTGACGTCAATGTGTTTCCCAAATGAGAAATTCTGCTCACAAATCCAAGCGCACAAATCATAAAACTGACTGCTACGCAGATACCCCGAATTCCCTGTGAAAATCAGCCCTTTGTCGACTCAAAGCAAACCATCCGTCAAAATTACGAGACAATTTACCAGAACCGACAGATAACTTTTGTTACGTTAATCACATCCAAATGTATGCGATTAAAAAGTGTTGATTGTTGTCAATAATTTTCAATGGAGAAACCGAATTCTCGCAAAGTTAATAACAATAATTACCGCCAAATGCTAAGTGAGCGCAATTTCGAATTGCTGCTTATTATTCATCTCAGCGTCACAGATTGCATTAGCATAGTCCATGTATGCGTTGTAAGTTAATGAACAAAATATAATGAATGGATAATTTGATTTTAATTGCCATCACTCGTCGCGTCGTTTGGATGTAACCGCTATCTGATTGTAGAGTTGTTTGCGTGCATGTATTTCAAGAACATCACTGGCGGTATGAATTATTATAATTTCACCTTTGTATGAAAAGTGAATGGATTCAGTGGAGCTTTAAGCTTAAACTTGTATTTTACTCGACAATGTTTCAGAATTGAATTTAATTGAGATGGTAGGTTCAATAAATTAATATTACTTGTTTCGATAGGATTCTGGGCTCGAAAAGACACACTGCTTGGGATTTGCTTGTATGTAAGGAAATGTGCGGATCCTACCTCTTTCACGTCATCAAACAATCTGTGATTTTTGACCTGTGGTACTCTGCACTCTCTGGGAAGCTCCACCTTTGAAGAAATGATCGACGAAAACAGTGGTATTCTTTTTGAGGTTGTGACGACATCTCAGTGACTGCCATGGTTTGGTGGTCAAGTACACTCTATGCAACTGACAGACACAATAACGTTCATGCTTCATCTCACTTCGCTAACGATATTCTCTTAGTCGTGTCTACCAAAAATATGTGTCACATTGACACATTTGTATTCTCTTAGTCTTTGTCACCCGCACGACGATCGTGTGTATTCCTTAGTCACATTTCATGAGAAAGAGAGAGGGAATGAGTTAGATTTTTTCGCTTGGATACTTGTGGGTGATGCTTAATGACAATGTAAGTTTTAACCCAGATTTTGTATTGATAGGAATAAAAGTCGATTGATATGTTCACGTTAAGTATTGAAATAATATTAAATCAACAATTTGAGTGCCTGGTCGCTCTAATGGAGGATAATTCCAATCACACCCAGAAATCAATTTTTGTATGTAAACGAAACGAATGCATTGTGTTTTTCTTTGGCTGTCATTGAAATATAATCCATCACATATGCGCACCAGTACAGCCGAGTTCTGAACCAAAGACATACAAGATATCCAAAAATTAGCAAATGCGAACACCGAAAAGAAGATTGATCCTACTTGAAAATACAATCAGCAGCATGTGCCGCCAACTTTTTTGAATTTACTTGGAGTAAGAATTTGAATCGTTTTTTTTTTGTCACCTCACTTGAACTCAAGAGCATATATTTTGATGAAAACTCGGGGCGAGAATTTTTCACGTCGTCTAAGAGAATAAAGGGGACATGTTCAGAGATAACATTATTGAAGTCGACTTCTCAAATGTCCACTTTCGGAGGTGGCATCAAACTAAGGTCCCTAGTGAAAGAAGAAAAAAACAGTTGGTTGTTGCTAAGTAAAGTACTGAGAACAGATTATTTCTCATCTATCTTCCAATTTGTCTGTCACTTGGAATAATGCCGCAAATATAAGCTAACCATAAGTCCCGCTTTCGGAGGGACAGTGCCTTTTTCGAGCAAAATGTCCCACTTTGAAAAAAGGACACCTCATACGAATCCTTGCACATAAGTGGGTAGTTAAGACTCTGTGCTTTGTCGCTCCGTGTACTCGGTCTGTGTCCACCCCATTTACCTACGAGCAAAATTATGAACGAACGAAGCCTACTTTGATCGTTTGAAAACTGCAACTGTTTTAGAAGCACGATGAATGAGCGAAAACTACATAATTTTTTATAAAACATAGGAGTGTCCCGACATTTGCCAAAAGTAATGTACAAGTGTCCCGTTTTGAGAGGAAACAATTATGGTCCTTTTATTTATTTTTCCTTTAAACATTTCATTTAAACTGGATATCGCATTTGGTTAAGTGCCTGTCCTCGGTTCTGGATCCCATCGACCAATCAGAGAATGGCATTTACATTATCTCGAATTGATGAATAACTGTCAAAAAGCCTCTGAAATTCGTCAATGGACTAATTGTCAATCAGCTGTGAATGGAGAAATGGGCACCTCTTCATTTCTGATGGTGAGCCTGATTGGTCGTCTCTCTTTCACAGCCGTCGTTGAAGTGAAACGACTAGGCTAGTTTACCCACAGAAAAACAACCCTGATTGCTGCTCATTTTGTGGTTGTGATGTTGGGCATCGCCCAGTGGAGGCGGCGTAGAGATTAAATGTCTCTAAAGTCTCCCAAAAAATAAAAAAAGATGATAGCTAAGTTGGTACAACGCAGATAATGCTGCCTGTTGAATCAGAGATGCTAATAAGAAGTAATGTGAAGCTTAGGATTGGTTTAATGACTGGCTGCAGCTAGCAGTGATACCAGGCCCATTGTGATACCACGCTGATTGACTTACCCTCATCGCTAAAACCAATTGGCCAAATTTTGCATGTAATAAAGCGGTTTAAACTGCTGGCCACTATGTGTAAATTTTGCTGCACCAGTAGTGGAGGTAAGGCCGCCAAACGAAGTTTGCAGCAAACTTAGCGAGTTCATCGGCTTTGCTTTTGTTGTTGTAGTATCCCGGTACCTGCATAAGGCGTACTTTAAAATGATCAGCCATTTTGCAAAGAGTCAGTCGACACAATGAAACCCCAATTTGACGGATTGTGGATGCAATCCAGGAAAGAATCAAAATCGAATGACAAAAATCTCTTCGTATGAAATAGCAATGAATGAATGTGACCAACATTCTTGGAGTCCATTCAAAGGTCTAAGTGTATTTGCAATTCCGTTTGTTTCCGTTAACTGATTCGTAGGTTGTTGCTCATTATCGTCCCTAAATTGGCTTATCTACTAGACGTCTTCAGTTGTCAAGAAATTCGCTACCTTTAGCTCGTTCCAAAGGGCAGCGGCACAATCTAAATGTCAAATATGTCACTCATTAAGATTAGACAGTTGAAACCAGGAATGAAGTATAATAGAGATGCCCAACTTCTACCTCTCTTGCCCCTCAAAATGTTTGACAAACACAATAGAGAGCGGTATTTACGTTATTTCGTGAATAACCGTCAAAAATTCATGAATAACTGTGAAAATACCTCTCAAATTCGTCGATGGACTAGGGTTCTTCATTTCTGGTTGAAACATTGTATGTGCTAGTCCATCAAATCAAATTGGGAACGCACATGTGTAGAGATTGCACAATGAAGGAAAGGGAGTAAAATGATTGAAAAACATTGCGCGTACTAAAAATGTCGCACCCATTTTCACATCACCCCCAGTCTTTTGTTCGGGACAACATCATTATAATACTAAATTTTATGTCACTTTAAACTCGTCACATTTATACTTAGGCTTACGTCAGATATTTATGAATCGCAGAAAAATAGAGTACCTACACATTCATTACCGATGGAGGCTGATGCTAGAAACAAGAGAGCCAGTGCAAGATTATGCCGATGATGTTTTAAGCTAAATGGAGGAGGATGTTTTAAGGAGGACAAGCCAAAGGACAGCGACTGAACTGGGTAAAGAAGTATCCCGAGATTATTGAAGTTATGAATCTCTTGCTAATTAATGTGCATCGCTAATTATCAATAATTAGTAAATTTGGGGGAAACATATAATAGTCGGCAAACAAGCAGCCTTCAGTTTACATAAGTTGATGGTCTAGAAATGACTTGCTAAATTATCACACGCTGAAGGAAGGGATGCTGGTGAGGGTAGGAATTTCTTTGATACTCTGACATTTACGGCTCTTTCGGTTGGCGGGGTATTTATTAATCTGACAGATATAGAATATTCACCTAATTGTGAGAAACAGCGCTTCATTGTTAAATGCCTGCGAGAAAGTTGAACGTCTGTGAGTGAGCCACGCCGTATGTTCCTCGATATATTGACAGATTGACGTTAATTGAATGAACTGACGTTTTTGTTCAATTGGTTTTTACCACGCTGACGTTTGATACTCGGATTTGCTGGCCATCTGTGGCAATTGTTGTTTGTTTTTTTTTGCCGTATTTTAATGATATCTTTTAATATCTTCTGCAAGCACACAGAAATCGGTTGCAAATAAAATATTTTGATTCGTCACAATTCAACACGGAAGTGAGTTTCGATTTGCTTTTTTTTCATTCTTAACAATGCAATAATTACATATTTCAGTCGAACAACACAAAAACGAGCAAGCATCACTTAGGTATAATTTTTTGAATTCACTTAACTACACAGGCAGTAATTTTGTTTAGTTCCGATAAACATCGCGCTCAACGACTCAGCGAGTATTCGGGCGGGCAATGGCAATGCTAGCCAAAGTTGTAAGCATTTTATATCTGAAGCTAATCTTAAAACAATCTGATGCAGTTTTTTCTAGTTAGCTCCAATCTAGTATGAACTCGATTTGACTCTGGATGGAATAAGTATTTTCTGATGTATATGCAAATTGGCATAGTTTTTATTTTGTCAAGTTTCAGTCCAACCTGAAGTCTTGATAAACTTTAGTCTGTTAATTATCCTCCCGACTCTGAGACGGAAAGAAAGCATATGCTGTGAAAGCCGCTTGAGCGTCTCTTGTCGGTTGCCAGTCAGTATTAAGACCAAACAGTATTATCTTAGAACTAAAATAAATCACTCGGTATGTATGTTGATTCAAGATATTTTAAGACAAATGGAAATGTGCCGGTAAACTGTGTGTGAGTTTGTCTGTGGAAGTATGTGTTTCTGTCGATATTCCTTAGTAGGAATGGAAATCGTGCATTTAGATGAGTTTGATTAAGTGGAGCAAGCATCAGGCACCTCTATGTGGGATGTAGACCAAGCCCAAATGTCAGGCGAGTCTGAAAGTGAACGACGCTTCGTTAAGTTTTAAATGTCTTAAGAATTGGGCTCACTTGCCGGTGTACAGCGTCGACGACAGTGTTCACTTGTATGCTCGATGTGCTGAAATAAGTTAAGGGCCAACTATAATAAGCATGAACGAACATGAGTTACTTGCTGTCGTCATGTTTCGTCATGTTTGCAAAAATTAGTTGGTTCTTCAAAACGAACTTTTTCGTGCACAGCCATCTGTCAGCATTTCTTCCCACCTTTGCTTTGTTGGTAACTTGACTGGCCAATTGTTGAGTTGCCAGAGACGGAAAGATACTAAAAACTGAGGTGGTCACAACTAAAAAAAGGCTAGGTCGCGCAAATTGTGATGCACCGCATGTGAGGTTTGACCAATTTGGTATTCTAGCAAAAAGTTCACAGGAAAACACACACCATGGTAAGGTGAATTTGTTTTCATGTCAAAAATTGTATTTTTCACTCCCTTCGCTCTCTTTCCACATTGTCCTCTCAATGGAGGAGAAGAAAAATGTGGAGCAAAATAAATAATCATTGAAATTTGGAAGAATTTGATGGAATATGTTTTGTCCAACGCGAAAGGAGAATCCCTTTTTCGTAAATTCCTTAGAATATTTCTACGTTGCAGTCTAAAAAATACTTATTACCAGAAATGAAGTATGATGAACATGTCCAACTTCAAAAATAGTTGTCAATAATTTTAAGGGCCAAGAGAAGTAGAAGTTGGGCGTCTCTATTATACTTCATTTCTGCTTATTACCCTGAAACTATTGCATTTCGCTTTATTTTCTCTTTTTGCCCATCTTATGTGCTCAATTGCACGTCACAACTTTGACAGTGATGCTCACAAGGTGTGAGGTTTTGCTCAGAATATGAAAACCTCTCAGTTTGTGACTCACCACCCTTTGTGAGGCAGTTGACACATCACATTTGACAGATGAAATTTAATATTTGTTGGTTTCCCCCAGTTTTGTAACACACTTTTCAAGGGTATCGACAGAATATGCAATTCATTAATTGATTCCTTATGACAGGGAGCGGTGTCTTTGTTGGAGGGTCCGCGGTTTATTGTCTAATCGTATTGTGTTAAGATGACATCATTCGTTCGGTATACTTTCGGTGACATGTTAACAACCTTTTCGCTGCATAAATTGGAGCTTGGCGACTGCCCACCGAACCATCACAGATACTGTGTGGTGACGTTGGACTATCTGAATGAGTTCAGATGCATGTCGTGCTGACCCAGCATAAATCCTATTCAGTATTTCATATTTTTCACGTACCGGCGAAACTTGCCCCATTCGTTGATCCTGCGTACGAAGATTTAATGATTGATGATTTCAATCAAATGAGCTTGATGCGTACAATGCGGCGTCTATGCTTCCGGCACAACACAAGCAACGAAGTCAATGCACCAAACACGATCTCGCGCAAATATTTCGGCATGTTCACAGACTTGCGCGAGAGATGGTTTAGCTGGTTATTTTTCTTTCTTGTTTTTTTTTTGAGTCGACTGATATCTGAGAAATGAAAGCAACTGATAAATTTGTGTTGGCATTTCAAAGCATGCTTCAGAAATACCTCCATAACTCTAAAACAGTACAAGTAACCGAATGTTGTGGTTCTCTCCTAACGCCTAACGCTCTAAATAAGAGATGACAGAGTAGACTACACGAGGTAATCTGCTCGATTAATTACGCGTAGTTATTTGAATAAAGAAACACAATTGAACTGTCCTTAAATTGACATGTCAACTACATTCTAGGTCTATTACATGTTCTTACGTACACTACATCAACTACCACAGTGAATAGCAGACGTAAGAAATGCAGTTCTTCCAAAAAAGTGACATTTCTGACATCTCTGCTGGAATTGAAATATTACAGAGATGCCCAACTTCACAGCTGATTGACCCCTAGTCCATCGACGAATTTCAGAGACTTTTTGACAGTTATTCACGAAATAACGTAAATGTCGTGTTCTCGGATTGTTCAACTTGGCTTTAGAAAACGATATAAAAAATGGTTGTCAAAAATGTTGATGGACAAGAGATTTAGAAGTTGGGCATCTCTATCATACTTCATTTCTGATCTCTGCTCTTAACGCATAAATGTCACTTATCACATAGCAGACAATTTCAATTGGGAGCGTTCAGTGCTATTTAAGAATAAATGCGTTGTTTGGTCAAGTACTTGGTAAATAAACTGTCCTCGATGCTTGTTGTTTTCTAATTTACTGAAGCAAACATCTTTTATTTTTTGTGGTTTAAACGGCAACTACGATCTACGATCTACGATCTACTTACAAAACTTACTACGATCATTTTACAAAAGAAATTAAATCTTAATTCCTCTTTTTTTTTTCTTTATTTCAGCAGTTAACTCACAACACCACAAACAACAACAGCAACAATCGAAATTACAATTTTAATCAATCACAAAATGCATTCAACCACGATTATGATCAAGTGATCAATTTTGTTGACTCCCCACCGAACTCTGAAGAATCCTGGACAGGTAATTACATGAGTAAAAACAAAAACAAAAAATGTTCATTCTGTCAGATAAACAAAAAGTCACTTAACAATTCATCTCTTAAAAATATTAATTTCTAGACGAACAACATCAACAACAGCAGCAACATCAACAATTAGACAAGATCCCAACAACAGGACCGACGATACTTAATGTTCAAACAATATTCGGACAACAACAACAGCAACAGCAACAGCAACAACACCAACAACAACAGCAACAGCAACAGCAACAACACCAACAACAACAGCAACAACAACAACAAACAGGATCAGAAACAGTGAACACCGTTGGACAACGTAAAAGGCGAATGGATTGGAACTCACTTGAAATCAGTCAAAATGGTACAAATACCAGCAACCAAACACAGCCCCCGTCATCGAAACTTCCGAATCTTTCAAACGGCAACACTGGCACCGACAGTGGCGCCAACAAGGAAAAGGAAAAGAAGAAACTATCAAATGGCAGTGCTAGTGGTAAGTTAAATATCGGCTATTTCTGGCTGCGTCTAGGATTAAGCGGTTTACACTAGTTACGACCAGGGATATCGCAGACAGAGCTCCACGGTGTGCGCCAACTCTGCGCACAAAAAAAGATGCAAATGCAGTTTCCTTAAGAATGCCACAACAGGTTTCGGGATTTGATTATGTATATGAGCTGATTTTATGTATCCCATGTGGAAGCGATACGTGAAGACCGATCAGAAATGTTGTGGTGCATGCATATGTATGGACTGAGAAAGTTTACTGACCCATTGGGTGTGATGTCTTTTGATTTCGTGTTCTTGTTGTGCGTGAGTTTCGTTTCACCTGAAAAGCGTCGTGATGGGATGTCGGAAAGAAATTTGTTCGCGTCATTTTATGTGATGTTGCGGTGGTTTCTGACAGATTCATACATTTGACGGGAAGCGGATTTAATTGTGAGGCTAGATGAGGAAATGGTCTTTAAATAAAATAGTCAGCCTTTGGTTGAAGAACGATTTGAAAATAATGTGTGAGACATCACCCGAAAGAATTAATTAATTAATAACAACGATTGAATAATAATGTTTACTTCCATCGGATTTTAGAAAACAGGGTGCCTTCTACCAGACCATGCGTCAATGTAAATGATCCTCGTCGCCGTCTGCAAACTCATAGGATGCTATACTCCGTCCATTTGCATAGAATTCGGATTATAACATTCTCAGCGACTGTGGGCCAAGGTTCTCGATGTGGCACGATCGTGTCATTACGGCACCTTTTCATTGAAATAACACTGTGGCACTTTAAGGTTGAATACGGCACTCTGGGCAAAATTTGAAAAATTAACAAGCCTGTGGTTGTGTTGTATCCTCATTGCGTTTGAATGTTTGACTTAAACCTTTGAATTAAAAAGGTCGTAAAAAGCAGTACATCCTCTGAGCAAAGCCCAATCGTATGATGGGTTATGGCTCATTGAGTGGAAGTCACATATTTTTTCTTTAGAAAGGCATACCACACGATTGCGAGAGATGCTTCTCCAGAGGCGGTGGTCAAAAACGGCCACGATAGGTAGGTCAAAAACCCCTGAAACTAACAGCTAGTTTCAGCCTGGCAAAGTGATTAGGGGACCCTTGTGGTAGCGTCGTGGATCGTGGAAATGCTAGCTAGCTCATCATCTCGTTTCATGTGCACTCGTGAGCGTCTCTGATACGTTATTAGCTTATGTAGGTACTGTGAAGTAAAAAGAAGTAATACGTTTTAGGAATGCTCAATAGTTCGTATAGTTACATGATGCAAAACTCATGAGCAAGGAGATTGCGCGGTGTAACCCTTAGAGAACCTCTAAAGCCCATTGTCTAATTCCGATGATCTCAAAATCCTCGCCTTGTGTAAGCTCTTTTTCGACATCAAAGGTCTCGGTAAAGTCTTTCCACGTCTCTAAAGACATTGTCATCAAACTCAGTCAACGGATGTAGAGAATCGATTAGATTGGAAACTCTTCGTCCTTTATTTCTTTATTAACTTAATTATTTAATGCATTTATGTTTGTTATTCTATGACATTTTCTAAGGTAAAATTAATAAATAATGAAAATACACAAAAACATAATTTTTGACATTTCTTCGTTTGTGGGACCACAGCAGTGGTGGCACTTTTTTATATATTTTTCCCGCTGCCCTGGAGAGCTGTCATGCCCTTTAATGGACGACACTCCATTTCTGCACGCACAGACAAACGCTTGATAAAAGTATTAAATCCGGAGATCCAAAGATGTAAACTATTTCTTGCATCGCTTCGAGAATCCCAAGATCTGTTGGCTACGAGGCAAAATAATTCGATCGTTCAATTCGATCAGGTTCAGACAAACTGGTGAGTGCTGAGCGGTGTTGCGCAAAAGTCTCAATACGTTTGTAGTAGACAGAATTTTATAGGCGAGCGTAAGCCTATTTTTCAACCCCTTTTTTCAAGCCATCGCAAGCCTCACGGATGATCTTTATTCAGGCAACACGTCGTAAATTCAAAAGGTTATCTTATGCAACCTTAGTCATCCCACAAACTCACTCAGAAGTTCCCGCCATCATCTAGAACAAGACTTACTGAGTTGTCTTGAAAATGTCGCTCCACCAATAACCCATCGTCGTCGTCCTTCAACAAGGCACCAAAAATGGTTGTTTTCGCAAAAAAATATCATAACAATCATTAACAGCAGGCCATAAACGAGTAAATATTTGCCGACGTAATTTACCATAAAGTCTAATAAAAGCGATTTCCTACGATGCTCGCATAAAATTTACCAACCACATCATCCGCAACTGAATAATGTTTAGTGCTTGATGTATTGTTATCTAATTAGCACGTTCGGTTTCGCGATCGCATTTGCAGTTGACGCGCCAGCACTTATCTGAAATCCTTGTTTATGGGCGACAAGTGTGTCGAGCAGCGACTGTACATACACACGAGTGTGTTCGATGAGCTTATTGGTTCTCGCACGAGTGGCGGCTGAAGAAAGTGTCAATTCTCTAATTGTCCAAATGATAACGACTAACTTTCTGACGGCAATTGCATAAACGAAAAATTTCTTTTCCCAAGAAACCGACGCAGCTTTTTTTCCAGTCGAAAATAAGCCACGAAATACGGTAATTTAAACAGTTTTTCCCCACACTTAATGCCAGTTGGGTATCGTATGGGAGAGGCACCATCCCCCGTCTGACTTGTGATTAGATGATGCCAACATCGACAGCGGACTGTATACAAATGTGCATTTTAAATGTAAAAAGCGCCTGGTCTGGTGACATGGTAAAAGAAAACAAAAAATAAAATGAAAACGAGTTTAGAAAGTACCCGAGACTGACACGAGATACACGTGGCGACCGGCAATGGTGTTTGAAATTCACGTCGAGTCCAAGCATTTCCATCCCAGGTCTTGCGCTGCCGTGTTGTCTGATTGAAGTGCCTTTGTAAACTAACTGAAAACCCGGAGGCGACAGTGAGCCCTGGCAGTGGTGTAATGCATCAACATAAGCATACTCTGGAGCGATTCTCGAAGTGAATGTCGGATTCTATGCTGTGACAACTTGTTCTTTTCCATTGTGGTCGGACAACTTTTTGCGATATGTTGACGTCTAATGAGAGGTAATACCAGCTTCTAGATAAACAAAAGCACGCACAAAAAGAAACATATTTTACGTCAGTGATTAAATAGGCAACAATCTACAACGTGATGTGTCTGGTTTTTCTGAGAATACCGAACTGGTTGAAGAGGCACTGGTTTTGTTGAAGAGATGGCGTAGGTCCACTGCGATCATTTCGAGGAGAATCAATGCTTCGAATAATTTACTCTTATAAGGGCGTCTGTATAATTATGTAAAGTGGACAAATGGTCACATTGCCTCAACCCGCAGCGTGTGACCAGAATTTGGCTTCCATTTCCATTCCAACATTCGATTGAAAGTGGTTTAGGAAGGAGGATGTGTAAGAATTCACTAAGAAATACCGTTGAGCTACATAGACCAAGGCAAGGCAGATATGAAGAGAAACTGTGAGGTACAGCGGGGGTTCCTCACGATGTCTTAGTTCAATCAAAGATCGGGATCTGGCTTTTCATTTCGAGCTTTGCAAACGAAGTGCAGTCTTGCACCACAAGTGAAGGTAATCAAGGTTCTTAATTCGAAGATGACTTGAGCCGAGTTTCGAGAGCAAACACTAGCGCTGTGCGTGCCATTGTTCTCTCTTGAGTTGAGGGCCGACATTTGAGAGACTTTTTTTTCTATTTTTACAGTTTTTAGCATTGTCAAAGAAAGTGACTTATGAATGTTGTTCGCGTCGGAACCTAGACACCACATGTGGTAGGCGGATCTTTCCATTAAGTCTGTGCCTGACAGGCCTTTGGCCAGTTGTGGGTGGTTGTGCCACTGCGCGGATTTAGTTGATCCTATTCCGCAAACCAGTTGGTGCCCTTGACAAAGTAGTGAAGTTGGTTGACACTAATGCGCATTAGTTCGGCCATGTTTTGAAGTAGTCGGAGAAGTGGCCTCTAGGTGGCTTTTCATTCGGGAGGAGAGGGCTGCTGAAATTACAGGGAAGCTACATAATATTTACATAATAAACCTCGACTCTGCAGAAGTCTTGAAGGGAAGGCCCAATCTTGAAACGTGAGTTCTTTAATGATGCAATGTCCAGCTTTGACGACGACAAGAGTTCTGAGATTCGGCCTACTCATAGTGATTGCCTCAGACTGAGAATTGGTCATAATTGTTTCCGGTCCCAGTAGAGTTTTAAGAATAAGCGTGTACCCATTTAAAAAGAATTCTGAACTAGTGACGAGTTTGCGTAAGTTTCTGGAGTGTCACAGTTTCCCGGGACCAGGGTCGGTTCGAGTCAATTCAGCGTCCAGGGCAAGGCCTACGTTTAGCACCCAATTATTCAGTTTTGCAGCTCAAATTTAGGAAGCTTATTCTTTGTTTGATTGCACGAGCTAAAAGGAATGGGAGTATATTGATGAATTTTAATTTTTTTTCTACAGCCTGCCAAATGCGCCCCTAAGAGCTTGGCGCCCTGTGCCTTTGCTCATCTACATTATGATAAGTCTGGCGCTGCCTGGGACCCACTTAAGTCGGATGCTACATTGGTCGACCATCTCGTTATGAGATGCCAGTTCAGTGAAGTCGTTGAGTTAAAGTGACTGAATTCAGAGACTTAGTCCCCCCGCCGAACAGAAAAAATGACGGTATCTGTGTCTGATGTGACATTCTTTTGTAGACAAAGCAAAGCTTCACTGATCGGTTTAGTTTCTCGCTGCAAGGTCTCGCCTGGCGAAATAATTGTTGGATATTCAGACACTTGGAGTGGACGAGGAGGTCTTCGCGCTTCTTCAATGCTTCCGTGAAGATTCACAGCTGACTGTCCAGGGTCTGATGCTGGTTGAGAAATTCTTCTCGAAGGGAGCTTTGATATCAGGAGGTCGAGGATGGTAGAGTGTCCAAAGCGAAGCTCCTTGCAGCAATTTCAATCTAATCGCCGGACTATCATCTATCTGTCCTCGGAATATTGAGGAGTTTTGACATATCGCATCACTAGTAAGCATGCACTCCGCCGAACCCGATCTAGCGGATTTGACGTCCTTATCAAGAGCCAGTCCACCAAGTCGCAGAGCAGTCCATCGACTTGAATAGCCATCGAGGCTGTAGTCCCCATTTGCCTCTTGTTGCTTTCTTACATGAATGTACTGCCGTGGGTTGTTTTCTGACACGCTCTTGGATGTTGCGTTTCCAGGTTAATAATGTGTCCAAGATTAGACTCAAGAATATGGCCGCACATTGGGGAAGGGTGAACGGCAGCAACTTTGTATTTCCTAGGGAAGAGTACTCGCTCAGTCTAAACTAGCCTAGCCACATTGTCTGGTAAATTTTCTAGTTCAGAAAGTGTCGGCTGCATAATGTCCCTGATCATGGATATGAGGCCACAATGCAGCTGAAGTTCGTTCCCTACAACATTCCAAAATGGTGACAATAAGGGGCAACATATTTCATGCTGCTCTAAATTAAAATCATTTCAAAAAGGCCTCATCACAAAAGCAATTGCTTACCCAATTTAATTCTTTCTTTCCCTCAAGCCTAGGCTCTCAATGGAATTGAACAGCTTACTCACAGATTAACACCAAGGTTCTTGCAGCATTGTTCAAAGGTTGAAATAACATCGAACATGGTCCGTCTGAAAAGCGTGAGGTAATTTTCGCCCAATTATATGATCATCTTGTTGAAGTATGAGTCGGCAAATCGCAAACCATATCGCTTAAGCTGTCGAAAGGTTACAGATCCTCAGTCAAAGGAGTCATGTTAGCAGCGTGTTATCATGTTTACTCCCGCTAAGCTCACTCATCGCAGCAAGCGACGACCAAAAATGTTATCAGAATTAACGACGTCAACAGTTCCAGCTCATCGCAGTTTTCGATTAATTATCAGTCACCTTACGAGGGTAATTCTGGCCAGCCACCAAGCATGCCCATTCGATTTCGATAACTCCCCAGCCGAGTGTGTTGTCGTCGTGTACGCTTCATCTCCTGCAACATAACGCCCAAGAAATCTGTTTCCCCACCCATTTAGCGATCCCGATTACAACGTGCTAAATGGGTCGCTGGCAGGGTCAACACGACCAATACGCGAACACGAAAGGAGATAGACAAAATCGACACACTCGCATTTTTGGCTGCCCACATTGACACATCTCTGTTCTGTCACAACGCTGTGTGGGTATGGACGGATGTATTTACGTAAGGCTAGGTATTGTATGTAGCTCAACTTCATACACACTAAATCCGTAATTAAATGTTTTATTAAAATTATTGTGGCCTGATCTGTCGGTTTGCTTGCATCCTAACCAAACGTAGCCATATTTTTTTTTTTTTTTGATATATTCACGACGACCTTTCGAAAATATTTTTCCAACAAATCTGGTGTCGTTTTGTTTTTGACTGCACTCCACGCATGTACACAGTTGTCGACTTTGTACATCAGCTGTTTGATTTACTGCGTATGTGTGCGTGTCTCTCGCTCTCGCTGTTATCAATAAACTCAAGTGTAGTCAGGGTCTTAACAAAAAGAAATAAAGAAAACACATTTAAAACAAACATCAGTTTCGTGGTAGATCTGTCAAAAGCACATAATTAAACAATAAAATCCACACACATGCAGTCGCTACAGACTTTACAAGAGTGTATGCAGCCCGATTTGATGTGTTTTATTGGCCACTTTGTGAACGCGCCCCGTTGTTAATCAAAAAGCATAGGCATTACACAGACACAGTGTAAATGTGACTCGGTTTGATAGCTTTAACTGAACTTCATCAGAAATTCGATTCCAATTCCGATTCCCCGAGCATTTTGCCCCGTTGAAGGGAAAATAATAAACTTTAAGAAAATCACATCGTGTTATCCAACTTTTGATTTGTGGACGCGCGTTTTTTTTTTTTTTTGTTGTTGTTTATTTTTTATTTCAAACGCGCTGTGCCAAGTGTGGATGTGTGTGCGTCGTTTATTTGAATTTGCCGAGACACCCGACCAGCCGTCTATCTGTATGAAATGCAAAACTTTTCAAATCAGAATGATAACAGCCGACGTTTCTGCAGATATCAAAACACTGCTGGTATGTGTGTGAGCAATAAAGAGACGCTGTACTTGTGTTTGCTATTTGTTATTTGTGTTGTCAATTGTTATTCTTGTTAATTGATTATATAAACTTGATAAGCTTGAGAAGCTACTTGTAGACGTAGTTGTATGGGTAACAGATAACAGTAAGTAATCAGAGCAGGTTCAACAATGTTACTTCAGTGAGTGGTTACACCACCTTAAGCCTCGCCTCGAACAGACAGACAATGGGGTTGTAATTTCGACAGCTAAACAATACCATTAATGAAATACGCGCCAGACTACCGTTGAATGAATAGAACTGACATGACGTTTCTTAACCGTGAACTTCAAGCTGTCAAAGAAAACGGTTACGATGAGTGAAGAAATTGATGCATTGAAACTCGCACTGGGGACTGGTTACTGTTATCAATGATTAGCTTTTTGATTTACGATCACATTTGGTTGATGCGCCATTTATGACGTCGGCATTTTCGTTGAAATGCACTCTAATAGTCTATCATATCAGGCAGTTATTTTCCAGGCCATATAGAGTTGCATAATCACATTATGCCCTAGACTTGTCGGACTAATGTTGTGGGTCAGTTGGGATGGGCTTGACATTAAGCCCATCTGTGAGTTAATTGAATGTGTGAAAATCAGATCAGCTCTGTAAAGTCTTGCTGCTTATTGATTTGTCTTTCATTGCTGTGCAGTAAGAATATTAAAGTATTTTACGAGTGCAGTGATTTAACTCAAACTCGGGAACAATAAAAAGAAAGGGAGGAGTGTAAGGAATTAAATTAAACATGAGCTTATACATGCAAATTAGTAGAAAATGCAACCACACAAATAAATGTTAAATCAATGGTTCGTTTTGAATAATTAAGAGAAACAATTTTAAACTTTTCTCTGTACTCGACGTTAAGTGTCATTCATATGAGCACACTACGAATTGTGAACTTCGCAAACTCTGACACTTCATTCATATGGAGCAGAAATGGAGAAAGAAATGAAGAAAACTAAGGGCCAACTAAAATTGGAATGAACGCGCATGAGCTGGTGACAAATTTTAACGAAATGTTTCGTCGCGTTCGTAATCGACAATAGACGATGTCTCGATGGGTTACTCACTACCTGTGCATTATAGTTGGGCCTTTAACAAAAAAAAACCAACTTCTTGCTCTTACAATGCCCTTTCAAATGTTGGACGGTCATTTTGTATATAGTTTTCTCAAAGCAAACAATACGCTGTGAGTTGTCCATCTCTACAGTACATCATTTCAGATAAGGAGTTTTCTCATTTTGCAGGCAGCTACATGTAGAATTTGAGAAAAATGACGTTTTTCGTGAATTTGTGGATCGCGTTTGACTCTTTGTGTATTGCGTTCAGAAATGAAGTATGATAGAGATGCCGAATTTCTACCTCTCTTGCTGCTTAAAATGTTTGACAACCATTTTTTCAGCGTTTTCTAAAGCCAAATTGACCAATTTATCAAGCTGTCAAAAATGCATTAATAACTGTCGAAAAGCCACTGAAATTCGTCGATGGACTAGGGATCTATCAGCTGTGAAGTTGGGCATCTCTATAATATTTCATTTCTGATTGCGTTCTCAACTTGACAGTTCTCAAATCGAAGGATTGATTCGAGGAGAAACTTACTTTTTGTTTAAAAAAAAACTCGATAAATCTATACGCATCTTTTTGCATACCATGAAGTACATACAACTATCTGTTTATATTTGCTGAAAAATTGTTGTTTCCGAAAGATCGCTTTTGCAGTTCGTGGCTAATATGAGTGATACTTTAGCTGTAAAGGTGGAGTAGCTAATACTAGAGATGTACTGGATGTATGAAGAAAGGCATTCGCGACGCGATGAAACAACGAATGAACAGTTTTTTTTTACTGCTGCTTCCATTCCATTCAATTCACATAAAAGGAGTTTACGGAGTTGCTACCAAACATGATCAACTCTACAAAGGTTGAAAATAATGTATGCAGTGCGACCGCTTTGATTACATTAAACAGCTTTGTAGGAAGAGAAGTAATCGCAGGCAGCATACAACTCGCTGCCAGAGGTAAGGTAAGTGTGGTATTCGCTGATTGACAATCCTTGGACACTACACTGCCGGTAGCGTCTGTCTATGTAAGTTCACTTGAACAGACAAAATTTCGGCAATAATACGCCGAATGTCAGATTCCAAGTTGCACGAAAACGTAATCATGCCTTTGCACCGTAGAGTTGACGTTTGGTCCATCATAATTTTTGAATCATATGAACAAATGATTCCACCGACTCATAATGCGCACGGAACGGTGACTTTTTTTGAATGAATGCCGTCTCGATAATGGCTTTAGTCTGAGTTTCTGGAATTAAAACATATTTTTCAAAATTAAGCTTAAGAATTCGTTAACGTTGCTCCTGCATAAGCCTTTTCATGACGAATTGTCAAATCTTACTGCGATCAAAACAACTAAAAACTTTCAAAACACCTAACACTGAAAACAATGTTGCCAATCTCAAGTTCAACAAATTTCTTAACACTGAAAACGATGCTGCCCAACAAATTTCGTATAAAAAACCACCTTCTATTTTGGAAGGGCTTTCTTTATTTTCGCAACTAAATCTTCAATCACGCGAAGAGGAAAGGGTTCTTGTCACGTCAAAAATAAGATAATAGACATTGACAGTTCGGTCATTACACATCATACACAATTATCTTTCAAAGTTGTCAAGTCTCAATTGTAGAACCCTTTATTTACGCAGTTCTGACATAAAAGTCCATCGATAGAGAGACTTTGGTCATTTGAGAGACTATTTGACAGCTTCACGAAATAATGTTCATGACATTCTCTGATTGGTCTTTTTGGGTTGAGCTGTCAAAAAATGTCGTTTATAACAACTTATTGACAGATTTGAACACTCGACGAGTAGTCTACCGTTTTCTGTGGTGGATAGTAACTGCACCACATAGTATCCTGAGGCCTGTTGTGTCGCCTGGGATCAACCCTCATGAATTCTTTCGAGTGTGTAAGTTGCCCTTGACTGTTCCAGAATTGCATGCGGCATTTATTTGACCAGTAGGTTAAGTGTTGTCGTATGACCATGCTGTTAGATCCATGAAGAGTGAAAGATCCAATAAAAGGCATTCTTGCTTGGACGTCTGCCTTTTCATTGCTCTCGTGGTTTTCATGTCCTGTGTAAGACGCACCTCAATTTTAACCTCGTTCAGACAATCCAAGTCGGCCAACGTTCATGTGGAATAGTATTCATTGCCTGAAATGATCACAGCAAGAAAAGATGATCTAACACGTTATCAATCTGCTATTTGTTGTGTGTATAGAGATTGTTTCAGTATTTGTACTGGGATTGATTGCGACGTTCTTTGGGTATTTTTGTGGCATCGTACGTATTCAGCCGGCTGTAAGCCTTAAGTCAACTCTCTCAGTTTATCCACGCACAAGGCAACATTTTTATTCAAAATGAGGCTCAACATGGTTGCGAATTGGCATAATTCGTATGCTTTCTGGCATCCATCGCTTCGACCAATCTCTACGGACCCCAGTTCTCGGATTCATATATCATACGCCGCTTTCAAAACAAACCACTCATCAAGATATGCTGATTTACAATCACTTTCAATAAACGATGAATATCTACAAAAGATGTACATCGACAGGTCTACGAGTCGAGTGGTATACCTCGATATCAGAATGCTGATATAAGATATTTATGAATTTACTACAAGTTTATAAAATGATTCATTCTTAAAAAGCTCGGCGGGCATGCACATAGCCAACGTGAACTATCACATTTAATAATTCACCAAAAGCCACAAAACAGTTCGTTATCAAATGTTTTGGGCTGCAGAAGAGTCGAAGATAATTTTTGTTTTGCTGTTTTGTTTCTTTAAGATTTCCCTCAATCTTATGTAATCCCATGACGAGACAGAACAGAATAAATACGACCCGGAGCAGATTATCTCGAAGATGATAGGCGGGAATTCGCCATGGCAGCAGACACATTCTATTGTCGGCTAATCTTTTTGCAGACGCACGCTATGGGTGGGTCTTTGATTTAGAAGGCACCACGTAATCTTGCTTACACTTCCCGGGTTCGCTCCATCTCAACTATATACACAAGCGTGTGTACCCGTGTGTACATAAATTACTGTCATACTCAGAGAATACGAATATCAGCGACACCTTGCACGAGTGGGCAGGCGGCCTGGGTTTTCAGTTTAATGAGCCAATCACGGAGTGTGACGACAGCAGTAAGAAAACACAGCCATGACACATTTTCTACAGAGTTAATTTCTTGAAAGGAAAATGTTTACAAGATCACATGTTATTATACAAAGCATCGCCATCTTGTCATCCCAGCATTGCCTCTCAGCAGTCGTGGTGGCACACAAGAAGCCCCCCGTTGCCACAGTGCTTATCAATCCTTAAACGAAAAGTCATCACTGGTCGTTTGGTTGGGATATTTGACCCATTTTGAGGTTGATTTCAATTCAGATTAACGCGTCAACACTCTACAAGTATCTTATGGTGTCGCTTTGTGTCTTTCGATTAATCACAATCATTTATTGTGATCACGTTTCTATAGCATGCTTGTGCGATGGCAAACAAAAACAACAAATCTCCCAACAAGATTGTAGCGTGCTCTGTTGAGTGGGGATGATCTTTTCTATTTCGTCGAGAGCCGAGGGAAACACTTTGGAATTCCATAATGTGCTTTCGTAAACTTGAAAATATTAGTATTTATTTTTGCTTCAAATTTAAAGATTGATACGACGAAGCTCGATGGGGGTCTTTAAAGGTGCAGTAGAGGTTCTGAATGAGCGAGGAACTCAGAACGCTTCGTTGGACTGGTCTTGATATATGGTGGATGTGGATTTAAATAGAAGCTGATTTTGTGTGTCTGGCATGCTAAGTGAAGTGATTTAGAGAGTTGCTTCGAAAACATAAGCGAGGGAGAGGAGGGTTGGCTTTAAATTTCATACACACATGGGAGTAGGCCGACTGAAGAGTCTAATCGGTTGAGTGATGAGGAAGGCATTGCGAAGAGTGACTGGAAAACCAAAGGAATAATTCAACGGTCTCTGCATGAAGAAGTCGGTGCACATGATAAGGAACGAAATAGAAAGCTGGGATACAGTGCATGGCGGAAGGTTTGAAACTGGATCATACGGCAGACCAGGAAGATGGACCTTTTAAGATAAAGTCTTTCTTCCATAATTTAAAAAATCGTTGAAGATATTAAGAAACTCAAGGGTAAATGAATAAGCACTCGTGTTCGATGACAGGTCGTGTTCCCGAGTGAAGTTGGCCCAACCTACGTTGCCAAATAAAAACAAACCTATGAATCGGTAGGGAGTCGTTTGACAGATATCGGCATATGACAGTCAGAAATGAAGTAATTTAGAGATAGCCAACTTCTACCCCTCTTGCCCCGTAAAATTTTTGACAACCGTTTGTTTATATCGTTTTCTCAAATCAAATTGGCCAATCAGAGAACGGAATTCACATATTTCGTGAATAGCTTTCACGAACAACTGTCAATTCCGTCGATAGGCAAGGGGTTAATCAGCTGTGAAGAATAATACATAGTGATCCAACTGGAAGTAGACTTCATGGTCTGCTATGTGACAGTACCTTTGCAATCTGAATGACTTGGACAGGTTCAAGTTGAGGTCTGCCAAGCGTCAGAGGAACAAACCCCTCACAGTCGCCTTCAATTCCCTGAAGTAGACTCGTGAGTTGAAGAAGAATGCACGCGAAGACGTCGTTAAGCTGAAAGCGGAAAAAGCTGCAAGCAAAAAGTGCACTCTGACTGGACCTTGTCAAACTTTTTTTCTAATCGCAATTAAATAAATTTAAAAAAAAGAAATTCAGTACAGCCTCGCTATTCTGGACACTCGCTAGCTCGGACACTTCAGTAGTCCGAACACCTCTATATTTGGGACACCTTCAAAATGTTATTTCTATAGTCCGGAGAGAGTGTTAAAATGTTTTGACTGCTATTGGGTTCGTAGCTAGGTGTGTCTTGATTGTTCATGCTCTGATGTATTTATGTCCTGGTGAGCCTTCTCAGTTGCGTTAAGTTTTCATTATTGTGAAGCCTTTTCAATGAGAGGACGTAATTTTTGTGGTTCAGGCTTGAATTTCTCACTGAAAGTTTTCTCAAAGACGATAACTAGCACCTTTTAATATTTATTACGGCTTCTGCAAATAAAAGGATCTATCTTTTATAAAATGTGTTTGAAAAGTTGTCGGTTGTCCACTTCATTTTATTTTTTCTCTACAGTCCGAAGTTTTCGCTATTCAGTCCGGACTAGCGAGGCTGTACTGTAATTCAGTTCATAGCAAACGTGGAGGACCATCCCGAGGTGAGGATGAAATGAAATAAGGCATCCCACTTAATCCCCTTGAGTCGTTGAGAAAGTGAGCAGGAATTTATATCCGGTAGAAAGTAGAGCTGAATAACGCGCTTGTTCATATCCATGTGGCTTCTACGAAAATGGTTTGTGATAACGCCTAGTCCACTGGCGGGATCTCCCAGTGCTTAGATAGAGAAAGCAGCGTTTTACAACGATCAGGATCTAGTCCGTCTGGTCGATTTATTTGGTTTGTAGTGCTTGTCTGTTACTGTGCCTTGTAGCTTGTGCTTGCACGTCGAGAAAGTGTCTCAATTGGGCTTAGTTCAGTGGAGTGGTTGGCTTTCGTTGCCTGGAATGCTTTCGGACCATGACACTGCTAAGCCATCTCTGGTACGTCCTGTAGGTAAAAATACCCATTTGCCAATTTTGCCAAGTCCTGGGTTCTTTGATCAGCCATTTAGTAAACATCAAGCTTTACTGTTTCCAAATAGCTTTGTGGGATGTAGGAGTAAATACAACTTAATGTAAGCTCAGCTTTAACGTTCCGACTTTCGTCAAGTATTTTAAAGTTGTCCAATTAAACGTTTGTCTTATATGCCTGGTGTGGCGTTGGCGTCGATCCCTACGCTGTTGAGCCTTCGTTGCCTAGATTTGATTCTCGGTACGAGCAAAATAATTTTCACTACTCCACCTGCTTTGAGTCACTGGCAATACTCAAAGAGTATAGCTGTCTGGTAAAAGCTTTTCAAATTGGCCGTTCGGAGTCGGCCTAAAACTCTAGGCCCCTTCCACCCGTGAAAGAACATTAGCACGCACAAGACGAGTGGTTGCTGAGAAGCTAGGCCTTTTACGCCACCCATAAAATACAACATTATTATTATTTTGTAGCACCTCGACGATTGGCGGACACACATCGTGTCCAGACCAGTTGGAGGTAGCTCTTAATTCTTGTTGTCTTTTCTGATCGATGATCCAGTGGCCAAATTTCTGTTTCATAAGCGTGTATGCCATGTTCTGGTTGAAACACAACCCGGATCCATCGATATTGTTGCCTAGAATTGCCCACAGAAAGTTGGTTAACATTGCTCCTACATCTAAGACCACTGACATTAACGGTTCCTCTCATGATTATGCCCTCAATTCTACAAAACGCACCAAACACTCCATCTTTGTGGGCGCATTGCGTGCAACGTTGATCAGATTGATTTTTCTAGTTCTCATTCTCAGTTCTCTTCTCATTTTAATCTAGTTCTTCAAAACTTTGTGAAACCAGCTAATTTCTTACGAAAAACTTACCAAAAACTGATGGCCTGTGCTTGAAGCATACAGAGATAACCTTAAGAAAATCATTCTACTTCACAGAAATAAACTGAAACTCATTGAATATTTCACTTATTTATTCTAGGACGTGCAAACTGGGCAGAAGATATTGACGATTTCGTTTTGAACAACGAATTCGAAAACCGCTATTTGAATAAGTACGAAAAGCCCCCCGACCTCTCAAGCATCTCACTAACGCACAATTCGTCATTTCAGTGAAGCGTTCCTATCATTCTCACCAACACTGACGGTTCTCAAGCAAGAAATCCACTCACCACAAGCCGACACCCTGAAAGGTAACAAGAGCCCCCTGAATCCGATCAATCCAGAGAACTCTCTCAGCTCGGATAACCACGATGCCGAACATCAAGTGAACGGCAATGCGGTTGAATTGAACGAGACAAATGCCCAGTGTGGTTCCCCACAGCAGCCGCTGTCAAAGACGAGTTATGATAATTCAAAGCCAATCCCTAGCAATGGATTCAGTGTCAACAATCAACAACAGTCTGACAAACAAGTCAGCAATGGTGAGTCACTGATAGATATCTATCCCCTCCCACTGAATTGATAATTGAAAAACTCGCTTGTTCATTTAAATAGCACGCAAGAGTCCAGTTCTACCAGCAGTGGAATCGTCAAAGTCGGAAAACCCTTTGGCGGATGACTACAAGTGAGTGTGCCGGTGTTGCCATGTGGTTTGCGAAACTTTTGAACTTGCAATTTTTAGATTTCAATACATTTTGGCAGCAGCTACATCGATCGCAACAAAAAATAACGAGGAAACTCTTACATATCTGAATCAGGGTCAGAGCTATGAGATTAAATTGAAGAAAACTGGAGACTTGTCCTTCTACAGGGATAAAAAATTGAGGGTGAGTTCAATGAGTTTGCATATCAGGATAAACTCCTCTCATTGCACAAGTTTAGGAAACGAATCGCTGCGTTCGGTGTCTAAGGGAAAATGTGAAATGAAAAGTCGGTTGCGTTCATAAAAGTCTCTTCTAAATTTTGCAACGTCACTTGAGGTGCACGTTTCTCGAAGGAATACACAATACAACAACATATTCACGATCAGCATTCTGAATGTGTGACTCCGCTTCAGTTGTTGGGGACTTAAGCTTCTCTTTTCACTTTTTTTTTAATCAATTAAAGTTCTTTGTAACAAAAGGCAAGACCCGCTGAACACACCCTCGAATCTACAGACTCAAATAATTGTTCAATAAAATTTGTCAATTCTCTCGTTTGCTTTATGTCTCGAAAACTATTCTGTATTGGAATAATTTCAACACGTTCACAGTTGCTTCTCACTCACTCACACAGCAGCAGTGGTCATCAAAGCAAACCACAACACGAAGTAGGACATTTTCTAATTGACCCGAACATTTCACTAATTCTCACACATCAGATGTGATTACGAATTGAAAAATCCTGTCAAGCTAGTTTCTCATTTATCGAGCGGCATTTCCATTCACATACCACAACAGCACTCCCAGATCAATTGATTCGTTCAACGACAGAGTGCTCCACGACGCTGCCAATCGAAACTAATTTACATGTCGCATGCAACTCAATTGAATCCAATCGAAACTAATTGAAGTACTTAGCATGTGGCCAATCCAATCGAATAGAAAATCCTCATACCGTCATCGTGACCAGCACCCCCCGACCGAACCGGGTCTGACCTCGAAAGATTGTTCTTGTCTTCGGTTAAGTCGGTCCTCTCTCAAATTCGAATTAATTAAAGAAATAAAAATTCGTTTATTAATTTTTTCTTTTTCCCTCTTTTTTTTGTTGTTGTTGTCGTTTTCGCACAGAGCGTCATCAAGATTTGTTTCCAGGAGCGTCGTCTTCAGTACATGGAACGTGAGCAGATGCAACAATGGCAAGCATCACGTCCAGGTGAGAGGATCATTGAAGTTGACGTTCCATTGTCCTACGGCCTGTGTCACGTATCGCAATCGCTGAATCCAGATTATCTTAATACGGTTGAGGTCCTGTGGGATCCACTTAAAGAGGTGGGCGTCTACATAAAGGTCAACTGTATCTCAACAGAGTTCACACCAAAGAAGCACGGTGGCGAAAAAGGTGTTCCCTTTAGGATACAAATAGAGACGTATATAGAAAATGCAAACAGTTCATCAATTGGTGATAGTACGCCAAACAGTTTGACAAGCGTGACTGGGGCAGTAATTGCCGCCGGGGCTGTTGGAAAACAACCAATTCATGCGGCAGCCTGTCAGATAAAGGTGAGAAATGCTTGGCGCCAGGCCACCCTACCAATTTAACATGAGGTATATCTTTCTCTCTCTCTCTTCGAAACAGGTTTTCAAATTGAAAGGAGCCGATAGAAAACACAAACAGGATCGAGAGAAGATCCAGAGGCGTCCACCATCCGAGAAGGAAAAATTTCAACCCAGCTATGAGTGCACCATCATGAACGATATATCATTGGATTCGTTAACCCCATCGACTGGTTACTACAGCCCTGAATAGTGAGTTGGTTTTGCTGTTTTTTTTGCTGTTCCTTTTATTACAATTATTTCAATGTTCAGTGCTTGTGAATGGAGACGTGAAGAACATTTTAATGTCAAGCAGCCGCATTCTTTTATGCGATTAGCTGAGAACCTGTTTGTCTCTCTTGTTTTTTGCATTCTCAAATAGATTCACCTGCGAATAGGGTTGCCAATTGTGAAAAAAAAAGTACTGTCTTTGTTAAATTGTATGACAGCACATTTTACTGTGAACCCAGTTGAAGGTAAGATTGTATTCGAGGCAGATTAATTTGGGAACACTTTTGACACTTCTCAAGACAGTACTGAAATTCATACAAAAGCGCTGCTTTCTCTCGGACACATGAACGTGTCTCATTTCTTGAGAAGTGGCGAAATTTATACGGATTGTTGTACTGACGTACTTGGTGCTTAGGTCGTTATGTCGTATCAAATACCGCCATTTATCGGACGTAAGATGCTTCACAAGGTTCACAAGGTCGAATTATCACAGCACAGGCTGCTTTGACACAGGAGACTTTTAAAGCAAGGCTTTTTAAAAGCGCGATTTCCTTTTGCCACACCTCCCTCATCAGCAACATTGAAAAGGCGGCGACGAATTTAGCGAATGTCAAAGCGGCCATACGCATTTTGAGTGTTAAGCTGCCCACACACAGCACACTTGTACTTTGGTGATTACATAGGGTGTCACTTTTCGCCGAACAGTGACACTAAAAAGGAAAACATTTTCATAAACTGTAAGCGCCCCATACACAGAACACTTGAGTCAACGGGCTTTAGTGTGTCCTGTGTGTGCGGTAGTCCGTGCACCGATTTCTCTGGTTTTCCTAAAAGTGTGATGTGTTTGGGCTAGCCCGCGAACTTTCATACAAAATATCACTCACTTTCCGATCGTTGGAGTGTGAAGAGCTGTATTATCGAAAAGCGGCAAGATGGACTTTTTAATTTTTCTTACTATTTCCTTTCTCTGGGGACAGTAAATTTGTGACTGATTCATGGGACAAGCTTATATGAGGCAAAGACAAATCATTATTGATGTAGATACTGCAATAATACTACCAACCGCACTTGCGATATGAGAAGTGCTCCGTCGTTGTCGAAGTCAAATAAAGAACTAATCTGTTCGATTTTGTGTGTCGGTCAGCGACACAGTTCGGTGTGCACACAAGTGTGATGTGTATGGGGCCCTTTACATGCTTCCGATAACCAAAATGCAAAAAAGAAAAGTAAACTTCGAAAACTCTCTCGAAAGCTGATACCATTACACACGCGGGAGCCTTTTTCGCCTCCTTTGACTTCCCTGGCGGTTGTTGCGACGGAATCTGACGACTATTTTAATTACAGTGCGTTCTCGATTTAAGCAACTCTTCGATTTTCCCAACAGCTAAATTGAATTTTTTTATCTTTACTGACGACACTTTCCATACACCTAGACAAAAACTAGATAATTGCAACTACCCCAGTTTTTGTTACTTGCGATAATCGAGAATACACTGTACATAATTTATCTTGATCTGCTCTTCTTAAAAAATTGGCATAAGTTTTTTACTTTGTCTCTAAAATTTTATAGGAATATTCTAACAAGTGGCCGCCGCGCTTTGGCGTAGTAGTACTCTAACTCCTAGGTTCAATCCTCGAACTAGCCAACTTTCATAATTCACGGCTGCACCTCTTTCGTGTCGTTGGCAATGCTCTTAGGGTATCCCTGTCTAGAAAAAAGCTTCTCAAACTTCGCCTCGTGTTGGAACAAAAGCACGCAGAACACGAGTGGTTGCTGTGCAGAAGCTAGGCCCTGGTTCACCTAGGACCGCCAAGCCCCCGGACAGTCTTGATCCATATTTTCCTAAAAGCAGCATTTTTTTCTGACAGTTTAAATGTACCTCCCTGATAACTAGCTAAAATGGGAGCTAAAAAAGTCCCAATAATTTCGATTCAAAGTCCACACAAGAAACATGAAATTCAAAACCTTACAACCCTATGACAGCAGTTAATACTTCTCCCCGTCAGCGTGTACAAGTCATGCTCACAAGACACGAGTATCAAATCTCACTTAAAAAATATCGCATTTCCCTTCCGTTGATTCAACAGACACAAGAAAGAAACTTGTTCCCCGAACGTCACTTGTCGTCGTCAGACACCGTGAAATTCCTGGTAATACACACGTCCAGTCCGTCATTTCTCGTTTTCGCACTCTGATTTGGGTCATCACCAAAACGATCTGCAAACCGGTTAGCCGAATAAATGCGTCGCAATGCAATCATTCTTGAGGATCCCCACATCGACACTTAATACACGCTGCAACCGAATGAAGAACACCTCGAATGGAGCCAAAAATGTATGGCATCCACCTGTTTCGTAAAACACAACTCGCATATGAAAGACGAAGACGAAAAAATATCCAACGACCAGGGCGTGGCTAACAAGAAAAATGCTCCTGCGCTGCACTGCTGCGATGGTGGGGGTTACAAAACCCGTATTTACTGATCAAAGAGTTAAAATACGAGTATCTTTCCGGCCGTAAATCGAATCACTTCAAACATTTATCATCATAAAGTTTCCATTGATGAATCGCTGTATCCAGTGAGATAATACGAGTAGTTGGTGCGGCTTCTCATACCTTTTAGTTGTGCGTCTGTGATTGATTTGTATTTTATATTTATTTGTTTTTTTTTCTTTCTTTAGCATGAAACTTTCATGGCCAAATTCGCCAGTTCACATACCGAAATACGATGGAAGCATACCGTATGCCAATGTGTCGCCGACTGCCAATTCTAGCCCGATAGCCATAAACAGTGTCACATCGACGAATACAAACAATTTGAAATTAATGGACGCGAACATGGTGTCGCCACAGCAAGTGGAACTGGATGATTATGTATGTTAAAATAGCAATCTTCATTGAATGCAATTGTCTATCCTCATTTTTGATTCACTTTCACAGCAATCGGGCAATATTGCGGCTGATACAACACCGGCTCAGGTTAGACAATGGCTGACTTACCATCGATTGACGGCGTATGTGTCAACATTTGCGCACTTCTCTGGTTCGGATATTTTACGGTAAGTTTTTTTTTTTCACGTTCAACCACATACTGTCTGTTTGTTTTGGATTTTTTTTTTTTTGATTGCGTGAGACAGATCTTGTTTGAATGTGTAACTGGTCGGAATGTTTCACTTCCCACTTGATTTACATTGTAAACAAACGACACGTGATCTGGTAAGCATGATTGAATGACAGTGGATCAAAAATATGGGAGCTAAATGATTTCTGTGGATTGCTTCTGTCAGATACGGGGAGTTTTTTTTTCGTGGCTAGATGAAAGTCTTCAACAGGCACGCTGTACTCATAGCAGTGTCCGATCATTACTGACTAAAATGTAAAAACACCTTTCTTGTGACGGTTATTCAAAGCCAGTTTCGATCACCGAATTTACCAAGTTTCATAATTCACAGCTTCACCTCTTTCGAGTCATTGTCAGAGAGTACTCATGTTAGAAAAGAGCTTCTCCCACTTCGCCGTTCGGAATCGGCATAAAACTGTATGTCGTATCCACTCGTGAGAGAAAGTAGAACACGAGTGGTTGCAGTAGATGCTACCTGCTTACGCCACTCGCTTTGTTATTGGGTCTATAACTTTTTCGTGCGGTTTGCTAAAAGATAGCGTAACTTACATTATTCCATTGGAACATGCATTGGAAAGCTACTGTCATTGTACGTCATTACAGTACATGTCATTCATTTGAAGCGTAAACAATAATTTTTTTTTCACTCAAATATGTCGAACTTTGTGTCTGAAAAAGTGTTTTTGCGGGGACACGCCACACGACACCACAAAAGGAAGTCATTTTTGCATCTGATTGTTACTGGTGATGGAAAATGGATCCATTACGACAACGCCAAGCGCAAAAAATCATATGTGAAACCCGGACAACCAGTCAAATTAACGGCAAAGCCGAATATCCACGGCGCAAAGGTAATGCTCTGTATTTGGTGGGATCAGAAGGGTGTGCTGTATTATGAGCTGCTAAAACCGGGTGAAACGATCAATGGGCAACGCCACCGAACACAATTATGCGTTTGAAGAGAGCGGAATATGCAACCAGACGAAAAAAAACAGTTATAGATCCAATATTAAATCAAAGCCAGGGACTTTGGTATTTTTCATCATTTTATTAATTTCCTGACAAATTTCGTTTAGCGACACTCGTTTCATTCCCAAGTTGTCAACTGTTGTTGTGTTATATCTCCACGATCCTCCAACAATGAATGCAGAGATATCAGGGAGGATAGAGATATCCAACTCCGGCAATTTTTGCCCCTTGTCCATGTCGGTGTAGTGGGATTCCCTTGCATTTCACATATACTCTCACAAAGTTCCCAGCTCCACCACGCATCGTAACACCGTATAAAAAACGCTGTCTGATCACATCAAGGGGCAAGGGAGGTAGAAGTTGGATATCTCCAACCTCCATTATCTCTGAATGAATGCTCATTAAAAGTTGTAATAATACCTATATATAAAATAATTCATTGGTTGCATATCAATCAAGTAGGGGGTTGATGAACACCTTCCCTGTAATTGCGAGCTCGAACTAAACAGCATTAGTGTCAGCTATCTTCACGGATTTGTCAGAAGCACCAACTGGTTTGCGTAGCAGCAGCGATTAAATCCGCGTGGTAGTCAGCACTGGAGTGTCATCGTGACAGCTCCTTGCCGGAAGTCAAATACTCTAACCTATGAAAATGTTAGGCGAATTAACATTATTTTGCAACCGCGAGAATTTCTTTTGCTTGAACAGATAAACACCCGTCAGCTCAGAAGCGCTTAAATGACAGCCTGCCAAAAATAAAATACATTTTACATTTCTACAATTTTTGTTTGCAGAATGTCCAAGGATGACCTTATCCAAGTTTGTGGTCTTGCCGATGGCATTCGTATGTTCAATATCCTCCATGCCAAGTAAGGATCACTGCGTTGCACTTGTCAAAGTATTTGTAATCTTATTTTAGAATTTTCACCAATTTCAGAGCCATAGCCCCTCGCCTAACTATTTACGTCAGCTTGGATGGGAACAGCTACAATGCCATCTATTTAACATCGACCTCATCCAAGGAGTTAACTCAGAAAATTTTCAAATTGCCCGGCTTCTACGAGTTAAATGCCAACACCTTGAACGGCGGAGTCGATGGAAATGCCTACAACAGTTGGGGTGAGTCGCCAGCGTTGCATTCCGAAACTTTGATCCTTCTTACATTCGATGTTGATTTTCTTTTCAAGGAATGCAATCAAAATACTCAGGAAGTGGAACAAGCATATTCAATGACGTGTCGAAAACTCCAATCTACATCACCGGACCGTCCGGTGTTCATGTCACCATCACCGATGAGGTCTTGAACAATGAAATCAAAGATGGCAGCCTCTATGCACTTGAAGTACAAAACGGAAAAGTACTTATAAAAACAATCAACAAAAATGATAATTAAAGAGAAAAATTAAAAAAAAAAAAAACATCTTAAGAATCTAGTTTTAAGTAAATAAGCAAGAAAAAAAGAAATAAGAAGGTAAGTGAACATTTTTACCAAAAGCATATAAAAACAATAAACCGACAGAAGATCATTGCTGAATGCAAATCCAGAGAACTGAAGGAGAATAAAAACAACATTTTCCACAATTGCATTTTCTATATACACGATCATTAGATGTTGAATACAAATAAAAACAAAAGTAAAAACACAAAAAAATAACGGTGAAGGAGAATTTATTGTTTTAGTGCACATTTTTTTTTATACAATCGCATAAATAAATTTACGATGATACATGCGCATATACCGTCAAGGATATCTATAAATTCAATGAATTAAGATAATTGTTATGAGAATCATTTAAATGAAAAATGTAATAAAATTAGAGCAGACCAAACAGAGGAATATTTTTTATAATAAGTTTTTCATGTACTTTTTTAATAATAAAGTTGGTCTGCGGAAATATTGTAGTTTGTGTTCGCATTTCTACGCTCGAAAACGCCAGGCATACAATTGAATACTTAAAAATAAAAACCAGAAATGAAGTATGATAGAGATACCCAACTTCACAGCTGATTGACCGATAGTCCATCGACGAATTTGACGGATAATCCTGAACATTTTGACGGTTATTCATGAATTTTTGACAGTTATTCACGAAATAACGTAAATTTTGTTCTCTTATTGGTCAATTAGGCTTTATGAAAAATGGTTGTCAAAAATTTTAAGGGGCAAGAGAGGTAGAATTTGGGCGTCTCTATCATACTTCATAGCAGCAAAAAGGAAGTAATAAAAATATAAATATCAAGTGTCATTGATTTCCAAGGCTAATGACCCTTGGAGAGTTTGAGCCTAAACTGCCTACATAGGTGACAGTACTGAACACGGTGCTTCCAGTCATCAAAATCAGGCTGTCTTGCGTCCCCGATGAACTGGTCTCTATATCGGATGTTCCTCTCATTCCTCACACTCGACCATCTTAGTTGGAGCATTAGTGTCCACAGTTGGAGCATTGCGACTACTTGCATATGTTCGTGGCTGTTTGTTTCTCTTCTGTTTACCACGCATTCTTTTCGCACAATTTGTCTGACTCTGCACTTTACCTGATCGTCCATCTTTCGGTCCCATGTAGCAGGGCTGGCAAAATACGTATTTCATAGAGCATGATTTTGGTCCTTCGGGTCAGGAGTTTAAGGCCCAGTTTTTCGATCGCCAAGGCCGAATCTGCGACTACCAAGTCCCGCCCTAAGTTCTGTTACAAATATAAAATGCTGTTGAAAAAAAAAATAGTGAACTTATTGCATTCATAATCATTTTTTTACACAGTATTGACTATTTAAAGAAAAATGTATGTACTCGAAATGGCCGCCATTTGCTTTAGCATGAGCTTGCAAATGGTGCTGCCATCGGGCTATAGGGGAACGTAGGTTTACATGGCGGTCGTGGACGATGCTGTGGTTAATGCCTTAGAACAGATCGTTTTGGTCACTAAAAGTTAAACAAAACTTTGGGATTTTTCTCTTCAACTTCTAGACGTGCTTTCATTCACTCAAATTTTATGGTTTCAACTTTAAAAATTTTTTCTTTCGATTACAACCCCTGAGTTTACCAGGGTTGATGCTTATGGAAATAGCAGAAGTTAAGGGATCAAATCTGGGACTTTGCTCTCTCTCTCTCTCTCCCTCTCTCTCTCTCTCTATCTCTCTCTCTCTCTCTCTCCCTCTCCGTCTCTCTCTCTCTTCTTCCATTGGCGTAGCTGTCTGCTCACGTCTGTATACAAGATGGGATGATTGTGTGTGTCATTTATCGTTTTCGTCTCTCAAAGCGGACAACGAACTCAGGATTCATTGCCATGAAACGAGAGAAGACACTAGCCCTTTGATTTGAAAAAATAAGGTATTTGATAAATTCCTTTTTCATATTTTAACAGGCCCCGTGAATTGCGGGCAATATTATTCGCTCGGGTCAATTCAATAGGTGAATGCAGACTTCATTAGTGCAGGCATTACAAAGGTGCATAGTCGCTTGTGCTGTTCTCCATAACACGCCGTTAGCAACCGAAAAGCAGAGAGAAAGGACAGAGATATCCAAACATTATCTCTGCTGAAGAGTTTCCCTCTCAATTCTGCTTCTCATAGCGCACACGAACAACACCGACAGTAAATTCAAAGTTGAAAATGGCATTGAGTGTGTGAATTGTTAAAAATATCCCAGGGGAAATTCACAAAGAGAAAGTTGGGCAACTTCTGGATTGAAATAGTGAACAAAATCAATCGATCCCACAATTGATCAACTCACAGTTTTCCGGGAAGTTGAGCAATTGTGAACAAAACGACGTCTTCTCAAATTTCTGTGCGGAGTCTTGCAGCAATTTATGCCACTTCACCTAGGGAAGCAAACCAAATTTCCAATCGGTCAAGTGGTAGAGATGAGAAAGATTATCGAATTCGTGCTTCTTGCCCTGCGCAATGTGATTTAAGAATCGCAAGTTTGACGAAGAATTAAATAAACTTCTGTCTGGTGTTACAATTGCTCAAGGCGGTGTTCTGCCAAATATTCAAGCTGTTTTGTTACCAAAGGTCGTGCTTGAAAGGCCTAATTGCGTGAAAAAGCGTGTGTACAAAGTTCTTATGTCGGACACATTATTTCGGACACTTAAATCACATTAATTTTAATATTAAAACAAGCAAAGAATATATTGAACCTTGTTCAACAGACTCCGATTTTAATAATACAGTACTCAATGCAAGATCAATTCCACGACTTGATGATCTTGTAGTAGCATCAGAAGAGGAAATTGTCCGATATGTAATATATGAGCTAAATCCAGCTGCAGTCCCTTTCACACGGAAATGAAAAGTCTGGCAAATAAAACCAATAGACGTGTCGGACACAACCCTGGCTCCAGTAAACTACGTTAAATACCCAGGAGTAATCTTGTACAGCAAACTCATCTGGAAAAATCACACAGGAAAGCGATGCTTGTTCTGATGGATTCTTGGAGCTTGGAGGGCAAGTCCTGGGTATGCCGTCCAAGCATCCAGTGATGGGTGTACACTGCTACTGTTAAGAAAGAAAACAATAACATACGGTGCAATCGATTGGTCCAAACTAACCAACTTAAGCTTAGTACCAAAAGGACTGGATCAATGAATCCATACTCCACAGACTGAGCAGCAATACGGTGAAATGGTATACCGACGGATCAATAACTAATGAAGAAACTGTGACAGGGTATGTGGATCCAGGACAAAGTACTTCCAACACATAGGCAAACGCACCAGCATCTTTCATGTGGAAATCTATCCCATAGACAGATGCCTTCGAATGATCTTGGCTCGAACTATACCAACGTCGGAGTCCTACATAATCAAATCGAAGATTGTGTAGGAATGCCTACAGAAGCTTACAGAGTTGAGTAAGAGGAACAAAGTAAAACTCAGGAAATACGGTCATAGAAGGAAATGAACGACTCCCTGGCAAGGGAGCACCATATTTCGAACATAATTTCGAATATGTACATTCGTGGACAACTAACTAGCCCCATTGTGCTTTTATCAATAACAAGGCATTTTTTAACCATTACAGAATCCTGAACCTTAGCTACATTCAAAAATATTTTTCAAACAACCATAAGAGTCAATATTTTGGAGGAATATTCTTTTTATTATTATTTTACAGCATTGCTGCACGTCGCCTGGGAAGACTTACCTCTAAAGCTTCCCTGACATCGGTCATTAGAAATAGAATTTCGGGCGATTTGAATTTGTTTCCACAAATCATCTGCATTTCTTGGTTTTGCATGCTCGATGTGATGTTCTATGTCGTGCGCCAGGTTCTCTCTGCTTTATGGCGCAAAGGCATGGCCGTCGCTAACAGCGGACAAGGTTGCTCTTGGTTGCTTTGAAGGACAAATTCTTCGGGTGATTTTCAGTCCCGTCTGCAGAGACGGTGAGTGGAGGAGGAGATATAACTACGACCGGCACGAGCTTCTCAGCAACATCGACTCAGCCAGAAGAGTGGAGATCCAACGATTGAGGTGGCTAGGTCATGGAGAGCGGACGGGAACCAATGCTACGGCCGGGACGAAAGCTTTCCAGGCCGTAGCATTGGTTCCACCCAGAGGGACGGGGAAGGAAGACCGTGACGCAGATGCAGGAAGCTAGCTAAAGATCGAGCTAACTGGAGGCGCTTGTTGGTTGCGGCCCAGGTCCAACCCGGACTGTAGCCCCACCTTAAGTAAGTAACTTGTGTGCTGTTTATGTGTGCGACCCTGTGTCTCAGTTTCATAAGGGCTCTCTAAGAACTTACGCAACCACAACCAGTTTCGTTTTAATCGGTCTGCTTAGGAAAAGAACCCACATCTGAGAGGAAAATTTAATTTTCAATGTGTATTGATTTTAGCAGGTAAACAATTTCATCCTGTGCAAGGTACTGTCCTGCCGATAAATTACTGCACAATCCATAGAAAGGAGCAGTGGGAAGAATACATTTTGAAACACTTGTCTTAGGTTAATTCTTGCTATTATCGATACGTTAATTTGCAGGGCCCCGTCTGCTTACGGTAATGTACACAAAGAGATGTAACAGTTTAGTAATTATTCCCAAATGACCCCACTTAACTATTTACCAGCAAGAGTGCACTTAATTCGAGTATAAAATGCATAGACCAGTGCGTCAGACTAGTCAGCCCTCAGTTCGCGTCCATTGCCCAAGATGTTGCAAGACTACAAGGACAGCTTGAAATACTTGTACAAGTACGAAGTGGCAGTGTTTCGCTTTCTCGGCACTTACTTGCCCGATTCGGAGATGTCAAATCGTAAGAGGCTCATTTACGAGATGTGGTTCTTTGTGTTTTTATTGTTCATTATTGAATATAATGTGGTTCTCTTTTTGGGAGTATTTTTCCAACCGACACTTTTCGACAAGCTCCGGAACGTTGTATTTGTTCTGTCATCCATGATTGCGGCCACGGCGAAGTTGGTGTGCGTTAAAAAGCACTTTAAACTCTATCGCGACCAAGTGTCTTCACTGTACAGGTGTCATTTTGATCCACGAAAGCCCTCGGAATTTGATTTACTTAACAGGAAAATCACGGAAAGCAGATGGCTTCGAATCTACTACGGCGGCATAACCTTCGCAGCGCTGCTGTTTATTTTGATTTCGAAAAAAATAACGTACCCAGAGGAACTGCCAACAGCAGTCTTTGTTCCGTTTGGCATGAAGAGCAAGTTGCAATTCGTGGCGTTGGAATTCCAGGGATTTTTTGCGATATCGACGATGTGCTTCATGAACACCGCATTCGACATGTGGTATGTGTCCTTGTTGATATTCGCCCATGGGCAGCTCGAGCTCCTGGAGCATCGTTTGAGGAACATTGGAGAAGACGCGAAGAGTGATCGGCAGATCACTACCGAGTTGAAGATGTGTATTCACCACCATGCTGAGATATACAAATTTGTGGAGTCCCTTGAAAGAGCTATAAATGTACCGGCTTCAATTCAGGTGATGTGCACGCTATTGGTGTTATCCTGCAACTTTTACGCTATGGCTTTTGTGAGAGCGCGAACAGTCATGGACCATTCGACGGCTTATTCAATTTCCATTTCAGATATCCATACATGAAGACCTGATTGCTTTCATCAAGTTTTTCATTTATCAGATGACAATGTTGGCGCAAATTTTCCTCATCTGCTTCTATCCGAATGAAGTGAGTCTGGCGAGTAATCGAATGCCGTTTGCTCTCTACTCGACGGACTGGACTGCGTGGAGCAAGGAGAATCGTAGACTTGTCTTGCTCACGATTCTTCGATTTCAGAGTCCCATAGTGGTGAGGCCGATAAATCGCTGTTATTGTTTTGATTTGGCTACCTTCTCATCCGTAAGTTACGACCAGTCTTCAGCAAACTCCGTCCTTACCAGACACTTCTTTCCTAGATCGTGAATTCATCTTATAGTTACTTTACTCTCCTGAAGCAAATGAAAAACTAATGACTTTCTGAAGGATGCTCGACAGAGATCCACACCTTGCCGCACTAATAGCTGCTTGTTTACGCAACAATTGCTTTTGCACTGATCCTGGTTATCACATGTAGAAGATGTTTAAATAAAAGCACGGCTGTTTGTTTGGCTTCATTTCTGAGACAATTTTAGCGCAACTTTTTCTTGGTAAATGGATGGGCAAATACGACGCAATCCACAATCGGAGTGATCCGAACCGGAAGTGAACATCGTGACTTAGGTGACTCTCTCCACAACCACCAGGAAAAGCGAGGCGCAAAAAACTTAGCCACGCACTCAGTGAGGGTATCCTGTGAGTATCTGCTGTTGGAATAAAAGGAAAGTCTGTAAGTGCCGATTGGCACAATGATACAAGCTAGCTCTTCAATAACTGTGACTAGCGGGATATGGGAATAAGTATCGTGTACGCCTGGAAACCATCAACACAAGGCACATGGAGAGCAGCTGAAAAATGTTGGAGCGTGAAGTTAATGGTCCTCTTCGCATTAACCTCTTCGCAGACGTTCCCGACGACATCGAACAACGATGTAGGCACATCGCTTCTACCATAGCACTGCCAGATGTGACCATCGGGGACAAATCGACTACTACACCAACACTATGGGCCAACACGGTAGACCACCAAGAGCTTGATGGACCAAAATGTTCTAGGTGGTTCAGTGTGAACGCTCTTACGATAGTTCGTTGAGATAGCTGGGATGGTAGTTCAGGAGGACTAGCCTTTGCTTAGCAGGCATACAACCTATACAGGGTCCGACTCAGAAATCGCTGTTTTCCATCGTTCACTGTTCCGGGCCGCTAGTCTTGGTGTTAACTTGGTCTTTATTCGATATTTCTCTCCTTTTCGGACCAGAAGACTCGGATTCGAGAACCCTCTTACCCGATCGATACTTTCCTCACTACAGCCACACCTTGGTCACGCTCCAATCACATTCCTCGCGTATTTCCGACGTAGAATTTTTTCTTTCGAAGACACCAAGACCTCCAATTTCGATTGTCAGCTTTTACATTGTCTTGGTGTATGAACAATTCTTCTACAACTTCAGAGCTATTTTTAATTTTTTCCTTAATTCTCTTAGACCAATCTACCTGGTCCATTATCATACTTTGACATTATTTTCACGAATGACGCTTGAAGCCTTGCGACCAGAAATGAAGAATGATAGAGATACCCAACTTCACAGCTGATTGACCCCTAGTCCATCGACGAATTTTTGACAGTTATTCACGAAACAACGTAAATGCCGTTCTCTGATTGGTCAATTTGGCGTTAGAAAACACTATGAAAAATGGTTGTCAAAAATTTTAAGGGGCAAGAGAGGTAGAAGTTGGTCATCTCTATCATACTTCATTTCTGCTTGTAATAAAGTGTAAACGCAACACATTTGATTCGGTTGCAAGTTTTGTAGGACAGTGTGACCACCTCTAATAACATCCCTGTTCGAAAATGAATCCTCAATCTTTGTGAACAAATGAAGAGGTTAGATGTCTGTCTTCAGCTGTTAGGCATTGTTTTTTGGAAACAGCGATATTATTTGCAAATATATTTCATCAGAGAGTTAATATTGCAGATAGAAGTGCTAATAAATGAGAAACACATGCATATCATGTTAATTATGTAAATAACGATTTATTTCCAACCGCGCAATCGAAGTGTCACTCAGAGAAATGTCAAACTTAAAAATGGATATCGCAATTTTCTGAATAAAAATTGATCAACACAACAATTTACCAGAAGACTTTTCGGTCACAGTGGATTTAGCAACGTATTTGAATTATTGAAGTCAAATGTAAGTTTATTGCCATACGGGAAGGATTGCATAGTTTCGCTCACTCAGACGTAAACATCTGTGGTCTCGGGGAGTTTCTGGTTTGTGAACTTTTGCATATGTTAGGATTCGTCTGCACCAACTAATATGTTCTCTAATGACGGTTATTTGTTTTGCTTACATTATTGTTTAAAATGTAGATTTAAAAATGGATTTGAATTGCTTGCGATGCAGTACCCCTCTGTCCGATGACTACCAATTGATTTTTGATGAGACTGGTATTGAGCTGCAGCTGGACAAACTCCTTGCTGATTACTTTGAAATTTATGTAGAGAAAGATCCCTCCTCGACGCAGGCACTATGTGAAGAGTGTGTTAATAAGCTTATAGAACTCTATGACTTAACAGAGAAGAATCAGGAAGGTTCATATGCAGAAGAAAATATTGAATCGGTGGGATTCAAGGATGAACAAGACGAAGTTACCCCGAATTTGGATGAAACAAGTGTTGCAGGGGCTCTACCCGGTTCCAGCAACGAGGAAGAAGAGTTTATGGGTTTCGACGAAGAGGGATGCGGTAAGTGGTGTGAAGTAAATAAAATGAAATCAATGAGTTAAGTCATCTCGACCTTGTAGATAACAGTTTACATTTTGAAAATGTACAGTATCTGGATGAACTGGAGAATATCAACACTCAGGAATATATTCTTGGAGTAATCAAAAGTGAACTAGAAGAAGTGATTTTCGACAGGAACACAGTCTGCAAGGTATTATGTCTGATACTGTTTCGTACATCATTTCAATTTGAATTGTAGATTTGCGGTGAAGTCACAAAGAGTCATACAGCGTTACTGATGCACACATCGACTAATCATGAATCTGAAACGAAGACGTATCCTTGCATCATTTGCGGGACGACCAATGAGTTCAATTCCATCAAAAGTCTAGCATTACACGTTGTCCTGAAACACTACGATCTGGACGGGTGAGTTTCACGCATTTTATTGTTATTTTTTCCTTACACTGAATATTTCGTAGGCTCAACATTTACTGCATTTGTCCTGAATGTGGAAAGAGATTCTCTAATTTTATTGAATACAATAAGCACTCCTGTTACAAGAAGGTCATTGGAAATCGACTGCTGAGAGATTGTGCGGCCTGCTCGAAGAATTTTTCTTCTAACAAAAGGTGCTGATGGGAGGTTTTGTTTTGGCGTATATTAACCATCATTCGTTTGTATTTCCTCGCCAGGTATCGTTACCACTTGCAGTTTCATTTGGAGAAACGAAGACCGAAAGCGTGCTTTATTTGTGATATATTATTTTCTGACGAAAATGACATGTTCGAGCACATCATGTATGCCCACGATGAGCATGATGCATTGATATGCAAAAAGTAAGAAAATGCCTTAAAATGTCTGCCATTTGAACATTCACGTGATCTTTTCAGATGTGATCGAGTGTGCACAACGAAAGAACTGTACGACAGTCACGTGAAACTCCACGAAGCTGTCCGTTCCTACCATTGCAAGTACTGTCCAAGGTCGTATTTGTACAAGCAAATGCTGGATAACCATATTGTAAGTGAAGTACGTCCAAAAAAGTCAGTCATTTCATTTACTTTGTATGTTTCCTTCCAGAAACGCCATCATTTTCAAAAGGACGAAAACAAATGCAAGGTTTGTGGTCGGTCCATGGCCAGCAAGCATCTTCTAAACAGACATATGCAAGTAGTACATCATGAGGCGACCGAAGCGACTGTCTACGTGTGTTCGAAATGCGGACTCGTAGGAGCTTCTGCAGAGGATACCGAGGTAAATAAAGAAAGGTGGTGTCTCTCATTAAACACTATAATCTGAAGGGAAACAAATCTTAGGACCATATAACGGACACCTCCTGTACGGATGCAAACATTCTAATCGAGAGTTTGAAGACAGCCTTCGCTTGTGAGTATTGCGAAATGGCCTTCAATAAAGTCGAACATCTGAAAACACATCGAGCAGGACATACGAACAAACGATACAAGTGCTGGATATGCCAAAGCGATTACACGGAATTTAAGAAGCTCAAAACTCATCTGATGACGCACACGAAACACGATCCAATTCAAAAACTGTTCCCGGTCGATAGACACTACGTGTGTGACTTCGAGGTACGTAAGTGAGGGACGTGTGAAAGAAAATTGTCAAACCAAACATTTTCTTCCAGTTGTGCGATCAGTCCTACCTAACTTGGCCATCGTTACGCGCACACAAAGGTCGTCATGTCATGGAAACAAAATACGGATGCGAAGTTTGCAGTCAAACGTTCATGACGCGCTCACAGCTGAACACTCATTTGAAGTCCCATGAGAATAATGAAGAGTACCACTGCCAGTTCTGTGCGAAAATGTGTTTTTCCCAAATGTCTCTGGCTGTGCATATCGCTCGAAAGCACAACACCAGTAAGTAATCGGACAGTAAATACGTTTCACTCCTTCAGTCCTGGTCAATTTGCAGATTTCAAAACGTGCCCAACATGCAAGACAACGTACAGTACAGAAGAAGCACTAAAGGATCACATTGAAATGTACCACATCGAGTTGAAATGCGAATATTGCGGAAAGATAACGAAAAACAAGCGAAATCTTGAGATCCACGTCCGAATGGTTCACAAAAAGGTGAAGCGGTTTTTCTGCAAATCGTGCGATAAAGGATACTACAACAAGAGTGACTTTAAGGTCCATGAAAAGGTAAAGTTGATTGATCTGCATGACGACGGCTTACGAAATTGCGCTATTTCAGACACATTTGGATGCGCATAAGTTTAAATGCCAGCACTGTGACTTCAGCACCAGCTACGAAGCATCTTTTAATGCGCACTCTCTGAAGCACGAGTCCAAGAAGCCCTTCAAGTGTGAGGAGTGTTCAAGAGAATTCACTAGGAAGACGTGCTTTAAATTGCATATTCTACGACATTCCGATGTTAAACCGTATGAACGAACGAACGCGATTTCAATATTCTCCCTCAAATTTACATGTTTCCCGATGTTTACAGGTTTTCCTGTCCAGTGGAAGACTGCGAGAGAAGCTTCGTAGCGCAAGGAATTCTCAATACACATTTACGAGATAATCATCCTGAGTGTAAGTAAAAAGAAAAAAGCCAAACTCAGAGAAGAATTGCATTTTCATTAAATCCCATAGGTGTTCCAGCAGAAATTCTGGCGAAAAGGGAATCTTCTCGTGCAGCAAAGCGAAAGAAACGGGAAGCGCAAGAAGCCGAGTCGACTGAAAATAGCATGAAGTACATTATTATGGAAGTCAGTTCAGATGTGGCACCCATGGAGGTTGAATATGTTGAGGATGAGAGTGAAATTGTCTTTGCGGCGCCAGGGTCGGCTAACGAACATGATATTGTACTCGAGTACGACGACCAGGATAGTGATTTAATAGTAGACCTAAATCAAACGGAATTTGATGAATTTTCTATCAATAAGCAGTAGTTACGATTTTTAGATTGACATTTTTAAATTTAGATGATTGTGTTTAAAATGTTTGAGGTTATGTATGTTGTAAATGAATTACAAAAATAAACAATAAATCGATGGATGTGGCAGAAACCCTGAGTTCCATGATGGAGAAGGAGACGAAGACTCACCAGCCATAGGTTCCTCATTGGACGCTGTCTTCAATGTACATATGCGTGCTCAGGTAGCAGGAGAGCAATGAAGAGACTTTGCTGCCCCTTTAGCGATTCATTTGCTGTATTTCATGGCTATTGAAGAACGCCCGGCAGACTTTATTGTTTTCACATTTATGTTCAGGTGGAGATTCTTGTGGAATCAGCTAAAGTATGTGACAAACTTGAACAAAACTCTCTTATTCCGCCAGTTAGGGCAGCAATAGAGCTTTTATCAGAGACATGAGGGTGGGGTAGAATAAATGGAAGCCAAGCTTATCGGTTTGGTAGGTAATATTGAATTTATAATTGAGGGAATCATTGACTATCGAAGAACACAACTAATTCTAAGTATCCTTTCTAGTCAGCTTTAACTAAGAACTGAATGCAAACGAATCACAAGCCCGTTTCTATAATATGTCGAAGTAGCTGACATCGAGTATACTTACTGAAGCCTTTCACGGTGGACACATTTGTTAAGAAGCTTATAATAGATAAACAAACCCTAGAGACACAAAGGAAAGTAAGGGGCGACCAGTCGTCAGTGAAGAAATACGTAAAACATAAGCTGAGTGATTCCTTGAGGAATGAAACAAACTCTTTTGAAGTCTAAACGTTCCTAAAACTTGATATTTTACTCCATCGACTAGCTTAACCTGCAAATCTCATGTACTTCAAGTTCAAGGCTAAACTGATATTGCGAACTGGATTTTAATGCCTTCCTCTTTGTTGTGTAGTGCTACAACGCGGTTGCACCGGGGCCTTGACCAACAACCGTCTCTAAGTAGCGCGATCTCTCTCTGTCTCTCTATCTCTCTTTGAAAACTACTTCCAATTGCGGTTCCTCAATAGTTTGAGGAATTTCTTCACTTCTGTGTGCCACCTTAAACACGGGCGTTGCTTTTGCATCAGGCACGAAGACAAGTTGTTCATGCGCTGTTCATGGCCCAAATACTTGTTCGACTTAGGCAATGCATTGCGTGGAGTTAGTGGTTGAATCTTCCCACGCACAACTTTATTCTACGATCAATACTTTTCATCCGCTTTCGGCATTGTACTTGCGTCTGCTCACTAGAGCAACTTGTGAGTGATCAATGTCTTGTATTAAGTCGGTTTGCTTCTTTAGAAAGAGTGTCCTATCTCTCCATTGCATCTTGAGCCCACAGAATTAGCGTGTAATCTGGGTACTGATGTTATTACTGACCATTGTGACACTTGGGACGGCATATACTTTAACCTCATTCACCGGACTCCCCGCAGCCGCCCACGTCTCATTTGCGGCTCGCTGCATTCAGTCAAATCCTACAACGTCATCCGCCTTTATTCTTCAATTCCTTTATGCCCTTGTAGGAGTTATTGCCTCAAGTTGCCGTTGTGTTGTATTTCTGACAATGTGCCTCAGCTTTCCCGAACTGCCGCACTTCACCCTAAACCGTTCTACGCCAAGTTTTCTTCTGATCGCCAAACCTTCTGCCGTCCTGTGTTAAGGGGTTCCATCACATGCTTCCAGTGTGACCAATCCACGCTAGTGGTTCATGATCCGTTGTTTTTTAAATGGAATCCGACGTATGTAGGCCGTTAGTTTATCCAGAATTCGCACTCGAAATAAAATCTCTGTTTACACTTTCAAATGGCTTTTCAGAATCAATGAACAGCAGGTGAAGCGGAGACCTATATTCAACACACTGCTTCAGGATACTTCGCAATGTGTTGATAGGGTTGAAACAGGAAGATCCAGTTCGAAGCCTGCTTGTTCGGCATCGAGTGAGTCTTCGAGGTGTTTGTTGTTGTTTTACTCCAGAATATGTTTTCTCTATTATCTTGACTACAGCAGGTAATGCACAAATACCGCATAAAATGTATTTTTAAGCAGTTTGATCATTGATCAATTTGATCAATGGTTTTAGCTCCCCAGCCTCTCTCTATAAGTTGAAGTAGCAGCTCAGCCGCAATTGTTGGCTCCACTTCTAGGAGCTCAGCGGGGACGCCGTCAAGACCTACCGCCTTGTTGCCTTGCATTGCTTTGAATGAGGGGATTATTTCATCCGTACTGGGAGTGGTGATGCGAATTGGGGAATTCTTCAAATTCATGTCTGGTTTGTCTGAATATTGCAGATAAACGGGTTAGAACCGAACTGATCCTCACCCGAACTTAGCTTAACCGTTTTGACCTTTTTCTCGGTGATTATTAGAGTTGCGACCACACATCAGCTCTTTAGTGATCGTAAACGGTTCTGCTGTCACACCTTCTTGCAGCTTCCTCTGCTACTGCGGCCAATGTGTTGATGTTGTCATATTTCTCACGTGACAATCATGCGATATAGGAGCTCTAATTCTCTTTTCTCTGAGACAGCGGCGGCTGAGCGGTTTTTAAATGTTTCCTCTCGCTGATCCGGCTCCAGGTACATCTCTGATCATCTGAGATCCTGATGGCAAAACATTTTTCACAGTCACGTCATGTTGTTCCGCTGAAGCTAACAGCTGAATGGGGTTTTGTAAGTGCCTGAGTTTTAAACTTAAAATGAAACGTATCGCCTCGTGGAATAAGGAAATTCAAAAATGGTTGTCTATCTCACACCAGCAGGATCCATAATAAAAACAACAGAAAAAGGTTTATATTAAAACTTTTATTTTAAAAAAATATTCAGTTGATAAGGAAAAAGAAAAGTTACACCCTTTAAACAAGACTACAAAACTCATGTATACCCTACGTACATGCACATGTACACATTTAATTTAATCAGAAATATGCCCATGACTTGAAAAACTACGACAAAAAGAATGCAAACGTCGTCAGTCGCTTCTCTGCATATGGAAATAGTCTTTTCGAATATTCACATGCTTACACTCCTGAACGAAAGAAAATGACATTTTGACTTCTAGTTTGAAAAGTGCGCGTTAAACATTTCTGTCGTCACGAAGTAAAATCATAATTGAACCCCTACATATTTAAAAAACATACTTAAATCGTTTAGTTTACAATTAGAGTTTTTCTTTGCTAACAATTCATCATTCTCTGCTTTTGTCATTTAAATATATGTCTAGGTATTTTTTATCTCTGTTTATATTTTAAGTTGGTATCACAAAGTTCTTAGCTACCACCGAATCGCGTTTTATTTTTTGAATTTGTTGAAGACAAGGAATGTGTTGTTTTTTTTTTCAATAAATATTACAAGAAAAACATGGTTTGCGTTTTCTGTTTTCCACTTAAGGTGAAATATTTAAGAACACTTTCAATTCACTTTTGTTTGGTCTTTTTTGATTTTTTGCTGACTTTCTGTTTCTCCTGCTTTTTCAGCTGCTTCTCCATCAGGGATTTGTACAGTTTATAGCCAAAGAGCGCTGAAAGAAGAATGAGGTATGCATGAGTTAAGGAGTCGATTGATTGTACGAGTATATACAAGGCTTGAGCATAAACTTTCCCTAACCAACGACAATAATGAGAACGGCGCAAGAGCAATTAAACAGCTGGTTGAAGAGTTGCCGCTTGGCTGCACCCTCCTCAATCGTGGTGATTGCCTCCCTAAAGTATTTCTCCATTTGCTGAATGAAAACAGACTTCTCCGATGTGGCAAGCAGGGAATATTTCGCCTTCAAACCCTCCAATCTATTGAGAATATCCTCAATTGCCTTCGTGTCACTCGTAAAGGTTCCCATTGCTGATCGGACCACATCTTGCAGGCGATCGAAGCTATCGCCTCCAGTCTCCTCCAGCATGTCGAAACCTGCTGTTGCTGTCGCTTACCTTGTTAAACTAATGTTCAATCTTGTGTGAAATGTTTCTTTATCTAAATTAAAGGGAATACAAACGATCGACGGGCAGTGATCTTATCGATTTGCAGATACACACATTTGATTGAACTGCTGTCCGCGCCTATCGATGCCGGCAATTGGTACAGTTGTAAACTTTGTTTCAACACCGCAGGACGTGGAAAGCGGCAAGGGGGGTGACTTATCGGTATCGATAATGAAAACACAGAACTGATACGCCCTGCTTTTCGCTACAGTGCTGCAGTTTTCTAAAGAAATTATGTGTGTTTTCTATTTTGTCCACACCAAGGGGTTTCACCTAATCCTCTGTAAATATGACTTGGACAAACAAGTTTTCATGCAAAATGAAAAAGAAATCCAGCCAATTATTCTGAGAAATGAGGTGGATGGTGAGGTGCGGATGTTCGCTTCCGGGGTGGTTGTCGGAGTGATGTGGGAGAGCAAGTGCTTCGCTTGTTTGAGAGACTGTATGTGAACGCCAACAAGAGAACTATAAGATCGTAAGGAGCAATCGTTGATCTTCGGGACGACGATGCTCATGCAATGGTCCTTTCTTAGCTGGACACCAGTTAACAAAAAGTCTAGAAAATAGATAGAAATGATGATGAGAATTCTGACACTCGTCACTTTGTTTGTTCCCACCTCAGAAACGTGTTAATTAAACTGAACAAATATTTCGCACTCTCGAAAGAGACACTGACAATAGCTGTCCTGAAAAATCTTGTCAAATTGCGCGTTCGGGTGTCGGTGTAAAACTGTATGCCCCATCCACTCCTGAAAGACCAGTAGCACGCACAAGACGATTTGTTGCTGAGAAGCTAGACCCTTGGCATCTACGGGCTGTAGCGCAACCTACATTATACATTAACCTCCCAGACTCCAGGTGAATTGTGTAATTGGAGATTTTTCAGAGAAAAGATCACGGATGGATGAAGAAAACTGTTCCTGAAGAAATCACGACCCTGTCGAATTGCCACCCACTTATGGATAGTGCATCAAAAAGTAACAAAGAGATAAGAAACAAGAGGCTCCTACAATCCACCGAAATTTAATTGCGGTTTTCTGAACCCTCGTAAACAGTCGCGCAGGCCAGGAAGCTAAGAAACCCTACTGCCTGTAGTGGTGATACTATTTACATTCACTCTTTGGAACTCGAAAGCCCGGTAAAGAATGTACATCCCTGTAGTTACCGCTTTAATGAGAACAAAAGCAAAAATAAAAATGAGAACAACCCAGTTTCTTACCAAAGACCAATGCAACCAGTCCCAGCATTGCGAAAAACAATATATAATCGTTCGCAGAGGGTCCCATACGACCACCACCACCTGCCTCTAATTGTTGCCGTAACTTATCGGCACCGGCTTCGTCGGGAAATATCAAATTCGACTTGAGACTTTCACGTTCCTCCTCCGAGATGTCTTCCATTTTATCAATCAAATCCATTACTTCCTGAAGACTGGGCAATTTGAAGCCACCAAGTCCTTCTGGATTCCCGAAACCCGAACCCATTTCGATGGTCTTGTCGAGAATTTGCTCTTCACGTATGATCTCGTCTTCCATGTTGGCTGCTGATGCGCTTAAGACACTGGATTTAAAAACTTAATTAGAATCTGTACCGATTGGGGGGCTTTGGAAAGGTTGTTGTTTGTTTTGGTCTTGTTGCTGATTACATTTATTGCTTGGAATATCCTTGAGCGATCAGCGTGAAAGAAACAAGAGGAATATGTTGCTTTTTAAAGAAATGGGTTTCGTTGTGTGTTTCTCAGCCTTGCTGAAGAATGTGTGCATGCGCTCGCGAACAGTGTCTTACACCTTCTTTGGAACTAAATGCATGCACTGTGAATTTGAACAAACAGAAGGGAGAACTTAAGGGTTTGCTGGGGACCTGAGATCATGCAAGGGGAGTCAATTTTGTTTACTTTGGATCGTACTATTGGGTGGTGAATGATGTATGGAAATGTGTATTTGCTATCTTCTGCTGATGGAACGTTTTCATTTACACTAATAAATTTGTTTCCGAAAGAGCGAACATGTTGTCACGCATCAGATAAGCGCACAAAAATGAAGTTGTTGGCGACGAGGCGCTTGGGTTTTTATCAGAAGGTACACAAGGCAGGAAATTGAACTCCTACTGAATGGAATATAAGGAGAGAATGCGTAACCATATGAAAGGTCGGTCAGAAGTAGGATTGTCCCTGTTGCTGGGGAGAACGTTTGTTTACCATGAATCTGATCAAGGCGACTTGTCCTTTGCGGATTATAAGTTTAGACATTTGGCACTTGCTGATATGAAATCTGTCTCGTTTGTGTTACTTGTAGAAATCTCATCTCTCAAACCTGGCGACCAACCAAAAGAGAAAGAGTAGAATGAACCACGTGGCTTAAAACAGAGGAAATGTGACCAGCACTCAATCTTAAAGGGTCACACTCTGATCAGAATAATCAGACGCAGGCATAACTCTCCATCAGCGTCATAACAAGGCACTGAGCAATTGGGTCACAAACCCATACTCTGAGTGTAGCCTATATTGTTTTCTGCAGAAGCTGCATGAAAGGCGATGAGGTAGAAACCACACGGAACCCTCTGATCGTGCGTAGGGGGGACCTCTTTCAGTGACCTGAGCGAACTGATGGACATCAGCATAAGTAAGCTAAGCCGCTTAGTTTCAAGCACCAATTGATTTGAGTTGTGAAGTCGCCAGCAAGCCACTTTATCCTAACCTAACTTAGCTCGGCGAAGATTTAAAAATCAATGACAAACGATGATTGCTTCTAAACTCAAGCTTATACCAAATTTCAAAGTGTCCATGCATTACAACACATGTCATTTAACTGTGTAGGGATCGATTAATTTCGCTAAGATAGAAGCAGTGGGCAAGTAAGGAGCTACTCATGACGAGCGCCAGTATAGAACAGAGCAAGAGTTTCCTGGGACGTCTTTGAAAATACGCAAATACTAAGTGACCAATTATTGTCCATACATTCATTGGACTAATAGATCTTTAGTTCTATACCCCAACAGCCTTTGAAGCCAGAGCAGTATGCATTCTGACACCGAAACTGCTCAAGTTGTAACAACATATTTAGAAGAAAGAAGACCAAAACTTAAGCCATAGGTGAATCTGAATGTCACATTTTGGACGTTTGACAAATGACACCGTCAATGACAGGGGTTTTGTGACAAGAATTAAAGCTAAGTACACGTGTAAACTTGAGACAATGTGACAATTGAATCGTGGAGTTAGTTGAATCCAATGAAATCCTTGTTTAGAGTTGCTTCAAACTGCGAAACCATGAAAGTGCTCCTTTATTTGATTTTAAAATTTGAGTTCATCGTGAAAACAGAAATCTTCAGGTAAAACACACATGCCATGTGACTCACAGTACGTCTAACTTTTTGATGAAGTCCTATATCAGTTCAAGTGTGCCTGGTCTCTGTGATGCGACTTGTTCAGAACTCACTGGCCAACACAATAAACACGATCTTCCAAAAGTTTGTACAATTGCTAGCATACGCGGAAGACATTGGCTTGATTGATCGAACGTAGCGAGCCGTTAATGAAACTTTTACTATCATTGAGACGGAATTGGCTAAGACTGGTCGAGCAGTGAACGAGAGGAAAACGATAACAAGGACTCACAAGACCGACGTCCCAGTAAACAGTACGAACAGCATCAGAACCGAGGTCAAACGCAGAATAACTCTTGCCAATCGCTTTTGCTTTGGGTTCAGACGCAATTGAGTAGAAGAACCATCACTCGAAGGACTAAGCTGACTTTACATATGTGATACCTTAATTATGCCTGTATGGCGCGGAAATATAGACACTGCCAAGAGCAGTAATAATCCTATTCTAAAGTTCTTTGGTCATTCACCCAGGTTCTCTGCTCTCCTCAGCAAGTACCTTCCATGTTCATTCATAATAATAACTAACGTTTCTCGATTTGAAGCCACGTGAATCTACTAATGCTAAAAACGATTCACCCACGGACTAGCTTATCAGCTGCTCCAGATTTTCTTTTGGTTTTCAAACTTACAAAATGCTTTAGCAAATGCAAATTTTGTGGTTAAAATTCTAAAGCAAGTGCCAACAACGTGAGTACTCCGAAGAGTGATTCGCAAACAATGAAATAATGTCGAAATCTGATTCCAGTAAACCGTCAATGAATTGAGTGGAAGTCAGCTTGTTTACCGTATTTAAATAAACACACCACTTTTTTTATAATAATATTTCCACGAAGCCTCGACGGTCTAAACAAATCTAACCTCAGTCATCATCGAAATGCAACGTGGAGGCCAATTGAACGAAATCGACAACAATTGATTGAGCTGATAAGGTTATACCACGCAGATAATTATTAAGTAACATTCGTCGAATGCTCCGAAAGCAGGGTGGGTTCGGTGTGAATTGAAGTCAAATTTACTGGGGTGTCTTTACGACCGGCACGGATTTTATATGGAAACTTTTGACATGGTTTCGCAATCAGCAGTCGTGGCCGAGTGGTTAAGGCGTCTGACTCGAAATCAGATTCCCTCTGGGAGCGTAGGTTCGAATCCTACCGGCTGCGTTTCATTCTTTATTTTTTTTTTCCCCCCATTTCTTTATTTTTTGTTCGTTTTTTCCTCTCCACTTCACACTGATGCCGAAAGTTTAGATCTTCATTCAATTCATTCACAGAATGTGAATATCTAACGATGTAAACAACAACAAAACAACAACAAACAACAACTTGCACAAAACCCGACAACCTTTTGAATAAGACGGCGCGAAGTAGAACAACCGAACTGACGGCAAACCAAATGGAACTGGACACGACCATCGGTCAGTGGCATGCATTTGCCGCAGTTCTTCCGCAAGGTGCTTGCCTAAATTTAGCATTTTCTGTCAACGTAAGCATATCGCCCGTGAGCTACTGAAAGAAGCTCTACATATATACATTTTTTTGTTTAATTAAAAACGAAAGATATGATTGTTTATGTATGCTAGGGGAAAGAATCTTATTCCCCGGCCGATAAGCAGCAGCGCGCTGCGCCGTCTACGTGGAACAATTCATGTGGTGGATGGTGGGTGACGATGGAGGTGAGTTGTACATAGCCTGGATGTGATACGAGTCTATCTACCAAGATAAGAAATTAAATGAAAACAAAAATCTTGATTGTATTTTTTCAGCCAATTCGAAACTAATGGGGGCACTTCAGCTCTGGTCTAAGTGCTAATGCATTTACACTATGGAAACAACGATAGGAGAGGATGGACAGCATTCAAGAGTCAACTCATTGCCAATCAAATTGAAAGGTGTTAATTTTTCTTCGTGACAGCACTTACCTGCAAGCCCAAAGACGATAACAGCTGGAACATAGAAGACGACATTGGGAATGCTCTGCTGGAATGGATCCGATGAACCAGACAAATCAACCATTTTCACAATTTATGTTTTATTTCTTTACGAACTAATTACACAGAGCGATTAGAAAGTATGCACGGAAACACTAAAAATTAGTGAAATGAAAAACCACTTTGCCGGAAGACTAAGCGAAAAAAACGCACGAAGCACAATCACTTGACCTGTCGGCTGATTGTCGAGAAATTTTTCTAATCGGTCTTTTGGAGTCGAATCGGAAGACGTTGGAATGGAAGAGAAGAAATCTAACAAAATGACATTTGGTATAAAAAAATTATGTTCAGTATGACTGAGCGGGAGGGATAGGAGATGTTTGATGTAGCTAGCGTATCTGTTATAACACTTGATACAGATCTCTTTCTAACAATCGCTCTTGTGCAAGACAGGAAGGATAGAGATAGGAAGTGCTAAAAGTAAAGATGCGTGAGCGTGAGATGTTACTTGTCGATTTTTGCACAGGGATGCTCTCGGCGGTTAGAAAATTATGTTATAAATGAAATTACATGTTTTTTGTCTGCATCACAAGCATGGAGATGAGTAGCAATAGGTTGATTGCATCAACAAACTCCTAGATTGATCAATTGTATTCCTATATACAATTTATAGGAAACTGTGATCACATGAGAATATTGCTGTTTATTAAGTTCAATGCATCTACTACATTCCCCTAATTTGAGGGTGGACTTGGCATCACTGTATTCATTCATTTGTTTCGAAATTTGCGCCAAAGAGAATGTCACTTTTGTAAATAAACAAATTTCAGAACTGCGTTCATTGCTAGACGATATTTTTAAAACGCTTAAGAATTTATAATGCCGGAAGGTATAAGTGAAACAATTCTAGCTCGGAGATTCCTCAAAGAACGCCTCCAAAGGGATACCACAAATTTCCATGGACACGATTCAGAGTGGAAAAATGTTCATGATCTTCTCGAGAGAACTGCCGATGTAGGAGAATCCAACTCGTTGTTGCTCATTGGACCCAGAGGATCAGGCAAAACAACAGTGAGTGAATTTAAAATATAACATACCGCCATATACTCACAAATGTACCACCTTGCAGATGGTTAACTCAATATTGTACTCCCTGCTGCCAAAGAAAGACTTCCAAAAGAACACACTCATAGTTATTCTAAATGGATTGGTTCACACAGATGATAGACTCGCTCTGAAATCAGCTACAGTGCAGATGAACCTGGAGAATGCTACCGATGGCAAAGTGTTTGGTTCGTTTGCCGAAAACCTGGCCTTTCTGTTGGCGTGTTTGAAGTCGGGTAATAAAAAGTCAAAAAGTGTAATCTTCATCTTGGAAGAGTTTGATTTATTCTGCGCACATCACAATCAAACACTTCTCTATAATCTGTTTGATGTGTCGCAGTCTGCCCAAGCGCCAATATGCGTTTTGGGTATCACCTGCCGTCTGGATGTCATCGAGCTGCTGGAGAAACGTGTGAAATCGAGATTCTCTCATCGGCAGGTTTTCCTGTTTCCTAGTAGTGAGAACTTTGAAGCCCGCATTGATCTGTTCAGAAATCTGCTTCGATTACCCACAGAGAAGGAGCTAAAACAGCTCTGTGAAGCCCACCACAATCTTAAGCATGTGAAAACCTCATCCGAGCTGTGTTTCCTTCGAAGTAAATTCAGTCCGTCCAAGTACAGCTTTTCGAAAAAGTTCGTGGAAGCCTGGAATAAACACATCATCGAGCTGTCATCAAATAGCACCGTTCGAACTTGCTTGCAAAACATCTATGACTTTGATGTCAGTGAGGCGTTCTTCAAAACGTTTCTCTTCAAGATAGTCACTCACATTAGTGACGCCCATCCAACAATCCAAGCCGATAACATCTCCCACATCTGCACAGCTTACGAGACTGATGATAAGGTTCAGCTTATTTGCGGATTGTCCGTACTCGAGTTATGCCTCATCATTGCCATGAAACACCACTCCGAAATCTACGATAGGGATCCGTTTAACTTCGAAATCATCTTCGCACGCTTCATAAAGTTCGCAAAGGTTAGCAGCACAATGCAGGGTGTGGAACGCGCTGTTGTTCTGAAAGCATTCGAACACTTGAAAAATTTGGAATTCATTATGCCGGTGAGTTCGGTTGCGTGTAAGGTGCAGAAGGAGTTCGAAATGCATAAGATGGCGCTGACGTTTGGTCAGATCGCTCAAGCTGTGAACAAGTATCAAGCCTTGCCAACCGAGGTTAGTCAGTGGGCGCAGAGTTCGCTGATCTAATGTTCGTCATCCCTCTCATTGTTGAATTTATTTATTTCGAATAAAGTTTGTATTTTGTAAGAAATTTTTTACTATTTTGTATTTTTTTTTAATATCCCGGGATGGGAATTGGTTTTGTGGTGTTTGCATGCGCTACTGTAAGAGGTAAACGCAGTGTCTGTGAAATCAGTTTGAAGCTGCCGACAAAGACGAGTTAACGCTTCTGTTATTGATTCTATACCGATCCATAGAAATGATTCACGATGGAAAGGAAAAACGGGCGCTCTGTGCATGTGAGTTCACCATCAGTTTCCTTTAATTAATGGTGGATAGTGAAAGCACTTTCGACGATGATTCTCTGATTAGAAATCATTAAAATGAAAGTAGGAGTCCAAGACGATGGCCGCTCTTAAATGGGAGTGTTCAGGTTGCAATTATGCGATTCGAGGGGCATTGTCCTGACCCAACAATATCAGTTGTGACAATAACACGTCACAAAGTTATAGGAACTAGTCCAACCACTCTAAAGTTATACCAAACAGTTGCTCATCTCTGGGCGAGAAAGTCAAAATTAAGTGGAATCTCTTAAGCAAGCACCATTCAATGAAATCAATGAACAATTAACTTTATTCAAGGGCATTTAAAAGAATGATGTTGATGTTAAACCTCGTCTCGTTACTGTCTTGACAGACTGGTGTGCACACGTCGAACATAATATATTAACAATAAACTGTGGCGTTGGCGATCGGCCATCATCATTTTAACCATCATCAAGAAACTCGTACTAAGATGAGACGAATAGGGGTTGCAACGCAGAAGTGGTACATTTCATAAAAAAAGGTCAAATGTAAGGCACCAGCTTTAAGGAAATGTACTCACACTTTCGAGGTCGTGATCATCTTGGTGTTGAACCATGGGAAGCACTGCTTGTATTCAAAGCTGGCAGCGGTTTTTGGTAAGAAGCACGCACAAGGTCAGATGACAATTTGAGAATACGAAAGAGTGCTCGCAATCGTCTGTAAGAGTATGCGCATTGTGCTATGTATGTGAAGGTCGAGTAGAGTGCTCCCAAAAATCTGTCGGCTGCACTGGTATTTCCACATCGAGTGTATGCAAATAAAATGCACACCAATGCTCAAGAGGGTATACGAATCCGAGTCTCCTGGTTCGAGAAGGAGACGAAGACCGAATCTCCGGTTTAAGAAATGAGTCATACCGGGCAGAAGACAGCTTGGTACTGTCGACAAGACTGTCAACGATAGAAAGCAGCACTCTTTCAGGCTCGGACCCTCCATGGGTCGTAGATCAACGATTGGAAGGTAGCAATAGCTACCGAGGCCTCTGGTACATGTGTGAAAATGTGGTATTGCACCAATAATGGAAAAAAACGAACCTTTTGTCATTAAAAACCGACATGAATACTTTCGTTTGCCTTCTAAAAAGATAGACTCATGAATTATCCTCCAGTACAGTCAATCGTCGTCCTGAGCGTAAGTACACTCTTTTGGACCTCAAACCACTAGCCAGACAGAGACTGGTGTGAAATGAAGAAAACACTGCCCCTGTGGCGGCCCGTATCGAGGACAATCATCGGAATTGGACGAACGGCTTACTTTGAACGAATTTTTGCCTACATCAATATAGCATTGTACTGACGCTAGAATTGAGGCTAGACGACCACAGACAATGCCATGAGCTACGCTTAATGAGCACTGGGACTGCTGGTCTGCGGGTGCTGGTATTTTGGCCACACAAAGTCATCTTCTCTGACGAGACATATTTTTTGATCAGCGGCTAGGTCAACAAGCAAATTGCGATGCACTACATTCCACACAAGCTCGAAGTTGTGAAGGAGAAAATTGACGACTGGATCATCTCACGGTCAATCAACTTCACTCGATTATTTTCTCTGAGGCTGCGTCTCCTTAGTCTAAGCTTAAAAGCCAAGCACTTGGGACGAGTTCGAGACATTCGAGACTGTTCTTCAGGAATAACGCCGCACATAGTGGACGGAGGCATCAAAAATTGCGACCTACCGCTTAAAGCAATGCAAGCGAAGCCGAAGTGGCCATTTGGATGATGTAGTATGTATTCTCTACATATTGCCATGAATGTAGCTTCAAAGTAAAGTCAGAACCAATTTCATATCTCACAACCTTGGTGTTCACTCCACATTCCTTTTCCCATCGTTCTTATCTGGTCATCGGATAAGACAGATTTGTCTAAATGTTTCATAACTTGCTCAACGCAATCAGTTTTCGTCGTAATTTTCCCATGAAGTTGGGCACCACCTTTGCTATGTATTCACTCAAAGAATAAGACACCGGACTTGAAAAAATAGGTCGCTTGCTCAGTTCATTGACACGCACCCCTATTGTGTGCCCACGCAGTGAATGTTCACCTACCTGCAGTTTGGCCGAAATCGCGGAGTCGATTGGAAAGACAAATATCGCACCGCAATCGATCGAAAACGGATTACCATAGCATCTGGATAGCAAATGCGGGCCACTGAAGACACACCAGCGAATATAAACGGCAAGAATACTCAGGTGTCGTCAGTCACTTCATCGACCCCCAGCGAGCAGGATCAGCTCCCTCCAACAGAATGTCATCAACTCTCTTCATATCCTTGTCGATTGTACTATGCGTGGGTGTGATCATTTTAGCCGACGAAAGTCCTGGATTTTTTCTCAAAATCACCAAGAATGTACCACGTCTGGGTCGACGCTCTGACAAGCAGTTTGAGAGTTATTTCTTCAAAAATGCGAAGCAGATTCCCAGGATCGGCAGAAGGAACGATGTGGTGAGACTATTGCAAAATGTTGTTATTCTCTTGCGTCTTCAGTGTTGCATTTGATTGCAGGAAGGCAATCTACAGGAGGATCCTTCGTATTCTCAACCGTGGACCAACGAAGTGAGTACGGTGAACAAACGATTGCTGCTCAATCCATTGCTGACCTCAAGCCATCGCGAGTACAACGTTGTTCAGCCAGTGAATGCCAACACTCTCATAGAGCTCATCGAGAAGGATGCCATTCCGAGTGATAACATCAAATTTGTTCATTGGAAGGACTTCGATCGTGCTTTACAGGCGGACAGTGATCTCTACGCAAAGGTTGTCTCCTTGGGACGACGCCCAGATCGACAGCTGAAGGAGGACTTAAGCTTCAGTCGCTTTATACCGTTCTTTGGCAATTCGAAGGACGACGATGATCTCATCTTTTACCGTGGCCAGAAGGAAATGTACCCAGCTCGAGAGAAAGACATCCTGCATTATAACAATCTTTAAGCCTGACCGGGTCATAGTGACGTCAGTGAAACCATTGCTTTTTCTGTATACATACGTGGATTTGATGAGTGTATCTAGTCAACTTGTGAAGGGTTACTTTTCGATGTTAGTTTAAGGGATTAAACTTATTGTGATCTCATTATCTTTGTGTCCTTCTATTTGTATAGTCTCTTCAGTAAAATGTCCTCCGTTCAGAGGTTCCTGGTCATCTTGCGAATACGCCACAGTACTGGGTGACCAGGCAAGATCGAACGAAGAGAACTTTAAATAAAACAACAAAGGGGTGAGACATAGAATTGGTTCTGGCTTTATTTTGAAGCTACATTCATGCAATTATGCATGGAATACCACGTGATTCAAATGGCCGCTTCTGCTTCGCTTGAAGTGCTTTAAGCGGTCGTTCGCAATTTTTGATGTCTCCGTCCACTATGTGCGGCGTTATTCCTGAAGAACAGTCTCGAACTCGTCCCAAGTGCTTGGCTTTTAAGCTTAGACTAAGGAGATGCAGCCTCAGAGAAAATAATCGAGTGAAGACAAGTTGATTGATCGCGGGGTCAACTGATGAACACTAGCCGTCGAGATGGCTCATTCGCTAAATTACTCCAAAACTTCGAGAGCTGTATCATGGAGTGGAGCGACGTCTTGTTTTAACCACAGCGCGGATACATCTGTGTTGTCGAAAGTTTTCCACTCCGACCCAGTGGGACGACGCAATAGAGGACGCCCATGGAACCGATGGGGCACACAAGTGGAGAAGGACCTCAACCAACTTAGCGTGCGAAGTTGTTGGCAGCTGGCTAAAGAGAGGTTTGTTGGTTGAGGCCAAGGTCCAATGTCCGGCTTTAATGCTTCCAAATTCATGGTTGGCTCTCTAGCGATGCCTAATTCCTCTGGTCGGCACCAAATCGACTTCTCTGTCCGGCGCTGTGTGAAAGTCTTTTTTAATCGCCCGAAGCGTCAGGTTCCAGTTCGGTTTTTAGCCCGGCTAAATATTCACACTAACACAACTGTTCAGAGGCATTGCTTGTGTTCCTATGGCACAGTGCACGGTAAGGACTCCTATTATCATGCGTACATCATTGCGGCGTTGTTGATCTCCTCTGGCTCAGCGTCGACCATAAAGCCCTTGCTGTTGGTCCAATAGAGGGTCACCGAATATCTCACAGATGCTCTGTCTGCTTAACCTACCCAGCTTGGACGGCAGAACGTCTGCCCCGGGACCTAGAAGGCAGGAAGCTCCTTAGGCCGACCTTACCTTATGCTCAGGCAATCCATGGGTCGCTGGCTATCCAAAAGCTCAACCAAAAGGAAACCCAACAAAAGATGTATGGAAGCATTTTTGCAAATATTTTATTCTCAGGCAATGTTCATGTTCTGTGTATACAATGTATTTATATACATTCATGAAGTTGTATATATATCAAGCGAATACGAATCAATAATCCCTAAACACTAGCCCTACTCAACTAAGTTATTTGTTATTAATATAATAATTTGCCAACGGATAATATCATTTCCTTGCTCGATTTCTTCTCTTTTTTATGCGCGTGTAATTTGACGGGTAACTTCGTGCACACGGCGCGTCGCGGGTGCTCCTTCTCTCCCATCAATAGGAGAAAATCCAATTTTATTTGAAAATAAAAAATAACATATAAAATAAAATTAACATAAGATACATTTACGATTACGAATAATATGTATAGATACGTATGCTGTATTTAACTTAAATGTACGTGTAGTTCGATCGATGGAAATGCTCGCAAAATGCTGCGACCATCTTCCCGTGCTCCGATCATTTCTATTTTTTGTTCTATTTCTAGGCATTCATCTACGAAATATGATTGAAATATTTCGAACAAGTATCTGCATCTCGTTGTGTAGTGTTATTAAATATTATTTAATGTGTGTGTGTGTTTTTTCTCGATTAAATTGAAGATTTCTTGGTGATGGCTTGGTTGTTGTTGGTTATGTTGTGGTATTTATTTTGAGCAGTTCAGTTGTTTCTGTTTTTCCTTTTTTTCCGATCTCAATCCCACTCTCCGATGTACATGGTTCGAGGCGTTGGTACATAACCGCGAGTTGGCAGTGGCAAGCGACCATAAATGTGATTGTAAGGTGACTCTACGATGTCTGAATCTGAAAGAAGGATTAAACATTTGCTTAGACTTGGACAAACATCAATTCAGTTAATAATTTATTTGTTTATCTCGAAATTGTATTTTTTTTCTTTCCTCTTTAACACGACTTTCAGTTAAGTGTGGCAGAGGATCGTAAGAGGCTAGTTGTCTAATTGTGGTTTGGTCTAAAGCTTGGTTGGATGTGTGTATGCACCGGCAGCGCTACTTGAGAGTCGAGTTGAGTGTTGTTGTGTCTGTTTGGTGTTAGTTAATGTTAATTGCGATCTCGTCGAGGGTATCTACTTGAGGCGGCTAGTGCGCTTCAAATTGACAGATTTAGTCAGTGTATATGTTGGAATGTCCATTCATCTGTGCATGCAGTGGAATTGGTTAAGTTGAGGTGGTGCAATGCGCTCACGTGGCTGTGGACTACAATTTGTTTCGTGTGCACTTTGGCGAGCACACTTTCACGGTAGTTATGACTTTGCCATGGCATCATGTGACAGGGAGTCGTCGTGTGGAAGTGTCGGGTGGTGGGGTTGGAAAGTCCCAGTGGAGTGAGAAGAACTCCTTGATTAATCGATTTTGCGATTGAATTGATGTTGGATGGATTTGATGTGTGTCCAGACGATAGAATTGACAACTTAAAGTGGGTAGGATGCAGCTAAGTTGGGACAGTCTGTTTGAAAACAATTAATCATTCCGTCACAACGTGTACGAGTTTATTCTTTGAAATTCATTTTTAAAATGTTTTAATTTTATCTAAGCCAGGATTTCTGCTGAAGTTGCATGGACGAAGATGAGAAGAAGGCCACTGCATGAGCAGGGCCCTGGTTCATCTTCGGAGCTTAAAATAAGACAGCTAAACCGCCTCGTTGTTGCCAATTGGTTCCATGTACAGAAGTAAGCGATTCTAAGTGGTACCACAATGGGCCTTCTTTGGCATAAGTGTGACTGCGATCTGCAGCAAGCCACTCCTACCTAACTAAAGTCAGGGTTATGGGCACTGGGATATATGCAGATAAAAACTGAGATTGCAGTGAGATGAAACTGGAGCCGATGATGGAGAGTTTCTACGTCAACTTAGAGCTTGAATAACAGAGTTGAATATATTAGTCAAAATCAGACTCAGTGATGAATGATGAATTAATTTTGAAAAAATTAAATGAAACCTTAATTTGGTGCAACTCGAAATTTAAAAGCCTAGGCAGTTCCCCCTTCGAACGGCCTAAGCAGTTTGGGCTACAACCAAGAAGCTGTTGTTAAAATGCGACATTGCTTATCTTTGCTTCTTCATCGACAAATCCGAAATGGTTGGAATGAAAATGAATCGTCAAAAAATAGAAAAAATAAGGGTTTCCGCCACGAACTAGGACAAGTCATACAAGCTGGAGTCATAAGGGCTGGAAGAGGGATACAAATGAACGATGTTTAATATAATTTTACGTTATGGCTCAGTTTATGCCTTGGCTTCAACATACACAGTACATCCGTCATCAGAAGGAGACATTTTGAAGACCGTCATACAATATAAGAATCCTTCGAAGAGGCTTATGATTCATGACAGAATTGTATGAAAACGACCAAATTGTTGCTGTCATTGGATAAAGCAAGCGTTTGCAAGAAGGACGCAGTGGGATGTGAACATATAATAGCTCCAGTTCGACGAATATCCAGCTCCCATCATGCAGTAGAGGCTACAACTAGTCTGTGATAGTCACAAAAGGAGCAAAATTAAGAGCCAGTAAGATGTTGAAGGAAGGCTTTCGAGATCAATCACACCGTGACGTGTGTATTCCGCAGGTTAAGGAAAAGAGGACTTGGAATATTACACACATTTTTCTCAAAAAATTAGGTATTTTGAAAGACGATGCACACTGGTGTTGCTTGGAGAGGAATCATCTGAATATCTGCTCTGTCTCTGTCCCAGCAAAAGCAAGTCACTTGTCTGCAGAGACTTCCTTCTACAATTCCAAGACTGATGGAAAACCTAATCTTGAATGCATCCCAGTTGTAGATCAGATCTCAAACCATAGTCACAAGCTGACTTCATGAACAAGCGAAATAGCCGAGGTACCCCATAAAATGTTTGACAACGTTTTTAAATCGTTTTCTCAAACCAAATCAAACAGAGAAAAACCCATAATCAAAGAGTGTCATTTACATGATTTCGTGAAGAACTGTCGAAAAGTTGATCAAATTCGTCGATTGACAAGCCGGAAATGAAGGAAAGGAAATCTCTTTTGTACTTGATTTCTGACTACAATCCAGACGGAGATACCCAACTCGTCCCTTGCCCCTTTTTGACAACGTTTTTATGACATTTTCACTGACCAGAGCAGAAATGAAGTATGATAGAGATGCCCAACTTCACAGCTGATTGATCCCTAGTCCATCGACGAATTTCAGAGGCATTTGACAGTTATTCACGAAATAACGTAAATGCCGTTCTCTGATTGGTGAATTGGGCTTTAGAAAACGATATACAAAAAAAAATGGTTGTCAAAAATTTAACGTTGAGCATCTCTACCATAGTTCATTTCTGGACCAGAGAATAATAAATTCAGGGAGGAAGGATTAATTCCAACAAGTGTAAAAATAAGGCGATATGTGTCAACTGTCAAATGAACTGTCAAAACTCGTCACTGTATTAGTCCCTGAATTAGGGAGCTGGAATATTGACTGTCCGACTTTAGTTGAATTTGAATAATATCAGTTTATTATTAATCAGAAATCAAGTACTATACGGCCGGTCAAATTTCGTCAGATTCCGTCGCATAATCGCTGGAGTCTTACGAGTCGCATGTGTGCAGAAATCGCATCAGAATCGTATATTCTCAGCGTTGGGTATGCGAACGTTTAACGCGTGCATGAGAAAGGGAGATAAAATACCGCATACTGTCGAAATTGGGGATTTTGATGCGACGAAACCGAATCGTACAAAAGTGGCTAAGGCGTCTCGTTTTCTCTAAGCAAACGGACCGACGATATTTACACGATGTCGTGGATAACTTTCAGACAATCAGCTGTCAAGTCGGCTATCGCTGTCAAATCGACTGTCTACGCATTTTGGGTTTTTCGATTTCAGGAGAAAAACCTGTAAATGGCAAAAACGAATCGAAAGCAGATGCGAAAAATATCCTTCATCGCCAATAAAGAGAACAAAACATGCTCATTGGAAATATACAGAGTGTGTGTATCTAGTGTTCAACTTTGGAGCACTCTTTCTAGCGGCAGCCAATTCAACAATTATGAGTATATTTGTTTCAACTATTGCTTGCCAACCAGTCCAAGCCACTGAAACAAATTTTGAAAAATGGAGATTGGATTGGGTTTCGTTCGTAGCGTTCAAAACAAGGCGGGTCGTTCTACAAATAATATTCGAATAATTATAGTTTGTTTTTCATTTCAAATGAAGTTACATCACAGTGATTTACACACGAGGGAAAAAGTTCAAGCCAATTGCACGGTCTCCACTTCGTTCAGTCATTACAATTGAAAATATTTACGAGATTTTCCTCGAAACTTCCAAGTTTGTTTTTGGAAACAGACGCCAATTACTTTGCGAAGAATGAAGGACTGTCTGTATGTGTGTGATGTTAAAACCAATGAGAATGCACTCTCAGTGGCAATTTCATGAATGCATTTTTGGTACTGCTCTAATTTCGTTTTCGGTGCATTAAAATGCGGAAAAATTGTTGGACTTAAGCAGATTGTCATCAGCACATCTATGTACACCTGGTTAAGAATTGTTCGCCTAAGCAGCATACTGCCTCGGGAAATTGACAAATGCAAAAGTGACTTTTTTATTTGTCGATTTAATGTACATTTCCGGCGGGCACTGACAACATCTTGACTAAGAAAGCACGGAATATCCTAAACCCCAACACAAATGGAAAACTCAGTCGTTTTAAAAGTCAAGACGTTTCAAAAATGTGTCTGTCAACTGTCCAACTGTCAAGTCAATTGTCAAATTCAAAGAAGCACAACCAACCACTGCAGCATAAAGCAAAAGTACCTGCCACTCTAAACCATACAAAATAAATCATTGGGAATTGAAGAAGCATCTAGAAAGCTTGCTGTTGTTGTATCATTTCCTACCTTAGACAGATACTGTTTGACCCGATCGAACACTGGCGGACTAACTTTTTCAGCCTTCTGGCTTGCATTAGCATTCTTATTGGGTTTCAATGTCTGTTTTAAATGCGGTGGTTGCAAGATCATTAACGGGCGCAAGATCTGCTGCTGTGCAATGGTGGCAGGGGGCTGCGTAACAATACCCAGACCAAGGGGATTTATTGGGACTACACGAACGGGTTGTTTATTCTGAGGATGAAAGAGCGGAACAACTGGCAACGAAAATAAATGATTGATGCCAGGTGACTGTTAGAAAACGCAGCTGTAAACCAAGCAAATCTTATTTTTATCTAATTTAAAGCGTTTTTATTTTGCGACTGTATTTTGTTGAAAATCAAAAGAAATAAAAAACACCTGAGAACTAATTTGCAAGCATTCAAAGTTGTACGAAGAGTTCTTGTGAAAAGCAAATGCCCAGATAGGCGCTAGCCATACATAGAAGAAGGAAGTACTTTTGGTTGATGATTGAAACCGCTGATGATGGCTGACGAGGCAGATCTAGGGACTTGGGGGCAAATCTACGCCATTTGCATAGGCGACTGAGCGATCAAAGATTTCTATGGGTTGGACAATTGATGGGAGAGTGCCATTGTTGACCGGATGGATACGACAAAAACCGACTAATCAGTCATTCATTACAATGGGCTACTTATCGGGGACGTTTCTGGCTCGAAGGACCAACATCATTTGCGACTTGTGCCTTATCTAAGAATTCACAGAAAATTAGTCCCACCTCTAGCCAGGATTGCAATAGAAACCTTTAAAAAGTGCGACAGGAATGAGTACATCAGACAGTCCTTCAATTCCTTGCTAACTTCTGGAGAAGACGAAGACTGGCAGTAATCATGACATTACCAAGTTAACCGAAAATATGGTCACTCAATTTAAAGGAGATTTTCAGGAGTCGTTTAATCGCGAGGAAGATACTAAAAATGGATAAATACAGCTTGAAGGGCATCCTAAGGAGTCCTTTATCCACGAAACGATAAAGATGAGTTTTGCTGAATATTCTTTTGTGGACTTAACGGAATTTGCAAAATCTGTCAAGTGTCACTCTATTTCAAGAGCACATCGGGGATGTTAAATGTACAGGGATGTCAATCACAGCTGTTAAGCATAACATAAAAAAGCACACTAGCGGGATATAAGTGTCGTTCACACACTCCATTCTATTATCCATTCCTGAAAATGAAATGCACAAGATCACTACAAAAGCATCTAGGATTCTTCTACAAGCGGTTTAAATAGATACACATATGCAAATATAGTTCATAAGATATTCTCATATAGATAAAAGCTTCTGTGTTCATTACAAAGGATATTTGTGGTGTGTGTGTGTGTGCGTGTGCGTGTGTTTTGTTTTTAGGCATGCAGCAAAAATTAGTAGCACAGGACAGGCATAGTGGTTTCTCAGTTCCCAGTTAAATACAGAACACAGTCAGCGGTCACAAAAGGTAAAGAAACAACAAAATAAAGAAATGGTTTCTCTAAGGATTTACCTATCGAATGCCACACACAGAGTCTGTCTCTGTCTGTTTATCTGTCAGAATAGGTTTTAACACTGTCGGTATGTCTGTGCTTGTGTGTCGTTTTATTTGAGTAATATTCTTGTTTTTTGTTGTTGCTGTTCTGTTCAATAATCGTGAATTTGAATTCGTTTCATGCTGAGGCTGCGCGGCTTGCGCGGCTTCAGATAACCATAAATGGATTCCATGTCGCTTTCTAGTCTGCGACTGGCGTTGCCATTATTCACAACCGAATTGGTATCGTATAAGGATTGCACCGCAACATAATCGGGATTTGCGTGTGAAGGTCTTTTACGCCAGAGTGGTGGCGGTACTGGCGGTATGGACATGTAATTTGAATGCTGTTCTTTTTTTGCCGTCTTGTTGTTACTTTGGTTGTTGTGTTTTGTTGTCGTACCATTTGTTGGAGTTGAAGTAGTCTTTGAATTTGACTGCGTCATCGTGGGTATGGCAGAGGGCTTAGATTTGGTCATTGTGACAGCAGCAGATGACGGCCGGCGTCGGCGTTGGTCAATCACCGGCAGCTGCTGGCGTCTGTTATAGTTCGAGGGATGAACGTCAATGTGTTTGATTCTATCGTAAATGTTCGTAGCGTTGTTCGGCTTGTTAAAATCGTCGGAATTCTCAAAGAAACTCTCTGTCGAGATGGAAATCTTGCGAGTGTCAGAGAATGTAGTTTCTTCTGTCGGCTCTGTACCATTTGATCGTCCTTCGTAGAGTGAGTAATGTTTGCCATTGTTGTTGTTGCTAGTCGATGAAACATTTGAATTGAGACTCCGTGGTCCACTTAGGTTACTGTTGCTGGAACTTTTGTATGATCTGTATGTCGGTCTGGGGATTGAGGTGCCACGAGACGGTGGCTGAACACTCATTTTGCGACTGGCACTCGTCTTGGTCGAAGCTACAGTGTTTTTCTGGTAAGTCTGTTCCTCGTCATGTATCTCGTAGATTCTGTATGAATCCATTGCGTTCCTGTCCAAGTCCGATATGTCACTTTCACTGCACCACTTGATGACGTTGGGCAGTAGCCGTGGTGGTGCCATTGCGTTACTGTCATCGCCGTAGTGATTGTACAGTGGATTGTGACGGGTCGATGTCTGACATCTATTGCAGTTTGTTGGTCGTAAGTAATCGTGTGGAGTCTTTATTAGCATTGCACCTCGGCGCACCGGTGGACGGCGACTGTTGAAGCCATTGCCTTTGCTCTTGGCTGCCAAGGCGGTGCTGACTACGAACGGCGTCGGGTCTATGGAATATTTGTCGAGTATAGGGAAGTTTGAATAGTTTTGTACATGGTCTCGGTACGGGCAATGGTATGGGTGGTGGTCAAGCATATAATTCATTTGACTATAAATACCTATTCCACTTTCGAAGCTTCTAGCCTGCCACATCATTTGGTGATGATGATGAGCAGCGGCTGCTGCATGCTGCGGTGTTGGCGGTGGCGGCTGAACGGCATGATGAGCATGATGCGCTGCTGCGGCGGCGGCCAGCATTTGCTGATGATGCATGTATGTATGAATCGGGGCAACTGGCATATGAATCATTGAGTTTTTCTTTTGTGAAAGTGTATTCATGTTACTGTTTATAGTGTTGTTGTTGTTGATCATGTTGTTGTTGTTATTATTATTTAGAGTATTATTGTTGAGTGTGTTGGTATTGTTATTGACCAGTGGTTCCTTCGGCTCCTTGGATGACTTTGATGATTTGCCAAAGTTTGGAACACGTGCACGTAATCCACAATAGTAGGGGTCATCTGAAGGAAGAGAGGAAAATGTTATTTTAAGTACGAAATAATAGATTTTGTGAAATTCTGGTTTAAACTAAGCAACTTTATTTATTGTCTTAAATTGTATGTCAAACTTGACAGTTGACAGTTGACAGTTGGAAAACTATAATGAGTTGTCCAACTGTCAACCGTCTATGTCATCATCCAAACGGAAAACTCTACTACAACCTACATCAGTCGCTGTGTGATCGAGTAACGGAAAGTCTGGCGACCGGCATGATTGCGATTCAATTCATAGAGAGTCCACAGTCACGTCTACGCCTCAATTCATGAATTCGTCTTTCATTTTGTATGCAAATTCACCATGAGCCAGCCAGCAATCTTACCAAATCTTTTAGAGGTATTTCGCAATTTCCTATTCAACAAAGTTTGCTTAACACAACATTCATGACCCAAAGATGCCTATCGTTAGCGCCTACAAGGCGACGAGACGACCAACGAGCGCATACACTCAAGTTTCACACGTCATGCAATGTCAAATGTGATCACGTTAAATACCTCCTGACATTTAACTGGAATATCACACAAAAATGTCTAGTCTAGACCTCTCCGTGGGAAGATCAGCAATCAGTTCCGTTCGGTTCAAAGATCACCGCGATTTATGTGTGAGCTCATTGAAAAATTGGGTGAGGTGGAAAACTCAGCAATTATTCATCATAGAAATTTCGAACTAAATGCCTCCACGTGAATCGGTGTGAATAATAAAATATCCATCGCCTACCGAACTTGCTCTCAATCGCCAGTGCGCGGCCTCTGCGGTGGTCGAGGCAACCAATTTGAATTCAGTTGAGTTATTTCGCTGACTTATTTATTGCCTGATCTATTACAATTGAAACAGAAATTGTGTGTGCACCTAAAGCAACGTCGCCGTTCAGCATAATAACAAACGGCCGAATAAAATTTCATGACTTAAACGTAGACTTACCATATTTCTTGTTGTCCTTTCCTTTATCCGATTTACCTCGGGACAATTTGATTCTGCTCTCCTCAATGTCATCATAGTCCGGCTGTGTGAGGCAAATAGACGGCAAATAGAAGAATGAAAAAAAGAGAAAAAAACGCAAAAGCCATTATAAGCATGATCTTTCAAAAAAGCAGCACAAAAATATATAGAAGGCAACGATGATACGTATATGACAGAGATAGGCTCTGGACTCCGGGTGCATTTATAAATCAAGTGCACAAAGTCGGTAGGTAACCACTAGTAGCCAGCGACCAGTGGTGCTTTGTGCATTAGTTTTGTTCTCTGTTTGACATTGGCATTGTGCATTCTGTCAGCACGGGCATATTATGCTGATTTCAATTTCAGTTGGCAAATACAAAAGCGGTGCGCGCAGTCATTTGTTTATATCTCAAAATGGAATTGGATTTTCATTGTACACATAGTTAAAAGATGAAGGCGACATCTTCTGAGTTCGGTTTGTTGTCTTGCATCTCATCTGCTAGTGCGTACTGCGTTGACAGATTTTGAAGTTTACTGTTGACAGTTACCTTGAAGTCCATGGAAGTGCACTATTTTACGATCCGACCGCCATGCCAGTGAGGGCAATTGTTTCACAGAGATGTTTACGACGATATGGTCACAAATGACAAACGCAAACTCATAACCTAATTCTTGGTTTTGTCATTCGTTACGGTGTCTCTGTTTGATCATCCATAGCCGTTGTGTTTTGTCATGGAATTTGTTAATGAACCGTGACTTACGATTTGTGAACGAGTAGTAATGAGTTTTGAAGCACTTTGCAACTGTCAAAACTGAGCGGTCGTGAGTGAATTTGTCTTCATGTTGTCACACTTGACAGGAAATGAATTGTTTTCTCGTGTTTGGAATAAGTTGCTTTGCGATGTGATGGGAGAGCTTGGAGGTGTTTCCGATTTGACAATGGAGATACGATTGAGATCATTTTGCTTTGTCGACTAGAACGGAAGAGGGCTATTCTCGTACGACCAAAATAGGTCGAGGGTATTGTTTCAAACCAAATCCTGTCAACTCGCACAAAAAATCGTAGTTTCTCGCAAAAGAGGGCATTCTCCATTTCAGCTGGAAATATTTACATATGTCAGCGTTTAGTACAAAAGGACGCCCGCGTTTAAGGTGGCGCACCCAGGTGGGTAACATCATCAACCAACTTGGAGGCAGCTAGCCAGAGATCGAGCTAGTTCGAGAGGCTTCTTGGTGGAGGACAATAAGGAAGAAGTTTAGTACTAGATTTTGAAATCTGTCAATTCGGAGTGTCAGTTCTGTCATACAGTTGTTTGTGCTGTCTAATTGATGTGAGATGTGAGCCAGAAATGAAGTATTATGTAGACAGCGAACTTCTACCTCACTTAATGTTTGACAACCGTTCTTTTTATATCCAACCAGAGAGCGGCGTTCACATTATTTCGTGAGTAACTGTCAAAATGTCAAAAAGTCACTAAAATTCATCGATGGCCAAGAGATCAATCAGCTGTGAAGTTGGTTATCTAATTTGTGCTGCGAGCTTTTCAATTTTCCCATAGAATTAGAAAACCTGCGCGGATGTCCCTCGAAAATTACGGAAACATACATAATTGGTGGGGAAAAAAGTAGTAGATCTGACGGGTTTACTGTCAAATCTGTTAAGCGGAGTTCTGTCAAGCAATCTAAGCATTGAGCATAAATTAATAAATATGTGAATTAATAAATTAGACAATTTCTAACACCCGACCGGCCTTGTGGTTCTTTGTTCGGTACGTGAAGGAATTTCCACACAATGCAGGATTGGGCTAGTGCACTTCGCCAGAGCAACTGGGGTGTAAGGAATGATAAATTTGATCTCAATCCTCAAACTTCCAGAAGCCTTTGTTTCGTTATGCAATGTTAAATAACTAACTAAATGTGTAAACCCATAATTAATGACATCTCTCCACTCTCCCTTCCACAAACGGCTATTCTCAATTCTCTAGCTTCACGTGGCCATTCACATTTTTACGTAACAAAAAATTAACATGTTATTTCCTGAACAAGTGCAAATTGCCTTAGGATGTCAAACATTATTGCGCATTCCTAGCTCCATCGAACCACCGAACCAGAATTAAAAAGCACCAACCATCTCAGGGAACTGTAGCAACCTTAAGTGAAGCATTCAATCCATTCGCATCTTTCGTTCACTGCCTGCCGCTGCCTCCCTCAATAAGCGCCACACAGTACACCGCGTGCCCAGTCAAGTCTCCAACTCCTCCCTCTGAAGCCAACTCTGTGCATTGTCATGGGTCTGCTCGTGTTCATGCTCGCTGAGCAAACAGGTATTTCTGCTTCTCACTGCTTTGCATAATCCAACTGGAAATTGGAGCAAATATTTCTTCATTTCTTCAGATTACACTGAATTATAAGTCTAGAATGTAGGTGTTCTTCGCCTGCCTTATGTCAGCGTGGTGTGGTGTACGATTTCAGAATTTCAGACCTCCCGCACCTGTCAGTCGACCGTCACCTAGTGCCAGACCAATATAGCGGGATTCGATTTCCAATGAATCAACCTGATATCGATATTCACTGGCTGTCCGTTTGTCTGGCGAATGCCTAGTTCGTTAGCTGCTCAGGCGAAGCGACCTTAAAATTCCAAACCGTTGCCTATTTGGCACGCATACTCGTGTCTCGTATCTCGTATCTCGCATTCGAAAAGCGTCGATCGCCTAACTAGAATAGCACCCGTAAAGTCGTAAAGAAGAGAACAAGAAACGTGAAAAGCAGAAAAAACAGTTGGTTGCACCACCAACGAGCACTCTTCGGGTATATACACGTATCGCTTACATCACCAACTCAGTGACCAGCACCGGGCTATTATGTTGGCTAGATTGGTGCACTTACCTTTGGGATGTCATGGGAGTAGATGTTATCTCTTGGTGGTAATTTTGGTGGTTTCTCACTGCGTTTATGGGCCAATTGTTGTGTTTGCAGGAGCAGTTGCTCCCTGGTAGCGGCTACATGTCCGGCTGATGTACCATTGTTAGCACCACCGCCGAAGCCGGAGCTGCCCGAGCTGCCGCCACTGCCACCGCTGCCACCGCTACCGTTGCCAGCAACGCTGTAGGGATCTTCATCGGGTATTGGTATTCTGGGGCGATTCTTGATATCAACCACTGGCCGTTGCACTGAAATTGGAAGGAGAAAAAACGAAAAAAAAGAAGAAATGAATGAATTATGAGGTCGCCATTGCATTGCTATAAAGCATAAGTGTTGACGGAACAATAAATGGGTAGTCTGTGTTGTTGGGCTTAATTGTATGCATTCTATGCCCATCTGGTCGCAATGCGGAAGATGATCTTTTGTTCTACTTGCTGGTCTCTGATTAATCTTATATGAAGAAGAAGAAGGACTGGTGTACCGTTAGTGTGGTGTCAAATTGCCGAGTAGTTTGCGTGGATTATAATCGGAAAACGTCGTATTTCTGCTTTCAATTGCAACAATGTCTTTCTTCCTTCTGAACGGAGATTGTAAAGCGTTCTGAGTCAGTTTGTGGGTGGCCATGCGAGTTGACCAAGAAGGCTAAGTGAATGTGAATTAGGGGAACTATAATAAATTCAAATGCATGACATTTTCACAGAATGTCTTGTGGTATTTCCTTATCGTAGATCACATGCACTCAAGCAAGAAGAAGCTGTCTCATTGAGGAGTAGGCGATATTTTTCAGTGGCCTAATAATAGACGGCAGAAAGTGTTGCCATGTGGTTCAAATAACCACTACGCTACGCACACACTATTTGCATTCTTAAGGCCCCACCACAAATGGCATGAGCTTATTCATATGTCAGAACAGAGCAGATAATTGTTACTGGCAACTTGCGCAAAAATCCATCAGGAACTGTCATGTCATCAAAAGTTAACGAAACTTAACGAACCTAAGCATGGGGCTACTACGACCAGAGATGAAATGAATTACGGAGATGCCCAACTTCACAGCTGATTGACCCCTAGTCCATCGTCGAATTTCAGAGACTTTTTGACAGTTATTCACGAATGTTTGACAGTTATTCACGAAATAACGTAAATGCCGTTCTCTGATTGGTAAAAACGAATTGCCAAAAATTTTAATTGGCAAGAGAGGTAGAAGTTGCGCATCTCTATCATTTCTGACTATGACTACATTTCTGTATTTCAAATGATTCTGTCAAAGGTGGCTAGACAACGGAAGACCAGAAAAAGGGCTTGTCTTCAAGAAAATGACTCGAGTGACATATAGTCGCTTCGCAGAATGCAGTGTCAAATCAAATAAAAATCAAATAAAAACAAGAAATCTTCGCATTTTAAATTGATAATCTACTGAATCGTCCAGGCTAGCAACCTGACACCGAATTTTAAGAGAAAATAGCAGAAACCAATCTCGGGGGTCATAGATGCCTCATAAACCGTGATTCATTTTCTCGCTCACGCAACGCCTTCAGAAAAAATTAATTTTTCATCTCCGGTGCTTATTTTCAATCATCAGCATGCAGCAAAAGCCTTCGCAGCGATTTGTTTTCATTTTGTTTCTTTTTTTCTTCGAATTTAACATCAAATTAACCTTGAATCGACGACAATCGAAGTCAGCTTCAGTCGTGTGCACAGACGTTCGCATCGAACGCAACAACAACAGACGAACCCATCAAAATGTAAATAACACCGACGGCATACTACTTACCTGGTGGTAATTTGCTCTTTAACATATCCATCGCTACTACATTTACAATGAGCACCCAAACGGGGCACTCCAAGATGTCACTTTCAGACTTAACAAAGGCCACAGTCGACAGGCACTGTGTCTCCAGCCGTCTGCGATCCGGATAAGCTCGTCGCAGTTCACGATTAACATTCGACTGGAACTTTTTCATATCGAACAACTGGGAAATGTCAAAAAGTTAAAATCCAGATGCCAACAATGACAGAAAGGATCGGTCGCGTTCAATTTTTTTTTTTTTCATGACCGTACGCAAGCTTGTTTCAGAGAACTTACCTTGACTATTTTTTCACTTTCTAGAGCTTGATTTGGCAGTTTCAGTATATCGGCACCAATTGATGTCTCCTCATTTGAATTGCTGGCAGTGCTCTTGATGTAGACATTACTTTTGGCATAACGACGAATTAGTATGTTACCGGCATCATCCATTTTGATTTTGACACCCTGTGTGTGAAACGAGAAGAGAGTGTAACAGAGGGATATAAACATGTGCTGTGCGATATGAGAGACATAGCGTGTGTGCTGTAGGCTTAAGCCAAGCTGGTGGGGTGTATCAATGACAGGTATTAAATGTCATCGATTGACCCATTAAAAAACGCGGCAAGTGTTGAATATCAAACCTGCTCGCTGACAAGATTCAATTTGGTGATGAAATTCGATACCGTTGCGGTTGTATCGATTGCTCTCTGTGGTCGTCTCGGGGCATTGAGGTGTGCTGGGCGTGATTGCTGAAGTGTGGCAAAGATTTTCTAGGCTAGGTTTTCGGAATTCGATGTCGAAAGTCATCACATTCGCATGGTAATGACAGATGCCTGCACATGGCCAACGCGGGGAAAGGCTGACTTTACTGAATTACAAATTCAAATTATAAGATTTTTATTTCGGGTTTTTGAACTGTCTGCCCCCTGTGAGGACAGTACTCGTCGTCGGGGTGCAGTTGTGTGATCAGCGATGTTATGATTTAGCGGCACAACTTGCGACAAGTGTCATTGACTTCGACACGAAAGTGGCGTGAGAAATTTCTCAAAAAGGTGTGCCCACAATTTAACGTTTGGAAATAGCAACGCGCGCAAACTAGCGTGGTTGCTTTCGAAGTCTGAAGGTGGCTTTAGTTGACAGATCGATTTTATGCCGACGATTGATTAGTCTTGTTTACGTCTTTACGAGAAGTTTATTAGTTCATTGGTTGGGAATCGATTCTTGTATTCGTTACGCATCTGCCGGACTGGAATTAATGCGGAGCTACGAATTACTATTCCTGTGGCAGCATGACTCGTAGGATGTCGATTTTAACGCATGTGTACATTAGTCGTTGGTTTTTATTTGATAGCTCCTCTTGGGAAAACCTTGTTCTGTCAGTTCTGTCTGTTAAGGGTGAATGGTGTTGTGCTTAATGACTGACAGCAGGATGGCCTTGTCAAAAATGCGTATCGAACGTCTAAGCGGGGGACATGTGGATTACACAAGACTCGCTGTCGTGGAGAAGAGAAGCTGTAATGTTACTGAGAGCACGTTTTTGGGTTTGGAAACGGGGACAAAATCTTGAGAAGAGACCTCATTTTTAAGTGGAACAGTTGGAGTGTCGCTGATATGACGAAATACTCGACTATGAGGTCTGTTCGGCGTATGCACATCGATTTCAGGCATAAGCAACGCTTTGTCCAAAAGAATAAACGCTTCCAAGTATGTGATCCCATACAAACAAGGACGAGTGTGTTTCGGACCCCGCAAAGGATAAAACAGACCCCAACAAACCTTGCACAGGAAATCTAGAAATCTGGGTCTAGCTTTAACTACTCGTGTTGTCCGTGCTATTCCTCTCATGAGTAGAGCGGACTTACGGTATTATGTCGACTCCGAAAAGTTTGAGAAACTCGTTCAACGCAGGTATTGTCTCGAGAGATGCAGAGCCGTAAATTATAAAAAATCGGGAAACGATCCAAGCCGAGGAATCAGACGACTTTGTGTGCGAGTACGTTCCACAGGGTTGGGTACACAATCTTCGGTCGATGGTGTTTGGCTCGCGAACTTCACCAGGTGGGGGTGAAAGTGGGAGATCGTTCGCAGAGGCTGGGTGCAGACGCCTTTGCCTGCACGACAGGCTTTGAAATCTCAATGTATTTATTTTTCCAGAAGTCACAGAGTACGCGAGTAACATGCACAATGGGCTTATGTGGGCCTGAGCATCACTTCCACCTTACCTAAGATGCCATCCCTGCATTTCGCAAAAGTCCTTAAACTTATGTCATGGCTAGATCAAATATTGACATTCCTGTCAAAAGTAGGGTATTTCTTTGGGATAATGCCACTCAGGTTCCGGATTGGACATAAAGCTACCTTGACTCCGCCAAGAATGCGTCTTTCACCTCTCATTTTCCTTACATACATGGACTGGATGGTTTAGCGCAGCCGTGGCGAGAAATATTTAACATTAAGCGAGTCTTCCATTAGCAGATGACTAAGTTATCCTCACATTCTCCAAGACGGAACTCCAGCGGACGGTCAACAGCTTTGTGGCCGTATGTGCTGATGCTGGGAAAACGTGGACAGATCAGAGGTTATTGTAATTTCAATAACGCCTGCTCAATGCACTCGACAGTGAGTGGGGTTCCATTGAATCAGGTGGACAAGTTTAAGTATCTCGGGGTCTTATCCACGACTGATGCAAGGACTAATGCTCAGCTTTCCTGAGGGATAGGCGGTAAGAAAGACGGAAGTACGCGGGGCAGCTGCTTCTTGGAACGGAATGGGCTATGGCTCGATGATGTGGTCACGTACCAAGAATGTCTCCATCATCACCGATTTCCGAGGCGTGCCTTGAATGCGCGTCCATTGGGTAGAGGACCGCTTGACAGACCCAGGTCCCACTTGGGCATAACTCCTGATGAGATGGCGGAGGATCGAACTGCCTGAAGATCTATCGTATATACTCGCGAGAAGATGATGGATTCATGTACCATCAAGTTGTGTTTAATTCAAATGAACTAAATGTCATGAGAGCTGCGTTGCTATCCTTATCGCTGCCATCATCTGTTCCAGATGCCTGATGTGTGTACATTGAGCCTACATTTAGAGGTTGAGCTCATGTCGAGATCACAAACTCAGTCCAACTTGGGTACTTTTTCCCAAATCAACCGAACATTTTTGAATTTTGAACTCCCTATAGAGTCGTGCTTCAGGCTGTCATGACGGCACTTCCAAAGCATCACGACAGAAGACCGTGAACTTTTCAGCATTCATGGATGAACTCAACCGAGTCACTGAGTTGGACTTCCAGCCCCCCGGCAGGAGCTTCTAACCTTCAAAACGCCCGACTTAGAATAAGCCCCTCCACTCCAGAAACAAGAGTCAATTCATCATTGATAAGCATCAGTGTGCCAGTAAATCAAGTACTCAGACACACACTGAGTATTCACCCAAGATCAGGGAAAGATCTGTATCCCGGGGTAACCTCTGTACCCGTCCTCATCGCCGATCAATCACTGTCCAGCGGTGGTAATTAATAAATTAGACAAAATCATCGATCTCGCCTTGGCCAATCATCGAAATAATTTTTGCCACTTTTTTGCTGGCGTTTCTTTGCACATCCAGCCCAAGCCACTTCTGATGCATCATACATCAAAGAGCCCCGCGAATGAGTTTCGCAAACACTTTTTAATTGCACGCTTTTTATTCGTTTATTATTCTCCGTTGGCACGTCTTGACTCACCTGTCCTATGTGGCGTTTGACTTCATCTGTCTTTGGATCCCTCATGGGATTGTCGAAGCCGCACAGACCGATTCTGCAAAGAAAAACCAAAAACGAACAATTTTAATTTTAGTGAAGACACAGAACAACAACAAAGAAAAACGAGCATATCTGTCAAATTTCCCACAACTGTCAAACTGTAAAAAATTGTTTTGTTGCATTCCGTTCTCAGGCATTCTTCTATTTCGGTTTCAAATTATATCTTGTAAGTATTAATGCGCAGCACGTACTATATAGCAATACACTTGACGCAACCCGGCCTGTGTGTGTGTGGTTTGATATCCATGCGAATGGCACGATGAATAGGTTAACATCAATGTCTTCACCCAATGACTTGATGGCTGCGCTTGCGCAATGTGAGAGATATAGCTTTACCCGCCTTAAACGTGAATCGCGAAAAGAAAACGCTGTTCGCACGAATCCGATGCGAAAATGGGCCAGAAAAACGTGTAAATCCACAAAAGAATACATAACAGCGATTTCGAGAGGGAGAAGGGAAAGGAATTGCATTCAAACCCTGACAGCAGTACTGACGGCTTTGTCAAAAATGTGAATCGAACCTCCAAGCCGCGCTGACTGCATGTGCCTTTGCCTTATGCAAGACTCGCTGTCGTGGGCCAACAGATTGGAGATAGAAAAACAGGAGAAATAGAGAAACAGAAGCCCCAACGATTAGGTATGTTGTGTATGTCAGATTTCAATCAGGCGGCCTCTCTCTTTCTCTCTCTCGGGCCGTTTGTTTTTGCGCCTGTCTCCCTTGTCATAGTTGGCAGCCCTGAAAAACAGAACTCACACACACACACAACAGATTTCGAAACAATGTTTGCGGTTGCGCGGTGCATTATGCGCTTACGTACGTACGTTGCCACCAACGGAATTGGTAATGAATTTCGAGTGCTTGCTACGCACACAATGGTGTACAGCGGCACCGCGCGTGGAGCGACTTTGCTTTATAACATGTGTCCACCCCCTCACGTGGACAGGCAATAAGTTATTTGGCGCCAGATACAGGACAAAGAATGAGTGCAGCTGCAGCTGCAGTTACAGTTGAGCCCAGCCTAGATTTGGTGTGGAGCATTCATTAAGGTTAGTTTTTTGTTTGGCAGTCATTTACAGTTTCTCAAGGTATTTGACATAATGCAGATAATGGCTTTGGGGTGGGAGCGGGTGAGTCATGCGATTGATCGGGGTTCGGTGGGACCTCCTAGGCGTATGTGGAACATGTGTGCGAAGAAAGGAGGTCGGAATTTGTGCTGTCGTAAGAGGCTTGGCGTGTCTTGGCGGATCAAAAGGCGGTGAGGCAGCGTTTGCCTTTGTTTGTGCTCGGAATTTGTGTGTTTTGGAGGAATTTTGTCAGGAGGTTAGTCATTTTTAACTGCAATCTAGAACCAGGCACATTTTCTTCAGACGTGATTTTTCTTACGCAACAGATGTCGCTCTTTGTTTCGATGGTCTGCTGGTCTGCTGGTCTGCGCTGGGTTGTGAGGTTAAGGACTTTTCGAGGAGTTTGTTCATGAAACTGTGTCGAATGGATCTAATTTGTGCCTTGTCAAGTTGCCGAGGTAGGTGTCCCAAACACACTTTACGACAGGAGAGGCGGTTCTAGTTCGAGGATGGTGGATGGACGTCTTCTACAACTGGAGGACTTCAACCGTGTCAGCTGGAGAGAACTGTTGGCTGACGCCCATGTCCGCCCCGGAAGAAGAAAAGGATGGAAGTGGCCCTCAACCAAGACACTTTTACAGATCTTTTGAGGGATTGCTTGAGCTTCGGAAATTACCAACCCTTTTTCTGGAAACGAAAGGTATTGGAAATTATAAGTAAAGAGGGGCGACAGCGAATGAATGCACCACATTAAGAACCACCTTAGGCACCACCTTAAACTGCGACAATGCTGTTTGAAAACACAAAAAAAAAATGTGACAAAAAATTAGAATGACTAACGCGATAGTGGTGGAGGAAGAGAAGTGGGGGAAAGGAGTGACGGCGAGTGTGGTACAATAAATAATGGCTCGCCTCTGGCATGCGCGTGTTCACATGCTTAGGCCCAAATTCTTCACGACGGTATTCTCAATCCCCAATGGTCAGCGAACTACTGGACTAAGAGGTCTCTAAACCAAGTTTGAGACTTTACTTAACTAAATCTGTTCTAGGTTGGTGGGACGAGAGAAAGATCAGAAAAGTGCTTTAGTCGAACAAGAGAATCCCACTTTGGAAGACAATCGGAATGACGTCTTGTTAATGCTGTGTAATCGCAACTAGCCTAGACTACATAGAGTAAGAGGTCTAAGTGAAGCCTGGGAGTGTGACTTCCACATGGGAGTTTGCAATTCTGTTTTTGTAATCAAGATAAATTTGCCGTTGGGATACAAAAACAAACTGTTACTGGAGTGCTCGATCGGTGGTACTATTCCGACGTGGTTATCACAGTGGACCAACTTGGTCTAAGTGTGCTGGTGAATTCACTAGCAGCCCCCTTCCCTACCCTACCCTACCCTATGCTGCCTGTTCTGTCACGCACCACTTGGGACAAGACAAATTACGATGGACAGCTACAATCTTGAGCTAGTAATGGAGTTTGCCCATCTCGGAGCAAATCAGATCTGCACAAATGCAACAATCGGGCATAGACTCGTCATTGGCAACCGGTGCAAGTTCGGTTCATTGAAACAACTGGGTTCGAAACTCCTCACTTAAAAAACGCTCATTTTGCCTGTTGTAAGGACCCGAAAATGGGATCATAAGCATAGCTTCAGAGATGATTCTTGGTGCCTTTAAAGGTAAAGATTGTGCGTCGGATATAAGGCCGGAGAAGAAGGAGAAGAAGGAGCAAAGGTGTGTGTCAAGTGCTAGTCTGTATGAAAGAGATTGAATGAATCTTGGCTTGGCTTGTTAGGCTCCATTCGGTTACCGGTACGAAGCCAGGATTGTCATTTCGCAGCAACTCAGGTTTCAACGGCCTTGGGACTTCCGACTGGATGCCTTTACAGAGCATTGATTGACTAGATCAGCTTGGTACCTCGCGACTGGAAGGACGAGCGTGTCATGGCATGCACCTTTGTGACTTCAAATTTGGTAATGAACCAATTGCTTGCGGAGTTTGCGTTTGTAGAGAAACGAGCCCTTAAATTGTAAGTAAGCGCACGTCTTCGGATCCTACATCCTCTGAATATTGCACTCTCGTCGCAGAGTCAGCTGAAACCTGATCAGAAGTTGTGATCTGACTTTCAGCAGATCAGGGAACTGGATTTAGAGCCACTCCCGATCGGTCTACGACATGATATCTACCGATCCGAGCCCTGACGACCTTCAGTTCTTCGGTGGGAATTGTAATGTGTGAGGGGGGTCATGAATTCAAAGCCCTTAAACAGCACGACCCCACATTTATGTTTGAAAAGTTGCACCGTGTGACGGTCGCATTGTTTAAGTGAATCTTTTTTTACAGCATTTCCAGAAAATAGTAAAACACTCGAACAAGTTCAACAGGAACTTTTCATTGTTTCAGTCGAACCTTTTGTAGCTGCCGCATTCCTATGAAAAAATCAAAAGTAACCTGTCCGGTTCCGGGAGCGGGAGGCGGGCCGAGAGCATTGTAATAAAAGCAAACACTTATCCTTTTACCACATTGCCACAGACAGTGACCTGTGTCGCCCATAAAAGTTCAACCGGTCGACCGGTCGACCAGTCGACCAAAACCACTCGACGTTCGCTTTGAACCTGCTTGTGTTGCCGCAAGGCGGGCGAGAGGAATGCGGGATGTATGGTCTTATCTGTTTTATCGTTCAAGTCAAACGCAACCGCATGAGACCCACCAGAGAGCATACATTGCTTGACCTTAATACATACATCAACCGGTGGCATGTTAGCCAAGGAAGGTTTCTTAAGCTCGGCTCTGTGCCACCACAAAGATTCTGAGCGCTCCCTCGCTTCACACCTCGCGAGGTGTATTCAAATTCGTGTGAGACTTTGCCTCTGTGTGCCTGCCTGTCTGTTGGAGCTTTTTGCCTCTAGCACACTGCTTATGGGTCCTACAAGAGAGACACGATAGCAAAGCGAAACGAAACGAAACGAAACAACTTTTACTTTTATTCGTAATGAATCGGTTGCAAGGTCGACAAGCGGCAGGTTTCCATCTTCCATCGTGCGGTTTGACTGAAGTGAATTGCAAAACCCGTTTCGGTAACGCCTAAGTGATTATGATTAAACGACGAAAAACAACGAAAACAACGAAAACAACGAAAAGCAGGGGAACAACGAATTGGGAAAACATTTCCCTTCAGTCAGCCGAAGTGCAGCAAGCTATAAAAGATACAAAGACCACTTGTAGGCAGACACTCAAGTGTTACTCGAGACTGTTCAAATGAATGACTTGGCTCCTTTGGTGCCCCTTTGTGTGGATTGGATTCTTTTGAAGGGATGTGTTGACATAGGGACCCGGATGCTTGGGAATCATGGACGGAGTCTTAAGACAATGCACAAAGACGACTCATCGTCATAACTCTCTTTGGCCGCGCATACAAAGGAAGGTCGTTCAACTGGCCGTCCAAGGCCGATGCGAATTCACTTTTTGGTGCACACTCGCATGTGAGAAGATGTGATCATCATCGGGCTGTGTGTGTGGGATGTCGCTCATCCGTGTGCGTGCGGATGACATGCGTATGAATAATTGATGAAATGCCATTTTTGGGGGAAGCCTCTCAAACTGTGAACACAATTTTGGGAACCAAACCCGTCGACATTGAGGCGAGAATGCCTCTTTGATGGGTCTTGAGATAGGGTGCACGTTTGGAAAGACCTCTAGACGGCGATGCCAATTTCAGATTGTTCGGAATTTTTATGAGCACAAGAAAGCAATTTTGGCCACCGAATAGACGCCAAACGTGTTTGCTGCTAGCCGAGGTGTGTGTACGCGAAATGTGGTGTCAATGAGCACAAGAAAGCAATTTTGGCCACCGAATAGACGCCAAACGTGTTTGCTGCTAGCCGAGGTGTGTGTACGCGAAATGTGGTGTCAAAAGCGTGGCACTCGCATTGCACAGGTGTTCGGAATTTGAGGTGTTTTGCTGTACGTCTCATTAAAGCGTGGTGGGATTTGGCGTCTCAGAATGTGTCTCTAATCGAATGCGGTGGTCTTTGGGCCAAGAGTACTTATGTCCGCATAATGGCCACTGGCAAGGATGAAATGGAGGCGTCTTCACAGGTCGGTTCCCAAGCGATCAACAGGTCAGTCAGTGATCCACAACTGCACTTAATTGACCACGAGCTGGTGCAGCATGCAATCAGTGGCCAGAAACGGCAAGCCGGCCCAAGTGCATCCACGATCAAGCGATGTGAAGAGGTCTCCTCCGCGCAGTCACTGAACAGAAGACCAATGTCTAGCCGCCGGCCATTTGTCTCATCCAAGTCCTAATAAGGCTCCTCTAATTAAAGGCGTAAATCCCATCTGCCCACCCACACGTGCTCATCCAGGCAGCATCTCCCTGCAGTCATTAACTCCCGACTTGCAATCACGTCCTTGCCATCTTACCTCAGGCTCCCTAGATTTGCATTTGTCACACTGGCATCTATTAATTCCCGAGCCTCTACACTCCTTCATCCGAACATGCGATCTATGAAACGTATCACCAGCACACACCCTGCAGTCGGTGGCACTCGGCGATGGCGGCGAAACTGAAACTGGCCCCCCGTGAAATTGAAAGTGCACACGTGAGTCATTACGGGGGGGAAGGGAGAAAATGACTGCATCCATGTGCCAGGTATAGACACGAGGGTTATATGTAATTTAATTAGTTGCACAGTACAAGCACTAACGACTTCCAAGGGAACACGATTCCCAGCCAGAGATACACACTCGAGAGCCATCATCTGAGCCGAAGAACACTTGCCAGAACGTTGGCTGGCTGGGCGGATTCATGGGAATTCTCTTGGCAAAGCAATAACCGCTCGCATCATAATTAATTATTCCAAGTTCCACTCTGATTCGGATCATCTTCTGTCTGTCTGGCTGTCCTTCGGACTCTTCTTCAGACTCTGCTGATGTTCCACTTATCTCGGGATGATTTATACTTTCGCCCGTTCTGCCTGTCTGTGCTCAAGAGCCACCCGCTTCCCTAACAGGGCACAGCAAAAAGCGAAAGGGAACACGATGGGGGCCACACCCTTCTTCTGCGTCTGCACTGATTTGCAAAAAAGAACAACTCAGAAATGAAAACAAACAAACAACCGAGCGGTTAGAACGTCTCGCTTGGCCAAGGAGAGACACACAGCCACACGGAGTGTCCGACGAACGCCCCCGAGCGAGAGGTTGGCGCCGAGAACACACTGACTCGGAGGAAGTAAATCATAGCTCTGTACCGTTCCTTTCATCTGTGCAGAAGTAGGTGGGTGGCACTCTCGCTATGGGCTAGGTTAATGCGGTAATGGCACGAGCCGGAGGTGGCTCAAAACTAGAGCACATGACTTCAAGGTTGGGCCCCGTAGAGAGTGGTGGTGCTGAAACAGAGGCAAGTGACTGGTAAGTGGTAAATTGTTTCAGTAAATATTTTGATTCCTTTACAGGGCCAGCACTGCGGCCAAGACCCGGAGGCAGTTAATATGATTTATAGCAGCTGCCGCTTGGTGTTGTGTATTTTCCGCGGATCAATTAGTTATTCTTTCGCAAGAAGTCGAGAGGAAATATGGCATTTTTTTGCGAATAAAAATAGAATATGCAAAGTGGCGGTGAGCTGTAGAAAGGCCTGTGAGACTTGGAAACGTGTTTGTGGGTGAAGCGGATTGTTGTGGTTTATGCGCACGAGATTGATGGCTTGTTCCGTGGTAGCATCGTGTTTAGCCCAGTATGCGAGGAAGGTCGTATTTGTGGGCCACTTCTTAAGATTGATTGGGTCTTGTGTCGAGGAGGACTGTAGGATGCATTCAAAATCAAGATTTGAAGAGCTTTTCAGTTCTACTCATAGATGACCAACTAGTAGACGACAAAGGATGTCTGAACCGAATCCTGTTTGTGTCCAGAGATAGATAAACTACTTGGACCACTGAACACCAGTGCTCGGTCAATGGCAGCCTTCGAATCGGAGCTTCCTGGTTCGAGAGCGAGAGGAGGGCTGAGTGTCATGTATTAAAACGCTCACGAATGCGACACAACTTCCTGATGATGTCCTCATCGGCAGCGAATTGGAAGGCAGGCGGAATATGCTCCAGCTGAAGACAGCTTACAGTACACCCAACCTTCACTCTGAGCGCACCCCTAAGCCAGTGGCCAAACTGTGAACGTCAAAACATCCAGCTAAAGCAACATGTTCATTTTGTTGACTTAATGATTCCACACAATGGACGATGACAGAAGAGAAATTCCGTCCCTCCGACCCAGACGGACAAAGCTGATGGCGGAGGCGGACTGTCTGAAGAACTCCGAGTTGGTGGGGCACATTCATCAACTCTGGAAGATGGGTGAAGAAGGGGGACCCCGTCCTATGCGCCAGCTACCAAGGGGCCATCAAACATTGCCTAAAATATCGTCTCTGCCGCCTGAAACCACTGGTGAATAACAGAGCGGCCTTCTAGAGTGGTCGATCCGTGGAGTAGTCTAACCGGGGGTTGCTGCCTGGCAGTACAAGGGACACGAATGTTTGTCTGAGTGCTCCAGTACAGGTTAATAACCTCTGACAAAAAAAAAAAAGCAGTGTGGCTTCAAGCCATGGATGTCCACCATCGACCACATCTTTCAGGGCCCAAAGAGTTCATCGGCAGCGTGCATAGAGAAGAGCTAACTGACTAATTTTGAAGAAGACAGAGAATCCTGGCGGCTCCCTCAAGGCCAGAAACGAACTCACCGACACCCTCAATGTCAAAGATGGTTGTAGACAAGGCGACGCACTGTCATTCTCGAGAAGGTCGTGCAGAGCTCTCTCGCCAACACTCGAGGCACGATCTTCCAAAAGTCCGTGCAATTGCTGGCATATGCGGATGATATTGACGGGATTGGACATGTAGAGCTCATGTAGCCTCCGCACTAGAGGGACAACGCATTCGAGGGCAGCCACGAAACCAATGGCGCACACAAGTGGAAACAAACCGCAGTCAGCGAAAGTGGAGGCAGCTGGCTAAAAATCGAACCAGCTGGAGATGCTTGTTGGCAGACGCCCTGGTCCAGCCCGGACTGTAGCGCAAAGTAAAGAAGAAGACGAAGACTAAATATAGAATTTAACGATTGTAACTGCTGTCGTAGGCGAAATAAGGGTCTTCGCAAGGCAATCTTAAGCCAAATTCCATGCCTCCAACTCGAACAATGGACAGCGGTACACATAAATTACTTCTGGTTCAGAGAAGGAAATAATTTTCTCGTTTCCCGGATCAGGCAGGCAACAAAGGGGTACGAACTTGCCCTGCACACTGATGGCAGGTGTAGCTGCACACTGATGGCAGGTGTAGCTGCGCACTGATGGCAGATGTAGCTGCACACTGATGGCAGGTTCCAATCGAAAGTTTCTGACCTTCAGTCATTGTAATCCAACAACCACATGGAGACTGACACTCCTTCTGCGAAACTGACCAAGTCCTGCAGCCTGAACATAATCTCCACTTGCTGATCCATTTCTCGACTCCAAGTCATATCGCGATCTAAGGAAATAAAAGGGCGGACATTTCTTCTTGAAGAGGATGGTTCAGAGCTGAAGAAATTTCGAGGCGATGAGGATATGGTGCCCTGGGACGAACAGCACGCTGAATTTCCTTGATCAGTCGTAGATGCAGGCAACGGTGTGGGCGCTTCCGCTACGTCTATTTCCGAACCAAGGTCTCAGCCAGAATTCATCAGATCAAAGTGAGACCCTTCCTGAAGAGGCGGCCGATCGGGACGATTAATTACAAGCGATACCTCCACATCAATTCACACGAGAACCAGAAATAGCCACTCAACTCGACGGTAGCGTTAGAAATATTCACGCCTTTGGATGTAGGTTAAGAGAGTCGGCGAAAACAAAAAACAGACACAAGCTCTGACACAATTTCCGCCCAAGCACGAAACTAAACCTAAAACACGTCTGAGATCAATCAATCATCAATTATGTAAATATCTGCCCATTGACCTCAAGGCAAGCAATTCGGCAGATTCTCCAAGGACCGCCTTATTTCGTGACTGCCCACAAGGCCTACACGTGAGCCGGGCCAAAAAGAGATTACAGCAAACAGAAAAGAGTTCAAAATTCGGTTCAAAGTCAAGAGCAATAACCTCCTAATTACCATCAAACGTAGCAGTTCTCCATTCTGACTCCACACACACACGCACGATGATCGAGCAGACTCATCCATACGAATGGGGTTTCTTGTCACCTGTCCATTAAGAAACAATCTGCTTCCATCTCGGGATGATTCAAGTATTTGTATTCAATGGGCCGATGTCGAAATTAAATACTTTTGCCTCTCGTGTGTTTATTTTTCGTTCCGAGCGCCGCCAACAATCAGAAATCTCGAAGCATCAGCCGCCGCTGCCAAAGCAATTTCAGGTGATTCAACTCAAGAATTTCCGATGCCACAGGAGAGGCGAACTACTTATCCACGCTTGAGGTCGGCTCTGATAGTCGAAATTATATGATTTCGAAATTAATGGCTATCCGTGGGATACGGCGAACAGCGAAAAACGATTACACAAAGAAGAAGAAGTCCTGACTGGTTGTGGCAGATTCTTTTTTTTTTTTTTCTTTGCCCCACGGTGGATCCAATTATGCATGACAACTCCTTCACGTTGTATATCCGCCCGTGAAGTAATAAAAACATTTTCCAAGTCAAAGTTTATGGCTCTTACCCGTGTTAACCCAGATCTGGAACTACTGATTGATAGGCACTACTAGAGTGACCAAAATGAAAACACTCACGCACACGCACGCGCTCGAGCTGTGTACATGTGTAGTTTTCTCGCAATTAGGTCAAGGGTGAGTTCACATTAAACCCCAGCCGTGTACTACGAGCACTGTGAAGCTGGTCGAGACGAAGTAACCGAAGTACAAGCTGCAAAAGCAAACAAAAAAAAAAAAAAACAGAAAAGGCAGATACTCGTACAACGCGTAGAGGCCAATTTTAATTGGCGAACATTTAATGGGACTCTACACGCGGCATAATCGTAATAATGGATGAAGAGGCGAAGTTACGAAACGCGAGGCGTCTTACACACGGTGCCGTAGCTTCATTGATGGTTCTTGTTTTGCGGGAACTTGTGTAGATGCTATATTCTAGGTGTTTTACTGATGATCTGATTGCACGAGAGTGATGTGGATTTGATGGACTTTAATTTGCTTCAATTCGAGTTTGATCGAGGCGACGCAACAGAGGTGACCGCGTTTAATGTGACGCCCAACAAGTTGCACACGAGGACCTCAACCAAGATGGTGTCTTGTTGGAGGGACTTGTTGGTTGAGAAGTGGGTTCACCGCGGACTGCAACGCCACACAAAGAAGTGGAGCCTTCTGAATTTGATTGCCTTCTCGAAGTTCGTGCCGGTCTGAAAGTGGTGGCTGTGGCAGACAAGCGAAGGTAAATCTGTCGTCTCGACACTGTTGTTGTGAAGGGAACTTACAATCACTTGCAAAACATGGGAGTTTAGCACTTGAATGTCTGCAAACGGTTACCATATTCCGACGAATCGTTTAAAGTCTAGTTTCAGGTCAGGGAAGTCCAGCGTAGATCCTAGAGCGCCACGGGCGGCTTGTCAATTCCAAGTCCGTGTATCACATACGACATCGTAGGAAATTTATCAGCTTCGCAAGTCTGTGTTGGCCGACGGAGGGGAATTCTTGCAAATCGGTAGCGACGAACGCTCAGGCAAGATCGTAAGATCCTGGGGGATAAGGCTTATCTAACCAGTTCAGGACCCAACTTTCTGATACCTTTAATGTCAGAAATGATTTTTGACAAGACGACTAAAGCTAACTTTCAGCGAAGGGGATTCGGTGAGCCGTCAATGATGCCGCAGCTGGCGTCAGTCGACTCAGAAACAGCTCAAAGGAGATTCGCAGCTCGATGGTCGACTGTTGAATTCTTCAGGGCTCTAACCACGCATGACGACAATCCTTTGACGTTACCGTCTTGACGATAGTTTTGATTCATGTAAGCATAAGAGAGCAGCTACAAATTCGAGGTAGTTAAGAACCTAATCTACCCCGGCTCCTCAGTTAACTGTGAAAACAACATCAGTACCGAGATCAAAAGCGGACTAACTTGATCTTGTCAACCGCTGTTTCTATGGGCTCTAGAGGCTATTGAGTAATAGAGCCGACTCTCTAAGGAAAAAGCTGAACTTATTTAAGGCACTAATCATCCCAGGCCTACCGTGCTACGCACAGGGCATGGACAATCTCAACTGCGGATCAAGGAGTGCTTGGTCTCTTCGATGGAAATATACTGCTTCCGATCTTTGGTTGGATCTTTGGATGAGAAGGTCCAACCACGAGCTGTAGCCCGTACTGCGACATGAGCGAAGCCAGCTGTCTACGGATCCATCACCTCAGGTGGAGCTTTTGGACTACTCACCGAAAAGTCGCCTACCTCGAACGCAATAGAGGACCCCCCGTCTAAACTGGAGACGCTCTAGTTGGAGTGGCTTGTTGGTTGAGGTCCAGATCAACCCGGATTGTAGCGTCAAGTCAGCAGAAACAGAAGCACGAACAAATGATAGCAATTGAACTACAGTCAATGTGACAAAATGAGTGGTAAAGAACCGTAACCAATTTGGTGTGTGAACGGGAGAATGCGAAAGTTGAAGAGAGGCTTACTGGTTGAGCCCTGGACTGTAGCGTCACACAGGCACATAATCCCAGGGGCCAGCATCAGCTACTGATGACTGACTAAGCATCGGACATCGGTCGGTGTTGGCTTTTACATTGGCTTTTACAATCGGGAAGATCTTATGAAATTTAACTACGGGACCACATCTTGCCTTGAACTGAGGAGCTGAGGACCTGCTTGCGATTCATTCATTATAAATTTGACGCATTTTGTTCCCCACTTTTGACCATCACCCTCGTCACTACTGCCACCGACAATCGTCGACAGATGACTACTGTATTCCTTACACTGATCGGCTATTGTTCACAGATCCACACGGTTCTCCTTTAGTCTGTTCTCCAATCACGGCTGCCGTGATGCTGTCAAATGCGATGACAGATCGAATGACAACAATGAGTAAGTGAATTGTCAAAAATTGATCCCAATCATCCGCAAATGACAACATAAGCTTACTGTCGCATTGTTCCCGAATCGAGCAACTCATACGACAAGTTGGCCGTGCGTCAAAATTACCGTCAAATGAAGTTGTCATCTATTATTTCAACAAGTGATCATATCAGCGAATGCGTCTAATGAGGTAATCGCTCAAGTATGCCGCGAGAAGCGGAAGTCTGACGAGGAGAAGAAACTTCCAGAAATTCTTCAATTTGAATGACACACAAGAGAAGACCAAGACCGTGTACCAACGACCAATGTACACTTAAAAACGCCTTATAACCACCGAACACAAAAGGCGAAGGTGGGGCGTTTCGGTGACTTAATGGTCTGCAAGCATTTCCACCGAACACAGAGTGGGATGAGTGAATTTCTTTTTTCTTTTCTTCGCCGATGCTGGTGCACACTTCCATGGTTATGATGATCGGCTGATGTTGCCGATGGTGATGATAAAGATCGTGGCTTGGGGAAATAATGACGTAGCGACAGTGGTAGACACCACCTGTGGATTCTCAAAGAAAGTAAAATTTCTATTGTACTGTCAGTGATTTGATTGCACGATGAATTTTCAGCCGCGTGCTTCTTTTTTTTTTTTTTTTTTTTTTTGTCGTTTGTCTCCCCGCTAAACGGTACCCACCACAGATTGTGGATCTTATGAAACTGCAGACTGTCGTTGGCCTGAACGACCATAATTAGAGGTGTCTGTTGCTGCTTCGTTCACAGAAATGCCAAGACGATTGAATAATAGACGCGATAATTATCTGATGATGAATTGATGAGATTCGATGCGCGTGGGGCCTACTGCCCAGTGCAACTGTCCGATGCTGTCAGTTGAATGTCAGGAATTTCCCGAAGCTCAATTTGATGGGAGTTGCCATTGCGCAAGAAATACCAGGCGCTACTTCTTTATGGGTTTTTCCTTTTCTTTCCTCCGAATCCACCCCATTTGTGCGGCCGTTGTAGCACAAGAAGGTGTGACTCAATACTGCATCCACTGACAAGTCTTCTGGGTTACTTCTGCTTATCCAACGAGTTATCTTTGACTATGCGGTGTTCGTGGCAGCGATTCGATCAGATTATTCACAGACGACTATTTTTGGAAGAATTTCCAACCGAACATTGTGGTTATCCTTGACAAGACCTTATTTGATTAGTAGACCACTAAAAATATATACTTTTCTGTTTCTTTTCTGTTTGTGCTGTCTTTCAGAAAGCAATCAGTGCGCTCAGTCGAATTTGAAAACGAGTTTACGGTGATTTATTACTTTCTTGTCGCTTCACCGATCAGACGTGCGCGTCATACTTTCCAGACACGATCCATTACCCTGGAAACGGATTCAATTTGTTCGATTAGTTCTAGGGGCCGCTGGAAATAAACTTAAAAATGCCCTGAGTTGAGTGATATTTGACATTGGGTGGTCCCCAATGGCCGATTGGTAAGTGTGTGGATATGTCAAAAGTGAAGTTCGGGTTTAATTTGAATTCATGACCAACTTTAAGCTCTTCTGTCATGGTTGTTCATTCGTAGTCATGGCCAGCGTGACAGTTTATTTGGTATTTCTTTTTTTTCGTGTTTTTTTCGCTTTTGTGAATGACTGTCAGGTGGCCGCGCCTAATGACGGCATCATTTGGAACGATTGATACCTTCAAGAGGAAATCGAAGAATTCATGCTTCGATGGGGCACTTCCGATTCGTTATGTCACATTATCGCTGATCTGCACTGAGGTTTACTTGATTTACAACAGCTGTCACTTCTGACAGTTCTTTGATGCTAAGCTTTGCCGCAGTCACCAGACCAACCTGTGGCGCTGCATTATCGACTGTGACAATCGGTTCTTTGGCTGATAGAAATGGCAAAAATAACGACCAGCTGTCGTTTCTGACAGTTGTTTGAAGTTGCCGCAATCAGTAATCGACGCGTCTAACCACTACTCCACCCGTGGTCACTTGGCTGTTATGGGTCTCATAATCGACTAAATGATCTCGCTATTCTCGTTTTGCGAATAAATTTCGTTCCACATGACATAAGGTCCGACAGCTCGTTAGCGCAACGTGCCTGCTGATGAAAATGTACCCGTTGACCGTTGACCCGTTTGACTCTTGTTTTTCCTCTCAATGTGGATTATGGTTTCTAAAAGGACTGAGGAAGTAAAGGAAAGGAGCATATTTAACATCGCATTGGACTGAAGGCTTTGGTCAAGTCTAGATGGACTAGACCCTGTAGAGCGACAACTCGGATTCGGGGGAAATGCAATTCCAAACATTCTGGTTCCAAACAGCAGGTTAACCACGACTAAAGTGGCACACACAACCAGGCCTAGCCCAACTTGTTGCCTGGCTTAGAGACTGCCTCCGTGGGCACCGTGGAGTGGTTGTTAGACCAAACTGGACCGCCATCCAAAAGAAAGACCAGAATAAAGTCAAATATATTTCCTCATCTTCGAATCAGAAGTCGTCACGGACTCAAGACGGCTTGGTCTTGATGACTGGAGACAGCGTGCCCAGAACCGTCAACGATGGAAGGCAGCGATATTTCAGGTGCGGACCGTCCATGAGTCGTAGGCCTGCTAAGTAAGTCAGTATACACATTTCTTCTTCTTCTTCTTCTTCTTCTTCTTCTTCTACTTCTTCTTCCTCTTCTTTCTCTTCTTCCTTTTCTTCCTCTTCTTCTTCATCTTCTTCTCCTTCTTCTTCTTCTTCTTCTACTTCTTCTTCCTCTTCTTCCTCTTCTTCATCATCTTCTTCTTCTTCTGCTTCTTCTTCTTCTTCCTCTTCATCCACTTCTTCTTCTTCTTCTTAAGACCGTACCAAAGGACCTGTCTGCAACCACTCATGACGTCTGTGCTGTTGTTCTCTCGCGAGTGGAGTTCTATGTTCGCGTCGGGAAGTGAACCCAGTGAACCCAGAGAACTAGCGTACGAGTGGACTTCTCAAACCCCCACGTCCTTCCACTAGCCCGATTTTTTGTTCAATCCATGTTCATTCCTCTCGTACTTTTCTTCACCGCTTGGCTTAACAAACCTCTTCCTCTGTATCATGCAGTGGTCCCCCCTCTGATACTCAATTATTTCTCGGGCAATATTCGGTTGCCTGCGAAAGTAAAAGCAATTCTCCCCTCGTCTCCTTGACCCGGCACAACACCACGTACCGAGCAACACATGCAAACTGCATTCCGCAGTCGACTCAGTCAGTCCTGAGTCGCGGTAAAAGCAGAAACCAACCCAGAATTGAGGTCAAGGCTCGGGTTTAAGAATTCCCAACATAATACATTCAAAATGACAGAAAGCCCCCATTGTCTCTCGTACCCTTTTGCTTTCAATTAACTTTTCCTTTCGATGGCATCTTGTTTCTGACTTTTTTCTGTCTCTCCTTCTCTCTGTCTCTCATTCCACACGGAGATGGATGCAGATGGGGACGCACACACAGTCATCCTCGTCAGCGGCTGCCACCTGTTAGAACACATTGTTGCACATCACGAACGGTGGTGGTGACAGTGGTAACATCGGAGGTAACCTCGCTCAAACAACTTTCCCCCGCCGCAAGAGTCACAACGTGGCGCGGCTGACATTTTGCGACAGAAAACGTGCTCTGCATGCTGCCGGTCTAACGTGAGTTCACACAGCAGGAGCAGGCAGGAGTGGAACCTTGCAACTCATCTGAATCGATGCTGGGTTTGGCACGGGCACATGAGCAGACACAGGCACAGCTACAGACAGAGGCAGAGGCAGAAGGCATCAAATGCAAAACTCTTCGCGATGCCATATCGCTCGGTGGTGGAGACGCAACTCCGCGACTAACATGCAAGGAATTAACGAGCTTCAACGATGAGCGCATTTGATACTGCGACGCGATAGTGTGTTAGTCCGTCCTTTGGCCTCCGTTGTCTGGTGGCAGACTGAGTGTATCTTGTTGCATCCGTCCACGATGGGAGGGTGTGTGGATGTAGGAAACTCGTGACATTTTCGGGACTAGTCACACACAATATTAATTGGCATCTATGTCCAGGCCCCAGTGTTCCTTAATCGAATCGGAAGGAAGGAACTAACCACGGATCGCATGTAGAATCTGTTGCTTTGATTAATCCTTAAATAGAAATGAATCTCATAGATATCGGCAATTCGGTGTAGGCAGAGTCAACCTGGCGTGGGGTGTTCCACCGTCCTCAGTCTACCGTCTGCAGTCTGCAGTCGGCAGTCGGCAGTCGGCAGTCGGCAGTCAGTACGCTCTTCCAGTGTACAGTCGTGGCTGTCGCCTTCGACTTCGTCGGCTGGGCCATTAGATGTTGCGTCTAGTTAATGGGTGGCATATTAACAGCCACCTTTGGGAATAGAACCATGTACCACCTCCTCGTCGTCGTACCATATTGAATATGTTTTATTGGCTCAGATGTTGCAATCTAGCCATTCGAAGTGCAGGCATTATGGACGCGTGTTGACTTGGAGGATGCTCTGCACGCGCGCACGCGTGGAGCACGTCCAAAGATATTTATTGCCACTTACGGTTGACTGCGTGTTCAGCAACTCCCCAGCAGCCTGCCCGTGGATAGGGATCTGATCTATTTTTATGTTAATCGTGTTGGTGCGCACACAACACATTGCGCGAGCGATTTCGCGTCGTCTGACTACCGTGGCCGTGGCCCGGTGTAGGCGAATCTTCGTAATCAGTTGCGGAGGCCAGTGAATAAATATGGATTCATTTTTGTCTTGTGAAAGGGAATGTTACACGCGTGCCTATCGCCATCGACAGCCGTGTGCTGAGTTAGATTGTTTATGGATGCGGTTCGACTGCATGTTACAGGAAGCACAAATGTTCTGTGCGTTTTATTGGAGGATGAACAATTTTTCTCGGCTGGAATGCGTTCATGTTTTACGCGTGGACCTTATGGGAATGGTATGAATAAATTCAATTTAAGGGGGATTCTGTTAAATTTTGACCTTCCACTACTTTCGATATTTATTTGAACATGGGCTGGGTACATGTTGAGTGTGTGGCCCGAGTGAAGGCCTTGCAGTGTTGGGTTGGAGTCATGCTTTCCTACAATGAGGCACACAGCTACATTGTGTTCAATCCACACTCATTCGTCACGGCTTCACCTCTTTCGAGACCAAGACAGTGCCAAGCTTGAGTTCAACAAGAGCAATTTAACCACAAAACTGCATCAACGTCAATGAACCCCCGTACAAACATCTACGGCCACAAGTCCACCGCAAGACCTTCCACAACTGGGCTGTAACTTTTGTCTTCAGCGCTGCACGACCTTCAAGCTAGTGGCACATTTCGAGCCAAGCAAACAAAGCTGATTTCCTCAAACGTCAGTCTGTTCACAGAGCTGTGTTCAACAAGTATGCACTATCAACGAGTGTTCAATTCACGGAAACCGCATTCCCGTTCCAAAAACCAGATGTAAACATGATTTATAAGGCAAACTAGTCCAGCACATGCACACGCACACACTCGCAAGCTCAACCGAAACTGAAAGTATACGTGTGGCTCATAACGAAACAACTATCGCGTTGACACACCGAACTGTATTCCACAGCGAACAATTAACATTTCGTTTTGGCATCGGAAACCCGTTTTGACTTTTTTGTGCTCAACGAAAACAAAATTCTGATCATTTCTCGAGCAGAGTTGACACCTCCCCAAGAGTCTTGCCCTCGCCACAGTGTCTTCATCGTGGAACTTAGATCCGGTCCCATAATCCACAAGTAGCATATCGGGTTTAATTTATTTAGACTTAATTATTCAATCAAATACCAAAACTGAAGCCGTGAACTGACGTCAGCGGTGAGCAGAGTGAAAACAGGAACTTCACGCGGAATTAGCGTCAGTGGGAGTAGTTGTAGTTGCAGACTTTTGACACCCATGACATGGCTGCAGACAATTGCTCATCCACTTGGTGTCTTTGACAGGGAAAAGGAGTGTTAAGCGCTGCTGCGTCGGGCCTGCATCTGCCCACGCACTCTGGGAGGTTGACATTTTGACAGCGACTCAAGCGAAATGTCAACTGTGGTTATGTTCACAAAACTCTTTCCATGTAACTTACGTAACGCCTGTACAGAGACCGCGACTCACCGCATGCCGCCGTGGTGAGTTTCCTTGTTTTCCGTTTTGTCTTCTTTCTGCGGCTGTGGATTTTTGCCAAAGGTGCCACGGGCGGTGGCGGACCGAAGGCATTAAACAAAATTGCTAATCATCCCCTCAAGTGGCTTATTATTGAGGTTTGGCTGAGGTATTTCGCCCATCGACCGGGGCCCGTTTGTATTTCCACGGAATTATGCGATTTTGAACAGAATTAATGAGGATTAGTGGAACACAAAGATTCGCAGCTCCGCACTTCTGCTCTTCAGCGGTATCAGTTCGGAATCAAAATCGGACACCCGTCGTATTGTGCGTGCACACACGGCCTGCTGCTGGTCAAGTGGATTAGGCGAGGCCAGTGGCTCGGTATTCGCCAATCACGACGGGGGATTTCAATTAGAGGTGATAAAAATTGAAGTGATGTCTTGCTAATGGGGCGGGCGTAATTACTTCGTTGCGGTGGAAACGGAGTGGGAATGAATGAAGATTGATTGGAATCAAAGGAGAATATCTCTTAATTGTATTCGATTACTCGGCGGGAAGATACGTGCATGAAATCTATTCTTTGGGATGAAATAGGCCCCGGGCCGGGACATTAGGTGAACCTCTAGATTTGAGGGTAATTTATTTGCAATAAATCACGGACCAACCTTGGGCTTTGGGGTTGAGATCTTGTGGCTAACGGTTCAGGATAGTCTTTGCAAATATGAACTCGTGCGTGTATGCATGAATCTTCATCAGCTGTCGCTGTCGCTGTCGGGTCCAGCAATGGTAGCGAATGAACAAACAATTGGACAACGATATCACTTAATGCTCGTTACGTCAATTTGTAACCATGGTCATGGCGTTTGGGTAATGATCGCGAATAAAAGCTGCTGGGATGAGATTTGTTCGAGCTGTTGTGGGAATTACTCGCCAGGTAAGGTGAACGGAAAGGACGGCTTAGTCACGTGGCACGAATGTCTCCTTCATCACCGACTTAAGAGGCGTGCCTTGAATGCGAGTCCATTGAGTAGGGGACCACTTGACAGACCCAGGTCACAAATCTCGACTGGTTCTGATTGGACATAACTCCTGATGAATTCGAAGAATGAAATCGCGAGGTTCCATCAATTTTCTCCGAACCTACCAGGTTTCGGCATACATTTTCGGGGTTTGTGAACCCTTGGGGTTTCTGACAAGCCTAGTTAAATACTCCTCGAGTGAGAGGTTGTCAACCCGGATAAGCCCACAGCGTGAATTTCAGTTTATTTTGGTGTTAATTTTCTCATTTCGTCTCATTCCATTTTCTGGTGTTCTCACACTTATATGTCATGTCAACAATCAGCTGTTCTGCCAGCCATTTAAAAATTGAGAGCGAGTGACATATCTTTTGGCGACCACATATAAATTGAGAGCGAGTGACTTGAAAATTGAGAGCGAAACCACTACAAGCTCAGTGGAAACGTCTTGTTGAGGTTTCAGTTAAAGTTCAACCGGACCTCGCGGTTTCGGTTCAGTGGAAACGTAGCATGAGAGTCGATAGCGCAGGATCGAGTTGCCGGGGATCTCTCGTCTGTGGTTTACTCCCGCGACCCCTCCAGTAGAGAATGGGGGTTAGAAGATGATTATGATGATGATGATGATACGTCAATTAGTCTAAGGGAATTCTTGCTGCAATCGATGGCATTCTCTAATAAATGACTAAAATCACTCGAGGAAGTAAATGAATTGTATCAAATCAGTGGCAAAGCATTCAAGCCAAGTGAGTTTGTGGAATGCCAGCAGCATTTGCTGGATCGGAAGGATGCTGGGCACGTGTAGCTCAGGCACACACCGTCCAAGGCGTCGCCGACTTGAGAATCAAGTAAGAAGTGATGCGTTCGAAGGTTGACAAGGCGTACGCGTTCCTACTAAATAGAGACCAGCAGACACACTTGCCAGGAATGCCAACACATTGTTTCTATCAGCCAAATTTATCAATGGGGGGATGCCTTTAGTTACTTGCCAACCGTTGCTTCGACAAGATGCAACTCGAAGGTACTTACTTTCGGGACGAATGCATCATGCTCATAGAATGATTTCTGCATAGGCTGTGCATATTGGTCTTAAGTGCAGAGTCTGAAGAGAACATCCCGAACTTGACTGGGCGTCCACAAGTTAAATATGAGCTGATGAGACGAGTCTAGTGGACGAATGCACGAAGGCGAAAAGAGGTTCATCAATACCACGGACACAAGAACTTGATGTCGAATTCCGTCAAATGCCTTATATAAGCGCTGTCCACATGATTCGCGAATTTTCAGAAACAACATATTTTCATCAAATATCCACAAAACTATACGCTGTTAGCTATGCCAAAAGTTGCGCTTACAATTAACGAAATTAACGATTTTAAATGTTTGCTAATCTAATCATGTCCTTGGCACCCTGTCGAACTGAAAATGAGTACCACACAGAGGGGGACGCCATTCACAAAATCACGACGAACGAATTCACAAATTCTATTAGCGACTGTCGGCGAATGGAGGAAATTTCATGTGAATTCTATGTCAGAGTCTTCCAGATTTGCAGGTTGAGGTTCCCAAGACGAACCTCACACATTTCCTCTTCATTTTGGTTCCGCTTGTCGGTGAGGTTTGCATCAGATCACAACTGGACCTTTTAACGTAAAGGCCATTCAATGCGATCTTCGCAAACTCTGTTACTTCCTTCCAACGGGGTTTTTTTGTGCCTACAAGCAGTCACTTCTATTTGGTCGTGAATTTGTGGATCGCGTTTGCCTCTCGTGTGTACTGCGACAGTTCGCAAATAGAATGATTGATTCGTGGAGCAGAAACTAAAACTTAAGAAATATTGAAAACGACTGGATGGGGCAGTTGGTTAAGTCTGCCTGCCTTTGGTTAGTGGGGTCCCCGGTTCGAATCCCAGTGAAAGTTAATAATCTTTTATCTGGTTTCTAAATCTGGTCCAGTTACCACTTACGGTTGGGATAAAATTAACGACACTATCATTGGAGTGGTCGATCGGTGGTAGTAGTCTGGGTATCACATATGGTCCAAGTGCGCTGGTGAACTCACTAGCAGCCCCCTTCCCTACCCTACCCTAAGACGCCATTGTGTCCAACGGATTTGTACATGCAGTGATATATAAGTACTCCTGATCATCTGATCCAGTGCAATTGTGGATCCGCCCTAAGGCAACGGTGAGTCCTCCAAAGTGTGACCGGGCAGCATTGAATTAACTGCAAAATGCAAATCAAGCGGATGGACTTATCTAAAGAATGATTATCAGGTTTGCACTTGATCCTCTTTCTCCCAAAAATGACTGCGATCAGAAGTCTCTTTCGCATGGATTCTCCAAAATGGATTCATTGCCTGATGATTCGCAAGATAGCAAACATAACCTAGCGACAACGGCAAATCAATCGATCCGAAAAGGCCCGGGTGTGAAAGTAATGGCAACACGTTCGCAAAATGCACACATCATCATAATCATGCATTATAAGTTTGAAATGGAAATGAACACCTATGAATAAGATCGTGACAGTGAGTCATAAGTCCATGCATGTGAAGACGGAACTAAGTAGCAGCCCACTTCTTTCAGAACGTGCTAAGTCCAACAAATTTGTTCACGCATGAAAAACTCCAAATCAAATTATCGCCTGTGTCTTCGGGAATACCAGGCATGTCGCCCCCGTGGTGTTAGAATGTAGGATGGTTGATTCAGAATGGTTCGCCACAATTTATTGGACAGGCAGACAGATCAAGGTGTGAATAAGAAAAAGCGATCACTAAAGACCAGTCGTTTTTTTTGGAATGGGTCATCTTAAACGAGCGATTTTTGTAGAGCTCATCATCATCATCATCATCTGCTGACCAGCATTGTTTTTCACTAGAGATCTCCCGGCAATTCTATCCTCCGCCACCGACTCTAACTCATCAGGAGTTGTGCCCAAGCGTAACCAGGCGAGTTTTTGGGCTTGGTGCAACCATCTCGTAATGGGTCTGCCAAGCGGTCGCCTACCCGATGAAATTGCATTCAACGCCCGCCTCGGAAGCCACGTGACCAAACCGACGAAGCATAGCCCTCTCCGTTCGAAGAAGCAGCTCCTCAATGTTTATTGAGCTGATGAATTAAATTCCGGCGTACTGTCTGCGTTTGAAATGAAATGATGTCGTTTTACTTGCAAGACTAGATTCATTGATAGACACCGGACATGAAATTTGAGTAGGAGTAGTAAATCTAGCACTAAAAATGAATTATCGAGCTGCAGTGGAGTAGCATAGGCTAGAACTTCCGATTCGAGGACCCGAGATGTCGCCGATGAGACGCATAGAAACGTTCATGTACTGATGGCCAAAAGCAGGGTTGCCGCTATGCGACTTTAGTTGCAATTCGACCTTTTTTTTGACTCAGTGATGTGCCAGGAGACCATACAATGACTCTGGCGATTATTTTATGTGACACATATTTCTTTGACGAAACACGTCATAAGCAATAAATTCAACACTAGTTAGAAGAAAATGCAACAAAATCACAGTACTACCTAAGCATGATAAAACCGTCCAATTCTTTTTCTTTGTTTGGCGCTACAGTCCGGGGTGGACCTGGGCCTCAACCAACAAGCCTCTCCAGCCAGCACGATCTTCCGCCAGCTGCCTCCAGTTGTGCACACCAAGTTGGTTGAGGTCCTTCTCCACTTGTGTGCGCCATCTTGCTCTAGGACGCCCTCTTATGCGTTGTCCCAAAGGCTCGGAATCGAAGACTCTTCGGGCCGGAGCTGTGGTGTCAATCCGCTCTACGCGACCTAGCCATCTTAAGCGTTGGATCCGAAGACGCTTAACTAGGTGCATGCCGCTGTACAGCCCGTACAGTTCGTGGTTGAATCTCCTTCTCCAGACGCCATCAATACAAACAGGACCAAAGATCGCACGCAGAACTTTTCTCTCAAAACGACCAAGAGCTTCTTCATCAGCTTTCAATAGCGTCCATGTCTCGGCGCCATAGAGCAGGTCGGGGATGATTAGGGTGTTATATAAAGTCAACTTGGTGTTTCGAGAGATGGCTCTGTTACTCAATTGCCTCTTGAGCCCAAAGAAACAGCGATTGGCAAGAGTAATTCTGCGCTTGAAAAAAAACCTTCCAATTAGTAAAATTTTTTTGTCCGGAGACACTTTTTGTGCGACTTTCTGAAATTTTTCAGCGGCGCCAACAATGGCCAAAAGTATTCGACTCGGCATATGACGTTAACGTTGCCTCGAAAGTAGTCACAAGTTGTCGTTCAGATAAGAAGAGATATCCGACCAATTTCACATCACGCGTGTGTATGGCCATAGAGACATTAAGGCAAACTGTGAAGCTGCCAACCTCGCCACTAAACAGCCAGTTGATGGAGCCTCCTGTGACATAGGTCCTCCTTTGGCCATCTTCTAGTTACTAAGCATACAAAAGGTCAGCTCACAAAGGAAAGCAAGCATCACGTCCCAAATCTCCAACCAAATCTAGACTCGTCTCGATCCAAAGAAAACACACAGCCTGCTGTCGTGGGAATTATCATGTGCAGACACAGCCTCTTAGGTTTACGTGCAAAGAGACTCGGACTTTTCTCGAATGTTCTCTGCAGTAGTGGCCTAGATGAAGAAGACGAGGGAAGTGTACACCACCTTCTGCCCCGCACTCGCTTCGACCAGAAAGGCAATAATGGGTGACCTCAGTAAAGTACCTCAGTACCTCAATTTACTGATAAGGCTGATTGGCTGTCCTCGTTACCATGTCAACCCAATCACCAGTTTATTCACCCTCGTGGCGGTACAAGGGGCCTACTTTGGCTTAAGTGCATTCTATAGCCGCCTTACCCAACTTAATTTGTTTTAAATGCATTGTCCTTCCGCAACATAACTCAAAAGGGATACAAATAACTGAATTTAAAGAATTCCAATTTTCAGAATTCGTCATAAGCTAAAAACACTCCTTTCCCTTCCCTCCACTGCGCTTCGTTTATTCTCCATTTCATTTGATAACAGCTTGCAATCGGTTATTGATGGAATCTATCAAAGGATGTACTTATGTCTCCGAGAGTCTGCTTACTTCAGCCAGGATAATCTGAAGATTCTGCCTAGTAAGATGGGATTGACATCAGGCGTCAGTGGCGGGGCCTTTCATGTATGCGTTGTGCTGTGCAATGTCCCCAGAAACTTTAATTAAATCGGTTGGGACGTTTGAATTTCAATACGATTTCAAACCAACCGAATACTTTTGTCAGTGTATATAGCAACCCTGCATGTGAGACATAGACGGCTGCCAGCACCTGGAAAACAAGCTGGATCCTGAAAGAAGCTAGTTAATGAACAAATGCGTTGAAATCTGGTCTGTGGCTTTCATGGGGGGGGGTGCTAAATTTGATCCTTATCTGGTGGAGTGGATGCGACTCACGCTGTCACTTTAGCAACACCAGCAGCCAAGCATTGAATGTTGTTTCAGAAGAGCCGCACCCTTGGTTTGGCTCTCGGAAGACTCAACTGATCTCCAAATTGAAAATATTCTGCCATTGCTCTACGAAGCCATGAATGTTGCTTAAAAATAATGCAAGAATAAATTGTACAGCAGTTCGCACCCAAAGAGTTCCCAGTTTTAATGCTGTTCAACACCTAACGGCAGCACCTTTTAATCCCGAATCGAATGGAGTGGCCGAGCGTATGGTCCGTACGTTTAAAACAGCGTTAGCTAAGAATCTTCAAGGTTCGTTGTGTGAGGAGGAGGCACTAGCTACATTTTTTGGGGACCTATCGGTATACACCGCGTGAAACTGGGTTGTCCCCAGCAGAAATGTTACACGGCCGAGTGCATCGAACGATTCGTTCTGCTATGATACCTGGGAAAGAAGAAGGAATTTTCGCGGGGACCGATTTGAGTTCTAGAATCAAGAACTCGTATTCGTCAGGCAGTATCAAGCACGCGGGGTAATTGTACGAGACTGCGGAAGAAGAATGTACCAAGTGCAAGTAGATGGCCAAGTGTGCAGAAGGCGTCAGAATCAGTTGCGTCGGCGAACGGAGCTTAAAGAGAATGCACTGAAGGAAGGGTCGCCGTGCATAAATTTCGAGTTATGCCCAACGCTCCACCGCAAATGTCTTTCTCTATCGTTCTCAACTGGTCAGCAAATATTGGACCTTCTTTTTCGCAAACTATTATTTGGCTTAAGCCTTTAACGTCGACATTAAATGTTCGAGCCTGATCCCTGAGAAAGGCAAAATCACTCAGAGTACGTCTTATTTGATCTTTTTCGGACGCATAGATATTCAAGATCAAACTCCAACAAATCACTGTAAGCTTCTAAAAAGCACGTCTTCTGTTGCTATTCCAGTCTCTATCCATTGCAGAGACAAACTCATTCCCACGAGTGTACCAGCCAGACTACACGACCGACGACAGATCTACTTCGGTAGAAAACAATTTATGACATTGCATAAATTAAGGATAAGGTACCGCTATTAACACCCCTGCCAGCGCATGCATGCGCACTTAATGGCTGATAAATGTAAATTTCGTTTTGACATCTAGAAGATACGTGCATTTCCATGCAAATGCAACCAGTTCTCCCTAACTGCCCGGCGGGTGATTCGCTACACGTTACACTTACCGCATTCCATCAAATCCATCATCTGAACCGTTAATTGTAAGAACTGGGGCACGTGCATATGCCTTGGCGACGCGCCGATTCCGTTCGAAGACAATGACTTTAGCCCAAATTTCATCGTCGATTTGGGTCCATTTATCCAGAACCTCTTGGATGTGTTCCTGCAAAGAGAGAAAAGGTCGGAAATCGATTAGAATCTCAATCATAGACAGCATAAATTGTAGTAGATTTTTTCCCTCAATTGATAGGTGCTCATATAAAATTCAACAAAATGAGCACACAGTATCCGAATGCATTTGTGTCCTCGTTCGGGAGTGTGCATCGCATTAAAAGCGCACACACCGTGTACCGTGTACCGTGTACCGTGTACAGCGTGTGCCTTACAAAGAGATCGTACCGTCTGAGATACTCCAATTGGAACGGTTATTCGAGTGGATGTACAGAGTCGTCGTGCAGGGTGTTGGAGAACAGCACCAACACCATGCAATTATAACAGCAAACGGCCTTGCACACGATATCACTTTTACTTGCTGTTGCTACTCAACACGGTTGTTGTTGCTGTTCGGTGGTGGTGTTTTGACTTGCGTCATGCTTGGTGCATTTTCTTGCGCATCTAACCATGCTTCAGAGAACCCCATACCACCAGCCACCAGTTGGTGCGGTGCTTGGAGCTTAGCGCAACGCCGGCGCGGGGAAGCTGTTAGCTTATGACTATGCATGTGTCTGTGCCTTGTGCAGATTATACAAATTTGTGGGACGTTCTCAATTTAATTTTATTTTCTCTGTCTTCAAGCTTTTGTATGCAGCCCAAGCAAGTGCATGAAGTGAAGTATCTTTTGTTCATATTGCACAGATTGTTTTCGTTTTAAATAAATTGTTCAGTCGACGATATATTTCGCAACGCGCACTGCATGCATATTACGAGTCTTAAATGCTGGGCTTGCGAACATGCCCGCACAAGTGATTCGCAGCTGATTTCCGTATGGTTTGGTTTCTCAATTTCGAGCCTGATACTGGCTGATAGCTCGTGAGAGGGGTGTTATTTTGTGAGCTGAAGTTGCTCATTTTCGTATCAGCTGGGAAGGTTCGGTTATTGCCTGTCAGTCACGAATAGAGAGGTGAGGCGCTGTGGAAGGGGTTTGCGCAACAAATGTTTCAGCAACACGCAGCTGATGGTGTCAGAGTGTCGGTGAAAGGTTTGGCAGTTTTGTCTTGCCTGCCTGAAGTTCTGATGCGATTGAATGCGAGATTTACTGGCAGACACTGCGAAGACTGAACTTTACACTGAGTGTGGATACAGAGAAATGACAGACAGTGGTAATCAGAAACGAAGTATGACAGAAATGTCCAACTTCTTACTCTCTTACCCCTTAGCATTTTGGACAACCATTTTTATATCGTTTTCCAAAGGCAAATTGTCATTCTCAGAGAACGCCATTCACGTTATTTCGTGAATAACTGTCAAAAGCCTCTCGATTTTGTCGATGGGCTAGGGGTCAATCAAACTTCAAAAATGTGAAGTTTGGCATCTCTCTCATTTCTGGTGGGAACTTTGAGATACCAAATCTACTCAAATGATGACGGGATTTTTGTACGTTAAGGCAAAGGAATCCTGGCAGTCGTTTATAGACAAAGATTAGTTTCCGTTCAGTTGATCACTAAGTATTATTTAGCCCCGGTTCGAACAAGAGGATTATTCAACCAGAGATAATGGACGATACAGATATCCCTCTTCGCCCCTAGTCCACACCAGAAATGTGTGGTAATCCCTAATCCACACAGACTTCTGCAAAATCCGTGAATCTAGCACAATTCGTGAGTCTTAGTGGCAAATGGCGACAGATTCATGAAATTAGTGAGCAATCGTGGCCGATTACACCTGGAAAATGGCGACAGATTCCTGAATTTGCCCACGATCCATGTATAGTCGTATGGAGGATGATCAGAAGTCGACTCGTATTTTTAAGAGCATGTTGGTTGGTTGGTTTACGTGGCTGCCCGATTTGGCTCAAGCCGGGTACAAGTGGCGCAGTTGCAAGCCGTTTTGATACCACACCTCGTAGACCTAGGCAGGCTAGGGCTGGACTTAGCTAAATCCAGCCTGTGGAGTACTTTGGTTAGCGATCTCAGAGAGGTCAGTTAAGAAAAGTTTACCGAATGCGATGTTTGGCTAATGCCGGACATTCACAGAGAAAGTTAGGCAGACTTTCCTCTGAGTGGGTATCGAGGCAACTGCGGCAGTGTGGGCTGAACTGTCCGAGTCTAGCAGTGAAACTCCTATAGACTGTTGCCCCGTGCTTACAGCGATTTCTATTCACGAGGTCATTAGTCCTCTTTTTCGTGTAGAAGGGCCAGGATTTCCTAGAAAATTTGAACTTGTTTGACCTGGTCCACCTTCTACTGGCTAAGAACGGCCTGTACAGGAAAATACCGAGAAACGACACATTAACGCCGATCTGTTGAATTAACCATCGCCAGAGACTCAACCCGGCTGGAAAACTGGATTTATTTGACAATGCTTCCACAAAGATTTTCTATTCGGCGCGGTTTATGGCGTGGCGGCATCATCGTCTGTACAGACGAAACGGGCGCGATTTATTCGAGCTGTAGTTCCAACACGACGGGCATACTTGCCAAGCGGGGCAGCACTCGAAGTTGTGAAGGAGACATTTTTGGCGACTGGGTCATCTCAGAGAAAATGATCGAGTGTTTATAAATTGGTCGCCGCGATCATGCGACCTGACACCACTCGATCATTTTCTCTCAGACTTCGTCATGCCCTTAGGTAGACTAAGCTAACAAATGAAGCAATTTGGAAGAGCTCTGATTTTATCGCACTCATTGGTCCAAGCCATCTAATATTGGACCGTTCGCTAAAAGCACTGCCAGCGACGGGCAGGCAGAATGACAAGAATGCGGCATCTATTATTGGACCGTCCACTTGAAGCACTGAAAGCGAAGTTGAGGCAGAATGACAAGAATTCAGCTTCAAAATAAGTCTGAATCAATTTTGTGTCCGCCACTATTGTTGTTTTATTTGAATTTCTTTTCCTTATCTGGTCATCATTTATTTATTTTGGTAGTAAAAGGATGATCGAGGGACAATTGTCTGTCTTTTCCGAGGATCGCTGAAGTTCAAATTGCAACTTCGCGCTTCTGGTGTTCATGACACAACACTTTAAGCTGCAAGATTGGCTGCCGATACGAACAAAGATGCCAAATTGAAGATCAAACAGTGAAACACATAATCTTTCCCCACGTTTATTGTTTCGATCTTGTCAAGACCTTGCCAAGGATGGGTTCATTTCTTTTTGGCGATTGGTGCATTTCACAGCAAACTCGGAGGAGGCCATGCTGCAACAGAGCTAGTGATTCAACTAGGGCTCATCCGCGTTAATGTCCCACCCAATTTGGCAGTGCCACCTTAAACGTATGCAGTTTTGATCTGGTTCCCATCTTGCAGTTGATCTGGTTCGTACCTTAAAAATGTAAGCTGCGTATGGAAAAATTTTGCTGAAGACACCAAGCCATTTGAAACTGATCAGTGTACCTGACCAAGCTCCGCAACCAATCACTTCTGTCCGATCAAACAAAGCAACAATAAATATCAAATGATTTCGTATAAAAAAGCCAATCAATTAATTTTCGAACCTTCGGGGGATTGGGAGCTAATTGAGGCTGGCAAAATTCATTTGATGAACTGCGACTCGTTTAACTCGCCCGTTAACTGTTGACGAAACATTGGTCATCATTGAGAAAAACTTTAACCCTGAAGTCGGATACGACACAAAGTTGCAGTCCCAGATGAACCGAGATGATGAATTTAAATACCACCAGGATCACCTCATTCACGTTTGCACAGCAGACTTAATGCACAACACATTCACTCTCCATACATCTGCATAAACTTGTTAACCTTTTACAAATAAGCACCACAGAATGATGATGGCATAGATGTACCGACATAAGTTGTGAAAACTGGCTTCAAACAAACAAGAGACGACCAGTTAAGTGTCGAAGAAGACACTACCACCACCGTCACCGTCACCGTCACCGTCAACACGCAGACAAACAACGTCGCGCGCATATTCTATCAGCCGCTGGCAGCCAGTATTGCAATTAGGTTTCACGCCAGAACCAGCTTTTGGATAACAAATGCCAAAGTTCAGTGCAGACAATCAACTTTACAAGTACCCGAGGAAGATCACTCCGACTGGGTATCGCCGTGAATCCCTTGCCCGCCGCCGCACAACATGACTGCGAAATGTTAACAACAACCGACGACGGCGAAAACAACACGTAAGTATCTGTATCGATGTTCTCAGATCGGGTGTCATTGTCTCGCAGGGCATCCATTCTCCCTGCGCCGGGTCTAGGAACTCATCACATCTGCTGGATGCCGTTAAGATTCGCGGTTTTTTGGGGGAATCAAATAACGGGACCCATCTATGCGTCCGAATAAATTAATGAAGAATCGACGACGTTATATAATCGTCGACACCGGCTAGACATTTTGTACATTTGACACATCTGAAGTATGCTCCACTGGACGGGACAAGACGAAATGGAGAGACAGGGAGACGGAGACTGCCTTAAGGTCGCATATGAGCGAGCGCCAGCACCGCGCTGAGCAACGAACTCGACGTGGACAGGTCTTCACGTGCATTAATGAACACAAGTGTATCGGTATCTGTGGAGCCGCAGAGGATACGAGGTTTTTCATCTCTTAAAAGCGTCAATAAGCCCGCACGTGGATGGTGTAATAGTTGAATGACATAACGCCAGAGGAAGAGCGGATAAAGAGAGTGACGGCGATGGGACTGTGCAGCAGCAGCAGAAAACGGAAGCCAGTGTCGTATTTACACGGCTGTGCGGATTCGATGGAGGGCAGATGGAGTAGATTAAACGAGTAAATTTGTATTTCTGTTTGTTGTGGCCATCGCTAGGGGTGTGCTTGTCCGATTAATTAGCGGCGATTAACTGATAATTGCTAATTGGAATTGGATGGTGCGAAGCTAATAGATGTTTGGGGATTTTTTTTGGATTTCTTTTCACTCCCACCAGACAATGTGTTGGGCGGATACATGTAAGTGGTCATCGCTTCCTGTGGCCGTGTGAGCCACTGCCGATGCCAGATGAGGCGACTGGCTTAGCAAACCTGAAGGGCAAAGTTGTTGGTCAGGGTGCAAGTGATTTGTCGTCAGTGGGTGGGCTAAGAAGACCACGAGGGTGGGCAATAGGACCCGGAGAGTGAAGTTGTGTCTCTCGTCGATTCTACAGTTGAGAGTGTTTGTCAAAAAAACCAGTAATCATGTCGAAAATTTGAATTAACGGATGTGGACGTATTGGACGTGGTCCGCCGTGCCGTCATCTTGAAGAGTGCCACCGTTGTCGTGTAGTCCTCAACGCTCCGTCCATCAGTGTCAAATACATGGTCTTCTTGTTCATGTATTGTGATTCTGCTATTGGTCGTTTCAAGGAAGCCGCCTCCCTCGACGTTCTCTTCTTACTATGTTCAGTGCCCAAATGATGTCAAATGGGACTGGTCTGGAGCTGAGTGCCTACATTGTTCAGTCGACTGGTGCCTTCACCGCAGTAGATAGACACATTTCACCAGTCATCGTCTCAGCCCCATCTGCTGATGCACCACTGTTTGTATGCGGTGTCAACTTGGAAGCGTTGTATCCTACGTCAGTTGCATAAACAACTCCCTTGGCAGAGGTCATCGACGGTAACAGGTCTGATTACCTGCGTTCACGAAACCGCCGCCACCTAACAGTCTGCTGACGCACCAAGCGACTCGAAGGATCATGAATTTTAATGAAATTAGCAAGAGAGCACGGAGCAGATAAGACAGATATCTAGTGGTTAGGCCTGCATAGGCCTACTGTGCTACCACGCGGATCTATGAATGTGTGTTCTTCGAACCAGTTAGTGCTCTTAATAAAGAAGAGCACCAGCCAGAAGAAGATGGCTGACAGGAAATCAGGCTTGCACTGCAGTTACATAGCAAGTGTCCTAAGGTTTCTTCCTCATCGTCGGCTCAACAGATTCGGCAGAAGTCGTTGTAGGAAAGGCCTAGTCAAGAGATGTGAGTTCCGATGACACAATGCCCTGTTTTATCGCGAATGAGAGGTCAAAGATTCGTCCTGCTCAATCTAATCAGGCTAAGCTATGCCTTAAGGTCGAACGTAGACAAGAGTTGTTTGGATATCGACATATAAAATTGGGTGCAAGACTTCTATATCCTGAATCCTGTCGCATACAGGATTATGATTTGATTTTGACTTGTGACCGCAAATAAATCGTCTTGTATTCTGTTTCTCTTTCTCTCTGACACTGAATTTGTTCGATTTCATCTAGTTGTCGGTAATGCAGTTCAGTGTAACCGTGTGCAGCTAGAGATGCTCCTCTGCCTCTCTAAAATGTAATAGATTACTGATGCTGTCCAAACTAACAACTTCGGAGTGCACAGACCAAGCCTTACCATCCACAAGTGATTCCCCCAAATTGCTGTCGGCACTGATTTTCGCTTATGTCGTGTATGACGCACCTGAACGCAATTGAAATGATTCAATCGAGTACATGGAAACCCCTGAAAATCCAAATCAAACAAACATTTACCCTCTTTCAGGGGCTAACGGCAAACGCGCCTCAAAAACGAAACCGTTGATCCATGTTTGGGCGGCGTAATTCATAATTGCCTAAGGTCAATACCCAAATTAGCTTTTACTCTTGCGCAATGCCCTGCCCATTGTTCAGCTCGGCACGGACAGGCGGTTAAACATTGCGAAACGGTTAGCAAATGGGTTCTGTGGCGTATTCCCCACAAACCTCCCAGCAGCGCTCGATTGATATCTGCCGATTGTACACACAAAGCTAATACATATTTGTCTCACGCTGCTGGTGGGTCGTAAAAGCCCGCTTGCCTCGGTGTTTCTGCGTATCACATTGCTTATGAGACACAACAGAGCGAAGGCAATGGTTGTGGTCTATTTAAAGATATCCCACACGTCGGAGAGTCTGTTGCTTCTCAAAAACCTGACCACTACCACTTTCGCAAATTGAACGCTGTCCGCCGAGCCGCTCTGATCCATCCAGTGTGCCCACTAGAGCCTGCGTTCGCGGTGTAATCAGTTATCTGGGTTAACAGCAGCACCGATGGAATTCAGTTATCTCGGCTCGGCAAAAAGAAAAGACAGCATCGCCTGTACTGCAGAAACTGAAGCCGAAGCGTATGGATGTCGGTGGTACAGCAGCGTGCGCACTCTGGCCAGTCAGTGGCACGAAGTCGCTTGGTTGTAGTTCACAGCCGTCCCTTACGTAACTTGAATCTCTCTCGGAGTGTGCGAGAAATACGAATTATGTATTAGCTTATGTCTGTTTTATAATTTAACGTGAAGCGTGTTGCGCCGCTTTTGCCACTCACTCACTCTCCCACTCTCTCTCTCTCTCTCTCTCTCTCCCTCCGACGGGTACAGACTTTCTTTTCGATTTTAATGGCAATCGTTTGCGCGATGAATTCATTAAAGCATCTTATTTACCTTGTTTCCTCGGGTATTTTCGATTTTCGGTTGTCTCGCACCGATAGGGTCAAACAGTTTAATAACGTTGAATAGGCATGCGATCGTTTGAGTGGATGGCAATTAACTATAAATGTTACACGGGTGCTGGGCTGGCCGTTGTCTGATGGAGATTGCTTGGAGATTTGACATTTGACCAAGAAAGATTGCTGGCGTCTGTGTCTCGAAGATGAGACGGGCGGCCGGATGAGAGCGAGACTGGCGAAAAACGAAAGTTGATCAAACATTTAATTCTGCTAATCAAAGTGAGCTCTGACTAGTCTGCTGATTAATGTGTTGCTCAATAAAACGCCTGGCATTCGTTCGGTGGGTGAGTCAATGAAAGTTGTTGTCTTGAGTAAGACATGCTAATGCGGGAGATGTAAATATTTTTGAGCTGTGTTGGCTACGAAAACATTGATTATGTGTCATTTATCTTTATGGAGGGCAAACCCGTCGGAACAAGGGTTATGAAACAAGGCGGGGATGTATGTGACGAGAGCACGCACTGCCCTGCACCTACAGACATCATCTCCGAGATCTGCGTGATCCGTTCTAAGACCCCATGACATAGTCGCTGTCCAAGCAGTGGTCACAAAAGACTACCCCTTCAAGACCGGCGCACCCATTCTAAGACTCTATGACCTAATCGCTGTCCAAGCAGTGGTCAATAAAGACTACCCCTTCAAGACCGGCCTAATCGCTGTCCAAGCAGTGCTCAAAGAAGACCACCCCTTCACTTACAGGCACCATCTTGTAAACCTCCATACTAAGGCAGTGCCCACAAAATACCATCCCTTCACCTACAGACACCATCTTCAAGACCTGCGCACCCATTCTAAGGCTCCCTGGCCTAATGGCTGTCCAAGCAGTGCTCACAAAAGACTTCACCTACAGCCACCATCTTCAAGACCTGCGCACCCATTCTAAACCAAATCGCTGTCCAAGCAATGCTCAGAGAACGCGCAACTTCCAGGAATATCTTTTGTTCATCGCTCTCAAGTTCAATGTCTTGTTTGCTTACCCGATTTCCGCGTCACGTCCACGATAGAGCCATCATCCGACAGGCGGTTGTGTCCACTCCCAGGTTAGACGTCTTCCGCAAATAAACTCGTTTCAAATCTTTTTGCGGTATTTACCAACCGCTCTTGTGTTTAATCAGTCAGCCGCACTTAACCAGCACCCATCATACCCCAGATACACCGAGAGACTCTGCCGGACCATAATACCCACTTAACATGAATTGAGATTCAAAAAAAAACTCTGACACATAACTCGCACTCGTTGGTGGACAGATTTGAATAAGGAGTTCCTCGATACCCTCTCCTCGAGAGCGTCTTCACGGGACACGGCAAACAAACAGAAGAACCATCAGCATCGCAAAAAGAAAAGCCGAAGAATATCGAAAAGAATTCGCCTCAAGAGTCACGGGCACTTCCACTTCCTATCAAGCATTGCTTCAGCCTACTTTTTTGGGCTCGGCGGCCACCATCGGCATCGCGCCCGAGGGCTAAAGATACACGCTACTTCAGCTGACAGCGGTGCGCGCCGTATTTATGTTTCAATCTTGCCTTTGGCTGCAATTCGCCAAGGTTCTTCTTCTTGGCCATCGTGATTATCGCGTTCTAGATTTTTCGCCTAGTGGATGAATGGAGGAGTGAGTGATGTCTGGACGGTTTGAAGTACGAATTGCATGGTCGATTTGATTGAGGCAACGAGTGCTCTTGTGCGGCTTGAGCGTGGAGTGGGCATGTTTGTGGGAAGACTCCAATCAGGTTAGACGTTCCAGCAGAGTTCCATGCGTTGTGGTTGTCGAAGAGTCCACCAAATGTCTAGATCCCTGCTCGTGGACAACAGACATTTAAACGAAACCAACCGTGTTACTGTGCCAAAGGCTAGTGAAATCAACTCAAGAGATCATATAACTCCCATGTCCAACACGCCAGCAACACGCTCTGTCGCAACACACGGCAAACGGCAAACGGCACACGACTCACATATTCACACGAAAGCAGCGCCGCGCCCCGTCCCCCACAAAACAGGAAGCAACCAAAGGTCCAGAGCCAAGTCTAATCTGGTTTCAAGCCATCCACTCGCCGGGAGAGTGTGCGGCAACAGAATACGCCGCCGTGATGGTACTTCGGCTGTCATGAGCGAATCCTACACCACAGTTCCTCATATTTTCGTTCGTGCATGACGATGAAATGACTTAATCGATGTCGACTGTCGCGCACAAAAGGTGCACCCTTTTGCCGTGCAAAAAGGTCCAACTGCGCGCCTGTGTGCTTGTGTCGTGGCTGTTGCACAATTAAACTTGTTTTTGTGCAGAGCCAGCCATTTGCGGCGGCCCAGACCAGTATCCAGCTTCCAGTGCGGCATAGCCTTCGGTGTTGGCTCTCTGCTAAACTAGGTGAGATACAAATACAGATAGACAGATACACATGCGAATTATATGCCACTTCGCATGTCAGCGCGGTGCTGCAGACGGAAACTCGTGAAAACAACTTTCATTTTCCATTTACTCACACACACGTGCAGGCGTGCACAGCTGAACTGAACCGAACCGAAGTGGATAGCTTTGGCTGAGTGGCGGCTGCGACTAGGCAGCAACTGGGTTTGGTGGCGGTTCAACGCTTGATCGAGTTGTGATTGTGACGGTTCTTGCTCCTCGGGAAAATTGGGTCTCACTCTCGCGGACCGCGGGCCGGGCGGTGGCAGGAGCTGGTTTCTGCGCGCTGATGGATGGTGTGTGGTCGGAGTCGCGTATCCCATTCAGGTCTGGGCCATGTTCTTTCTTCCGAGCAGCTGGGGCTTTTACAGACACACACACACACACAGGCGCGACTGGCACAGTATTGCTCAATGCGATCTCGAAAAAACAGGAAAACTCTTTTAAGACGTTTCGCCAAAGCTTCATCCATGGGAACAGGGCACAAATCAACGAGACAATGCATTGTCGAGTGGCGATTCGCCATATTACCTCACAGCAGCGCGGCGGCGGCGGCTCATTTCCATTGAAAGTTGGAGCGCGACACATAAAGCCGAGGAAGCGAACCGAGTACCGAAAAACAAGGGAGACAGTCTTCGGATGGAGGATTTTCCTACGTACGGAACAGCAGACGGGTCCGCAGACAACGAACGGGGGTGCCTGGAGGCAGCGATCCCAGCCCAGCTGTGGGATATAGATTGGCTAAGGTAGAGCACCACGTCTACACGTAATAAGTCACCTCCTCTGCTGGCGGTGACGGCGGCGGCGCGGCGGCTGCAGCTGTTGCCTGCGCTGATATACAGGAAATTGCGATTGCGCGCAAAAAGTGGTGTACTCGGGCCCGATGTGTTACGAAAATCTCTTGTCAATTTGCAGACGCCTCGGGGTGGGATTGCTTGAGAAAATGGGAAAATGGCATAAAGTTGATGGAAGGAGTCAATCGGTAGTTGATGTTGATGGCCGAAACGTGATGCCTGACTTGGATTTGTTTGTGTTGACATTTCCATTTTTTTTCGTTAATTTGAAGCTAAAACGATGTGAAAGGGACCGTGCTGCTGTCTTGAGACCGTAACGACTCGACGGCTGATAAGTTATTTCTGTTTGATTGGTCGTAAATAAGCGAGGATAGCTGGGCCTGTGTGGGCTTTGCTTTATGACGAGCTCGTTAGTCGTTAGCGAATGCCTTCGACGTTGTCAAATTAATTCGAACTGTAGATTGATCACAAAATTATTTTATCATTTTGCGGTTGAATGGAAAGTTCACCCAGCAGGCGAGAGGCAGAAACTGTTGCGACACGTCGGAATTACTGATCAATCGGAATTTGGCGGACCTATCTCGAAGCTCTCCGGATAACGAGGGGAGTTAGGCGCAGCCTACGAGGGGAGAGTCTGGTGGGGGTTTCCAAGTGAAATGGCGTGGTAGACATGAATTCGCGTTCCAGGCACTATCGGAGTCACGCGAAGACGCTAGAAGCTAGTGCCTCTGACATCCAGAAATTCTAGTTGTCCGAAGTGAGGTGAAATATTTTGTCAATAACTTGAGTGTTTTCTATCAGCTCCGTTTTCTAGTCAATGAAATGGGTCTTCGTCTCCGAACCTGAGCGACAATGCATCAGAGGACGCTCGCGGGCACACCCAGGTGGAGAAGGCCCTCAACTAACTTGGCGTGCCACACTGGAGGCCGTTAGCCAGAGACCATGCTAGTTGGAGAGGCTTGTTGGTTGAGGACCAGGTCCACTAAGCAAGAGCATGTCCAGTTGGGACACCTCTGCCCATTTGAGGAGCCCTCAGGTTACATCAAGTTGCACCTGACAACAAGACACGTACTGTCAAAAATGGTGATAGCCAATGCAGTGTGCATGTGACTTCTTCAACGCCGTTTATAACAGTAGAGGTCTTTTAAAAACACGGCGAACAGGGTGGAAGTCAAACACATACTAAGACAGCAGGTAGTGGCCTATGCGTAGTGCGTCACGAACCTATGACGCCAAGGTTCGATTCCCGGTACGACGAAATTGTTCACGGTGCCATCTCTTTCGAAACACTGACGATGCTGTCTGTGCCTGTCTAGAAAAACCTTCTCAAACTTTGACCTTCCCAGAGTCGGCAGAAATTTTGTAGTCACCATCCACATGTGAGGGAACAATAGCATCCACAACGCTAACTCTTGCTGTGGATCTAGGCCTTGGTCATCTTGGCTGTAGCGCCACCTATATTTTTACTATAACACCACTCACTCGGGTGAATTGACTCATTTCGAAATCAGTGGTGAAGAGGGGAGCAGCTTTGAACGTGGGGTACCTTGGAACAGCACTAATAAAATCTCATGTCACGGGGCCCCCAGGAGTCCAACAGCGAAGTCAAGCTTGACAGGGAGGACTTCAAGATGTGTACCAGAGTGAAATACAATCCAAGTCCAAGACTGACAAGATGCGAATCAAAGACGAGGACTAGATCACCCCAGTCCAGGCTACCAGTCCAAGGACGCACTCATCATTATGTCGGCACTCTCCGATCGTAGCTAAGGCAAGGCACGCCTTGATTTAATACTTTCTATGAGCATTCCCTTCCCCAGCCGTGCAAGACTATAAGTAAAACTTACCTTGTACAATTTATCCTTTTGATACCAGATGTCCTCTTCCTCCTCTTGCTGACTAAAAGTCTGATCCAAATTCAGATCATCTCTAGACCGGGATAAAATCTTTCTCCGCGACACCATTTTAAAACTTGATTAACTGCAACGAAACAAAGGGTAAACAAAGTGAGCAAACGCAACTCGGAAAGGGACATCGTTAGCATAATTCACAAAATAAACAAATATTCAAGGAGTTCCAGGCCAACGATGGCGATACAAGTTTAAAATTTATGAGCTTTCGGTTTCATTTTTCAAAGGCGGACGAGTCACATCACCGCCAACAGGTGTGCCGCCAAAGAGCACAAAGGAATGCAGAATTCCGGCACTTCCCATCCCCTTCAAACAACGGTCCCAGCAATAAACCCACTTCTGAGAAGAAGTGCAGTGAAACTGATGGCAATCTGTGATCGGAACGCTCTGACTGACAGCACCGAACCCAGGAAACATTTTATTGACATCACAGGATGCTCTGAGGATGGTTGGACTGGCTCGAATCAATTCACACTAATGACCAACCGTTCGCGCAGATAGAAGGGGGTGGTGTCGACGTGTTGTGTTTAATTCCCCTCGATTAATGTGTTTTTTTGAGGCAAATCGGGTTGTTGAACCGGGCATGCGGGTGCCTTTAGTACGCATGCAATAAAAAACATCGCATTTGTCATGACAGGTGCTCAATTTGACGTTAATTGCTGCATTAATTTGAGCTGCACACAATGACGGCGCGGTATCGGCGTCGGTGACGGTGACGGTGACTGAAGGAAGACGTGCGCTGTCATGTTGGACATTAAAGTCGACAGGATCCTGCTGTAAGGATTCATTGTGTGCAAAGAGGTGTGCATGCGCGTGCGTGGGTTTGATACTTAAATTCTATCGAATGGGGTTGTTCAACTCGTGTGTGTGTGTGTGGAATGGGACCGGGATGTGAGAGACGATCGAGGAGATATGGGGGAGAGTGCGAGAGCGAATATAAATGTGGCGCCAGTGTGAGCTTGATTTATTGAATGATTTGTAGTCTTTTATTGCCCATTAGAGCGTGTGTGAAGCATTTACAAGCTCGCTTCGACAGTAGCATACAGGCGACATGGGTAATTGGAAGGTAATAGCAGCCGACCTTTGAAGTCAGAACTTCAAGCTGACGGGGAATTTGAATTGCTGGAGGAGGAGACAACATTGACTCTGGCTAACGACTAACAAGGTGCGAAATAAATTCCAGCGAGAGAGAGAGAGAGAGGGTGAGATGAGAGACAAGACGCATGACAAATTTGAATCGGATTGATGCCGTGACATAGGCCATACATATTCTCAGTGAAACCGACGCAAGTTTGACATGCTTCACGCCACACCTTAAAGCGGACTTAAGACGCATTGACTTTGAAGAAAACGTATAAAATCCCGAATTCGATTTGAAAAGAAAGTACCTCAATGCAGGTGTTAATTAGGACTTATTTTCTCTGGAGAAACTTCCAACGCCACTGATTAAGTGGAAGCAATAAAATGCAAAGAAATAAGTTGCAACAGATTGATTTCACATAAGTACACATTTAATTGGACGAGTCTCTTTCTATCTCTCTCTCTCTCTGTACATGATGACGTCGCGCAGGGCGATGCCTTCCCGAGTGACCATCAAGGGAGGACATTGAGTTAGGAGCTGCTCCCCAGAGACCTGCCCCCACCAGCATTTGAAAACACGTCTCCTTGCACAGACTTCATTCTCAACCTGATTCATCGATTGAATTTGAAAATAACTGTGAATAACTCGTAAATGCTCTCATTACCAGCGATTTAGTTCGCTCGGCAGAACACGAAAACTCAAAGTTCGGTTGACGCGACGATCACTGACCGCCTTCGTGTTGAAATAAAATACGAAGCACTGCTTAAATTAAGCCAGCAACAATTTAGCATCGAGACGCAACCGCAGAATTGCACGAAATTTCGGATCAACTGACCCGGTAAATTGTGATAGCTTAGCGTCTGAGTTGTCTAACTGGTTTGACTAACTGGCGTTCTACCCGCCGAGATGGTACGGTGGCCGTAAATATCTTAAATTCGTTTTTATTAAATTGCTGCGAAAATTCAGTCTCGCTGCAGTGTAATCTCTCGCAGTTATTTATGAGTGTGTGTGTTCTGTTTTCTGCGTGAAACCAAACCAATTGGGGATGGGCGTTATGCCAGCGAATCGTGCGTTTCAAGGAGTCCTCACACAGATTGAGGGAGCAGAGAGAAAAACATTTAAAAAGGAGATAACAATCCGAAGCGTGTCTTTGACTCATCGAAACTGCGAAGAGGCACAAAGTGCATATCCCTACCGTTTCGCATAAATTAAGACCTCATCATCATCTCACGAGAGAATCACACTCGAACACACCCCCCCCCCCCTTCAGCGATGATGTTTGAGATGACTGGTCTGCCGTAAGGGGATAGCAAAGTCGCTTTCATTTCAAAGGAACGTGTATTCAGTTACTTCAGTTAAGTAAACGTTCGTTTTGGGAAATCACTCAAAAAGATGTGTGTACTACATGTGCGTGTGTGTGTGTTTGTAGTCAGTCACATTCAATGCCACGACGATGGGCTGATGATGATAAAGTTCTTGAAGAGTCTGAGCTCCACAGGTACAGTACAGGTTAGCGAACCTTATTTGAATGACAATCAAGTGTTTATTATGCAACAGGCGTTTCGTATCGTTCTTCCCACTTTTCATATGGCTGACTGGTCGCTTTGAACGGATGAACAACAACGGCGACGACAGTAACACCAACCAACACCATATCGCCATCACCGACATCAGGGCCATCATCGCCACCGTCGCGGTCGTCACCACAGCGACAACACACGCGATGATGATAGTGTGTGCGCTTGATGGCTGAAATTCTTGGGCTTTTTAGCTGTAAAATGTTCCTGGCTGACAGACCAACTGACGAACAAGCGGACGGACGGTATAAATGGTGAAAAATAAAATCAAAACCGAACTGAATAGATCCACGTAATGAGTAAGCAAGTCAGGAAATCCATTGCGCTAAATACTCTTTTTCTGGTGAAGTGCCCACCAAAAGGAGCAACGGCAGCCCCCAACGGCCGCACGCATACCAATTCGCTTCCCGCGAATTGGTGTCGCTGTTGCCGTCGTCATAAGTGACACAAGTGCAGAAGGGGCCATCATCATCATCATCAGAGTGTTGCCAAATGTAATCATATGCGTGCGCATAGAAAATCTCAACATTGTTGTGACGGTGGAAGGAAATAATCGCAATGCTATCCAACTCATGTATTATTTAAACAAACACCTACATTGCGCGTTTCACAAAAACCAATTTTCGCTGCGATTGTATTGTATCGCTGCGCGGAGCTGGGTGGATACTCTGGCTACCACTGAGGTTGGTTGTCACGTTTGTTTGCCAGCCAGCCAGCCTCCGGAGAGATGACGAGATGTTTTGATAGTTTGTGCGATTTATTTGCACTTCTTGTGCTAAGTGTTTACGATTTGGTTACACAAATCAAAGCGCATTTGGCTGCCCTCTTGGTGGGAGGGATGTTATTTTACTTCGCTGCCTGCCATCAGTTGGCAAAATTCAAATTCAAATCCACTTCCACAAAGAATAACACCTCTTCTTCGGCGTCGATACCAAAATTTACATATCCCACCGAAGACGACCGACGACCGACGACCGACGACGACGGCGATTGCGATCATTCGGGGGGCAACCAATGTAGGCTGACTGAGCCCGACTCAAAGTCGGACGTTTGAAAACAAATGTGGGCAAGTGTCTGGTGTGAGATAATAGCAAACACTGAATATGATGTTGAAATGTATCGTTTCGTCGAGTTGATTAATTTGAATAAAAATGTAGTTGATGGCCAACCAGTTTGGGGCGTTGACAATCGCGTATTTTTAGGCTCAGCCAGGCGCTACGATTAACACACATGTTCTGCAGCCATCAGTGCCGACTTGACAGTGGCACTTTGGGCGGGTGAACACGGTGTTATTGATGAATAAATTGTGCCAAGTACACGAGATACACTCAGTTTTGGGAAATAAAATCGATTTTGAAGTGAGCGGCTGCGAATGATGCTTGAATGCTTAAGCAGCACACCGCGACTTACCCGTGAGTTGCCGAATGTCGAACGAATGGGAAGTGTTTTGCTGGTTGTCTAATGGGTTTCCAGCAGATGTGGGATGTGTGCGCGAGTGGCTGCTCTTCCGCGTGGTGGAATCGATAATTAACAGATTTGACGCTAAATTGAGAAATGACACATGGTCCGAATGAGTCGAAGAACCGAAAGAAGTTGCTTGTTTGCTTAGACTGAATTAATGGCAATCGATTTGCCTTGAATGGGATGCGCACGCATGTGCTCATGTTTATTTTTAAGAATGGAAGCTGTCAGTGGGACCGCGGATGAGGGTGGTCTTAGGCGGTCAGCTGAAGATGGGCAAACTTAGTCTAGTACTGGAATCGAGGAGACAGTCGATACAGAAGATGCACAAGAGGGAAAAAGGAGTCAATGGACACGGGCACCACCGTCAAGGTGCTTCCAGGTTCAGACGGTGGAGGTCGTACCGCCCAAGGGATGACTGCCTCAGGTGAACTTCGAAGGCCTGCAGTAAGACTCGCCGTGTTGGATGTGAGTGAGGCTGGAGTCCCGACTGCCGAAGGCTGGGATGTCGACGAATGTGTCGCGTGTTATGCGACAATGTACTCGCCTGGGATTTCATGAATGTGGGAATATTTGAAGAATATTTCTTTCTCAGCTGTCAACGAGGAGAGGTCTTTAGACGTCAATGGAATGGAAGAACTGCGATTGAATATTAGGTTGATCGAGGAGGAAGAATGCAAGACGAGCTTAGATTACTAGTGACACAGAAAAAAGGGTGGGTCGCCGTGGCGTTGTGGGCTAGTACGCCAACTCCAGGTGTGAGACCCTTTGAACTAAAGAGGAGCCATTGCAAAACAGCGGGTTCGATACCCCAATTTAACACCTCTTTCAAGACAAGATGCTCAAAGAGTCAAGAAAAATGTCTTAACTTCGCCGCTCGGAGTCGGCATTGAAACTGTAGGTCCCATCCACTTGTGACAGAACCATAGCACGCACGACACGACTGGTTGCTGTGGAAGCTAGGCCCTGGTCCGCTTCGGAATGTAGCGCCAAAACTTATTATTATTGTGAAGGGAGACCAGCAATTTTTTCTCTGTTCCAGCAACTGCCAAAGTTACGGATGACTATCAGCTGTCAAAATGTTCACCGAGCCTGGCCATTGCATCGTGAATCATTTCGCATTTGCCGAATGTACAGACGTTATTAAGAAATATCAAAATTTCGTGTTTAATTTCGATGTAAGTACTCAACGACCATTGTCTCTGTACCGGCAATTCGTCGCCTCTAGGAAAAGCTTCAGTGACAGTTCTTTCTTTTGGACCTTAAACCACCAACGAGACAGAGATTGATGCGAAATGAAGAAACCATAGGCGCTGCCATAGTCGGGCCAGCATCGAGGGCGATCCTAAAATGTCGATTTGGCGCCAATCAGTTGAATCAGGCATCGCTACAGAGTCAAACAGTCTTATTTTGGGTTCGAGCTTGTACTCGTATAAGATTGGACCGGCGTAAGAATGAAAGCCGGACAACCGTAGGCAATGTCGTGAGTTAGTCAATCGGGTGATGGCAATGTTGGCCGGAGATCCGGATTTTGGCCGAAATAACATCTTCCCGGACTAGGCCCATTTTTGAACACAATCCACAAGTGTTCGACCAAACATCGATGAATGCACACAGATTGAGTGTTTTGCGTGGATTGTGGCACGGCGGCATCATCGGGACCGAGACAGCGTTATCGTCAATGCTCTCATGTTTAGAGCTAAAACGACTTCCTGTGAACACAGATCCGAAAACAAAACCTTTGCTTGGGCATGACTCTTGATCAGCAAGAATGGATGGTGCAAAATCAAGTGGCCTTGAGTAGCCCTCTCTCTCGGGCCACTGAAGACGATGGCGATGACAATGAGAGGACACCATTTTTGTTTTATGTAAGACGGTGCTACTCGCCCTCCAAGTGACGCAACCCTCAAAGTTGTGACGGAGACAATTGGTGACTGGGTCATATTACAGCTAACGGTTATCAGACGGGCGCCGCGATCATACGGCTTGATACCAGTCTCAGGGGATACGTGAAGACCCTAGGCAACCACCTCGGACGAGCTCGAGGGCAACATTTGAGACGCCATTGCCGGGATAACTCCGCCGCTAAACTGATTCGTCAAAAATTGTACCGACTACTAGAAGCACTGCCAGCGAAACCGAGGGGATGTGCTATTTCAAACATAATGACATGAAGGTTGCTTAAAATAAATAAGTCTCACACCATTGACTCCCATTGAAGCAGGTGGAGAAGTTTGCGTATCTCGGGGTCTTCGTCTCGAGTGATGGCGAGCTTCGACAAGATGGCTTAATTTTGAGAAGAAGAACATCTCGGCCAAGTTAGCGAGTTTCAACTCAATATTTTATTCCAACTCTCACCGAAGGTTTGGGAAAGAATAAGATCGCGAATAGAAACTGAGGAGACGAGACTTTCCTTCGTGCTGTTGTGGGAATTACCCGCCGGGATATGGTGTACGCGAGGAACTCAACATTGAGCAGCTGCTTCTTCGAACGGAAAGGACGGCATGGTCACGTGGCACGAATGTCGCCATCATCGTAACTTCCGAAGCGTGCCTGGAATGCGAGTCCATCAGGTAGGCCACCGCTTTCGAGACCCATTACGAGGTGGTTGGACCGAGTACAAAACCTTCGCTCCTGATGAGTGGCCTGGAGGTTTCTCGTAGGTGCCGCGACGCCCTTAGAGGATCATCTGGGTCACTGAAGATGATGGCGATGACAAGGAGATGACACCATGCAACCTATGATCAAAAGTAAGCGATTTCGAATACTGGTCAATAAGCAAGCTATGAGTCAGCATGAGCCCAGTTAAATGTCAACAAACGACACCCCCACACAGAGTGCATCGTCGACTACGAAGAATCATGAACAGGTTTGGTTAGTCCAACCATAAAAACGACGTCCTTCATCCGACATGGGCACCAAAACACAGCTTAGACGTCAGCCGTTGCATACACGCCAACTTGTAGGGAATGTCGTTACAACAAAGTACACAAACAATGCGTGTCGCTGTCCAGCTCTCTTGCTTACTTTCACACTTATTCAAAGTGTGAGCACGCTTTTCCACCTCAGGTCTAGCACCTTAGCCGCAATCCAAAGCAGCGTATCAGCGTATCACGCGCCATACATGTGAACAAACAAACTGAACTCCGCCCAGCAATAAATTACGCCATTAACATTAGCAATCCCCTGCAACATGCTAATTACACGCGTGTAGAAAGTCCTCACGCACGCAGAAGACTCCCGCGACGGATGGCCGGCCACCTAGCCCCAGATGTCGACCACGACTATTCCACTTCCTACAACATCATTTCACGCACAACGCGGAAAGTCATTTGCAATAAATTCTTCTCAGCTCTTGCTGCTGCTGCTCTGCCAGTAATGAGGGATACAAGTTTTCATTGTTTGTCGATAAATCGCTCTAATGACGCGATGTATCCCCGCATTACTCAATAAATGGCTGAACATTTAAATCTCTGCCGACTGCCGAGCATGTTCATGTGAAATCAGACGTTTTTTGTGGCCTTTCCTGCGACAGTTTTTCACACCGCGACAGGGGAAGCGATGCCGCGAGTGCCGAACCATCGTGGGTACTAGTCTGGTGCCGAAGTGAAAACTCTTTTTTTTCTTTGTCGTTAGAGAGAAGCGCATAGCTGTTTTGTTTTGTATTCCGCTTGAATAAATCAGGCAGAGCAAGTGCAAAGCACCGAGATGGCGTTCATGGACTCGTGAAAAATGCTGCCGTTTTTTTTTCCTTAAGACAAACCTCCTCTGCGGCGACCTCACTGCTCAGCATTGCATTGAAATCGAAGAGAAACTCTGTTTCTCTCTGTCTCTCTGTCTCAACAAGACTCAGCGGCTGGCGGGCTAGAGCACATATAATTGCAGTTCCCCACCCATGGTGGATGGTTGCTTTTTTTTTCATGTCTCCTCAACAATAAACTGCGAGCGAGCTATATTTTTCTGAGTTCATTACGTTTGATGGTTGAAAGTACACCACCAAGCTAGCAACCAGCCGACAAGTTAAACGAGTAGAAAACACATGTGCACAGCACCGCCGTATGTGGGGAGTCGGGAAGGTAGTTGTAAATGTGAAAGCAGGTGACTCGCGGTCGATAGTTTTTCTTTCATTTTTCGGCTATAAGCCAAGCCGTTTTCATTGCACGGTCATCGGTGGTAGCACCATCGGCGTGTGGTGGAGTGCGGTGGTCGTCGGCGCAATCCGTCCATTGTCCGTCTAATTGGAAGCGATATTCAGTGTGATACCGAATCATTTTCACTTTTCAGTGACAATGACCAGGGGTTTTTTTCTGACTGCAATGCGTACTTGTACGTCTCTCGTTGTTCGGGTAGACATCTCAATTCACAGTTTTCCTCTCCACTCCACTCAAGTGTGTCTAATCTGAGCGTTTACCTAAAAAACTGGAATTCTTCGCAGTCTCTCCCCGCCTGGGTGGCTGCTTCTCGCATCTGAACTTTCTTACTTCACGATCAAGTGCTGGAGTACTCGTAAAAATTAATGAACCTTAAAGGTTGCCGAGCACTGCACCGGGCACACCCAATTGTGCCGAGTGACGAGCGTGTGATAGGGGGCCTGCGCGATGTCAACGACATGAAAGTGGAAAAGATGATTTCTTTTCGGAGCGAAGTTAGCGGCACGCATTCGAGCCACGCACTCGCGACCCCCGTTCATCTCGGGGTAATGAGTGCTTTTGGGTGGAATTCAATTGATCTCACACGAAATGGCTGGCCGTCGGTGTCGGTGGCGGTGTGTCTGTCTGTCCGTCTGTTCTTGGCCGGTTTGGAGGTAATGAACCTTGTGAGTGTTTCGTTGTATTTGCTCGCGATTAGCGTGACGCAGCATCTGTGCGAGAACGTGGGCAGATCCGTGGTAGATCCGATTATTTGATTTTGTTGCGCGGCTGTGATCCACGGAGTGAGGGGAACTTACTTTCACTGTGGGCTGAGCGATTAGATGTGAGACAGAACAAACACAATTTGAGGGAGTTTATTCTTTTCTTCTTTTTCGTTCGACATTTGAGATCATCTGTCAAGATTGACGTGGGAAATGTTAGCCAAGGTGCCAGAATGCCGAAAGTGGAGGTTTTAGAAATCGGTTGATGTCCTCTGTTCCGTGGATGTTGTTACAGAAAAGCAACTGCCTCTGAGTAATCGAAACGTGAACACGAGCATGAACGCACGAAATGTTAACACATTTTTAATTGATTTTTTTTCTGACAAATCGGTGAACGCGATGGTCGGTATTATTTCCAATCTGTATGTCAATTGTAGGCGGACAGAGAGAATATTGAAGTCGGTTCGCATGGGAAAGCCTTTAAGCAGGCTGCGGGGCATATATAAGGGGTCTGCTCATACGCTAGTTGAGACAGATTAAGCCATTAAGGCGATCAGGCACCAACATGTCGCCTAAGTCTGACCATCAGAGTGGGCTTGAGCTCTATTGGATTGCCACCTCTTTCACCTGATTTGATGGCATGTGCTTGAGTGTGATCAAATTGCGCGGTAGGGTGGCGATGGGGCTGAAGTGGTCTGGTTCTGGTTGATGCCCTGGTCCACCCAGTCTGACTCGAAGAAGAGAAGGCTTGAAACGTCATAGTCAAGAAAGAGTCTTTGTACAGACACGTGTACATTGAGAAGCTCACCTATTTATTCCCCGTAAGAGGTCGCTTTGAATATTTCCTTGAAGCAAAGCAGACTTCTTATTGGTGCCTTGCTCAGTTTGCAGATATTTTCGAACAAGTAATCCACGGGAAGACAGAAGGGAATCCAAAGACGTTCTCCTTACTTACTTACTTAAGGTGGCGCTACAGTCCGAGGTGGACCTGGGCCTCAACCAACAAGCGTCTCCAGCCAGCTCGATCTTTAGCTAGCTGTCTCCAGTTTCGCACGCATAGTTGGTTGAGGTCCCTTTCCACTTGCGTGCGCCACCTGAGTCGCGGACGTTCTCCAGGTTCCTCCAAATGTTTCCAAGCAAACTATTGATTCAAGGCTCTTCGAGATGAAAGGGTGAACCACATAAGAGGGTCTTTGAATCCGAGTCTCCTTGCTCGAGAAGGAGAGGAAGATCGAATCTCCTTTATAAAGACCAAGTAATCGTGGATGCAAGACAGCTTGGTCTTGATGACTGCAAGCAGAGTGCCCAGCGGTTGCTCAGACTCGGACTTGCCATGGGCCGCCGGCTTCGGAACTAGGTGAGTGAGAGATCAATAAGAATCGGAAAATAACTCAAATAGTCACGATTTATGGAGTGCTCGAGATATGGAGCATTCGGTAATGCACTTCGATTCGAGGAACACCAGCTTTCGTGGCAACGTTCGACTTTTTTTGTTATTTCGTCGATAATCAGCAGTTTTTGTTTAGACACAGTTTACTGTCCAAAACTTCTACGATGCGAACGAATTCAATTGAAAAATGCACACGCGACTCCTCCATGCACTTACATATGTACCACGAATAAACGTGTCGCAAAGTTCGGTTTAAGGAGGTTTTCGACTTACGAAGAGTCGTTTTGTGGAGAGAAGATAACTTAAGTCTTGGATCTTGAGGTTCTGAAACATTTGTTCGTCTTAGAAGACTTAAGAACAGTCGACTTGCAGGTGCTCGACTGTATGTTCATTCGAAATATGATAAGAATGAGTTAAAACTAAGATTTTGGCTCAAAATGTCATTCTTCAAAGCTCGCACATGTAGACCTGCAGTGACTTAGATCACTTTGAAGACAGAAGGAGAACCATTCGACAGGGGCACCTGTAGACGAAGTATTGTTAGCGATGGTGGTGTCTCGTATAGACCAATCTTACCGAAGAGTGAACAGGGCACACACACCATCCACGGCTTGGCCACAACAAGAACGCCAACATAGGCACACTTTTCAGCTAGTCAAGGACATCGTCTACCTCGGCTAACAGGTGAACAGTGGGAATCGGAGTAACTCTTGCCAGTCGCCATTTTCTTGGCCTCAAGAGACAATTGAGTAGTGGAGCTCTCTCTCGAAGGAACAAGCTGACATTATACAACACCTTGATCATTCCTGTTCTGTCCCGCTCTATGGGGCGGAAGTATGGACAAACTGAACAGGGGATGAAGAAGTCCTCGACCTTCAATCTTTGATCATAACTGTGCTGATGTCATTTAGAGTAGAACTTTCAACCACGTACAAGTGCAGCTACGTGTGTCTAGTCAGACGTTTACGGACTCAACGCCTAAGATGGCTAGGCTATGGCGAATGCACTGAGCCTTCCAATCCACTCCATTGGGACAACGCAATAGAACGCCCCCGAAACTACTGGCACAGGTGAAGAAGGGTCTCAGTCAACTTTGAGGAACAAGTGGACAAAGATGGCAGGAGGAGTGATTTGTGTTTTGAGTCCCTAGTCTGTAGCACCATCAAGAGGACTGAGAGAGGGAGAGGGAGAGATAGGAGAGATTGGTAGAGAGAGGAACAGAGATATATATATATATATAGAGAGAGACGCTCAAGAACTTGAGTTTTGAGACTTGCCATAAGTCACTTTGCTACAATCTCCCTCTTCAAGATTACTTATGACATGACCGAAACCGTACAGATTCCCTATTGTTGTGTCCAGTCGTGGAACCTAATAGAGCGCTGTGCTCAATACTCTATTCACGCGATCTTCCCTACAGTGGTCCTGTATTCGAGTGATGAGCGTTCCCATGAGCAGTGCAGCCACACCTCTTAGTCGTTGGATCCGTAGACCTTCAATTTGCCGTACAGCCCTTGGAGATGTCCTCTGACAAGCTCAAAGTTGTCTGCCCGTCATGGCGCTTTGCCTAGAACGGCGATGTTGTATGTACTTTCTTCAGGACTGTCTATAGTTCCATTTTCCCTCGTCCACTGCCAAACCTCTTTTAGTCTAGTGCTCGCAAAAATCGACGGCACTTTGTGCTTGAGCCATGTTATACGTGCATTCCAACAGCTGAACTTCAGGAAGGTCGTGGCTCTTGTGTTGGCCTGTGAGGCTTGGATGATTTCCTCAAAAACAATGTCAGGTGGCAATCCGCCGCCTAGAGCATCTATCGAAGCATATTCTGTTCTCCGTTCAAGAGGGACGCCGAAGTCTTGTTTCGTGCGAACAGCCACGAACAGCAGACTGAAGATGTAACGGGGTAATTTTCGTTTCTTTTGTTTGGTTTTGAGCTAAGGGCAGTCAAATGAAAGAGCTCTCGTGAAGCCAAGAGAAATTCTCATCGCAGCAGAACTGCTTCATTGCTTCAGACGGACGCCAATTTTGCTGATTCAATCCGTTGTGCAATCCTTGTTTGGCGATGACGTGATAGAGTTCATCTACTAAGCGCTCGTTAGAAGTTTTCAGGACTGTGTGCAAACGGTCGCATTCTGACTGCCAGAACACATGTGCAAATGATTTCACTTGCTGACTGCCATCCGCCCCCGTCACTTTGTGGGTTACCGTGTCAAGCTACAAATGTCCCACTCGCAGCCCACTCATCTCGGTTAAGTGTCATCCAAAGTGCACCCAGACAGAGTGTCATTTGTTTGCATTCAATTTTAATTGCACACAGGGTGCCATCAACGCAGAGTGACTCAACCCACCGGAGAGAGAGAAAAAAGCTCAAACAAAAAAAATGCTAATTAACGGGACGGAATTTCCGTTTCACTTTGATGCGTAGGAATGCATAATAAGCATGCAAGTGGCAGCCGTTCAGCGGTAATTGTCGAAATTATGGAACTCGTGAATGAACGTTTTCATCCGGCGCAGCCGCAGTGCGGATCTCTCAGCTCCTTTGCTCTGTCGAGGCATTTGCCTGGCGCAAATCTTAGCGCGTGCGAGCTACTGACAAGGAAAATACAAAAAAACACCGCAAACTTCAGCCGCCAACTGTCGTGAGCCGACAATCAACATTCGACAACCGAAGCATGTTGCTTTCCTCTCATAACATGATTTGATTGAGAGAAACTTTCTATTTTCGTTTTGGTGACAACATGAAGTTTCCTAATTTGAACAGCAGCAGCAGCACAGTTTCCAGCGTTTTTTTGTTTTGCTTTTGTTTTATTTTGATAATCTTCACGATGATGTCTGATGTTTACTTAATCGATCGCGATGCATGCTCGATTCGTTCGACGACACGAGTGTGGCGCGATGTGGTGTACATTACCGATGAAATTTTGTGTTGCGACTTCTTTAAAAGAAAAAAAAAAAAAAACACGATCGACAGACTTAATGTATCTGTCATCTGGTTTGGCACGCTCGTCGCTCGGCGAGGGTTATGCAACCGAAAGAGAGTTGATCTGATCCGTATCTATGCATCGACAGCGGTGAGGCGTTGCATTGATGATATGATAGGAGGATGAGTGGCTGGTGACTTACTGGCAAGATGGAATTGCACGAAAAACCTGCTGGTCGGACATGGGGGATTTGTCGGGAAGAAGCTGCGACATGACATGGGACACGACTGCTGAATGGAAAGGTCTTAAGGATTTATTTGCCAATCAATTTTTGGGTAGGAGCCTTGTCTGGATTCAAGATCTCAGCTGGATTTAGAAAGTGAACAGAATTGGAGTCATGACTTGGTGACTGATGGAGGAAGTTGGGTTTAAATGCGACAGCCCTTTAAAGCACATCTCTTTGTTGCAGTCATGGACAGGCACCAAAGTGAAGGAGTTTCCACGGCTCCATTGACTCGTTTTCCCATCGCAAGGTACACACTTTTCGCTAATTTGCGACACTCTAGGATTACACAATTGTGCTATCGTGCTGAATAAGTTACGCCAGTCACGGCGTTAGAGTGGAAGGCGACCGAGCAACGAGCAGAATATTTGACGACAAGACCGTGACAGGATTGTTTAACAGAAAAAAACTGGAAACTCAAGTGCGAGCTGTCGGGCGACGTGAACAGGCGATTGCTCTAGAACGAATGGCACATGATTTTAACGTTTTAAGTGCAAAAATCCACGAAAGACAGCCAATCAAGAGTCAAGAGATCCCCCAACGTCCAGACATGAGTTTGACGCCACATCCAGCTGAGATCCGGTGTTGAGCACTCACCTTCTGAGCCCCAGCAGGCAGCATACCCAAGAATCTGAATAACAAAGTGAGTCCCCCGCCTTAAGCAGCTTCAATCACTTTCCCGATCACTCATTTCGAATGCGACCAAGTAAACCCTTCCGCTGATCAAAAGAAAAATCACCAAATGCATACCCAAATAGCATGATGACCCCATTTATTGTTTTCTAAAGAGCCACTGGAAGTCTCCACATGCCACATACCCTGGGAGAGTCGAGTGTGTCTGAGACTGAAAATGCATCACACGATTCGTATTCCACACAAGCCCATTGAGAGGGACACAACCCCGCCAACCGTGGGCCTCGTTGGCGGTTCCTCAGAGTCTCATGGATTTCTTGTCACGTAATTCTTATTAATAATCGTATACGTTCTCACAAATCGGTTATAGGTTTGAATGGCTGTATTCACCAAGGTACAAAGCCGCCCCCAGTACCCCTTCCCAATGGATCGACAGCATATGGCGACGCTTCCGAGCGTCTCTCTCTCTCTCGCATTGATGTTTAGGGTCAATCACCGATACGTGTTGGCGCGTATGATTCTTTGAAAGTCGGGGCTCTTCAGTTATGGCGGGTCTGCAAGTGCCTTTTCCATCACTTGTTCTCGCACAGAAGTGCATTAAATCATCGATGGGATGTCCATGTGAGCGTGCTTGTAGTTTAAGGGAAAAGGCGTGTGGTACGCTTTTCCGGAATATGGCAATAGACCATGGCTAGGGGAAGACACCGCAGTGGGGTGAGTCAACGAATGGTGCCGGGTGGTGATATGAGGAATTTATTAATTCCTGAAGAAGGTGCTCGATGTGCGGCGGAGTGCTAAATAGGGGAAATTGACAACGCCATGTGGAAGGAAAAGCATGAATGGGCGTGTGGAACTGACTTTGTGGGGAATTTGTTTTCTCATTTTCTTCGAAATGCGTGGTACGCTTGCTGGTGCTCAGATTGGAGACTCAGGTTGAAGGTTTCGTAGGCCATTCAAGTGGGGAATAAATCGATTATTCTAGAATCAACCTAAGTTAAGGGACGTCGAGGAAAGTCCAGAGCAAAGCGAAGCAAGAATGTTAAGAACGCACACAGCACATCATTGATTTGTCTGGGAATGTCACAAGATACTCAGCCAGGCACAGCAGCTCTGAAATCTGTAGACACTGTGGATCATCAAAGGAGGCCATGGAATACCTTCTAGTCGAGTGTCAGCAATGTGACACCAAGCAGATACAAAATAGGGCTGTCAGGGCATCCCATCTAAAGACATCATCAACTTTCTCAAGCTAGCTCTGATGTCCTAGATCAAATGTGGTCGCATTGCTATGTGGCTCTGTAGTCACCTCCAATTCCTTCAATCACTGAATTTGAGGAACTCACACTCTGCCTTAGAATCTTCCAGACAAGTGCTTAGCTTTCGCTTCAATTGACTTCCCAGTGTGAGTGAAAGGGTGGACTACTTGCATTTCCCTCCACATTTGCAGTGACGTGTTGAAAACGGTTAAAGTGCAAGCGTGGCAGCCGCTCTGGGGAAAGAAGGTCTTGGTAACCAAGTTGTGCCAGGAATATGGGTTCTGCGGCCACTACCTCAAGGCAACACAAGTCTCTCGACATTCAGCCAGCCCAACGGAAGAATGTCAATAAAAATTACATCCACCCGATATACCATTCCATGCACCAGCCCGTACTTGGAAAAGCAATAAAATATAAATGTAACCGAAGAATACATGCCGGTAAGCAAATCAGAGGGATTGTGGGTATCGCTACTGTTGCAAGTTGACAGAAATACTGTAAAACTGTAAGTGCACTTCAAAATTATCAACAATCTAGCCACGTTTGGGTGAAATAAGAATTTATAGACAGTTTCATGGACAGGCCCAACTTCTACCTCTCTAGCCCCTTAAACTAAGTGACAACAGTTTTTATTTAGGTTCCTAAACCAAATTGCCCAAATAGAGAACGGCATTTACGTTATTTCGTGAATAACTGTCAAAAAGTCTCTGAAATTCGTCGATGGACTAGGGTTTAATCAGCTGTGAAGTTGGCCATCTCTGTCATACTTCATTTCTGCTCAGGGCAGTTGTGGTCCGGCCACCAGCAAGTGCTGTCATAACGGTGAGTCGACACTGCAGCACAGAACAATGAATTTGCCACCTTTGATGTTGCGGCCGGAATTGGTTCCGCTTCCGATTCTTCCTCATCGTCGTCTTCATTGCTGTTGCCTGAATTGGCAGCTACCAAAATTTCGTTGTCACACCGAGCACCGCAGACAAAATCATCGAAAGTGTCAAAGTGACAAGTTCACCAAAGTTAGAAAGAAGGCTCCGTCCACCCTACGAGTCTTTGTTCACGTTGCATACGTCACAAGCCAGCAGGATGAAAGCATTTTAAGCAACAGCTGCGCAAAGAACAGATGACAAACAACAAGAACGCAAAAAAAATGGAATTACTGATGGGAAGCTAGCTATTGACTTAGAATTACGGTCTGTTTTGTGGCTGCCCGACTTAGTAAGCACTTCGAATTAACGAGCGTACCAAAAGACACACGATTCACGGTTTCCTCAGTTTCTTCGATTTATTAAGGTTTTTCCAAGAAGCCTAACAATCAGTTCGAATTATCGAGAATCTAGGTGGCGCTACAGCCGGTAAAGAGCCAGGGCCCAGCCTCTCAGCAACCACTCATGTTGTGTGTGAGTTACACAATTGCAAGTGAGCATACTGGCTGACGGCACATTTGTGTTGCTTCAAAAGTGTCACTTGCATTCCGGTGCTGAAGGCCATCGAAAACGGAATGCGTTGGCCCTATGTTCTAACGGAGCTGGACAGCGCAGTTGGTTAAGTGCCTGCCCTTGGTTATTGGGGAACCATTTGCCGTTGGGATACAATTCACTGGAGTGGTCGATCGGTGGTAGTTGTCTGAATCGCAATGGACCAACGTGGTCTAAGTGCTCTGGGGAATTCACTAGCTAGATCTAGAAAACTGTCAGTCTTGATCCGGACGCAGTATTTATTCTACGCTAATAAATATAACTCGTGCGATTGTTCTTTCACTAGTGGAAGGGACCTACAGTCTTATTCGGACTCCGTACCAATTTGAGAACCATTTTCTAGACAGTCTTACTCTTTGGGCATTGTCAGTGGCTCGAAAGAGGTGGGGCCGTAAAAATTATCATCTCATCGTGCCGGGAAACGCACCCAGCCACGTAGGTCCAATGGCGTTGGTCGCAGTCGCCAGACTACAGTGAACGGCGCTGTTAAAAAAACTAAATCAGTCCGTCAAGACGGTAGATATTGACAATGTCCAGGTTACTTGAAGCAGGCAAAAAGTCGCTATCGCTTTTTCACGCTTCCATAAGCGAATCTAAACGCTGACGAAGGACGATTGTCGTCATATCGGCACATATGAGTCCGGTGCTCTGTTCTGTTGGATCTAATTTATTTCTTTGCGAATCTAGGAAGATCGCATAGTTTTGTGGGAAATTCTCATCTTGTTCTGGGCTTAAAATCAGAATTCAGATCAAACCCTGATTAGATTCAAATGAGGGACAATTTTTGCAAGATTTCTGTAATTTGCTACGCGCCTCTCAAACAAAGCCCATCTCAATAAGACTCAATTAGAAGTGAGGTCTCCCCTATCATAAGTTCCCCCCTAACGGCAGACCTAATGGCAGACATTTATCATGTCATATCTTCGTTTGTCTTGTTGTCCAAGGTCAGGAAGCCCACAAAAAAAAAACCATATTCATGCATTCACGCACTGTATGCAAACTTATGCAAATTAGTACACAAATTCATGGATTAATTATTGTTTTTTCTTTAAGAGATTTCCTTAGTTTCAGCAGCTAACTGTTTCCATGAAATTCGCATAAATTTGATGAGTGGTCGTCCTTGAGACTTGGAAGCAAGGAAATAGCTGCAACGAGTGATGCCAGATAGTTTAGTCTGCTTTTAAGTGAATTTATAGCCGAGGTAAGATCGAAAAATGATCTCGATCAATGGGAAATAAATCAGTAAGCGGCCGTTTGAATTAAATTGCACACAGTGTATTTTTTGATTGAGATGGCTCACGAGTATGAAGTTTAGTCAGTGCTTGTGAGTGGGTTTTTTGTTTGTCTGTTTGCCTTCGGCTGGGGGTTTAGAGATGTCTTCAAATATTTGCGAGGCTCTTTGCAGACGTTAAGGATGCTTGGATATTTTCGGGGATGATTGAGTAGTCATCAGTTGTGATGAGGTGGTTCATTGCCAACAGAGAGATTATCAGAAGACGTTGTAGTTTTGACAATCTCGGCCTTTTATGGGAAATTGGTCTGTGGATGGCCAAAGTGTAATGGGAAAGTGATCATGCACTGCTGCTAGGTATTTAAGGTAAATTCTCAGCGTTATTGTTGCAGCTGATGGCCATGTGAACAGTCACTACCTCATGCTTCGATATGAACGACATTGAACGAACTAAGACCTTCAAAAAATTTTGAAAACAAGGCGAGGAGCTGCCAGGTGATCTTTTTTTTCCACATCGTGCTTGAAAAAGTTATGGCCAGAGGCACGATCTACCAAAAGTCCGTTCCGTAGTTGGCATACCCGCACGAAATGGATTTGAGTGATCGAACACGATGAGTGATCGAACACGGTGAGTGATCGAACACGGCGAGGGATTGAACATGGTGAGTGATCGAACACGGTGAGTGATCAGTAGTGCATTTGCTGACAAAATCAGCGCGAAGATCTGTTGGCAAACGATCTTGGCTTTCGGTGAGGCTCGCGATGTCTGACCTCTTCCAGCAGACAAGGACTGGGACCAGGAGAGTGGTTGAACACGGTAAGTGATCGAACACGGCGAGTGATCAGTGGTGCATTTGCTGACAATGAATCGGTTGAATGAGGGGAAAACGAGGGACCTCATAAAAGGCAGGTGGAACTTCCAAGTTGCAGGTGACATCAGCGTGAAGATCTGTCGGCAGACGATCTTGGCTTTCGGTGGGGCTCGCGATGTCTGACCTCTTCCGGAAGACAAGGACTGGGACCAGGACGCTCGGTTGAAGGAGCACCTAGACTGTTGGGAGATAGTTTTGTGTGCCATCAGCGTAATCGAATGTACTTGTTTAAAGACCCTGCCTTTAAGACCACCTCTGGAGAGGCTTGTTCGTTGAGGCCCATCTGCGTGTTGAGAAGTTATGTGTGCGAAGTTTGGTCATGTCTGCGATCGGAGGCACAAATTCAACTGGAAGTTTCACGAGCTGTACACTGACGCAGGTTTAGTCGGACGTTTATGGACACCTTAACTAAAGTGGTTAGGCCGTCAGAGTCAGAATTTGATCCCGTTGCATTGCCTGCGATCGGAGGCATACATTTCACTGCAAATCTCACGAGCTGTACACTGACGCAGGGCGTTTATGGACTCCTTAACTAAAGTGGCTAAGCCATCAGAGCTCCTGAGCCACTAAGCTCTGAAAATCTTCGTACTGGTGGGAGAATGGCCGTGTTTATGTGACGGAAACAAATTGAGAAGGACATTCACCACCTTGGTGTCTAAATCGGGGGATCACTTGCTACCTGAATAGGATTGTGGGGTCTGGGCCTAGCGGACTTGTGCATGTGCGCGTGTTTAAGCGGGAGAAGGACCAGATGTTAGACTAAATAGATATCACTAGCTAGTTGGATAGGGTTCTTGGTTGATGCTGAGATTCACAGAGGACTCTAGTGTCCGTATTTAAGGTGCAAACGGATAAGGACAGAATCTGAAGATAACATGGTGGTACCACGATAGGCTTACTGGTTGAGGATCAAGATCACCGTCGACTGCAGGGCCACACGATTGAGGAGAGGAAGCTACATATGATGTCAAACGACATAAAAAGGTTCACAAAATCACCCATGAGAACACTTTCTTTTTTTATTTAGAGCCTTCGCAACAATTTTGGCACCAAAAAGGCAATGAACAGCAGCCTGGTCACAGGGGTATGACGAATAAAGATCGTTTTCGCATTCTTCAGCTAAGATCTTATCCATCCATTCTGCTTGCAAATCCGATTACCTTCGGATGCTACCAAGAGCGTCCAGTCCATTCACTTAAATTCGTACTGCCTGCGATTCTTAATTCCGAAAATTTAGCCTTCACCTTATTTGTGACCATTGGCAACGTCTCTACTCACATTTAAGCGAATCGAAAAATGTGTTTATAAAATTCACCGGAATCCGAAATTATTGAATTCTTGATGAATTTGCATACAAATCTTCTCGTTCGACTTGAACGTTCTTAAAGCGAAGGCCATCGTGTTAAGTCTGGCTCAAGAGTGACCAAAGGCTTCCATTAAATTTAAGCCTAAAGCAGCTTGCCCAAAAAGAACGAATAAAAATACCTCGACCTTATGAATCAGCAATGTACCCAATTAGACAAACAAAATTCACAACCTGACCGACAGCGAATTGCGTCTAAGCTAATTTAAGCCAATTAAGGCACGTCTTAACTTCCGTCATTGGGCTTCAATCAACACCCATGGCTTGATAATGAACATAATTTCCTTCACTGGCCGCCACAAGTGCTCTTTGATTTGAATTTTGAATGCAAACACTTTTTTTTCTGTGATTTGAAAACATTTCCTTGAAATTTAGGTTTTTTGAATGTAATTTGACAAAACTACTGTGACATTGTCCAGGTAATCAATTTGTCGTGATTTGAGTAGATTTTGTTGAATTATTCGGCAGGTGGTGACCCGACGGTGATGAGTTTTTGAACAACGTTTGAGACACTTTTTTCCAGTGGGAAAGACCCTAAGACCCTGGACGATTCAGAAGTACAAACTTCCTATTTCTGACGTAGATGGCCAGGGCCTAGCTTCGCGGCAACCACTCCCTTACGAGTGGAAGGGACACACAGTTTTATGCCGACTCCGGAGGGCCAATGTGAGCAGCTTTTTCTAGACAGTTTCACTCTTTGAGCTTTGTCAGTGACTCGAAAGAGGAGTGACTCGACCAGAAACCGAACCCAGGCAACGTAGGCTCAGGTCGATGCACCACACCCCCACAATGCCACGATTGACGACAGAAAGCTGCTCTTTTTTTGCGAAAAAGTCAAGAGCTTAGCTAATGTCCTCATATCCGAGACCTTTTCAGGTACCTAGGGTTGCAATCAAATAAGGACTGATGTACAGGGATAACCTGAAGAAGTTGGCGAGACCAGGACAACCCCTTGGCTCAAGGGAGCCCTCACCTTCCACCAGAATCACCACCATGTGGCTGCAATGCGAAATGCACCTCTCCAACCACCAGCTCTGACTCACTGACAGACGAGCGAAGACAAAATCGGAAAAAGCAACAAATCTCATCATCTTCATTAACATCGCAGCCACACACATGACCTCAATCCCCCGTTTGTGGGCTCCTCATATCTTCAGTTACCTCGACGGTATCTTCCAACAACAATAAAACATCAGAAACAGAAAAAATGAAGGAAAAAAAACGCCACATTATCCAGCAGCAAGATTCATCAATTTTTCAACAGCACCTTGACTCATTACGCGCCATCCAATCCAACCAAGAGGGGAAGCACTTATGCAACTCATCTCACAATTTACCAGAAAACAAAAATCACCCATTTCATTGCAGACCAAAGCAGGCCGCACATCTGTACTCTGTGTCATTCTGAAATCCCCCACCGCAGAGTGTCAGCCAAGAACACCCACCACACTCGGAAAAAAATTCCTAATTTGGCATTCAACCAGTTCCGTTCGTTCGTTTGCACTTCGAAACAATTAGATACAATAAAACAGAAATAAATCCTATCCACTTATGGTGTGTCCACCGTTACGACGTAGGTACTCTCGCGAGTTCAGGCGAGCGCACAAGTGAAGTAACACGGGCACACAAATGGGGTACAGACTGTCTCAAATGACCTTGTTGCTGCAGGTAATGTCCCATCAATATCGACAACAGACTTACCTATAAAATGCAATCCAAACAAAATTGGTATTCCCAACTTGGCAGCAGTTCTCTCTCTCTCTCTCTCTGTCTCTCTCGCTCTCTGTTGATGTTGGGCTTAAATCCGATTTTCTTAAGATTAACTCACTAGCAAGTGTTGTATTGTAGTATCCTTGGCGGGGGATGCGGTGTGTGTTGGAGACAATCTCCCAAATAGTTAAGAGTTTCAATAGATTTTGTGTATTTCCACTTAGCAAATTCCCGAAGATTAATGTTGAAATCTGCTCATAATTGACGGCGAGATGGCAGTGAATGCTTGAGATACTTTAATCAAATTTTATAATTTCACTTTTTTACCATGATACGCGCTTTCTTTTTCAAACTGCCGCTGCAACAGTACGTGTGCGTGTTTCTGTGTGTGCCTCGTGAGTGTGTTTGATATTTCACTAAACTCAATTTTTCTTTCTTCTTTCTCTCTCTCCTTTGCTTTATTACTTTCACAATGCCATGCACAACGTTGAATGAAAAAATCAAATTATTTATCTATCGTCACCGATTGTGGTGAATTCACGACTATTTGATAAAAAACCAAACAAAAAAAAACAAACACTGCGCAGACCCGAAACTCACTGAACACGTTCATTGACCGTCATGTGCAATATTTTTTCAGAAACGTTTTCCCTTCTTTAGTATCTGCAACGTTTTCAAATGATAATCTCACTATAGTCCGTTGGGTTGGGTTATGGTCAGCTAACCATCGTCGAACTCTCCTCCTCAGAGATTGGGCAAGGTATATTTTCCCCACAAAAAAAAAAAACAAACCAAATTCAATTGGAAAACGAAAAAACAACGAATCTCCCACAAGAGAGAGAGCAGCACCTGGCTTCCAGATTTTTTTTTGAAATCCAAAATTTTTTGTTTAAACACAAACAAATGAAATTTGTTGGAATCTGTTTTTTGATTTTTTCGGGGGAGAAACCAGCGTACTCGACGACTTTCGCGACTCAACTAAACTTAAGTCGAGTGGTAGGAGGAAATCGATGGTAAAATATTTTGTCGCTGAGGTTGTGTGTTGCCTGCTGTCTTGTGGTTGTCTTTGTCGTCGGTATGAAAAGGTGCAATGGTTGGCGCGCTGCTGTGGCGGTTGGGAAAAGACGAAGAAAACTTTTAACCGACTACCATGGAGTCATGAAAGCTGCCTGGCTTACCACACTCTGTTGCTGTTGCTGTTGCCGCTGCCACTGGTGTATGTGTGTTGTTTTTTTAGAAAACTTTGAAGTGTCTTTTGTTATCTCATTTGCCGTCGTCCGGCTCTCTTTCGTGCCAAAAAGAGATCGACCGGGGCCGGGCTCTCTTAAGGAATTAGCATACACTCATATGATTATTTCATTTCGTTTCGTTTGCTGAATACTAATCGAATCGAGGATTGTTTTTTTCCCCGCTTCGCGTAGGTACCTCGGTGCTCGGCTGTTGTGCCTGTTCGAAGTGGATTTCTTGCGTTAGGCAATAGTGCATTAGACTAACCCACACATGTGTGTGTGTGTGTTTAAAAACCGTATGTGTTCGCTAATTAACATAATTTGATTTTTTGTTTTATTATTTGTGCGCAACCCATCCGCGTAGATAGTCTGGTGGGAATTGGATAATAAAAATGAATATCTGTCTCTGCAGTGTGCAGGCGATAAAATTTGGTAATAAATAAAAATTCAAATAAAATAAAACGGCACAAAAGCAAACGGATGAAGTGGACTGTGTCTGGTTCGATGAATTCGAAAGAGTTGACCAGCGAACTTGGCTTTGCACTGGCATATTCAATGTTGAACGAAAAAGACAAAAAAACATTCGCTGCCATTAATGGACGGAAACTTTTGAGTTCCATGACGTCCTGAGTGACACAATGCGGTTTCTAATTCGAGAACACTCAACCCGTTGCGCCCGAGATTCGAGTCAGACAATGGTTGTGTTTTTATGTCCTCAACTTGGGTAATGACGGCTTACTTGATATTTGATTAAACAGTACCACTTTGGCATTACTTAGAATCGAGAAAGACTTGCCCGGCTCATATGAAACATCGTCCAATTCACGTTCAGTAAATAGGTCCACTGCTTGGTTTCGGAACCGGTGAAAAAATGCTGATTTATTCGGCGCTTGATCGCAATGCAGTAGATTAGAAGTATGAGCTGTTCGTAGAAAAGTTTACAGATCAGTTACTGGCTGAGGTGAGGGAAGGGAGATTCAGATTAGCTCCATAGGGAGATATGTAGCTCTTAAACAATATCACAACCACGACCTTGAACCTGCGAAGTTATGTACTTGTTTGTATTAAATTGACAACTTGCTTCCGTCCCGTCGACACAACAGAGCACGTCCGCGTTTAAGGTGACGCACAGGGCCTGTGTCGGAACGAGTTCTGATGCATATCGTGATGATCACGCATAAAGCTTATCATTCTATTTGTTGAACGACTCTTCACAATCTTGTGCCTTGTTCACTGAGCTTGCTCCACTCTTGTCTGGATGTCAGTGTCGCGTGTGAAAATTACACGAGGTCTTTCGACATCAAATCAATGGAACATATTATTAAACACGTTCAAATGATTGCAATTCTTTTTTGCACACCCCTCAGTTTCCACAATGCATCGCCAGTGGTTCAGATCATGTACACAATTTTGAAGGAAATGAAGGGTGTTTTCTTTGGTGGCGTGGACATTTAATTTGAACCGGGGACACCACCAACCAAGGGCAGGCACTTAACCATCTGCACCATCCAGTAGCTTCTGGATTCAATAGTGTCTCGACAATGCCTTCGAGGTTGGGCTTCTCGAATTAAAGCATTTTTTCAGAATTAATTTAAACAATTCGTAAACATTACTATGGCGTGCGTCTCTTCGTGTTGCTTTGTCAACCCAAACTAAGCTGAAAAACTCACGGTGGGAGGGTAATAAGGTGTGCTTGGCAGCCTGTCAAAACCGCCATCTTTTTGTTTTGTGACGTTACCCTGGGTCTCCTAAGCATTGGCCACAATTTAAATTTCTTTGATAAAAAAGTGATAGTTACAAACTAGTGAATAAATTCAAAAATATAAATCGTCTTCTGACCCGCATGATCCACCAAAGGAGTCGCGGTGGTAAACCATTCACGAGAGATCAGGCAACTCAATCCTCCGCCATCGACTCCAACTCATCAGGAGTTATGCCCAGGCCAGTTTTTGCACTTGGTGTAACCACCTCGTCCTGCGTCTGTCAAGCGGTCGCCTAACTGATGGAATCGCATTCAACGCCCGCCTCGGATGTCGTGATGAAGTGGACCTGCGTGTCAAGTGACCAATTCATCGAAGCATAGCCCTTTCCGGTCGAAGAAGCAGCTCCTCAGTGTTGAGCCCCTAGCGCACTACCGTGTTTCTCACCCTCTCCCGGCGAGTAATTTCCACAACAGCACGAAGAAATCCCATCTCAGCAGCTTGTATTCGCGATCTTATTCTTTCAGTCATTATTTCAAAAATGTCGAGTGAATTAATTTCATTCAGGGATTTTATTATGAATTGTAAAAAATGCAGCACTGTGCAGTCAGAGGTTGAAAAGGCTGGAATAACCGGGAAATTTTTCATCTTATGGTCCAGACGTGCAAAGGGCTTGGATAACTGGTTGCAACAGAACAAAATTTCGTTGAAAAAACGCCAGGAAATGCTTCCTACATTTCACCGACGATAACTGGACGCTTATGGATTTGTCGCTATTGAATATAAACACAACAAAGTGGTGCTTAGACAAAAAGGCGGTGCTGAGTCGGAATCTTACAACTATGGTCTAATGGCTTGAATGGAAGAGTGCACATCAAGGCAATTTTGGGATATGTTGGATAGGCGCATTATTCTACAGACTGGCTCGGACAGGCCGTAGTTGGTGCGATGGACGGAAGGCCGGGAAAGAGGAACAAACCTAAGGCGACGAGGGTTGGAGTTTAGTGGGATCATTTTCAGAAGGGCGGGTGAGTCAATTGTTCCGATACAGACTTGGTACAAATATAAGACGGCGACTACATCACGGGTTTTTTTTAGGTTAGGTTAGGTTATAGTGGCTGGCTGCAGAAGTCAGTCACACTTCGCCTAAAGTAGGCCCATTGTGATACCACACGGAATGAGATCCCCTAACAATTAAAACCTTGGAAAGCTACAATCGCAATCGATCGTTAGGAACTTTGCCGACCGAGTCTCCCTGAAACTCTCCGAAAGTTCGACCCTGCCTACAACCACAATAGACCAGGAATGGAAACGTTGTCAAGAAGCCATCAAAGAAGCTGCCACTGATGTGCTGGGTTTTACGACACCACCAAAGAAGAACCCATGGTTTGACGACGAGTGCAGGCAGGCACATGCAGCCAAACAGGAGGCCTACAAGGCAACTCTGCATCGAACAACGAGAGCTGTTCGTGAGCTCTACGAGCAGAAGAGAAGGGAAGAGAACCGGCTTCTCAGAAGGAAAAAGAAAGAGCACGAGAAGCGCGCGGTCGAAGAGATGGAGAGATGTTACGGCAGGAAGGAGGTCCGAAAGTTTTACCAAAAGGTAAAACAGTTATCCGCAGGGATGAAAATGGACAACTAGTAGTAGAATCGCAGTCGATGCTGAGAATTTGGAAAAATCACTTCTGCAGACTGTTAAACGGCGATGACGACACAAATTCCGCTGTCAGGCAGAATATTCCACTTAATTTGGACGAGGATGACCAAGAATTCCGTCCCCCCGACTTAAGCGAGGTCAAGATAGCGATATCTAGGCTAAAGTCGAACAAAGCTGCTGGAGCGGACGGACTGTCCGCGGAACTGTTTAAAGCAGCTGGAGATGATCTGGTTGGGCGCATGCACCAGCTCATCTGTAAGATATGGTCGGAGGAAAGCATGCCCGATGAGTGGAATCTCAGCGTCGTTTGTCCGGTCCACAAGAAAGGAGACCCTTTTGACTGCGCCAACTATCGAGGGATCAGTCTCCTTAACATATCGTACAAGATCCTCTCTGCCGTCTTGTGTGAACGCCTGAAACCATTCGTCAATAACCTGATAGGTCCTTATCAGTGCGGTTTCAGGCCGGGAAAGTCCACCATAGACCAAATTTTCACACTGCGGCAGATCCTGGAAAAAACCCACGAGATGCAGATCGACACCCACCACCTATTCGTCGATTTTAAGGCCGCATATGACAGCGTACATAGAGACGAGCTATACACTGCCATGTCTAGTTTTGACATTCCAGCCAAACTCGTCAGATTGTGCAGGATGACGATGGAGAACTCTCGCTGCTCCATCAAGGTCGGTAACGAACTCACCGAGACCTTCAATGTCAAAAAAGGTTTTAGACAAGGCGACACGCTGTCATGTGATTTCTTCAACATCATACTTGAGAAGATCGTGCGAAACTCAAATGTCAACACCAGAGGCACGATCTTCCAAAAGTCCGTTCAACTGCTTGCATACGCGGACGACATTGACGTGATTGGACGAACACAGCGAGCTGTCAATGAGGCTTTTGCTAGCATTGAAGCGGAAGCGGCTAAAATGGGTTTGGCAGTTAATCAGGGCAAAACAAAGTACATGCTGTCATCACGAAAGGACGCACAACATCGACGCCTCGGACAGAGCGTCATAATGGGCAGCAGAAACTTTGAGGTAGTCAAGGACTTCGTCTACCTTGGCGCTGCAGTAAACAGGGACAATAACACCAGTACCGAGATCAAGCGCAGAATTACTCTTGCCAATCGCTGTTTCTTTGGGCTCAAGAGGCAATTGAGTAACAGAGCCATCTCTCGAAACACCAAGTTGACTTTATATAACACCCTAATCATCCCCGTCCTGCTCTATGGCGCAGAGACATGGACGCTATTGAAAGCGGATGAAGAAGCTCTTGGTCTTTTTGAGAGAAAAGTTCTGCGTGCGATCTTTGGTCCTGTTTGTATTGATGGCGTCTGGAGAAGGAGATTCAACCACGAACTGTACGGGCTGTACAGCGGCATGCACCTAGTTAAGCGTCTTCGGATCCAACGCTTAAGATGGCTAGGTCACGTAGAGCGGACTGACACCACAGCTCCGGCCCGAAGAGTCTTCGATTCCGAGCCTTTGGGACAACGCATAAGAGGTCGTCCTAGAACAAGATGGCGCACACAAGTGGAGAAGGACCTCAACCAACTTGGTGTGCACAACTGGAGGCAGCTGGCGAAAGATCGTGCTGGCTGGAAAGGCTTGTTGGTTGAGGCCCAGGTCCACCCCGGACTGTAGCGCCAAACAAAGAAGAAGAAGAACAATTAAAACCAGTTGGTGCTTGTGACAAAGCGGTTTAACTGACTAATACTATGTGTAAGTACCTACCACCTGCAGTGTAGCTGGCAGAGTAGGTGATCTGTGGATTCAAAGTCCTCTTCATCCAAGCAGCTTCTACAGAAGTCATTATAGAGGACCCCAACCTACGGGCATGAGTGCCAATTGTGCAGTGCCATGTTATGACACCGATGAGCTTCCTGAGTGAGGATCTGCTGAGTCCAAGCAGATTGAGTGATCGTTTCATATAAATTCCATATTTCCTTTGTTTTAAGACAAGTGGTACCTTCTAGCCATTTACTGTTAGTGATGTTGATTGCGTGTATTTTCCTATTGTTTGGATGTGCCACACCTAGCGAGTTCGTCGACTTTGCAATTGGTATGTCACAGTGTCCCGGCACCCACATGAGGTGTATGTTAAAATGCTCAGCCATCTCGTTAGAGACAGCCTGCAACAAAGGGATGTTTTTGGGCAGGCACTTAACCAACAGCGCCATAGTCTGCGCGACAGCATGTACTCCCATCTTCCATACGTCCCCACGTTCAAAAGCCAAGTCTAGAGAATTACCGCACAAAGAAGACGCTAAACGAAAATGCAGAACGAATCAGATGCAAAATATGTCTCCTTCCTGTTTACTCTTCACATTAATTCTCTGTCTGTTTTCTTTCGATCTTCATTATCACTCGCAAGTTGTCAAAAAAGAGCAGTTTCACTTCAGCAGCAATGCGATTCCGATAGAAATCAAAAGAGTTGTTTAGCGAGCCGCCACCAGATTCACTCTGTTAAGCATTAGCTCCGGTCACAGATTGTACAACATTTAGCGGAATTATGAGCTCGATGTCGATGCGAAACATTTTCACTTTCCCATGTTAGTTCGTAGCTCTGCATCGCGCTTGTCACCTCTTTGGCAAGTTTTTTTTTTCTCAATCTCTCCTATGAACCGAATCATCTCAGGAATGTGTATTAATCTGTTTTATGGATGCATTGAATGGAAGCGCTGCGACCACAAACGGTCTTGAAGGTCATGACAGATTAAGCGATGAGCACGGCATTCAGATGAAGATGATGAAGTTAGAAACCAGAAATTAAAATTGTATTTATAGTTAATGCCGCATTTATTTGCTTGAGGACGCAAGACGGGTTTAACCGTGTGCCTGTATACTTGGAGATTAGTTAACATCGTTGGGATCTGTGTGGGTGTGTGTTTTTTTCTTTCATTTGTTGATCATAAATCGTGGGAGGGCATGATTGATAGTAGCTTGCGAGGTGATGTTTGTTGGTTCTGATTAGTATGTTCAAGGCTACCACATGCTGCTCGGTATTCAGCGCTCCTGATTGGACCTGCGTGGCTCCATTGATGGCAATTAGATCTTGTATCGGGCGGGCAGAAACTGCATGTACACGAACGTGATCTCGTTTCGTAGGGCTTAGAGCTGTTGGATGGAGTACGCGATTGGCGCTCATTGTTCTGGGTTTTTTGAAAGAATTCGGGATGAGTCAGCGTCTTTTAAGTTTGCAGAGACTTTTTTTTATGAAATGGTGACGTCTGAAAAGAACCACGTTTCTTGTTGTTGGCTAATTTTCTGCTGAGGAGCGCCGTCTATACTAGATGGATTCGTTTTCCCCAAAAAGATAGGCACACCTGCAAATCTGATGATGACTCGACTCGTTCTTCGAAATCGCTGAATCCACTAATTTTGGTCTATTGTGTATTGAGCCTATAATTTGAGTTTGCAATTAATTACGTTTCTTCATCTTGATAAATTTGAGAAAATAAAAATACCCACAAAATAAGAAGATAACCTCCGGGTTGTGCTGCAGCCAAAGTCCACTGAAGATGTTTGCCAGGAAACGTTTGCAGGCACTGCGTGTGTTCCCCCAAAATAAGGATTGTCATTTAGAAACACTTGAAGACCCCCTTCAAACACAACGTTTCCTAATTTGCTTGGGGACCCTCCTGCTCGTTGTCCGAGAGGACATGGATAGCTATTAAGAAGTTGTGTACGCCATTCATTTCCAAATCCTGGAGAGGTTGCGGCTGCACACACGATGGCATGTGTTTATAAATCGAAGGATGGCTTGGATGCAGCGTTTACAAATTGCCGACTTCGAGGAAGGCAAATGCAGCGAATGGACGATGGTCTGTGGACAGGATGACAAATTGAAATAATTTCGTTTTTCCTCGAAGCTGACGGCTTAGTGGAGTTTTGAAAAATGCTCACAAGCAGAGCGAAAGTGAAAGTGAATACCAAAGGAGAGATAGAGGGCTTCCGCCTTCTAATTAGTTCTTGCTCCTCATAATTCTGAATCAGCACGGGGCTGTGCCTGAAAGTGCTGTAAGATGATATTTAAGTGCTCGCATAGATTGAAAGATAACTTGCCCAGATATGTTGTGACGGGGTGTTATTAAATCGCGTGTATCGACTTGAACTGGACAAGACAGCTGAATGTTTGCCCGGGGGCAGAGAGACCCCTAGGGAGACGTCGGACTGGTTCAGTTGGTGGAGTGGAGAGGGGTGCGGAACTGCGTGAAGGGGGTCATGGACTTTCAATGACCAGACGAAATTTAGGGAACAGGTCAAAATCGAACTGGTGTAGATTTTTTTGAAACTAAAAAATTATGTTGCTTTTTGTTGAGCGATATTGCACGAGAAATGAAAATGATCCCTTTCCTCAATCGTCTCAACCAGCAACGTAAACTAACGTGACGAGAGAGTGGCCAACGATGGGATGCATCGGAGAGGACAAGCATGGGAAATCGTCCTTGGATCGCAAAAGGGTACGATCGTTGGCTTGGTTTGGGTAGAAATTCGCCTTTCGGCTTCTTTTTTTATTTGAAATGGAAAAGTACACACAATTTAAATACATAATTTATTTTAAGAAGCTTGGAAAAAAGGCGTGGACTTTTGTTGAAACTTGAATTTTGTCAACGTTGATGCCTTGTAAATATGTGCATGGTGCATATTAAAAACTACTTTGAAATCATGGGCCCAGGCTATCTAAGAGTACTAGATAGGCTACATATGACTTCCTACAAGGACATTTTTTCCGCTCTCAGCCCACTGCACGTAGAAGTCCACTACACACATTTACATCTTCAAAACAAATGTCCCATTTTCGTAGAAACTTTCATGGGCTAGTGTAGGCTACAATGGAACCTATGTAGAAAAATTTTGAAATTTTTAAAAATTTGCTCATCACTCAAACTGTTAACTTTACTATTTTTCACATTCGTTGCAATTGGAAATATACGCTCGGCTCCTGCGTTTAAATGTGGCAGACTTAAACAAAAACGAGCAAGTGACGTATCTCGGTCGTAATCGTCCGAAATCTAATTAATTTTAAGGTTTTATCATGCTTAGGAGTGGTGCAGTCTCATAGTTTTATGATAATGTTGAATTTATTGCGTATGAGAAACTTAACGACGTCTTGTTTCGTGGAAGTTCAAAACAAAATTGTCGCCGAAGTCGTTTCGTGGTATGTCGGTGGGCAGCGGCTATAAACAAAAGTCTCAAAGCGGCAACCCTGGTCACATTTCATCGATAGACACAACTTTGAGTTCAGATTTTTCATCACTATTTATAGTTGTTGCGATGTTAGGTCTTGCGTTCAATCAAATTAAGAGAAAGGGTAGTATATGTAATGCACAAGAAACGCACTCGGTGCGACAGTTCCTGTGAGTTAACTGCCATGCTTCATGAAGCAGCAATTGGAAGTCATCATCATCATCATCTTCTGAGCAGCATGCTTCACTAAAGGGAATGTATTTATTCCACAAGGAATTTCCCTGTTTGTGCATAGAAATACCTTTTTTACCAAATTTGTGCAGTGGAAGATGAAATTTCTGACGAAAAGGTAAATTTACCACAAATTGGCAACACTGGCTGGAATTCCTCTTAAACTGTTCTTGATGCGTTGTCTGACTTCAACAAACAATTATCTCTCTCTCTATCTCTCTCTCTCTCTCTCTTCCTTCCTGTCTCTCCCTATCACTTCCTCTCTTTACCTGTCTCTCTCGTTCTCTCTCTCTCTCTCTCTATCTCTCTCTCTATCTCTCTAACTATCCCTCTCTGTCTCTCTCTCTCTCTTCCTGCCTCTCCCTCTCTCTCCCCGTCACACCCTTTCACTTCCTGTCCCTCCGTGCCTCTTTCAGTCTCTCCCTTTCACTTCCTGTCATTCCCTCTCTCTCTCTCTCTCTCTCTCTTTCTATCTCTATCTCTAACTCTGTCTCTCTAACTATCTCTCTCTCTTTCTGATTCTCTCTCTATCTCTCTCTCCCGCTTATTAACTTTCTCCATTTTCGCACTCCAGGATGGTTTTGCGCCTTGGCGTTCTGGACTGTCCCACTTACTCCATGTTGAAGACCCTTCAGGCCACAGTCAAGTTACGAGTGTGCTTTACACGGCCTGGACTCATGTCGCTGTACAGGACGTGCAAATCTCTTCCAGATGGCATCAAAGCAAGCAGGCTCAAAGATCGCACGCAGAAATTTCCTCTCGAAGGTACTCCAAGCAACTTCATCACCTTTTGCACTTTTTAGGTTCGCATTCAATTTACCGAGGCTCTGTGCTGTAACCCAGGTACGGGACAGTCGATGGAATAGGAAGTCCGCTTGCTACATCAGGCGACGGCGCTTTCACTCAATTGCCCCCTAAGCCCAAAGAAACCGTCGTATGACTAGAATGGTCACCACAGTCCGGATGAACTTGGACGAAACTCATACAGCAGTGACTCGTGTTGTTCGGCCGATTGTATTGAGGAATGTGCGAAGCTGCAGTTTTTTACTGTATTCGACTCTGAGCAATGTCAATAGTGGAAAAGGGCTGGTCCAACGAAAGTGAAACTTCTTGTGCGAAGACCCAATGACCGTCTTTATCGGCACCTGCACCAGGGGAAACGCAGTTCTCAACTTAGTAGACTGGTAAACCTTTCAAGACACCATGGATATCGTTGTACCCTGGTATCCCAAGCCTAACCGTTGACAGGGACACTTTTCCCAAACATGCCCAAAACCAATTGAAATTGTCGCTTAAAAATCCCCCCTAAGTGCTGACTGCTTCCACAAGTCAATCGCAGAACTGATGAAAAAGAAGCCGTTCAAACCATAAATGAATAGTCGACGAACCCGATATTCCATCACCCGTCGAATTTGACCTTCACAGGAATATCGCCTGTACTTGAGGAAACACAAGAGAACCAGGGTCCATCGATCATGTCTAACAGCTTGAAACTTGATCATGGCACGCAGGTATTCGAAAAAAATGTATCCACTTTCAGGACCATCCATCCAAGTTGTCACACTCAATGATCACTGGCATCAATCTCTTCAGATCGCCTGACACCAGCCGCTTACCGCAACAATTGTCTTTTACACTTGACCAAATCAAAACACCGCCGCCGCTGCCGCCGCTTTGCTCCGTGACAGAAACTCACACGTGGCAGCTTCAGCCGCGAGCAGGCCAACTGTCAAACCCCATAATGTCACCGCATGGCATCACCGTTGCGCGATTTGAATTGAAATGAGTTCAATCACTAGATGTCGCAATCCAGCAGCACACACGACAAATGCACTTCCGTCAAATGCAGACTGTCATGCAAATGATCGCTTGTCCACATTCTTAGCCCCCAGTGGACAGCGCCTCGATCTGACAAATGCGCACGCCATTTACAGTCGGACACGTGATTCAATGTCGACAATTACAATTACAAATTGTAACAATTTGCAGAGGTGCATTTGACACTGGTGCGGACCGTCAGTGGCGAGACGTCTTGTCGTAATGAATCGCGAGCTATTCTCTTCCCACTCGGGGCCGACTTAGTCATCGATTTGCAAATGTGCACCGAGTCCGAAAATAAGTGGTTCTATTAATATGCCGTGTGTTGTGTAACCCGTTCGAAAGACTGGGTGCGGAGGAGGCCGCTGCTGAAACTGCATAAAATTATAAGAGATGGGGCTTCAAGCAGAATGCTGGCTCATGCAAATGGGATTTCTAGCAATTGAATTCTTAATTTGATGCTGATGGCGGGTGTTTGTTTTGCGGCTGCAACTTTATCGAGGAACTTTCGGACACCCTCGACATTTCGCGAGGAAATTAAGTCGAGATGGCAGAGATGATCAATGGCTTGGCGATGGTCCTTGGGAATGGGACTGCCGGCGAATCTGTGAAATATTGCACTTTAAATTCCTCGGCCTGAATCATGAAGGCCTGAGTGGTGTTTTGGAGATTGAACAAGGCTGCATGACGGGGAGTCCGCCGGCAATCATCGAGATTCGGTCGTTAACTCTTTCAATTAGACTCTCCATAGCCGGGTGCTCCTGGCTCTTCTCGCAGACGAGGGAGCCATGAAAAGTGCATCGAATCTTAAGCGTTGACCGTTCTAGCTTGATGACGGGGTGAGGACGGCATCAGTCAACGCATGTGTCTGCGATCTTGAGGATCACGAGTTGCTGAAACGCCAGGTTCTTAATTGTCCTTCTATACCGGACCAAAATTCCCCGGCGGACACTCTTATCCGGCGAGCTGCACGACTGCGTCAGACTGTTCGATAAGATCCCCACTACCACGTCTATGCAAGGTGGACAACAACTTCTCGAGCATTCCGACTCGATACCACCGAACTGAAACGGAAGGGACCCCTTTTAGATCGTTGCAAGAGGATCGTGATCGTGCTTCAGCCGCCCATCCCCAGTTTAACGGGCGATGTGAAGGATGGGTGGTACCACGTTTTCTCGATACCACCGTACTGAAACGAGGAAGGGACCCCCTTCAGATCGTTGCGCGACGGAGTGATCGTGCTTCAGCCGCCCATCCCCAGTTGAACGGGCGATGTGAAGGATGAATGGTACCAGGCTTTCGTCTTGCGGTTGAAGCGGTTGTGACGTATCCTCTCTTGGTATTGAGTAAGTCCCAGAGATCTGATTAGTGACCGATTTGATGGCGTCCTATCAGCTAGCACTCAAGTAGAACCACACGCGACAGCCATGGGTGAACATTGACCGGACGAGGGCCACGTAGCAGACGTCCTTGACCGTCGACAAGACAAACTGTCGTAAGACAAACTGATTACTTACCCTCAGCCCTAGCCTAAGCCTTGGAATGGCTTAAAGACGCGCGCGGGCTAAAGTGCAGAGTCTTCTGCGACCTCTTCAAAAAATCCGCGGCACTAAGGGACGACTGCAGCGTTTTTCAAGACGAAGAGGCTATAATACACGAGGCAGCACTAGTGTTCAGAGACCAAAACCTAGCCTGCAAATCGATCACCATTTCCTCTGATAGCCGACCGACAGGCCGCAGCATAAGAAGTTCTGACATCGAAGCTGATTGGCTTGTGCAGCCAGAGAATCGATGTGGCATCTTTGGTGAATTCAGTGAGGCTCTGTTGAATACCAGGGCATACGGGAGTCCAAGGAAATGCAAAGGCGGACGGTCTCGTGAAAAAGGACGGAGATGGTGGGAGTATCTCTAGCCGTTAAGCTCCATGTGGGAAAAAACTAGACGTTTCATCATCTGCTTCGTCGTTTCATCTTCGATGCCCTCGATAGAGCCAGAACTCGGTCAGAGTATTGGAGCAACAGCGGAGGCTCTGTGGCCATCGCTGACCAAAGTCAGATCGGTTCTAATCGCAAGGACATACGCACGGTATTAGAAATCCTTACCGGGCTCTGTGTCTAAGGTACACATGCAATGAGACTAAACATACCGCACAACAGCTTTTGCAGAAGTTGTGGAGATGAACAGAAGAAACAGAATCTATCAACTGCTCTGCTCTGTGAGTGCCCGGGACTAGTTAAGAAAATTTTGCCAAGCTTCTAAGAAAGCACTTCTTCATAGAGCTGGAGGACTTAAACGGCGTTGAACTGAAAAACGTCCTTAGATTCAATCTTATGTGAATCTGGCTGGTTTTAGGACTGCAGCTTGTCTCACTGTAGTTTAACACTCCCTAGCAGGGGTACAATGGACCCAACACATTGACTGAAGTTGGGGCACCGGCAGAAGACACCCAACTATCTACCCAGTCCGAAAGCGCCTCTGGCTCTGGCCAACTACATGTTTGACTATAGACCCGCAGGTATCTGACTACAGTCCTTCGCGCCAGTAGTTGCCCGTGTGCTCGAATAGCTGATTGTCAATACAATGGCGCGCCGCTTCCTGGTTTTCGACTTCTCGCAGCTGATCTTCAAGTTCCAGTCGTCGCACTGTCGCATGAACGAATCAAAGTCACCCTGCGTGAGAGAGGTGACTTATCGTCCTCGACCTTGGACCTGATCTGAAGAAGAGATCTTATGCGTGCGCTTAAGTAAATGTTCGCAAATAAGCAGCAGGAGATTCGAGGCACAATTTTCAACTTGATATATACTCGCTCGCATCGTTGCCTTTCTCGCCGAGGAATCTTCTGCTGGTAAGCTGCTGCTGGCTTCTAGAAAATTCCTTCTCACCAGACGGCGTCAAGGCAACTTTTCCCACTTCCTCTAAGGGTTGTCTAATCGCAGTGATCGCATAAGCGTCATATTGCGTCTGACCACAATTTCCAGACATAATCGAAGTCGCACTGTCTGGGCGCTTGGAACCATTCTTATCAGCAGTTCTCAAGAGCTTGGCAATATGCACGCGATCACCTGGTCATGCCTGCCTTGACTTTTGGCAGGCGTGAGCAGGAATATGAAAAAGAGAACAGTGCAGTCCGCGTCAACGTTGAATGGCGTGTTTTATCATTGCAATTCAATTCAAATGCTCCAGATACTGTGTGGGCCACTCAGACTCAAAAACTGGTCCATTTTACTGCGAGGCAGCAACCTACTTTTGCTGCAATTTCTCTGCGATGGGGAGCCTACATCATTGGCTCTGACCACATCAGTCACCTAATCCGAGCAAAGGCGGGACAGCGGCGAAGTAAGGAAGTGCTCTGCAGTGTCGTCAGGGGGTTTCGTAGCGTTCTTCGCGTCGGCCAAGAGCACTTAGACGTTCGGCGAAGGTGTAGTGTAAGTCGTCCGCAGTTTTTTATGCCAAGGAATAACCAGAATGCCGACGATTTCTTACAGACGGTAGGTAGCAGCGCTTGGTTTGGATGCAGACATCCTGGAGAGTCATGCCACATGGAAGCTGGTTCAGGTCCTGAGAAGTTCTCTCCGGATCCGGAGAGTAATGCCATTTGGAAGCCCCAGCCAAGGACGCTGGTTCAGGTCCTGAGAAGGTCTCTCCGGATCCGGAAAGTAATGCCATTTGGAAGCCCCAGCCAGGGACGCTGGCTCAGGTCCTGAGAAGGTCTCTCCGGATCCGAAGAGTAATGCCATTTGGAAGCCCCAGCCAAGGACGCTGGCTCAGGTCCTGAGAAGTTCTCTCCGGATCCGGAGAGTAATGCCATTTGGAAGCCCCAGCCAAGGACGCAGGTTCAGGTCCTGAGAATGTCTCCACGGATCCTTGTCTAGCATGTTCATCGGCGATCACAATTCATCAACCAGCGACCTGGTACTTCCACTAGACAGACACAAAACAGGGCAACGGCATGGACTTAAATCATCGTTCACAGGACAGGATCTCGAGATAGTTGAGGAAGATACCAGGTATCATTTCAGATATCTTTTACGAGGCAAATAGGATGTCTTCACAGGCGGGAGTGGGGATACTCTCAAGTCCCAGGCTGGCAGGCAGGGTATTGGAGTGGATGCCCTTAGGAGGGAGAGTCGCGATCTTAAGGCTCAAGCCTGAAAGGTCAACTCTGGCTCAAGGGCAGGTACAGGCACTAAATCTAGAGTCAGACCACGTCCCTTTTCTGGATGAAGTTCACGCTGCCCCTGACTAGCTGAGATGGATTCCTATATCGCAATGGGCCACTGATATGCTCGCGCAGGTGTAGATGTGACATGGAAGAGCGTGATGGGGAGGTTGGGTGATCGTCATCAGAACGCGGACGGAGAGGCGTTATTGCCGGACACAAAACAACCGTGAGCTCATATTTATGTTTGAGAATTCAATGACATCTGGCGTGAAATGTAATTTCCCAAGATAACCCTTAACTTCCGATGAGCGCTCCACTGAGACTAATTAATTAACCACTTCAACGACATTTCGAAATCTAAAGCACAGTCAAACAATCCAAACTGGACAGCCTTCGACGGGAAAGTCAACGGCCTCAAAGCGGTAAACAAACGGGGGGCAGAGTACACGACATGCCAACCAGATTATCGCCCAACGTTCCTGACTACCGTTCAAGTTACCCACAAGTGTTGTGCTTTCAAACACGATCAAGTACACCCTACAAATAGCTGCGATCGACGACATTAACTGAGCCGAACCCTCCAAAGTACCAAAATTAAATGACCTACCTTCCTCAAGGCACACACGACACGACAGTCATTTAAAACAGACCACAAAAGATCCAAGAAAAAAATCAAACCCTCTTGCATTATTTACGTAAACACGCACACACCCACAGGCACAGCCACACGAGCGATAGAGACTGAACGAGAGAACAGCGACTAAAATACATGAACTTCCCACCGTGTGAAGCCTAATGGTGGCGGCATATCCACCAGAAACATATCATGTTGCCTGCTCACCCGGTAAGAGGGCAGCGCTTGAGGTGATTACATCAAGACCTTAGTTCGCTTGCAAAACTTCCAGCTGCCAACATCCAACAACTGCTTTTACTTTCGATGGTTATTATGCAATAAGTACACGTTACACATGTTCCGCGGGAACTTTCAAGGGGAATTAGAAATGAATCTATTCAATGGCCGACGCCTGAAGCCTCCCCGGAGAGAGGGAAAAGAAACGCATTTACATGTGAAGATGTTTACGTTTGCCTACAAAATGTCTGCAGGCCAATGGCCAGACTGTTTCTGATTCAATTGCTTCGACGAGGTGTGGAAGTAAATTGATTGAAAACATTCGGCTATTTACTCATTAAAGCGTACGCGTACAGCCTGGGCTCGTAATGCCTGAGCAGCGTGCGAGTGTGCCTGCGATCAGGCAGTGAGATAGTGGGCACATTTTGTTTTCGGTTGTTGCCAACGAGAGCGTTGAGCGGAGAACATAAATTCCTGCGAAAGTGAATTTGTTCTTAGAACGTTACGTCTCCACCAGAAGGCGGTCATTTGTTACGCATTCTTCACGCCGACCGGAGCAGCGTCAGACAACAAAGAAGCGTCGGCATTTGTGGACCGCACAATCACCGTCATCTCATCTTCCCCAGGCCAAGGTCAAGAAATTCGCGGAGTTTTGAATTTCGATGACGAGCGCAAGATTCCCTATGATCCATGAGCGGAAATGGTTTCTGCGTGACTCTTCGGAGGCTGCTGACTCAGTCCTGGGTAGCAACACAGCACACAGCGCAGAGCCCATTTCGCCACAAGGACTTGTGTTCGGCTTACTGTTCAACATTCCAGGAAATCCGGGTCCAGCAGGGAGGTGGAAGGGTTTGTCGTCTTTTCTGGAAGAGAAAGCTCCACCGTTGTAAACACTTCAAGGCATACACATTTGCCTGGCCATTCCGAAGGACGACCTGATCAGGAAATTCAATTTCCTAAAGAAATCTACCATTAAGCTCAGCACCAAGAAGGACTGGAGCAGGGGTAACTGGACCACGGACAAAGCACTTCGAATCCCAGAGCAAACGCACAGCATCGCTCAAGCAGCAAATTAATCTTGACAGGAACTATACCAACTGCGATAATGCCGGACAGGTGTGCCGCTATCTTGGCACTAGACCCGTATATCATCAAATCCATGCTTGTGTGGGAATGCCTACGGAAGCTTAAAGAGCTGATCAGGAGAAACTGGATAAAACTCTGCTGGATACGGGGATAGAAGCCCATGAAATAGCTGACTTCGAAGGAAAGGAAAGGAGCATCGGAAGCTTTTATGGTCGCCGAACCATTCTTCCTCAAGGAACTCAAAACCGAAATGTATGAACATCCGTATCCACACAGGCTTCCCAACGTGGCACTGCACACTCAGGGAGCACACGAGGGAACTCGGAGTATCAGAAGAAGGTCTCTGCAGATCCTGTGTAGAATCTGATGGAATCCCAGAACAGACACTAGCCCACAAAAGGCAAAGACATCTGAGCAAGCATGTCTCGTCAGCTTCCCAGCACGTCGTCTCCACTGGACATGAACCATGCCCTGCTCATGAACATGCCGTGAAAGTCTACTGGAGACAGAAACATACATGGTGTCGGAGGATCTCGATTTTACGACATGGCATGAGCTCTGTTCAAAATGTGGACCCAAGATTTGACGTTTTCCGGTACGTACAAGTAGGAGCGTTAAGAACCACCTCCTCCGAAGCACTAAATTTACTCCTTAACCGGCCAGAGATAGAATTATTTGGCAGACAGGGAGCAGCTAGTACGGCGAGTACGAAAAACATCGATCTGGACATCTGGGAGCTGGGGTCCATTCCAAGGATCTGAACATCCAGCTTTCCCTAGAACCAGCAAAAGTCTGATCGCCAGACGCTAGACGGTCCACTACGAATCTTCGCAGATGGCTCCAAGATGAATGCACGTGTGGGGGCTGGTGTCTACTCCAAGGATCTGGAAAGCCAGCTTTCCCTACGTCTTCCAAATCACTGTAGCGTCTTTCAGGCTGCAACAATAGCGCTTAAGGAAGCTCTGTCAAGGCTAAAAAACAGTGTAATATCAAGCACAGATATTGTCATCTATTCCGACAGCCAGGCAGCGATCAAATCTCTGGACTCTGTCACTTTCAACTCCAAGACTTCCCTTAATTGCCGCCTATCTCTTGACGAGATGGCCAGGGATTTCAACATCCATCTCCGGGACACTGCGCCAGTCCAGAGAATTGCGAAGCGGACGAACTCGCTAGAAAGGGTACACATTCTGCACTCATTCCGGGTGGAGACCCACCCTCCATGCCTATCGCTGCTACAGCTAGAATCGCTTGCTCAAGCAAACTACGGATGGACATCAGGCACAGGATGCCTCATTACCAAACAACTCTGGCCTTTGATCGACCCCAAACTATCGCTTAGCTTGATCAGATTAAACAGGCCAACTGTCAGATCTCTCATTGGCGTTCTAACAGGGTATTGTGCCATCGGAACTCACGCTGATTATAAGGTTGCTCAGTTCAGTCAGATTGTCAAAGAAGTTGTCTAAGAGAGCAAGCAGGTGTTCAATGGTTTTTTCACGTCATGCAGCTTCTGCAGAAATCATGGTAGGGACGGCCCAGGATCCCTACAGTCTCAAGGACGTCCTAAGATACCTCAACGCCACCAATTGTTAAGAAGATAGTCAAAAGAGACAGATGAAAATGACAATCCTCTCTAAGACAATGGAGCACAGAAATGTCGACGAGGAGTCAAGCCCAAAGTGGCAGCACAAAGGACCTTAATGGTCCAAGTGGAGAATAAGCCTGCCAGTCACCCCTCCTCACTCGAAGAGGTTAAAACGCTGTCTACAAGTGTCCACCTATACCGACGTCTTGGACATAGCGTCAATATGGGCAGCTCCTACTTTGCGAAAGACTTTCTCCCGCAGTGCATGCCATCAATGGAACCACATCGGAGATAAAACGAACGATCACCCCTGTCAATCGCTGTGTGTTTGTGCTCGGAAGGTAACGCCGGAATAAAGCCCTCGCTTGAAGGACCAATACTGTAAGACCTTGATGGTACCACTTTATCGAAGGAAACAAGCCTCCAGCCGATGCATTCTTGGCGCACAGCTGTCGCCGATGCAGTGATAGTCTGTAAGCACGTGGTTGGTATGATGCCCGCCAACAATTGGCCCGTAAAACAGAAACGACCTCGCTTCCGCGGCAAATTTTATCAACCCGGAAAATACAGAGAATCATCTGAGTCTGAGCGCAGAATACGAAATTAGCTGAGCTTGGAATCTATCCTCGGCAACACCACTTTTCAAGGTGATCTAGATGTGATCGTTTGATTCTCTCAAAATCAAAACAAAACCCTCAAACTTATCACTCTCTCTCTCTCTCTCTCTCTCTCTCTGCACCATCGTACTCCCTCTCTCAGTCTCTCTCATTCTCTCTCCACTTGGACTTAATTTCTTTCAGTTACCTCATCCGCACCACCTCCACGCACGCTTATTCAAATCCCTCGCGACTGTTTGCTATTCCCGGCCACACGAGACCGCATCTATTGCCAAAAAATGATTGACTATTATTCAGATCACAGAGCACTGTTGGAATTCCACAAAGTTGCAGAAAAACAGAAACACAAGTTGTCAGCGAGACAGTGAATTGATTTGTCAACATCAGCTTCTGTCGAATCAATCATTTGGCAGATGTGCGTTCGCATGGAATGCCAGACATTCCGCTCGCCGCATAAGTTATTCACGGCACATGACGCCGGACATCTGCAAGACGCTCCCTCCAAGCACGAACCACGAGGCTGGCAATTGGAATCCGGCGAGAAAGTGCGGAGAGTTTTCTCTCATCTGCCGTTCAGATGTCAATTAAGACGAGCGTGTAAATTGAAAACCCCAACAGCCCGCACAAGCGCACACATCGGGAGTTATGCAACCCGATGAATAAATTCGGAATCGACCTCAGCACCGCCGCGCCGGTACAACATCTGAGCCAGAGTCTTCATCAAACGATGAAGATGACGGCGGCAGTGCGGTCGGCCAATGATGGAGATGACCTTTTGGAGGATGAACCATTCCGACGCAAGCACTCTTGTGGTATGTAAATTAGAGGGAACCTCATGCGGCTTGAGTACTTCGGTTTGATCTTGCGAGCCTTGCACAATGGGATCCAGCACGGCTTGGCTTTGGCAGTTTGACAACACGTACCGAGCAACCGACGACCGCTTCAAGGCGAAAGCGTGCTATATTCGCTTCTGGAATCATGCTGCATTCCCCACTTCAACGCAGACCACAGACCAATCTCAGCCGAATGAGACTAATCTAGTTTCGAGTGGGGCTAGTGACTTGGCTTCGATCTGCGACTTGTGAAGTGTGACGGCGGGTACGCTCCTCGAGCTCGGCGTCCGCGAATCGTGTCAGTGACACGATATGTTTTCCACTAATTAACGAGAGGAGTGTAACACTGTCACTGCGCGCAGAGAGGCTACAACCACACCGAAGGTTGACGATCTCGTTTGGCCCGTTTTTGGGCACTGACAGAGTGCGATTGGCCCGGTTGACCACGAGCTTACCACGAGTGATTTCGACGCAATTGATGTCAAAGAGACAGCGAGTGCGTGGTGCTTTACTCGTATTGTGATTTGGGTACGTACGTGGGTACGTCGGTACGTGGGGTGCTCATCAATGATCGAGGCCTGTTTGTCACGGCTTTTGGCAAGTGCGAGTGCGTTCACCGCCGCCGCCGCTCAAAAGAACTGCGATCGCGTCGCGATTGTCGAAAGATATCATTACCATATCAATTATGTAATTAATCAATTACGGATTGGTGAAATTGTTTTGCATGCAGCCTTGAGTGGACGTCATTCAAGACATCAGCCGTTTCTTTTGTCCGTTGTGCGGGTTGCAGTGACGTCTGTGAGGCTTCGTCGGTCACTTGGTGCCATTGATGGGTGGCATTTGAGAAAGTTATTGTGCTTCGGTGGACATGTGTGACTGGAGGGAACTGGGTTAAGGAGATCGTAAACGCGGGACACGGGATGATGAGCATTTCATTGCTGCTTCGCCAACAAATGTCATCAGCACTCATCTGCTGCTTAAAGGGTGTGTGAGTGGGGTTATGCGCATTGATGCCGGAGTGGAGGCCGTCCCAGTATCATTCCATGGACACTGCACATACTCGTAAGCAGGCTGATGGGGCTGTGAATACAACTGTGCCATTTTCAACAAGCACGTCATGTCTTTGGAATTTTGCGCCTCTGCGGTTGAGCACCAAATTTAATGTCAAGCACAGCAACCGCTTGATATGAGTGCGGTCCAATTTTGAAACGCTGAGCGGCTTGAAGGAGGAGCAGACGTTATTCCTTGAGAGTGTGTAGGACAGGAGAGTGTAGCAAAACGGAAGGCAATCACTCCTCTAGCGCATTGTTTTCGAAGCCGTTTCGGTCTCCATTTCTGAGAGACCGATAGCACACACACAACACGAGTGGTTGCTGATAAGCTAGGCAATGGTCCTCTACGGTCTGTGGCGCCAACAATATTATAAAATCGGGTTTCAACTCGGAGCAGAAAGGCCCTTAATGCATTAGTGACGGTTCTGGAAGAATTTCAAGAGTAACTGGTCGCTTCCGTTGAGGAATGCTGCCATCTGTTGAGTGCCCATTCCCTTCTTATTCTTTCCCGGGATGGACCTGGCCCTTAACCAAAACGCCTCTCCAGCCAGCAAGATCTTTCGCAAGCTGCATCCAGTTGGTGTGTGTCCTTCTCCACTTGTGTTCGCCATCTCGTTCCAGCACGTCCTCTGTTGCGTTGTCCCAATGGCCCGGAATCGAAGACTCTTTGGGGCAGGAGGTGTGGTGTCCATCCACTCCACATGGCCTAGCTTTGGATCCGAAGCCGCTTAACTAGGTACATGCCGCTGCACAGCCTGTACAGTTTCGTGGTTGAATCTTCTCCTCCAGACGCCAACGACGCAAACATGACCAAAGATCTTTCCTCTCAAATCGACCAAGAGCTTCTTCATCCGCTCTCAGTAGCATCCATGTGTCTGAGCCGTAGATCAGAACAGGGATGATCAGAGTGCTGTCTAGCTCGGTGTTTCGAGAGATGGCTGTGACACTCGATTGCCTCTTGAGCCCAAAGACACAGCGATTGGGGAGAGTATTTCTGATCTCTGTGCTGGTGTTACTGGCCCTGTTCACTGCGGAGCCGAGGTAGACGAAGTCCTTGATCACCTCACAGTTTCTGTTGCCCGTGATGACGTGCATGTACTTTGTTTTGCGCTGATTTACTGCCAGACCCATTTTGGCAGGTTCCGCTTCAGTGCCAGCAAACGCCTCATTGACGGATCGATGTGTTCGTTTAATCACGTCAATGTCGTCCGCGTAAGGAGTCAGTTGAACGGACTTTCGGAAGATCGAGTGTTGCTGTGATGATGGTGTGATGATGTGTGCTTAATGATGTGGAAGAAGTCACATGACAGCGCGTCGACTTGTCTTAAACCATTTCTGACCTTGAAGGTTCGGTGAGTTCGTTGCCGACCTTGATGGAGCAGCGACAGTTGCCATCGGACACATCAGCACCATTTGAAGAGTTTGGCAGGAATGTCGAAACTTTGATGACGAATACAATTAAGGGGGCGTGTACTATTGGAGAAGTGTGAACAACTCGGCCTGCACTGTAGGGACAGGTTCTGCAGTTGCGAGTACTCGTACAGGGTCAGTAAGTTAGAATAAAGAACTGCTTTCAAAAGTAAACAAAATTTAATAATTTTTGTTATCAACCAATGTTTTGCACAAGTGCTTGTTGGTTGTGGCAAATGTTGACCCTACACCCCGGGCGGAGCATAAGCATGTGATTGGTGAAGTAGTAAGCGACATGACACGAAAGGCATGCACACCTTGAATTAAAAAAACCACCACCTGAACTGTTATCTGACAATGGACAAGAACTGTAAATCATAACCAGTCCACAGAGGAGGTCGTGGATACTGTGCCTCGGTACTTTAGTCTTTGGAAGAACGTCTCCATGTGTCTGTCAGATTAACTGGAGACCTGGTGAAGGCCTGAGCTCCATCGGAACTAAGACTTCCATCTGATGAACATTCAGTGCATTTGTTTGAAATGAAAACCAACGAATTTGAGGTGAGCTTACATCCTGACAACTATTTCGGAGACAAAAAGTCGCTTAACTCATTGGCAAGAGGTTGGAATGTCTCCTCCTCAAGTACATCGAACTTGAAAGGAATCTGTACCTAGCCATGAATTCTGATCACATTAGACCCAAACAACATTTCTAACATTGTCTGCAAAGTAGGTGACCCATTTCAATGCGCCAACTAGCGAGAGATAACTGTCTTAAGCATCGCCGATAAGATCTTCTCCCTCATTCTGTGTGAGCGCCTGGAACCGTTCGTGGATAACCTTCAGGTCGGGGAAGTCCACCATCGACCTGGAAATCACCCAAGAGAAATGTAGGTCGACACCTACCATCTATTCTGTCGCAGACAGCGTGCATAGAGACGAGCTACACAACGCCTTGTATAGTCTTGTCATTCCTACCAAACTCGTCAAGTTGTGCTGTATGAGGACCTTCAACGTCAGAAGAAAGATTTGGAGAAGGCGGCGCTCTGTCGTGTGACTTCTTCAACATACTTCCTGAGACATAATTCCTGAGGAGGACGATTTTCGAAAAGTCCGTACAATTTCTAGGGACATTGACATGAAGGATCAAACACTGGGAACACTAGGCTCAGCGGCGAACAAGGACAAAAAGAGGTATATGCTGTCTTCAGGGAAGGACACTTGACCACACAGTCACCACAGGCAGGTATGCTTTTGAGGTAGTCAAGGAATTGGTTTAGCTCGGCTCCCAGGTATAAACAGTACCCGAGGTTAAACGCAGAAACGTTGTTTCTTTTGGCTCAAGAGGCAATTGAGGAGTAGAGCACTCTCTCGCAGGATTAAGCTGACTTTGTCTAGTCTGCTTCGTGGCACGGAGACATGGACAATCTCAAGAGCATTTGAGGAACCTGCTGCTATTTTCGAGCGAAAAGTTCTGCGTTCAATCTTTGGTCCTTTTGGCGTTGTTTGTATGTGGAAAAGAATGTTGTTCCACGAACTGTGCGGCAACGGATCCCACACCTAAGGTGGCTAGACCATGTACAGCGCATGGACAACACTGCTCCAGCTCAAGGAATCTTCCACTCTTCACCACTGGAACAACATAATGGAGGACGCATTGCCTTAAAGCATGCATAGCGTCCTAAATATACCCGAGCTAAGAATACAAGGCCCTGCAAACCTGAAGTCTGTGCAAACACCCCTCCGCCACACACAGCGCAGAAAATCTGCACAGACATTAGTCTGCATCTTTTCGTCACGGTCCTCGGGTCGGACAAATGACAGATGACAGCCATAATAATTGCATGGAAAAAAAAAGAAGAGAGACCAAAGAAAAATAAAGAATTTGGTCCAAGGAGTGTTGCAACAACGACGATACAGACACGTCGCTGCAGGCTTTGCAAAATTCAAACAATTTTGAATTCACGCAGACGGTCGTTGCAAACATGCGACATGAATGCACAGACGGTCTGCGCAGTCATGTGCCCAACAACAAAATATAGTGATCTGCAGCGACGTGTCTGTGTCGTGTCTGGGCCCTATTACCAGTACTATGAAGGAATCCAGACTAGGCTTGCGTAGTCCACCAACGAACTAGTTCAAAAAACGGATTTGAGCTAAGCATAGCGCTTTCTGAACTGAACTAAAATTCACAATCCTAATCCAGACGGTTTACACATGCTTTAAGGAATTGTGGTGCATGCACGCAAGGGCATTGTGGTCTACTTGATCAATCCGTTGCAAAACGTCAATCAGAGTCAATTGTGGCGGTAACGTGATATTGTTGTATTTGAAGTAAGGGGTGAGTGGGTTGCTTCATTCGCTAACAAGATTTTAACAAAGTTTAACCCGCCCACGCGATTTCGTTGCTCCGCTAGTGTATGTCAACAACTGCCAGGCAGGAGCCTGGAGCTAAGTTAATTGTAATTTTAAAATCGGGGCGCATGCTGCCCGCGTACCTATAAACAAAACAAATTCCAATACCCAAAGTGACATAGTACCAAATTTGCCCTTTGATTTTTTAAAAGCTATAGGAAAGTTTTTCAAAAAAAAAAACACATAAAATTCAGAAAAATGCATGAAATCTTTATTTGAATCGCTAGAACGGTCTATATAATTTAATGTTTAAAGATTATTTCATGCAAATGTTGACCTTGACTGCGTCTCAAATGGTCCATCCGCTTAGTTCAATTTTGGCATACTCTCTAAAACATTTCGGCCGGTATCTCACGAATGCTTCAATGTTGTCTTCCAATGTGTCAATTGAAGCGGGCTTGTCTGTATAGACATGAGCTTTAACATAGCCCCACAAAAATAGTCTAAAGGCGTTAAATCGCACGATCTATGCGGCCAATTGACCGGTCCCGAACGTGAAATAAAATGTTCACCGAACTCGCCTCTCAATAAGTCCATTGTTGCGCGTGCTGTGTGGCATGTGGCACCGTCTTTTTGAAACCACATGTCATGCAAGTCAAGCTCTTGCATTTTGGGCAAAAAAAAGTTGGATATCATCTCACGGTAACGCTCACCATTCACAGTTACGTTACGATTCACATCATCTTTGAAGAAGTACGCTCCAATGATGCCACCAGCCCATAAACCGCACCAAACTGTGACTTTTTCTGGATGCATTGGTAGCTCTTCTGGCTGACATTCACTCCAAAATCGACAAGTCTGCGTATTTACGTACCCATTGAGCCAAAAATTAGCTTCGTCGCTGAACACATGTGATGTTGCGATGAACTTTCTTAACAGCGCACGCATTTTGAAAATAAAATTCAATAATTTGCAAGCGTTGTTCGTTTGTAAGACAATTCATGGTTTGACAGTGAAACAAAACACGAAACGTGCGTCAGCTGCTTAAACCAGTGTTGCCAAAAAGATAATAGCTAAAAAATCACCCTTTATAAGCGACATTATGCCAAGTGTAAATATTCGGCCTAATGACACTTTCAAAAGCATCATTGTGCCAAAGTTTTCCATTTTGCACAATGTCTTTGACACAATGTCACGGCTGACACAATGTCACGGCACCATTTTGACAGTATCCTCGGCTACGTTGTCTTAAGACATTTGGCATTTCCCACCTAGCAAGACACCTTCTAGGATGTCATTGCCAACGAAACTCATTGAAGGATCTGTCCAACGCCACATTCCATGGATCGTAAATACCACCTCCAAATGTGAAACGAACAGAAGATAAGTGCCAACCAAGTGATAGAACAAAAGACCACGGCATGCCAATAAATTAGACCCAAACCGATTGTAAATATTGACATTTTATACAAGTTTTGACATCACAGCTCCGGAGGACTGCGCACTTCGCCTCCAATCCAAGTCGAATGTGAATCACAGAGTGAGTAAGTGCATAATTCCGTGAAGGCATTTTTATGAAAACGAACGCGTTGGCTTTTCTACACGAACTGACTTTATTAGCGAGTGCCAGCACGCTTGTTTGTGATGCACATCTTATTATGGCCACAATAGCCTACTTATGTACTTTGTCACACGGCAAACAGTTATGTGCGTTGTTTGCCTTCAGCTGGAGATGAACCGCCATATCTTTGAGCAGTTGTGCGAATAATTTCAGAAATCATAAAACACTCTCGAAGAATGCCTAATGAGAAAATCATAACAATTCGCAGTGCCGACAGTCACTCTAGCACTTATTCGATTTTATCAGCATTTTTTTGTTTTGTTTTGCAACAATTTCTCTCGCAAAATGATGCCGGTGCTCGGGTGCTTATGCAACAGAAGACCTGCCGACAGTTCCTGTGCGGAATTTCATTGTGAAACAACTAAAATTGTATGACCCTCAGGGCTTAGCTTTCTATTCAACGCTCTTATTTGTTCGAACATTTGTCGGTAAGTTCAATACGCCATGGCGCTGTAAAACCTGTTTCCTCCTTCACTACACTACGCTCCCCTGAGCCCTCGCTTGGTTTAGGATTGCATCCAGGACCTCAAAATCGAAGTAAAATATTAGGCCTTTCGAACAATGCACTTGTACTCCTCACTACGCTAACGCCGCGTCTTCTTAAAAGGATCCAATCGAACACGATAACACTTGAGAGGAATATTCCTGAGAGCTCAACCGCTCAGAACCCACGCGATATGGTTCCGCATTTTTTATTTTGTTTAATTGATCGGATGTGCTCTGGCGCAGTTGGAAGCTCAAATTTTTGATGGCTCGGTCCAATATTGGCGTCGTTATTTCGGCACTACGGTCTCCCATGTTGACCTCGAGCCTCCAAAGTGGTTGGCTTATTAGCGTGGACAAAGCAAATGATATAGTAGCAGAGTCGAAAGTGGATCTTGGTGATTTTTTGGCCAAAATCCGGATAAGTCGAAGGCCTTGGTGATATTTTGGCCATAATTCGGATCTTCGGTTAATGAAAAAATGTCCACCGCCCAATGGCAGAACACAGGCGTTGTCTACGGTCGTCCAGCTTAAATTTTCCCGTCAGGACATTCTTATACGGAAGTAAGCCCAAGCCCATGACTAAAACCGGGTTAATTCGCTGGGCCTGGCCAAGTCGGTCTAAGTCTTCTTTGAGAGATATAGTCGAGCCCATGATGGGGGATGAACAGTACGTCTTTCGTCCCGGTAGAAGTACAACCGACCAGCTTCACACTCTCAGAATGGTACTTGAGAAGTCTTGGGAGTATGCCAAGCCCATCTACAGATTTGGAAAAGGCATATGACCGAGTCCCTCGAGGAAACTCTGGAGGTTGATGGTCCTCGTCTGAGGGCTCTCTATACACAAACTGTGGCAGCTGTGTTCGGGTTAACGGTTCGGGTTAAATCAACACCATTCACCGTGAGAGTTGGGCTTCGCCAAGGGTGCGTCTTGTCACCACTCCCTTTCATTGCATACATGGACTGGATGCTGCAGCGCAGCCGAGGCAAGGAATGTTTCACATTGGGAGAGTTGAGGGTAAGTCATCTTCTTTTTGCAGATGACTTAGTGATCCTCACATCTTCAGAGACGGAACTGCAGCGCGCACTCTATAGGTTCGTGCTGATGCTGGAATGATGGTCAACCTGGACAAATCGAAGGTTATGGTCATCTCCAGAATGCCTGTTCAATGCACTCCACAGGTCAGTGGAGTCCCATTGAAGCAGGTGGAGAAGTTTAAGTATCTCGGGGTCTTTTTCACGAGTGATGGAAGGAGTAATGCTGAGCTATCCTGTAGGATTAGTCAAGCTGGGTCCATCTAGAAATACCTTGGTAAATCTGTAATCAGAAACGCCGAGGTTGGTGTCTGAGTCAAGTTAGCGGTTTTCGACTCAGCATTTGTTTCAACTTCAACATTGGCGGAGGATCGAGTTGCTGGAGATCTCTCGCGACTCCTTTAGAGGAGCATGCGGGTCAGAAGATGATGTTGATGATGATGAGCCTTTCTCGATAGTAGCCGCTACGGCGGCGGTTATCCTTTTATTTTGCCCCAACGTCTGCTTGGTGGCTTAGGGTCTATAAAAGGGTAGTCATGTTCTAACTTTCCCGTGGTGCAACGAATTACCTGCACCAGCCTGACGCCCTAGATCCCACTGACTTCGAATTTCGGTAATATTTTTTAAAAATAATTTCTGCGTAGTCGGCGAGCAAGTCATAAGCTTTACTGACCTCTTTGGTAACCATTGACTGTTGCTAAAGCATAACAATTCGAAAAACTATTATTGATGTCGTTCATGGTCGCCCTTTATATGAACTAATGTGATTATAGAACTCGACGGCACTGAAGACACTGCTGGGACCGTGTCTGACTTGTAAAAACCCTTGACCATTAAAAAGGATGAATTCTGGGTAATCCAGGCACAGTTTCCTCCGGGCAAGGCTTTAGTGTTGGCCACCGAACATTGATTCCTTGAAGGCAGCCCATACACAACATACTTGTGCCGGTGGGCTGAAGTGTGTCCCGCTTTCCTACAAAATCGAATTCTGATTACTGTAGTCTGACTACCATTGATAGTGTAGGGTGACAGTAAGATGTTTTCATTTTTCCTGAATTTTACAGGAATTTATGTGCCATCTGGACATGATTACTGATTGAAGTGTGAAACACGCACGAGACAAAGGCTGATTTCGAAGCGCATACTGCTGTCACGACTCATGTTTCTCTCCACTAAAACGAATTTTACGAGTGTTGCATTAAGCATCACCGATCTACAAGAGCGAACAAGTGTGCTGTGTGTGGTCGGCTTTACACAGAGAACGTGTCTTCGGTTGTATCATCATGACACAGCATTTCAAATTTAGAAATGAAACCGGAAGCGTTTGTTGGTTAAGATCAAGGCTCGTCTGTCCTTGATCACATTTTCTTAAACATCACTTCACACCACAATCTCCACTTAAGCGGAACACGGCGAAGATAAGATACGAACACGGAGGAAACGAACGATCTCATTATTCTCAAAGCTGTCGTGTACACATCACAATGGACCATAAGCGGGTGTATGCCAAGGAAGCAGTCACTCCCCGCATGTGAGGCATACGGTACCAATCCTTCGGTTTCAATTAAAGGCGGATGCGTCAATGCAATTTAGATTGATCAACAAAGAACTCAAGTGATTGGAATTAAGTTGAAGAGACATGCCATGCCGTACGTGTCGCCGTCAGTTACAATGCCGTCATTCCAAGACTTATCCGAAGTTCATCTAAAAAAAGAAACAAACATGAACTGAAACGCGGGAACCTTGCATACCAATTGTCGAACTCAGCTCGGTTCCCCCACTGCCGGGCCGCCATCAGCAGGTGACCGACACCACTCACTCACTCAATTAAACGGCCATCAAAGTGTGCTCCATATTGGCGGGGTTCTCCGCCATCGGATACCCTCCAAATCGATCGAAGCCCCGATTTAAATGCCTACGTCCGATCACCGATACCAGCAGACTAGCAACAGCACAGCAGCAGCAACAGCAGCTGATTCCACCGAAGGCCACGCTCGGCTTGAAGCACTCTGAACGATTTCTTGACAACCGCAGCACCAGCAGTGATGACTTACTAACGAGTAACGAGAGAGGTTGTTGCACGATTGATTTACTCACTTGTGCCTCGTCGTGGCTCGGCTTACTTCGTCTTCATCGCGCCTGTCAATGGGGATGCTGCAGCGGCTAATGAGTCAACAGCAAGTGCTGCAGAAGCAAGTAGCAATTTCTATTTCGAAGCTAATTAGACCGGCGCTTGTGTCGCTGGCGATGGCGGTCCGACTGAGGTCAGTCGTCGGCGATGATTTTGCCAAGTTTAACCCAAGCACTGACAAAATGGCCCGCAAATTGGTGGCCGCGGACAAAGAAGCGTCTTGATTAAGTCGCGCGCGCGCTCCCCTGCCGGAGATAGAAAATGTAAACAATCCATGAATATGGTGATCAGATACGGATGAGCGGCCTTGGCCAGCTGGAACTTGAAAATGTCATGCGCATAGTGAATTGATTGAAGCGTGAGCATCGATGTGAGGGAGGGGGCAGCGGTGGGGGTGGCGACGTTGGAGGAGAATTTGGAGCAGTTTAGTCGGCACGGCGTCGGCCTTGTGAGTTTAGTTCGCCGTAGGAGATTGAACTCGGAGTTGAGTCTCAGCTTGTGGTGTTGTGTGGCATTTGGAAAGAGCTGTGGCAATGTCATCCCGAGTGAATCTGCGTGGTTTGGCAAGCTGGTGAAACGCGTCCGAGTTTTGGCACACTTTCTTGATTTGGTTTTTGTTCACGGCGTGAAAGCGATTGTGTCCTTTTGCGGTGAGGGTCAAAAGAGAGCGGAAGCTGCTTCGCATACGGGCAGCATCCTTGAACTGACACCTTCCATCGAAATCCGATCAATCGATCAAGCTTTCGCTTGTGCATGCTTGATGACTGTTGCGATACATCGCGGAATACGACTAGTGCATTATGTCAAGGAAGTGAGTGGAGGCACGCAAGTCTTGGGGGTTCTGAGGTCGAGGGAAGGCAGGTCCCTGATTTTCTGACGGCAGCTGAACCTTTCAGTATTATTAGGTGCGAAGATGTGACTCCGGCACACGCGTCAACATAAATCGTTAGTTTTGATCGCGGACACGTCACCAGGGACTCAAGCTTCTTGAAGCTTTCGCCGGAGGCTTTGGAGCTTTCGCATCATCAACTGTCAAAGTAACCAATCATATCCAGCTGTCTAAGTATTTACGAAGGTTTGCCATCGATTCATCGATCGCCGAGCGTGCTAAGAACAGTAACCGGTTCAGTTGCAGTATGGTCAGTGGCCATAATGGCCTCAATGGGGAGTCAATTCGAACTCTTTTAGACATTAAGCCACCGACAAGACAAAGATTGGTGGGAAATGAAGAGGGCTTCCGGAGGTAAAGAGGGCCGCCGTGCTAAACCTGACACATGGCCAGAGAGTCAAGTCGGGTTATTTCGTGGTTGCACTCGGGACTACATGCGTAAAAGATTGTGTTGGCAAAATAATTGAGCCGGACCATAGACAACGATGTGAGATCGCGAATTTGATGTTGGAAATATTTGTAGCGGCCGTGGCGTTGTGGTTTGTGCGAGGTCGACGGGTCCCACTTGCTTCGATTCCCAGTACGAGTAAAGTGGCACCTCCTCTTTCCCGTCACTGACAATGCTCAAAGAGTAAACCTCTCCAACGAAACCTCTCTAGAAAAAGCTTCTGAAATTGGGCGTTCGGAGTCGGCGTAAGACTGTAGGTCCCTTCCACTCGTGAGAGAACAATAGCACGCGCAACATGAGTGGTTGCAGAGACACTATTTCCTGGCCGTCTACGGGATGTAGCGGCGTGATTATAATATTGACTGGATATCAATCGCAGTTTTGAAGAGAGCACAATCAACAAGCGTGCGACAAAACATCAGTGCACCTAACAGGATGGATAGCTTGGTGCGGTTTACTGCTTTACGGACTCTATTTCTTTCGACATTAGGAGCTAGACACTGTTACCGTCAATGGTCTCAGGTGTTGACCGGAATGTCTGTGGCCGCGCCTGGACAACTTTTTCCCAGCTGTCCGTCCAACTAGACAGCGACGGTCCATGCTGTACAAGCAACGCAGCGATCGAAATTACGACGGGTTTCTTGGAATATTGGTCCGACTCCAGTGACTGGTCTGGAGTCACTTTTGACTTAGATCTATCCCAGCTATGTTTCCAACGAGACAGCGACGCTCTATGCCGTACAAGCAACGCAGCGATCGAAATTACGACGGGTTTCTTGGAATATTGGTCAGACTCTTCTCCTTACTGTGTCCATACAAAACTTTACACTTTTGCAGCGACTTCTGGGTTTCGATATATACCACCCACACCTGCTCGGATACTTCGTCTGATTTCCACAGGGTCACTACTGTTATTTAATTCTTTGACGTAAACAACTCACCATTTCATTAAGTCCAAGACTTTACTCGGCCGTATCCGAACATAAGGCCTTGTGTTTAGTGCCACTTTTGTTTTCAGTGTCCGCACATATTGCTTCGGTCTCCTACCAACACACAAAGACTGACAGCGCATAGCGTACTCAAAAAGGCACTCAGTTGTCGCCATTGTCAAATTGGCTTTCCTAAAACAACGTCCAAAAAAGTCGCTAAAATCGAAAAAGGTATGCTTACGGTCATGAAACAGCTGATTTTGTACGCTTTGTTTGAAGTGCGCTGATAATTTTCCTACCTAGGTGTCAGCCGCCATTTTTTGAGTAGTTTTTGTGGTGCGAACGGGAGAGCTGTCCATTTTATGACTCTTCCATTGCCTGTTGTAACTGCCACACATCATTTCTGCACCTGTCCTCTCCTCTATCGTAGTCTTTCTTTGTTCTCCAGAAAATTCGGGTTTCCTCTCTTTTTATGCTCGCAGTCGTCTATCCTCCCGGGCCTGCTGCGTGCGCATGTTTGCACCTGTCGCCAACCAGTGGTCGTACAAAGAGAACAGCAAGAAGAAAAACTCCACACATCAGTAGCAGGGTCTCTGCTTTTCACACAATCTCTATTCAATTCAACATAATGACCAAAATAAGGTTTTAAATCTCGACGGAAATGTAACAGTGTGCAAGAATAAATGTCTCTCACATGCAATTCAATTATCACTTCCTTCCGAGTGAAGACCGTCCATCCGCATAACAACTTGAACAGATTACAATTGAACGATACGTGTAAAAATTCCACCGTTTTTTTTTAAATCTTCTGACCAGATTCCGTGGTTGTTTTTGATACTAAATGCTGTTTGTTAAACTTACACCGCAGTTGTTGTTGAAATAAATTTAAAAAAATAAAATGTTTGTCCCTCGGGTGCGTAGGGAACCTAAAGTTTTATGACCTCTCAGAACCGCCAAATTTGAGAAGCTTTTTCTAGACAGTTTTAGTCAGTGACTAGAAAAATGTGGCGCCATGGCAATTGTTTGTTGGGGAAATTACTGGCACAAGTTCATAGATTATATAAGCACGACAATAGGTATCAAAAGGGGATCAAGTTCCAACACTGCTGCTCATTAAGACCCCTTTTAGTCTGTAAAAGTTTATAAATGATGCCCTACTAGTTACTTCTCATTGAATTTACTTATTTAGTAGTTGATGCACGTGACTTTTGAATGTCTCAAGGTCGACAAACTTCTTACCGAATAGTCATGTCATCCCTGTCTTAACCAACAAAAACCTTAAAAATCAAACAAAAGTCGGCACTATGTTTTCTAGGGCTTGGGAGACGTCGCCTAAACCTCCTGGCCACTACGCCACGACAACCACGTGCAGGGACACGTACCTCTTTTTTATTTATAAGTGCGTTGAAAATCCCTACCAACGTGTGTTCGCACGTTGACGTCACGTGTCGCAACACTAATTTCCCCAGCTCCTCCCAATATCTTGCGTAAAAGCTCAATCCCACTGAGCAACTGAAATTCGACTTAAATTTATTTCCGAGGATCAGAGATAGCTTCTGACGCCAGCAGATAATCAAATGTCTGTATTAACCCGTCCAAATGTGTAGACAAATTAATTATTCAAGATTGGTTCGAATCCAAATCGGATTTCTGGTCTTGTGACTTATTGTCTACCTCAAACGGCACACAACCCACGCAATCTTAACTTGTGCCCATTTTTTTTCTCCGAGTTGATCTATGGTGACTTTTGCAGCATCCACTTGAATGTGCCTCTTTCTTCTAAGAGCAACTTCGGTTTTCGCATTGGCATCCGGTGACTCGCTGAAGCTGCAATCGTTGCCAGGCGCAAGCGAATACTTGCCTTTTAACAGCCTGAAAATGCAAATTGAATTGCTGATGGAGGATATCGAATTATTTTAAGATTTCGTCCACTTTATGTGAACATCTGATCGTGCTTGTGTGCACGTTCATAAGCAGAAGTTCAGTGACGTTAAAAGTGACTTCTAACATTCGAGTGTATTTTTAGACTAGAACGACGAGTTTGAGTACTTTATGGCGATACGCCTTGATTGCGGGATTTGTTGTTGAGCCCGGTGAACACATCTGGGGAGTCGACTGGTGAAAGTAAGGTTTTTTTTTATTGTGCTCAATCGTGTGTATTGAATAATTTTCATATAATTTCATACAGATTTTAAAGTCGATTTGAACGCGTCCATTTCATCCATTTCATGACCATAAGTGAGAGTTGAAACAAATGCTAAGTCGAAAACCGCTAACTTGGCTCTGATTACAGATCTACCAAGCTGTTTCAAGATGGACCCAGCTTGACCAATCCTACAGGAAAGCTCGGCATTACACCTCCCATCACTCGAGATACTTAAACTCCTCCACCTGCTTCAGTGGGACTCCACTGACCTGTAGAGTGCATTGAACGGTCGTTCTGGAGATGACCATAACCTCCGATTTGTCCACGTTGACCTTCATTCCAGCATCAGCACAAACCTATCGAGTGCGCGCTGGTGTTCCGTTTGGGAAGATGTAAGGATCACTGACTGCCCCTTAACTCTCCCAATGCGAAACATTCCTTGCCTCGGCTGCCCTGCAACATCCAGTCCATACTTACTACCGATCGACCACTCCAGTGATAGTCCCATTAATATTATCCCAACCACAAATGGGGACTTTGCGTTCACTGGGATTCGAAACGGGGACTCCACTAACCAAGGGCAGGCGCTTAACCAACTGCGCCATCCAGTCGTCAAACCCATTTCCAAGCGCACCAGCATCTTCCAAGCGGGAATCTATGCCACTCTCAGATGCGTTCATATCGATCTTGAGGAACTATACGGACAGTTGACCAATACGATCTTTTCGCACCCTCCTCAACCATTCTAATTCTAATTCACTCACGAGATCGTGAAGACAGTGACCTGTTGGCGAACAGACTCGGCGCGAACCTAACCACAGAGAATATAATCACAGTAAGTGAAACCGTGGCCACCATCATGAAGGAGCAACGGCGGCGAGAAACGCAGTACAGGTACCTGCCAACACACCCCAGTGTCGCGAGGACCAGGGGTAAAAGAAAAAAAAAACACACTCAAGCCTAAACTTACCCACAATAGTTGGGAACTAAGATTCAAACAGGCACGCTATTGCCTGCACCCCATCCAGTTGAAGATCGTCTATGAAGAACGCTAGATGACCAGTGAGGATCTCTAGGCCAGTCCGAGGTGTACTTGGGCCTAGACCCTGCATCAAAGACTGGCGTTCCACGTGCTACTGTCCTCTCATTTGTGTCGGGGACCTATAATGTACCGACCAAACTTGATATGCTTTACAAGATCAATTCAGATCGTTGAGCAGTTCCCAGTCGATAGATGTGGTGCCGTACATTGATCCGAATCCGAACCGTGGACTTTCGGTATCCAAGTTGACACCGGCCAGGCGTGACCAGTTCCAGTTCCTCTTAAACTCGCTTAATCGCAATTATCGTAAGTCTTTCCAAGGAATGTCTTGTCGCAACCATCAATTTCGATTGCTTCAAGCTCTGTCCTTCTCAAGTCGCTAGCCGTGTACTGGCATTCTGTTAAAATATTCATAAAATCAATTTCAATTTGTAATCGCTGTCCATTCGTGGAACTTCACTTATCGCTGACATTTATCACTCGGGCTCGCAAGCAATTCAGCAGGAAAACAACTTGCAGACCCAAAGAGGACATATGATCTCCGACGATCATCATTCACAGGCCTACAAGCCTGTGAACTGAGACTGAAACCGAGGCTGTGACTGAGTTTTGAGAGTCGCCCCCTGGCAAAGATACCATCGCAGCGGCGCGTTCTGTACAAGCGTTTAGAGAATAAATCTGAAGCAACACCCAGCCATTTGACAATTTGCCATTTGCCAAAGTGTATTCCAATTAAACCACCAAACAAGGCGGTCTTGCCAAACATTCCCTGCCGCACAAAGGAATGCATTTTCGAACACTCAAATGCCGCCGCACCGCATGGGCATGGGATTGTCCCGCAGCTGCACTGCAAATGCCAATCACTGGCATATTTCGCTTAAAAATCGCTTATTATCGAATCATCCAAATATGGCGACACGATCGACTGACGAAGCTCAATTGACGCATTATCTTGCAGCGGTGCAGCGGCGGCGGCACAGAGCCACAGTCACAGTCACTTTTCAAATTGTGGGCCATGCAGAGTCTCGGCTAGTCATTGCGTAAAAACGCAAATCGCTAGCGCGCGCGCATGCGCATATTGCACCGCCAGGGAGTCATGCGCAGAGCGCTGTGTGTTTGCAAGCTGACGCCGCGTGTTGCTCTGAACCGCTAGCAATCGTATGTGGAGCCACTGCCACTCCAACGCCATGGCCACCAGCAGTCATGACTTGGCTGGGAGAGCCTTTGTCATGTTCTTTGGTCAAACGTTTTGCATGGCAGTGGCTGGCTGTGGACTGGGTAGCGAGCGGGCATTTTACGAATTCAGAGCGCGTGTCAAAACTTTCGACTCGACTTCGTCAACAATTGGCCGCTTAACTGTTGTTTTTTTTTTCCTGTTTCTTTTTCATTCGCTCCCACTCCTTCTATTACACATTTCAGGTGTCCCGGCGCGGCGAGCGTACGTGCTGCCAAACGAACAATGGACTCCGGCGCGGCGGTCGGTACGTGGGGGGCATCCAGACCCCCTATTCCCATTACAAATTCACCGTTGTCATAGCCTTGAGATACAAATGGGTGGATTTGAAAAGAAAAAAAAACCGTCGTATCTGTAGCAACATTTTTGTGCGGTGCGGCCTGAGCGCTGGTATCGTTGCGATAACTCAGGCAATCGGAAACTGTTAAAGCGAAAATTGTCTAAGCGAGCGGTGCAAGCGAGATGGGGAGTGACAGGCGCTGCTGCCTGGGCGACGGAGGTTAGGCTTGACGAGACAAGACAAGACACTGGGGCGAGGTGAGTGGCGAATTTTTCAGTTATCGTTGGAACTCCGTGAAATTTAATTGAATCGTGTGAAGGGATACAACAATTGCCTCGAATTGGGTGTGGTGGCCTACAATAGTCAATCATTTCCTCATTCGCGACTGTGGCGGGGAGTGTGATGTGGTAGCGTGAATTATGCAAACTAACGCAACGCATGCAACGGTAGCTGCTTGATTTTGTAAATCATCGATTAGATCGACAGGCGGGCTGCTCGCCGCTTGGCATGCTTTCGGGGTTTTCCTTGCCGGATGTCGAGACTTGAGGGTGTGCCGTGTCGCTTTGATCGCCGTATTCGCTGAGTAGATCCTCACTTCAACTGAAAGCTTTCTGTTAATTATTTCGCTTATTAGCCATTGCTCTGCGCGTGCTCGAGCAATCTTCGGGTTGTCACTTGAGTGCCAGATCTGCAAGTGCTCTTCATGCTGACTTGACGGATCAGCGGTGATTAATGCGAACGCACAACAATCCACACAATCGAGTTCGAGATTCGTGGACATTTCCGCGTGCGATGTGATCTGCAAGTTCGCACGTTTCATCTTTACGACGGCGTCCTAAAGTGTTCTCTTATGACAGCTGTCAAGTTGAAGGAAAGGTACTTTGAATCATAGATTGGGAATAGCACGTCCTGAGGGTGTTTATAGAACTTCAAGAATTTCAGATAGGAGTGGCGGTTTCCTTGTCTGTGTGTGCAGACGACTGGAATCGATCTTGCGGTTAGATACTTGGAGTCCACCAAATGCGCACTGATGAGTAACAGTAGGGGCTGTGACCCATTCGGCGCCGATGTGTAATGAAGTCACGTCGTGCGAATTGTACCAGTTCCGTTTGTTTGTAGGACATGCCAAAAGAGACGCCGAGTTCGACGAAACCGTGGGTTATTCCATAATCAGCCACTTGTACGCAGTTGTCGTTCACGATCCGGCGATACGGGAGCAGTTTAATTTTAATGGCAACCACTGACTGAGCATTGCTTGCCGCGAAATATGACACAATTCTGTGAAGTTACTCAACAAATTTTGGATAAGTTTTCGGAGTTTCAATTCAATCACGCATTGCTAGCTTCAGACTTGTGATATTTTCTGAGTTTGCTAGCCAAACCACTGCGACAGGTTAATCTTGGATTTTGTTGAATGAAGCTATCATCACGATGAAATTCTCCGCCACACTGGCTGATCCTCTGTGAGTATGCACCGACGGATCGAAGATGGACGCAGGGGTGGGTGTAGGTATTTATTGGAAAGATCTCAAGATTACTCTCTTCTTGACTCCCCTTGAGCACAGACGCGTTTTTTAGGCAGAAACCATTGCGATAAAAGAGGCACTATCCTGGCATCTGTTCGGACAGTCAGTTAAGGCCTTAGGCAATATCATGTTCAATTCAGAAACATCCCTTAGTTGCAGGCTGTCTCTTAACCAGATGGCTGAGCATTTCCGGAACATTATGGAGTATGGACTGGACAGCTGTAGAAACTCGAGTCGGCATAGACTTACTTGACAGCACAGCGTCCAGAAACTCATGTCGGCGTGGACTTACTGGACAGCACAATGTCCAGAAACTCGTGTCGGCAGGGACTTACTGGACAGCACAGTGTCCAGAAACTCATGTCGACATGGACTTACTGGACAGCACAGTGTCCAGAAACTCATGTCGACATGGACTTACTGGACAGCCGGTATCCAGAAACTCGTGTCGGGCAGCACAGTGTCCAGAAACTCGTGTCGGCATGGACTTACTGGACAGCACAGTGTCCAGAAACTCGTGTCGGCATGGACTTACTGGACAGCACTGTGTCCAGAAACTCGTGTCGGCATGGACTTACTGGACAGCACAGTGTCCAGAAACTCCTATCGGTATGGACTTACTGGACACAACAGTGTCCAGAAACTCGTGTCGGCATGGACTTACTGGACAGCACAGTGTCCAGAAACTCGTGTCGGCATGGACTTACTGGACAGCACTGTGTCCAGAAACTCGTGTCGGCATGGACTTACTGGACAGCACAGTGTCCAGAAACTCCTATCGGTATGGACTTACTGGACACAACAGTGTCCAGAAACTCGTGTCGGCATGGACTTACTGGACAGCACTGTGTCCAGAAACTCGTGTCGGCATGGACTTACTGGACAGCACAGTGTCCAGAAACTCCTATCGGTATGGACTTACTGGACACAACAGTGTCCAGAAACTCGTGTCGGCATGGACTTACTGGACAGCACTGTGTCCATAAACTCGTGTCGGCATGGACTTACTGGACAGCACAGTGTCCAGAAACTCCTATCGGTATGGACTTACTGGACACAACAGTGTCCAGAAACTCGTGTCGGCATGGACTTACTGGACAGCACTGTGTCCAGAAACTCGTGTCGGCATGGACTTACTGGACAGCACAGTGTCCAGAAACTCCTATCGGTATGGACTTACTGGACACAACAGTGTCCAGAAACTCGTGTCGGCATGGACTTACTGGACAGCACAGTGTCCAGAAACTCGTGTCGGCATGGACTTACTGGACAGCACAGTGTCCAGAAACTCCTATCGGTATGGACTTACTGGACACAACAGTGTCCAGAAACTCGTGTCGGCATGGACTTACTGGACAGCACTGTGTCCAGAAACTCGTGTCGGCATGGACTTACTGGACAGCACAGTGTCCAGAAACTCGTGTCGGCATGGACTTACTGGACAGCACTGTGTCCAGAAACTCGTGTCGGCATGGACTTACTGGACAGCACAGTGTCCAGAAACTCCTATCGGTATGGACTTACTGGACACAACAGTGTCCAGAAACTAGTGTCGGCATGGACTTACTGGACAGCACAGTGTCCAGAAACTCATGTCGACATGGACTTACTGGACAGCACAGTGTCCAGAAACTCATGTCGACATGGACTTACTGGACAGCCGGTATCCAGAAACTCGTGTCGGGCAGCACAGTGTCCAGAAACTCGTGTCGGCATGGACTTACTGGACAGCACTGTGTCCAGAAACTCGTGTCGGCATGGACTTACTGGACAGCACAGTGTCCAGAAACTCCTATCGGTATGGACTTACTGGACACAACAGTGTCCAGAAACTCGTGTCGGCATGGACTTACTGGACAGCACAGTGTCCAGAAACTCGTGTCGGCATGGACTTACTGGACAGCACTGTGTCCAGAAACTCGTGTCGGCATGGACTTACTGGACAGCACAGTGTCCAGAAACTCCTATCGGTATGGACTTACTGGACACAACAGTGTCCAGAAACTCGTGTCGGCATGGACTTACTGGACAGCACAGTGTCCAGAAACTCGTGCCGGCATGGACTTACTGGACAGCACTGTGTCCAGAAACTCGTGTCGGCATGGACTTACTGGACAGCACAGTGTCCAGAAACTCCTATCGGTATGGACTTACTGGACACAACAGTGTCCAGAAACTCGTGTCGGCATGGACTTACTGGACAGCACAGTGTCCAGAAACTCGTGTCGACATGGACTTACTGGACAGCACTGTGTCCAGAAACTCGTGTCGGCATGGACTTACTGGACAGCACAGTGTCCAGAAACTCCTATCGGTATGGACTTACTGGACACAACAGTGTCCAGAAACTCGTGTCGGCATGGACTTTCTGGACAGCACAGCGTCCAGAAATTCATGTCTGACAACACATTGTCCAGAAACTCATGTCGACATGCAATCTGTTCTGTGGAACTTTTCAAACGTGTGTCTTCTATCTTCTTCTCATGGCTGATGGGTGACATCATTCAAGGCGTAGACAGTGCACTCAGTTTTGTAAACCACTAGTCGGTGTTTGACTTTTGATGGAAGACCCGTCCTTGAATATGCAGGCCATGACCGAATGAAGTGAACGGATCCATTCTCTGTGAAATCTGTTCAAGATTCAACCGCTTTATCGGTTTTACAGCAGGTGACCTCTCTGCGGCAAGTCAATGTTCGTGTTGAAGGTGGCGCCCACAAGTGGAGAAGGACCTCGCGCAGGTAACCAGAGATCGTTCTAGGAGAGAGGCTGGGGAGAGGCTGGTTGGTTGAGACCCAGGGCACGCAGAGACAACATAAAGAAGAAAGAGAGGAACCCCTCCCTTGAATTGTTCCCCACGAAGATCGTTTGAAATCAACAGAAGTCCTTAGCCGTCAGCAGATCTCGAGATTTATGCTCTTTATTCTACTCCTTCATCAGCTTAGGAAAAGTACGTGAAAATAGATATGTCTTAACAGCAACTCGCAGCAGCTTAGGTGAGCCACATTTTCCTGTTGACAAGTTCACAATGTGGCCGTGGTTGAACGTCGCTAGGGCAAACTATAATTGTCCCCACACTAGGATGCTTTTCGAGAACACAACACAAATACGCAAATTGCTTCAATCTGTCAGGAGCACGGTTAATCGATTTTATCACAGAACCGAAAATGCGTACATTTGACTATCCCCAGGCAAGCTGTGGTCCCAATTGTAAACTCCACGTGCGTGTCTTCATAAAGCCTTGACCAATGACTTCACTCCGAGCTGGTACAGCGGATCACACTCAGGAGAACACGCTGACGAACATTCACTTTCACGGTGAATTAAGGTTCAACATTTCCGTTGCTTGCAAACAATAAGGACTTTCTGTCACGCACTTAGTTGATCTATAAGCCGAAACGCATTGACAATGTTGTTCCGTGTCTCTCGACACTGCTTTCGGATGCCCTTATCTCAGCTCGAATCAAAGACATCCGCTCCGCGACCGGGCTTCACAAAAATGATTGATCACAACCCACGATCCGCTGACTTCATTACAATCGCCGAACCAGATTATCCGGTGTATCACGTCCCCTTCAATTCGATCACGGCAAGCCCCAGCCGTTCTCGGCTTCGTAATTAAATGTCACCCAAACGATGTGCCTCAAGAGATTAGCGCTAGATAGCCGTCTTCCACGGCTGACCTTTGTGTCAGGCTCACTCAGCAAATCCAAGCATATCTCTCGATCAAAACCCGAGGTGTCAAAATCCCGCTCCGATGTCATTAAATAATGAACCGGATCCGAGTGGAGTACAACCCCCTGCCATCCACTGGCGGACGGGCCCTCAAGACAGGCGGAGGGGGGCTTCGAACAAATGACAAACAAAGCAATTGTCATTATGACAGCAGGTAGAGCGAACGATCAATTGTGCGGCCGGCCAAACTGGTCGGACATTTGGCGCGGTGTGGTTTTGATGGTGACACTTCGACGATAAGAACCGCGGCCACCAGAAGCAAGTCAATTGAGCGGGATTTTTTTCGAGCCATACACTCGCTAATCACCTGCACAGGGGAGACTGTACACAGTGGGCAGCTCTGAGCGGTGAGCTCTGCTGCTTACACATGTAACAGCGGCTACACATGCGCGCTGTCAATTAAATTATCCACAGTAGGGTCACAGCCAGGGAGTAGCACAAGTGGAAAATTACCTTTTCTTGTGGCAGGAGGGAGATCTCGGACAGGTGATTGGGCGAATATTCAAATGTCACTTACCGGTCGATGGGCTGCCGTAATGGGACAAACGTGGTGATCACTGTATCCGGGAAACCGTTCTGCAGCAAGTCCAATTAGCTGCTAAGGGCTATCATTGTCATATTTGGTGATTTATTAATGAGACTTCCGCGGGCCGCTGCCAGTTGTGGTCAATGGAGCGCAGGAATGCCTAATTAAGGGTTTTCTGTTGAGCCCCTGAACGGTGGACGAGGCGACGGCGGCTGCCAAGACATAAGTAGACGGCGAGTTGTCATTTGATACCAACTGACGGTTTGACTCGATAGAAATACCAGCCGAGACAAGCAGTCGATATTGTGTCACGCTGTGACGTGAGTTATTCCCCCGGAAGTGAAACACTGACACATGGCACGTTCTGGAAGATGGGAAAGCGTTTGCTGGCTTTGATCACATCATCGGTGGAAAACTGGTTTCTGTTGATACTCCTCACTCTTGATGTGACATTCAGGTGACTGATGGGAGTCGCAAATAGCGAGGATTAACTACAAGCGCAGGACTCACTGTGATTGAATGGATGCCTCAATGAGTGAGATGCCCTGTCACAAGTATCTGCCTGGTTGTGCGATAATCTGGTTGAAAGCTGATTCACTGAAATGAGCACACGCTTCACTCAAAATGCCAAAAGCAACAAGCCTCTACAAATGCAAATTTATGCGAAGAATAATCCGGCAAGAGGTGTCATATTTGGATTTGCGTCATTGTTGAACTGTCCGCGTCCGACTGTGATTCGAACGAGTGCTGAGGACATGGAGGCTGGGAAATCAATGCGACTCGAGTTAGTGACAACTCAAAAGTGGGTGAAATATGGCGGAAATGTTTCGAACTTGTGGGAACTGGCTGTGGTCATCCGCAAACGTCTTCACGCGCAGCTTGTACTTAGAAAATTGTTAACTTCTTGCACCACTTGTGGAACGTAGGGGGAGTGAACTCCTACTGACCCCGGACAAAGGACATGACTGATGCAGAATGCAGGGAATGCAAAGAGAAATAAATATCCACAATTAGGGAATGCAGTTGGCCATCTTGGAGCTTGAAAAATGGACCAAAGTATGCGGCTTTGTCGTAGAAAACAGAGATAGTTCTCTTTACCAGGAAAATACAAAATCTCTGTCTTTCTCTGAATGGAAGCCCAAAATTCCTAGGTCTCATTTTGGACGCGAAATTAAGCTGGACCCCCAACATCCAGAAAAAGCCTCACAGCTAAACGGGTGGATCTACAGTCCGTAGAGGGCCAGAGCCCGGCTTCTCAGCAACCACTCGTGCTGTGCGTGCAACTGATCACAAGTGGATGGGACCCACATTTGCATGCCGACACCGAACGGCCAATTTAGACGGTTATACTCCTTGAGTGAGTCAGTAACACAAACCAGGCAACTAAGGCTCAAGTGCGTCACAATGCCACGGCCACTTTAACAACGACATAGGAAAGTATATGACTTTTGAAGGGCGACGCTGGCCAATGCCCTCATTTGTCTATCACATGAGAATTCTCAGGGAAGCGGAAACCTCTTGATTCTCGGAGCATGTCTACAGAATGTACACAACGAATTATAAATTCCTGCCAATTCGTCACGTCAGCAATACATGCTCAATGTCCCCCGATAGTGGTTTTGATTTCCACGTCTGGTCTGAACCAGAATTCCACCACTCACACAACCGGAAAACCAGAAGCCGCAAGCCTTCAACGCTTTTCGGTGGATGCCCATTGGCCAGACCAACAAAGGCCCTCTCACAGCCAAACAGAAGCCGAAAGTCCGCTTCTAGAAAACAGACGCAAAAACCCTCGTAAACATGAGGTTAACCTTAAGAAAGAATCGCCACAAAGCCAAGCACAGAAGCCAAGTCGAGAGAGTGAACTAGTTTTTGTGCATTTACTTCCAAGACCGCACACGTTCGAATCAATTAAAGCCCACCATTTCCGGTATCAAATTGTTGCTGCCCCCGTCAGCCAGCCAGCCAGTCAGTCACACCGCTCAACTGTGAAAGCGCATAAGAATCTTGCACAATATGGCACTGAACGGAGCCATTCAACAGCGCGTATCCATGAGTTATAGCAGATTAATAATCGCCATACTTATTGAGACCGTAATTGTAATTATAGCCTGCACGCGGCTCCAGTCCGGAGGTCTGCGTCTCGGCCGGCGGCTGCGGAGGGGTCTGCTCCGACATGGTTAACCCAGAAGAAGGTTGACTGTCATAAATTACCGGCAACGACCTTGGCGCTGGATGATGCTGGAGAACGAACCTTTTTGTGCGCTCATGTCAGTCTGTGCGGACACCTCTTGCCGTTGCCTGCGGCAGTCTTCGTGATGTACCGTAAGCGGGTGGCAGGAGTCTCTGGCAGCGCATCGGCATTTTGTCAACGTCGCGCGAATTGCAGCGGCTCCCTCGCGTCGGTGAACAAAGGAATCGATTGAATCGACAAGGCCGTCGGGTAAGCGATTCCGTGGGACCAAGCATCGAGATATTCATCAGATTTACCTCTTGAGCTTTTGCTGCAACCGAGGAATGCGTCGCTCGACTCTGGCGTGATGTTCGCTTTTCGAGGCGTGAGCCGTTCACTTCCAAAAGCGAAATGTCAGGCATTCCACAGATGGTCTTTTTTTTATTTTCGTTTCGAAAGTTTCCACCGTCACCGCACTAGGAAGAGCCCACAAAATTAAGTCCAGGGTCAGGCTAGTGCAGACGAGAACCGGTAGGCGACGAGCGATCCCCAGTGCAGTGATTACCGGCCGAGCCGACTTGAACGCAGAGGCGGTTTGCGTTCATGTTCATGGCCACACCTTTTCACGATCTCATATCAATTTAAATGAGTTCAAGTGGTTTGACATGACCACGTCAGGCGCGGAACTGGTTCATCCTTCTTCCCCGTGTTCTTTGTTCGGCGGAAAAAGCTAAAGTCGGCAGAACAGATTTTACGAGGCCCCAACCCCGGCCACCGGATTCACGGAACCATTTAGCTATTTAAAAACAAAAAATCTTTTTATAGGTTCTAGTGATACCGGATCTTGGGCAGTATGGCCTCATAGGATACTCTCGTGGGATTTGTGCTTCTTTGAAAGGAGCGCTTCGGGAATCTTGCCTGAAACTCAGAATTGTGTCTTAAAAGGTGACCGGCATCACTTCAAATGCGTTGAACGGGTGTTGAAAGTGGTATCTGTGATTTTTTTGCAAATCCAGGTAACAGCAGTGTGTTGATTGAGACCTATCATCGGTGTCAAGTCGAGTCTCACGCCTGTTGACACCAACTTCAGCAGAACTGGCGATGAGATAACACGGAAGTGGTCATGTGGAAGATGACGTCTTTTGGCATTCGTTGCACTATGGTTGTGGGGTAACTGCGTGGTATTTCGCTTTTGGCCATGAGAGGATTCAGTAAAGTTGAGATTTGACTGCAGAGCCATGGACTATATCAAGTTCGGTTGACGATGTCATTGTCCATTACACTGTTCACTGACCCTGGCCACTCCGAGTCGTGGCTCGTTAAGATGCTCAAAGTCGGGCGTGAAAGGCCTCAATCCACTTTTTATGTGGAACTGGAGTCAGAACATATGGCTAAGCTCGTTGGTTGATGCTCTGGTCCACTCTGAAATTTTCATCGGATACGTAGTATCAGTCGACGCACCAACCGACAACGCCACGGCCGCCACTAGGATGATCCTGCCTAGTGGCGGCCGTGGCGTTGTCGGTTGGTGCGTCGACTGATACTACGTTGCTTTGGTTCGAGACAAGGTACGAGCAAAATAATTTTCCCGGCCCCACCTCTTTCGAGTCACTGGCAATCCCCAAAGAGTATAATTGTCTAGGGGAAGCTTCGAAGACGATATAAAAGGCCACAACACTGCTGAGAACATAGGCCCTCTACGGACTGTCGTTCAAACTATATGATCGCTCTTTAATAAAGCGCTATGTATGTAAGTATGTCACACCATTAACAAATGTGAACGAAAAATAAAAAAAAAAAAAAAACTTTGAAAGATGGTCCCTTAGTTGGTGCGTTGCTCACACTTCTTACAAGCTTTCTGTTCAAATCTAGCTGAACTAAATATGCATATGGCAGCGAAGCATAATAGTCTACGAGTCCATCGTACGACATGCTTTTCTGCTAGTTAATAAATAGATGTACAAGATTGCAAAGCCGATTCTGAGGTCGATTTCACTGTTGTTTGATAAAGAAGGACACCGAGTACACTGGCGCGGCTCGAAATCTGTACAGACCAGCGCCTTTCAGCAATGCACTGGAATTGAGAAGCACAGGGTCATCCCATATGTGGTTCCAAAGAAATGTAAATGAACCAAATTTCAATCAGTTTTGGATTTGTGTCTGGATTGTGTCTTGTGGATGCCTCGATCTTGTTCCCATAAAGGGTGTTCTTCCTAAGCGAGGAACTTTAAGCTGCCAATATTGTCACAATTTTACAGCTCTTGGTTGTTTGGAGATTAGTTTGGTTCGGCCATTCATCATCAACGGACTCACGACGGAGCAACTTTTACTTGTCGAAACACAATTACATCATAGGGCGCTGCAGTTCAAGGGGGACCTGGGCCTCACCCAATATGACGGCCCAATTTCCGATTTCGTATACCTACCAAGCCGGCTGAGGTCCGGCTGAAGGTGGACGTCCTCTGTTGTTCCACAGGCTCTGAGTCGAAGATCATTCGGGCCAGAGGCATGGCCATTACGAGTTGGATCGATAGACTACTAGCTAGGCTCATGTCCTTATACAGTTCGTGGTTGAATCTTCTCAAACAGGAAAAACCAAGAGTTTCTTCATCCTAAAGAGTCTCTTCATCCAAGAGTCTATTCATCCCTTTTGGATATAGTCCATGCCTCTGTGCCGTACAGCAGGACGGAAATGATCAAGGTCTTATACACTGCCATCTTAGTCTTCCGAGATAGGACTATGTTTCACAATATTGCCTCTTGAGCACATACAAAAACAGCAATTGTCCTGCGTTTGATCTCGGTACTCGGTACTGATGTTGTGGGCACTGTTCACTGCGGAACCGAGGTAAACAAAGTCCTTGACTACCTCGAAGTTATAGCTGCCTGAAGTGCCATTCTGGCCGTACTCAATACAAATTTCGCTTTCTAATTGAATTGGAAATTCAACACTAAAAACAAAATCTTATAATTAAACAAACTAACCCTCGCCAACTGCTGTTTCTAAGGACTCAATGGGCAATTGAGTAATAGAGCCATCTCTCGAGGAACCAAGCTGACTTTATATGAGACCTTAATCATCCCAGTCCTGCTGTGCGGCGTGGAGGCGTGGACAATCTCAAAAACGTATCAGGAAGTCATTGGTATCGTCGAGATAAGAGCTCAGCGCGCAATATGTGGTCCTGCTTGCGTTGACGGTTTTCAACAAGAATGAACTGTACTGTACAGCGGCATGAGCCTAATCAGACGTCTAGGCATCCAACGTCTAAGGTGGCTGCGCCATGTAGAGCGCATTCATAGCTAAGCCCCGGCCCGAAGAGTCTTCGACTCCGAACCTGTGGGACGCCGACATTTAAGGAGGCGCACCTAACCACAGGAGGAGATCCACCTACCATGCCGACCTTCCACAGCCTACCTTAAGATTCATACAATCAGAATAGCCAATCACAAGTGTCTAGAAGGCATCACCATCAGCACGACATCTTAAACGATCGCTCTGCGGTCTGCTTTAACTAAGCAGACCTTCCGCGTCGTTACCAGACACTGTGCATGCACGCCCGCAGGATGGGTGCTCCATACATTGTTTTTTGCAGAAGCTGCATGGATAATGAGGAGGTAGACACCCCGAATCACGAGGACACTCACATCTCGGTACCTTCTATCTCAAATCTCAGCATTAGCCAGCTAAACCGCCTAATCATAGCACCAACCGGTTCCAAGTTTAGGGGTAGCCAATCCGCGTCACCTACCTTGGCCTCAGTGCAACTGCCTTCTGCACGACGTCCTTCCAACCTAAGCCGATGGTCATTCTGCACAAGGAACTACTTTTTATCTCGTCGTTTGATCCCGTGGTGGTCTGTAAACTAAATTTCACTTTTGAAGTCCTCAAATATTCGCTCAACTTCAGGTAATGTGCGCAATCACTGCTTACAAGCACTCTCATTGCCAATGCCGGACGGTCAAGGGAATCTAAATATGAGCCGTCTACGTCCAACCTGTACATTCCTCCATTCCGATTTGCCTCCATTAAGTATGAAATTATTTTAATTGGAAACAGATTCCTTGGAAGTGCTTGCAGAAGTAACAAATTCCACATCAGCCACTCCAGCCTGCTTACTTCATCAAAGACAGTAGCTCATTGCATTGCTAGGAATGCACTGCATGCCTTCACCGATCATCACATGTGAGAACAACTTAATTTCGAAGCAACGCTCGCCCGCTCCCCCACATCGCGCCACAAGCCCCCGCCGACTGAAACAACATTCAACGCCACATGGCCAGCATGCCGCACAGATGTGTGCACCGATCACTCCAAATGAAACTAGCCATTCCTTCTACAATGTTTGTCCCAGTACACTCCGGCAGCCAGCAGTTGACACCATGATTTATGAAACCCAGCCAGTGGGTGCCTCAGCGTCCACTCCATCGCATCGACTATGCAAGTCACTGCCGGTGGTGCTGCTGGTAGGTCTGCCTTAAATGCAGAATGGTCGCCATCAACTTGGTGCCGAAGTGTTGATCGATTTCAACCGAGATTCTCCGCCGAAGGTGAAGATAAACCCGACCAGCAGGCCCTGTGCTCCATGCGTGCTTTCATTTGAACCTCCCCCATGGGGAGCGCCCATTGGGTATCCACAGGTTCCTCATTGAAACGTCAAATTTGCTTGAAATACACTCGCAAACATTCCCCGCGGCGCGGTGTAGTGGGGAATCAATGACGAAGATTTCATCACGTCCGCTAATTGCACAGATACAGCTGTTGACACATTTGTCGATACACGCCACATCTCGCCCTCCAGTACGAAAACAAATTCGCATTCCGACCACATAGCTGCAAGCCGAGTTTACATTCGAACAAGACTTGACAAAGCTTAAACTTGTTAACAACCACTTTGTCCACGAGACACGCACGCACACACAGACAGAGAGGCCGCACAGCCGAGAGAGGTGGTGGCAAAGCTCTGAAGCTGATGCGATCAATTTATTCAAGACCAAGCCGAACCACTTAGGATAGCGGAATGTCTTGAAAGTGAGAGTTACTTCAGTCGGAAACGGTGTCATATGGTGTTGCGGCTGTGGTCGTACTTAAAGCACTCTTGTACTCTGGTGCTCTTAAATAAGCTCACACGGTGGCAAAGAGAGAGAGAGACTCTGCTCGGAGAGCTTTGCGAAGTTCGTTTGTGTTGGTGTGGCCGCCTTTAAAAAGACGCCAATGAATCAATCATCCGGCAGTGCGCGATCTGTTTGATGGAAGCGTTGGCAGAAAACGGTGTTTTAAGCTTTTCTCTTGCCTGAAAATGGAGCCATTCTTCGCCGGTCTTCTGTGAAAATACGACAAGTGGTTTGAGGCAAGTACCCCGTGCACTTATGTTGCATATCTTGAGGTGCTTATGTTTGGTGATGACTCCGAGCTTCGGCAAATGAGTCCGACCATCGAAGCTGGAATCTGGGGCAAATAGACGATAATGACTTAAGGCCGTCGCATCACCATGGCGCGGTGACAAGTTTGACTTCATCTCCGGACGGTGGAAAGCAAAAGAGTAAAACGAAAAAATTGTGGACGCTTAGGCGCTCTGTGCGATTCAACTTGCTGCGGTTTCCTGTGCGATATTTCGGACAGTCCGAAAATTGGACGTCTGTGGTGTGGGTTAACCTTTGTTGGACTGTTCACCGGTTGTTGCGATGAAACTGTAATGATTCAATCGAGCCGCTCGAATCGTGCTGTGATTTCTTGAATCTGGTGCGGCGGGCAGCTGCGGAAGGACTTGTCTTCTACGAGTCAGTTCAACTGTTGAGTTACGCAGATAACATGGACATAGTCGTGCGTTCCCAATGCGCCGTAGCGAGTAGGGACGAGCTGGTTCTTAAGGCAAAAGTCGAAATAGATGCTGTTGAGCAATGATCGATCCTCACACCACTTGGGACAAAGCATCACGGTCGACACCTACAATCTTGAGGCTGTGAGGGCAAACGTGAACTCCACAAACGTCATCTTCGTGGAGATCCCTCGTAGAACTTTGCCAACCCTTGCACTGCAGCTTATTAAACAACTGGGCTCCAAAGTCCTGACTCGAAGGACCAAAATCAGACGAAAGCTGGACGATAGGCAAAACTGCAGAGCTTATTCTTAAGACACAACCGCGAACTCTACGAGCTGTTCTAAGATGTGGAACCGGAGGGCGACAGCCGTCAACTACATTAGCTTGACCACATCGAGTAGAGTTAAGAGGGTCTTCTGAGACTAAGACCGAACCTCCAGACCTAGTTATCACGGACCCCAGACGGCTGGAACAGCGGTGGAAGGCAGCTATTGATCAGGCTAGGACGCTATATGGGTCTGACAAGAAAGTACGTTAGTAAATCATTCAGGACTTCGGATGGGATCTGCTGTCTCAGGCAAGGCAGGATAGGGATGTACCACTAACTCATCTGAATATTCAATCGACATTTATGAGCAAGATTTGAGGCAAAAAGTGATGCCCCAAGGGTGGCAAAAAAAGAATTCTGCCTCGTCTTCAATTCCCACAATGACATCCCAGCTGTCAGCTCTTTAGGCAAACACAATCTGCTTGCGACGCTTTTTGCAGTCAGCTCAACTCTGTCAGATTCCAATATGTCTGCTTTCACCATGGGACAAGGCCATGGTGCTTAGCGCTGGCCCGGATGGTATTTCCCTCATACTTCGGAAGGGGTGTAGGTACTTCTTCTTTGCTGGCAAAAAGACTGCGTAAACTTTCCCACTCTTCAGCTTTCCCACTGAACTGGAACATACCCGCATGCGCTAAATTCCAGAACTCAGTCCAGTATTCCACCAAAAACTTGAAGGCTTGAGCCATTACCCGGGAGTGGCACTTACAAAGGCGAAGCACTTGGGTTAGGTTAGGTTATAGTGGCTGGCTGCATAAGGCAGTCACACTTCGGCCAAAGTAGGCCCCGTGTGATACCACGCGGACTGATTCCCTCCAGCAATTAAAACCAGTGGGTGCTTGTGACAAAGCGATTTAGCTGGCTAGTACTGGCATAGGTGATCTGTGGCTTCAACCTCCTCTTCATCCATGCAGCGTCTACAGAAGTCATTATAGAGGACCCCCAAACTACGGGCATGGGTGCCAAATGTGCAGTGCCCTGTTATGACCCGAAGCACTTACAAGTGTGACATTGTCGAAGAGGAAAACCAAAAACACGAAACTGTTTTGTCTCGAAAGCGCGTTCAAAATTTGATAAACTTTTGTACGGGTTTCTGCCAGGCACATTGAAACAACCAAACTTCAACCGATGAAAACAACTATTTTGACTATGAGTCCATTTGAGCAAGCAGGTCCTCATTTCCTCAATTCCAAGATCGATAAGTTCCTCACGCGCAAAGAGGAGAGAGGGCGTAGTTGTCATTCTGATTTATCAAGCTCCAATCTTCAGCCATTCCTGCCTTATACTTGCTTGACATAATTGAGAGCAAGGCGGGTCTGTCCTGTGCCTTGCTCTCAAGTGGCGTTACAAAGCATTGTTGTCTTCGAAGGAATTCAAATTTGACACACTAGGAATAAAACCGGACAATTTCAGCTGAGTCCTCAATTGTTGGCAGCTCTTCCAATCATCCCGTTCATTTGTGTCAGCTTTGAGTCCGAAGAAAGAACATTAAGCTTGAATTTGGGCCTCTCCCAGTCCCCCCACACACTTGCGAACGCAAATTACCACAAATACTTCAGATTGATGACCGATTACGTCAGGAGCTTACTGCGGCTCTAAGCCTTGGCATCCTCCGTGTGAATCATCCCGAGATCGTGTCGCATAATTTATGCAAAATTCTTCGTTTGACGCATCCCTCACAGAGTCACCCACTATAACCCAGTCGATACCAGGAAGCCCATGTGCCCCGTCTCCGTGCGAAACCCACTTCACCACGAGCATCTCATTAAGACCACATCATGTCGACAGACTCACACTTGGTGCTCCAAAATCGACAGGTTGACCCAGAAATGCAGTGCCGTTCTATGGTTTCTCAAAATCACATTGACACTGATTCCGTTACAGTGCAGGTAAGGCAGCGAAACACAAAACAAACTTTTATCCGGGTTATCGCAACATCTGATGCTCACTTGGCGGTTGGATTTAACGTTTCTTTAAGGCCCGATGCTACTCATCATCCCACCATCAACTGCACCGACTGCAACCATCATTAACACACTTGGCAGGCTCTGTGCGATCTGCAGGAGGGGCCGAGAAACAAAAACGAAGAAGAGCAATAACAAGACCATGAAGATGGCGGAGCAGAAGAAGAAGAACGATTCTACGGATGAGACTGCAAGTGTATTAATCATTGATGTGTATCTCTTTCCAGGGAACGCATGTAATGCAGATTTCGAATTGTCATGTGGGCTCACGTTTTTAGAGCCCCGTCCCTACAGGGCTGTCCTGTGCGGCTGTCGCTGTTATTTTGCAGTGAGTGTGTCAGTTATTTATGGATGCGATGTCAATGGTGCAGCGACTTAATTATGCGAAAGGGAATTATTTTTAGGTTTTCATTTCTCTCTGGATTCGGCAAAAATGCCGTCGCTATGTCATTTGTATGCGGTGGACTTCTTGGACGCAACGGCGAATATGATGCATGTCTTAGCGGCAGAATAACTGGGCAACGCATGAGTTCAATGCTCCGCCCGATGCCGAAAGAAATGGCGCTATGTACGGGCAATGCAGAACCCGGGAGGTGCAGCTAATTAGTAAGATTAGTGCAGAATATTCAGCGACGAATAATGAATGATTGCCGAATTTGAGGTTTCAACGTAGAGACTTATGGTGGCAGCAGGCTCACAAAATTCGCTGTAATCTGATAAAACGCTACAGTTACCTTGACAGAGTTTTAAATTACCCATAACCGGTTAACAGTGAACTGGATTTTATTAACGACATAAAAAAGATTATTTGAAGTAACCGGAGAAATTTAATGTCTCTTCAGAGAAAGTGGCCTGGGTTAAAACTGTACTTAAATCGAAATCCACGCTGAAAAGTCCCAGACAACTTTCATTTTGGCTGCACAGCCTAGAAATGATGAAAAAACATTTTCTCCTCATCCTCATCCTCATCCTCATCCTCATCCTCATCCTCATCCTCATCCTCTCCTCATCCTCATCCTCATCCTCATCCTCATCCTCATCCTCATCCTCATCCTCATCCTCATCCTCATCCTCATCCTCATCCTCATCCTCATCCTCATCCTCATCCTCATCCTCATCCTCATCCTCATCCTCATCCTCATCCTCATCCTCATCCTCATCCTCATCCTCATCCTCATCCTCATCCTCATCCTCATCCTCATCCTCATCCTCATCCTCATCCTCATCCTCATCCTCATCCTCATCCTCATCCTCATCCTCATCCTCATCCTCATCCTCATCCTCATCCTCATCCTCATCCTCATCCTCATCCTCATCCTCATCCTCATCCTCATCCTCATCCTCATCCTCATCCTCATCCTCATCCTCATCCTCATCCTCATCCTCATCCTCATCCTCATCCTCATCCTCATCCTCATCCTCATCCTCATCCTCATCCTCATCCTCATCCTCATCCTCATCCTCATCCTCATCCTCATCCTCATCCTCATCCTCATCCTCATCCTCATCCTCATCCTCATCCTCATCCTCATCCTCATCCTCATCCTCATCCTCATCCTCATCCTCATCCTCATCCTCATCCTCATCCTCATCCTCATCCTCATCCTCATCCTCATCCTCATCCTCATCCTCATCCTCATCCTCATCCTCATCCTCATCCTCATCCTCATCCTCATCCTCATCCTCATCCTCATCCTCATCCTCATCCTCATCCTCATCCTCATCCTCATCCTCATCCTCATCCTCATCCTCATCCTCATCCTCATCCTCATCCTCATCCTCATCCTCATCCACTACTTCCGGATTCGGTTCAAAGCACCACATATCAATGAACCCCACTCACTTCAAGGAAGGTCGGAATGAATAATCGACACATCGTCTTAGCATTCCGATGACTGAGTCAGCGTGAGCATAAGCATGCGGTGTTAAATCCACACCGTTAAATAAATCATGTGCTTCCCCCAGGCAGCGGCACAAAAACATTCCGATTGCGGTGCAGCCCCACTTGACAGATTTCTAACTCAGCCAGAAGTTCCAAAACGGCCCATTAAGCAGACTGCGCAGCTGCACGACGAATCATCGCAATGTATCACACACAAACTGATCTCTTTGTCCTGCAGGCATTCGCACATCTCGCGGCTCTGCGGACGTGGCAGGTAGAGGACTTATTTACGTTTCAGCAAGTCACAACCTCATCTGCATCTGAAAGTCATGCCCGCGGTGCAGTGTTTGGATAATCACCAGTCGGCCGTTCGAGTCATTAGTCCTAACAGTGATCCCTCCCAGCCCCCACCACCCACAGACTAACCACGTCTCCATCTCGCAAAGTAAGTCCTTCTTGATCTCCTTTTGGGTTGACATAGGTCCTCGTGTACTCATTGTTTATGTTGGCACGCTATGAGCCATTACACCGGCGAATATGCCGCTTGTAGCTGTCATCGCTAATCCACTGTGTGCTGTCAGAACGATTGCCTTTCATAAATAATAAGACCTGACCTTGGGTCTCTTAAACGGTGCTTTCAACTGAATAAAAGTGCCTAATGCCGTCGCCCGTCGCCCGTCGCCTGTCGGTGCCGTTGTGCTGCGCTGCCTTGGCTGCCCGGACACTGGCTCAATTCAGTTTCGCGAACAATAAGAGCGATGCCATGTCGAAGGATAACGGCGTGTCAGTACGCGAACTCTGCAACATCCGCTGCGCAAACAGCCCGCGGTTGGCCAAAACAACAAGGGGAACCGCATTAACAATGCAAAATCATGCATTTATGCGCGCGCTCTTAAACGGGCGAACGTGACAAATTTCCTCTCCAATTGTCGGTCGACCGACCGGCCGGCCGGCGCAGCGCATGTTGCCTAGCATTCTGCGCTAATGCGGGATAGATCGCTATATCATGGGCCCGGTGCACTGGTGGATAGGTGAACAGAACACGGACGCGACAGTTTAAAGGGGGCCACTGGCAACAATTGGCGCTTATGATGCCTACTCCCGAGAAGTAAATTGTATGTGCTTTTATTTTTCCTCGGTTGTAGGCGACCGCGAGCACTGTGGTGGCACTCGGGAGTTTAGTTTTCTCTTGTTATGTGCGCGTTATGATTAAGGTTGAAAATGGGTGGCCGCGATATTTTGGTTCGGATTACGTTTGACAGTTGACAGTTGACAATCGAAGAGAGTCATGAATCTTGTCATCAATTTTGGCATCATCTTAATTCACCATAACACCAGGTTATTGTTTTGTCATAGAAAGCATCAAAAATCATTGAAGCGTCAGATAGGGGTAACAGTTGAATTTTGCGAATGTTAAAGTGTCAGCAAAAAATGCAATGGTACTCGTTCGGCAAGACTTCTGGGCACGTGTGCTTTGATGGCACACGTGCCCAGTTGTACGGTCGAACGTCGATTACTCGAACCATCACTTGCCACACAGAAAATTCGAGTTATCAAGTAATGTGCGTGCTACGGTAGAGGTCGTATCGACCAATATACAGTCGACTCTCGATAATGCGAAACTCAAGGGACCTCGCAACAAATTCGAATTAACGAAAAATTGGTGAGAGAGAGAGAGAAAATCGAAATAAGTACACACACTGAATTGCATTGCTTTTGTAATGAAATCATTGTTTTATCTTTAAGAACTTCCAGCAAGCTTGGATGGATACAAACACAGTGCCCCGTAAGCGGTTCATTATAAAATTAACTGAAACTAAAAACTTTTCGAAGGTGAAGCCAAATAATCGAGTTGTCAAGACATTCGAGCGATCAAAGTTCGAGCTATCAAGTCTTGGCCCTACTGCCAATCAGTTTCATTCGAGTTATCACATATTCGAGTTATTGTCCGATATTGATCCTCCGCCTGGTATTGCCTCTACCATGAGGTTACATGAAGTCAGAAGACTTCGATCCAAGATCACCGCATAATTGGGAAAATCACGATTCGACTTTTTTATAACATTACTGGGAAACTCTAGCAAAATACATCCAGAAATGAATTGATACCAAAATAAAACAATTAAAATACTTTCCAGTTCATCCTAAAAACTTTCAATATTTGAATTGATTAATTTTTCCTTTTTTTTAATTCCCGACATGTACTTGTTTAACGCAAATAGGGGTCGCAACGCTGTAAGCAGTAATCCAAGATTGATCCAAGACGCAACATTTAAACGAAACTAATATTTAAATAAACTATATTGACTTGGTCCAACCACCTCGAGCTGGGTTTACCTAGCGGTCGCCTTCTTGATGGAATCGCATGCCACCTGACCAAACCATCGAAGCATAGCCCCTTCCACTCGAAGAAGCAGCTGCTCAATGTTGAGTACCTCGCGCACTGCCGCATTTCCCACCCTATCCCGGCGAGTAGTTCCCACAACAGCAGGAAGAAATCCCATCTCAGCAGCTTGTATTCGCGATCTTATCCTTTCGGTCATTACCCAAATTTCATGACGAATACTGAGTCGAAAACAGCTAATTTGGATTTGACACCAAGCTCGACCTTCCTGACTACAGACCATTCAAGCTGTTTCAAAATTCACCCAGCCTGGAATCTCTTACAGTGAAAGGCATTACCCGTAAAAAAGACCGCGAGACACGTAAACTTCTCCACCTGCTTCAATGGGACTCCACCAACATGTCGAGAGCAACCTCCGATTTCTCCACGTTAAGAATGAAGCAACAGCTGGAATGAAGCAACAGCGCGTACGTCCACAAACGTATCGAGCGCGCACTGGATTTCCGTCTGGGAGGATGTGCGGATAACTAAGTCATCTCCAAAACTGAGATGGGTGTGTCTCAACTCTCCCAATGTGAAACATTCCTCACCTCGACAGCCCTGAAACATCCAGTTCATGTATGTGATGAAAAGGAGCGGTGACAAGACGCACCCTTGGCGAAGACCAACGCCCACTGTGTCGGTTTATAACCCTCTACCCGAACACTGCTGCTACAGTTTGTGTAAAGAGAGGAGCTTACCCCGACTAACTCGTTTGAGTGTCTTATTCAAATCTACAAAGGAGCCGTAAATCGGTTTGGCACACTCCCTTCCTGAGTACCCTTCTTAGAGTGAGAGAGAAGAAAACCGCACTGTTCATCCCCCTTCCTGGACTCGCTTAATTATAGAGTAGTCCTACAGTAAGGGGGAACTTGTAGTTCTGATGAAGAGCACACTTCCCGTCTTTTGTGAATTAACACCAAGTCGGTGTCCACTCGTCCAATTCCTGATAGTGGCCATGGCAAAATTTCTCGCTTGCAGCCGAGGTGCCTGAGCATCCAAATAAGGTTAATTCATTTTACATCGCACTCCGTTTTCATTCTTATCTGGCCACCCTCAGCTCACTTGCTGCTATGTTTCATAGAAGAGGTGAGAGAGCACCACCTTGGGGGGTTCCTTCGTTAGCTCATCTGTGAATCTGGGAATCTCCAAGTTTGGAGTGAATTACTCTGCTCGTGCGCAGTTGATAAATAAAAGCCCCCCTAGGACTTTCGATCTCGAGATTATTAAGTCCAAACTAGATTGCCGACTGGATGGCGCTTGTTAAGTGCCAGCCCTTGGTTAGTGCGGTCCCCGGTTCGAGTCCCAGTGAAAGCAAAGTTAAATCTGGTCCAGTCCAGTCTGCTTTTTCTTCACATCTTCCCATCCACAAAGAAGGCGTTTCTACCTCTTGCAACACACAGGTACGGAAGTTTATCCCGGTGCGGCTTCCAGCCCGGCAAACCGACTATAGACTAAATCTTCTGCAAGTCAGTCAAACCGTTGGGTTACGCAGATGACATCGATAATGTGGCGCCTTCTCAACGTGCCGTAGTGGAAGTGGATGTAGTCCGGAAGGCAAAAATCCGTCGATGGCACTGGCTTAGCCCCATCGAGCGCATGGACACCAATGTTCCTTCTAAGAGGCTCTTCTAATCCGAGCCTCCTGGTTCGCGAAGGAGAGGGAGAGCGAAACTCCGCCACAAAGTTATCGCAGGCGCAAGGCATTTCGGTTTGGCTGACTGGAAGTTGCGCGTCCATTAGAGTCGGCTCTGACCCTCCATGAGTCGTTGACCTGATGAGTAACGAATAATAATATGGGTGGCGCTACAGCCCGCAGAGGGCCAGGGCCTAGCTTATCAGCAACCGCGTGTGTTGTGGACCTACACTTTTGTGCCGTCTCCGAACGGCCAATTTCAGAAGCTTCTTCTAGACAGTTGTACTCTGTGAGCACTGTCAGCGACTCGAAAGAGGTGGTGTCGTGAAAATAATTTGTGCGTACTGGGTTCTAAGTCTTATATTTGGTGCAAGATCTGTATTGAGTGACCAGTGGTTCCTAAAACTGTAGTGCGTTGGCAACACTACGTATAGAGCGAGGGAGCATGGGAGGTGCTCTCTGACATGGCGTAATGCTCATGACATGCGTCTTAGCTCTTATCTTTGTTCTCGTGTGTGCATGTCCAATTCTGTCTCAGGGCACTTGTGATCTGAGCGGTCGTAGTGCTGAGTCGATACTACAACAAGACCTAAAGTGCAGCAGGTGCTAACGTGTGTTTGGTCTCAGCACCGTGCAGATAAAAATTCTCTTCAAATTCTGTGTGACTAGAAAACCTCACTAAACCAACCAACCAACCCCACTGTCCCTAGCCCCGTTATAGTGCAGGACTGATAACCCTTGAAAATTATGAATACCCACCGAAATGAGGCAGATGCCTGCATTATGAACCTGCTTCCTATATAAAATTCCAAAACACAATGCCAGCACTCACGAGCGGTTACATTCCGGTACCAATTCCATAGAAGTCACCCAAAGAGGCACTCGACGATAATTTATTAATTCGCCGCGAAGCACAGAAATCATGTACCATTGCGGAGGCAGCGAAGACAAGCCAAACGATCCAGCCACGACCATCGATCCAACTTGGAGATGTTGTCCTTCAATTTGCCTCCACCTCTCATATGAAACGAATCGCTGAAAGGAAAATGAATCATTTAGGACAGAAGTTCTGCTCCTGCTCCTGCTCCTGCTTATGCTCCCACTCCTGCTGCTGCTCTAACTCCACATCGCAGATATAATAAATCTCTAGCCCTCATTTTACACCGATCCGGCTAGATCATCGTTGTCGAGGGCCTCTCGAGTGAGAGCCGAACAACGTTACCACAACTTGTTGACATTTCTTACAAGAACTCTCAACGAGATCTCATCCATACCGTACCATGTTGTATCTCGTCGTGTACACGATCGGCGGCGTGGTGGTGAGGTGGGTTCCGACTGAAAGGCGTGAATAAAGGAACTCGCAAATCATTGTGCTTCTTAGCGGAATATAGAGTTCAATTACTGCGGATTATGGTTGATTGTTGAGTATCTATGTATCTGTGAACTGTTTGTTGTGTAGCTGCGCGAAATTGAATAATTCTTATTGAAGGCATTGTGTAAGAGATACTTGTCAGGCAGTACGCCACAAGTCCAGGTCTGGCTCTGGCCCTGGCTCTGGCTCTGTCTCCGCTTGTGACTCTGCGTTCCGCTAGTCAACTTCTTCGCCATCGCCATCGCCTTTTGGTGATTGTGACAAATGGGCGAACTATGGTTATCTGAAGTTGGTGTGGATTTGACTTTTTTTGCGATTCAATTTTTTTTTCGTCTGCTTTTCTTGTTTTGCCTCCCTTCGCTGAGTCTGGATCAGATGGCATGTGGTGGTCACACCTCGGAATGAATAATTCAATTGGATACGGAACATTTTCAGTTATTCTTGTCTTGCATTGTTGTTGGTGTAATCGTGTCTCTTTTGTCATTTTGCAGTGTGGTTTTCGCTCGTCGAACGGTGCGCGCCGGTCCAGGCCCGACCCAGACCAAGTCACAGACAAGGTGGCGGTGTGGGGTGGTGCATTCGTGGCGAGCTTTATTGTCTCGGAGTGGAGCGAATTTAAAGTTGGATGTTGTAATCATTTAAATGTCACTCCACTTGACTGGAGGCGCTGCTCACCATCGTGGAGGGACAGACATCTAGATTAAGTGAAAGAATGCACATTTTCATCATTTTCGAAGAGGAGTTCGTGATGGGATTGTTTTAGAGTGTCACCACGGTTCACGGTTTCGTGCATCTGACCTCAAGGATCCATTCACCGGATCTGCTTCACAGAGAATGGGGGGAGGGGGGGCTGTACCAACTAGAGCGCGTGTCCAAATACACAATTCGAACAAATGAGCGCCGTACGACCCGAGGTACACTCGCATTCTTTTGACGAGGTTTTCGCACAATTGAGGCTTAATTTTGCCAATAACGTGACGAATCTCGTTCTTGAACTGGGAAGCTGCTGTTGTCATGGACACGAGTTCGCAACAATTGACGCAATGGATGAATTCGTTTGGCATTCCATGCGAGGAGACAACGATGAGCGTTCACATTGCCCTTGTTGGGGTTGGGCTGCGCTGGTGCAGCGAATTGACCTGGCTTACAGTCTGGAAGGCCTGAGGAGGACATACCTAGCTCTTTTATCCCACTGGACTGACAACATCGGGCATTGTCTCTGGCTCCTGCAACACCTTTCTACCATATTTCCCGCTTCATTCGTTCATATTTCCCACACCCATTTCATTTTCGAGAAGATCGTACGTAGCTCAAACGTCACGAATAGAGGCACGATCTTCTACAAATGCGAACAACGGCTAGCAAAAGCCGATGACACTGACATCATCGGAAGGAAACGGCAGGAGGCAGCTAGGGCTTTTGTGAACAACGAGGAGGAGGTGGCGAAGTCAATGCAATCAATGAGGTAAGACGAAGGATCATTCTTGTCAATCGCTGTGCGCTTGACCCTTTAAGACAACTGAGGCCTTAGCATTAATCCTTCTCTCCTACTTTTAGGACACTGTATTAAATATTTATTTTTACAAGTTAGTCCTTTTATTTGCAGAAAAAATATTGACTAGTCCTAAAAATAGGACAGTCGGGATTAATGAGTTAAGATCCATTGTGAGCCCTTTTGGTCCGTTTGCAGAGTTCCCCTCACATGCAGTTCTTTCCAGAGTTGTATTGAAAGTTATGGACCTTATTGTAGAGTATTTTCTCAAAGCCAGTTTCCTTAGGGATCTGAGCGTGAGACACGGCTCTAGTGACCTCAATTCCTGCTCTGATTGTAGGTGCTTGCTCAGATATATATGCCTTTTGTGGGCTAGTGCCTCACAAGTATACATTCTGGAAATTTCTTAGATTCTCCGTATCTACACTGTTAGGATACGGAGGAGCTCCTAGTTTCCTTAGGTGCTCCCTGAGCCTACAGTGCCCTGTTAGGAAGCCTGTTAGGATAGGGAGGAGTGTTATAGTGTTATACTCTAATATCTCTTCAACTTGGAGTTGCGACCGCAATATTTACTGTATTAAAGAAGTCGATCGTCGAACACTGACAATGAGTACCCGATGTCTTCGCTTTGTGGAGAAGAGTGTCTTAGGAGAACACACAAAAGCCTAACACGGTGTCCAAAATGCCTTAAGGGTAGGGTCCATCTTTTCTACATGCTTTTGCCTGCCTGCTTCTTCAAAATGATCAAATAAAAGCGATCAATAACAAAATTGCTTCAAATAAGTTTTATACCACCCTTCTTCTCCTTCTTACACTCAACCTAAAACTTTACCTTGACACTTCAAGAACACATGACCCATTGGAATCACGAGGAAGACTCAAAGTCGGGGAAGAAGAAATTGGAGTCGAAAGGGTTAAAGACCATTATAGCCAATCGCGGAAGCTTCTTTAGACGCCACAATTGCCTGAATGGGCCGTGATATTTTTCCAAGCGTATTTATATGCCAAATTTCGAAATGAACCATACGCGAAGGCAAAGTGATAAAAACCGCAACCATTTCTTCTTGTTGAGCTGTACAAACAGCTTATGTCGAAACATACCGAGATTGAAGCTGATTTTCGTCACTTTCTGAATCAGAGCTCTATACGCTCTCATTACAATGATAGACGCTTCAGTTCCCAGCGGATGAAATACTTCCTCTTTTCTTCACAACATCATCTAATGCTTTTTGTTTTCATTGAATCTTCGTCAATCTTGAGCACGTTAGTCCTCTTTTTAATAGTTTCCGAGGCAAGTTCTCACTCTCAGATGCCGAATCTGCTGCGACGCCCCAAATCTTAAAAAAAAAACCGAAAGATCTCTCCATCGACAGACAGGAGCTGAGGAATTTTATTGATTGCTTCACAAACTTGTGTCCACTGTTGTCAAACCGACTTCGCATTTGTATCGTCTCCAGATTGGGTGCTGATAACCAGTATCAATAACCAGCCAATAACGCAGGCATTCTCGTGTTCATTCTTCTACAGTTTTGAGACTCCATACTCAAGCCCATCTAAAACTGTCCCTGCAATGCTATTACGTCTAATTCTTGATCTGATTTCTGCCCCCTTAGTCGTGTTATCCAAGAATATGTGTCACTTTGACAAATTTGAGAAGAAGTCACAGAACACACAACTATCACATGAAGTGACTAAGACTTTATGTGAGATTACAACTAGACGCGCAAACTAAAGGTTAGGGTATTGGCTCAACTGATGTCCTTTGTTTAATTTAATGTTTATTATTATTGTCAGCTTTTTGTTTATTTTGTATGTCCCACAATGGCTGGGGCTTACATCGGGTTCTTCAAGTCCTTGTGTCCTTTTGGGATGGGGTGGTGGTGTGGGAGCCGATTTAGGCTGGCTCTGGTAGATTCCATGCAGCACGTTGTTCGACGTCGTTGGAAAGTTCTGCTCGTTTAGCAGATTTTACGCGTTGAGTTAGCGTTGTCCGGGAATTGTGTTTCCCAGGTTCCTGACTTCCTCGTTAGGATGGTCGTTGATGTCTAGTAGCAGATTTCTGAACAGTGTCACCAGGGGTATAACGCGTGCTTGGTCGTAAGGCCTATTGCTGCTTTGGTCCCTTTGACTGGCCCTGTCGAAGGTGAGTCCGGTTCAAATTCGCAGTATTTTGCGCAGTATCGCCAGCTTCGTCATGCTGGTCTTAGAGATGGTGTTAAGATCGGCCGTATCAGCTGCTTGTACAGCAGCAGTTTTGTCCTCTGGCTTAAACCATCAAGGGATAGATGCGATGGAAGCCTTGGTTGGCCTTCTTTAGGGTCAGTTTCGAATGACTGTTGAACGTCAACCTTTCCGTGAAGTTAACGCCAAGATAATTGACCTTTTCGTTTTTGATATTTCTGTACCGTTAGGCAGCACTATCTTTATGCTTCGACATTTGACTGATGATCTGCATCCACCTCTGGACGATCTGATTGATTAAGTCCCGATTTCACAGCACTCATACGAATAGCCCATTTGGTAAAGTAGGAAAAATTTGTTCCCTGTTAAATTTACCCTTTGAGTGCTTCTTTGAGCATACCCCTCTTTTCTTGAGCTGTCACTAAATGTAGCCCAGCTGGGAATTAAAGCAAATACGCGATCCAATACCCCCAAGTTCTGCACCAAAGGCACTCTAAATTACAAAAATTATCAAATACAAGCACCGAATGGAAATTGATCGCATTCGAAGACCGAAATCTACAGCATGGGGTTGGCAACCCATTGTTTTGAGTTGAATTTGATTGGTTTTATTCACCTCACTTGATTTTACTTCTTTGATTTTGAAATATGAGACTAAAATTTGTCATCTCGTCTAAGAGAACATGGGAGAGAGTCTATCCAGTTTTTCTCACATTCAACATTGCTGCCGGACAGGGACCTGTGGTACGGCGCGCCGCTGCGGCACTAAACTCTTCGGTAAATGCATATAATTGTACACAGATGGATCCAAGACAGAAGATGGAGTAGGAAATCGTGTTTTCGTGAAAAAATCCATATGTCTTCCCAATGTCCTGTCTCCTGGATAAGATGGAACGCAATATCCGCCCGCATTATCTCTTCCTTTACAGCTAGCCACGCAGCAATTAAATCCCTGGCAGCGTTCTCTGTAAACTCTATAACAATCGACAATTGCGCATCTCTTAACGAGATATCCCAACATTTCAACATTCGCCTGTGCTAGGCCACCGAGGCATCCCAGGAAACTGCAAAGCTGATGTTAAAACCGCCACTAGGGGTACCTCGTAACATAGGTGCAACTATAGCTACCTTCAAGTTACAGCTCCACAACTCCTACGCAAAGAAAAGCAATGCCATATGGTCGACAGGCAACACGACATCAAAACAAACCTGGCCAAAACTCGACGAAAATAGATCAAGCAGCCTGATGGCCCTAAAGAGATCTAAGATCAGCACTTCACCGGACACGGCGGAAATGAGGAGGAAAGTACCCAACTGTCCTGCTCTTGCCTCAATTAGGACAGTCCCTTTAGGCTGTAGCAGATCCCTAGTTAAACTTGTGAAGAGAAGCGGACAAAGTGCAGACCCTTGTGGGACCTCCTGCGCAAGTAAATGCTCTCTCCACAATCGAATGTCATTTCATAAAAATTGTTGGAATTGATATTGGTCACACATCAGCAGCATTGGGGACAACATCACGGACTAGATGCGTGAGTTTATGATGTGCCGTGTCAACCAGGATTAGATACGTAGTTTCCTCAGTTTTCAGTACGTTTCCCCAGATTCTTCAGTGTACCCAGTGGATTTGGTGAAGCAACTGGCTCCCACTCTAAGCCACTGTTCGTTCAAATTCCTCACACTCTTCCATTACAGGCCTCAACGTACCCAATTAGGAAACATTATCGCTCATTATCCCACAGCCAAAGATGACGCATAGATAAATGTCATAATTCTACAGAAGACTCCCGGATTTCGTGTTAACTAGAACAACACCGTGCCCAGCCCCGCAGTCAGTATATCATTCCCACGCGCATGCCACGAGTACGACACAACCCACCGCCACCACCACCCGTGTGGTTACCACCAGTGCCAGACTATTTCCCCTCCCCATCCCCCCAGCAGTCGGTGACATGACGCAATTGCGAATGCAATGCCATGACGACTAATTTCAGCGACAAGCAAGCTCCAAGAACTTACGTCTCGACAGGATTATGAGTGTCAAAGCGGTTAACTGCGCGAAGAGCCATCTCCAGCGGCGGTGTCAAGATTTATTTCGCATAAGTTTGCACGTGAATGCGGCGCGAGTACGTTGCCATTAGACGTTCAACGGCAGTAGTCGCAAGGTAGCGCCTGATGGCCATATGTTGCTGCAACATGTTGCTAGTGTTTTTGCGAGGGTATCTTAATTTTCAATTAGTCCGCAGACCTTAAGTTGCATCGCACTACCCACCTGTTGGCTGGGGCAGCTACCACGTGATGAATGCCGCCTGATAGCGCTGACATCGCTTGGCGGAGCAAACCAGTATTAATTAGAGAAGCGAAGAACTCTTGTGCTCCCTCGGAGGTCGTCGCGGAGCGGGATTGGAGGCAGATAAAGCAATCTTGAGCGTGATAGGAGATCCTGTGATTGAGGGTCTTCGATACTGAAATGATGTTGCCCAGCCAAATGGACGCACAGTGGCGTCTCTATAATTAAATGGGATCGTTATCGGGAGTTATTGCGAGGTGGAGGTACGAAAGTAGATCCCACATCGTGCCTCTCCCTTTGTTAGTGCGTTTTTCCTGCGCCAACGGCATCCGCTGTGCCCGGCAAGACTGATGCAATTTGTTTGGCTTTCATTTAGGGGAACATCCCTTACTTAAGCTTCGGAGGTTTAAGTGCATTTGCGGCAATTTAGAGGCGAGATAAGGAATGTGTCGCAGGGCCAGGTTGTTTGTTGGCTTATCTGCTATGCGCAGCACTTGGTGTAATGCAATCGACTCCGGTGGTATTGTCTGGCTACAACGAGGATTCAAATTTGGATTTCAGATATCGCTTGAATGTTAAGTGAGGTTGAGGAATTGTTCCTTGGTCTGTCCCTCTACAGAAGGGACATGTCTGCTAAGAGAGGTCATTGCTTTTTTCCTTAGTCTGTCCATCCAAAGACGGGACGTGTCTGTTAAGAGAGGTGGACCCTGTTCTTTGGTCTGTCCCTCCTAAGGCGGTACGTCTCTGTTAAGTGAGGTTAGGGCCATGTTCCTTGGTCTGTCCTTCCACAGACGGGACTTGTCTGTTAAGTGAGGTCAGGATCTTGTTCCTTAGCCTGTCCATCCAAAGACGAGACGTGTCTGTTAAGAGAGGTGGGCCCTGTTCTTTGGTCTGTCCCTCCTCAGACGGGACGTCCCTGTTAAGTGAGGTCAGGACCCTGTTCCTTGGCCTGTCCTTCCATGAGGTTAGGTTAGAGCCCTGTTCCTTGGTCTGTCCTTCCATGAGGTTAGGTTAGGGCCCTGTTCCTTGATCTGTCCCTCCACAGACGAGACGTGTCTGTTAAGTGCGGCCACTGCACTTTTCCTTGGTCTGTCCCGCCACAGACGGGACGTGTCTGTTAAGTGAGGTCAGGATCCTGTTCCTTAGCCTGTCCATCCAAAGACGAGTCGTGTCTGTTAAGAGAGGTGGGCCCTGTTTTTTGGTATGTCCCTCCTCGGACGGGACGTCTCTGTTAAGTGAGGTTAGGGCCATGTTCCTTGGTCTGTCCTTTCACAGACGGGACGTGTCTGCTAAGTGAGGTCAGAGCCTTGTTCCTCGGTCTGTCCTTCTAAAATGAGGTCAGTCCCCTGTTCCTTGGTCTGTCCCTCCTCAGACTGGACGTGTTTGTTAAGAAAGGTGGGCCCTGTTCCCTCCTCAGACGGGACGTCTCTGTTAAGTGAGGTTAGGGCCATGTTCCTTGGTCTGTCCTTCCACAGACGGGACTTGTCTGTTAAGTGAGGTCAGGATCCTGTTCCTTGGTCTGTCCCTCCTCAGACGGGACGTCTCTGTTAAGTGAGGTTAGAGCCATGTTCCTTGGTCTGTCCTTCCGTGAGGTTAGGTTAGAGCCCTGTTCCTTGGTCTGTCCTTCCATGAGGTTAGGTTAGGGCCCTGTTCCTTGATCTGTCCCTCCACAGACGGGACGTGTCTGCTAAGTGAGGTCAGAGCCTTGTTCCTCGGTCTGTCCTTCTAAAATGAGGTCAGGCCCCTGTTCCTTGGTCTGTCCCTCCACAGACGGGCCGTGTCTGTTAAGTGAGGTCAGGACCCTGTTCCTTGGTCTGTCCTTCCATGAGGTTAGGTTAGGGCCCTGTTCCTTGATCTGTCCCTCCACAGACGAGACGTGTCTGTTAAGTGCGGCCACTGCACTTTTCCTTGGTCTGTCCCGCCACAGACGGGACGTGTCTGTTAAGTGAGGTCAGGACCCTGTTCCTTGGCCTGTCCTTCCATGAGGTTAGGTTAGAGCCCTGTTCCTTGGTCTGTCCTTCCATGAGGTTAGGTTAGGGCCCTGTTCCTTGATCTGTCCCTCCACAGACGAGACGTGTCTGTTAAGTGCGGCCACTGCACTTTTCCTTGGTCTGTCCCGCCACAGACGGGACGTGTCTGTTAAGTGAGGTCAGGATCCTGTTCCTTAGCCTGTCCATCCAAAGACGAGTCGTGTCTGTTAAGAGAGGTGGGCCCTGTTTTTTGGTATGTCCCTCCTCGGACGGGACGTCTCTGTTAAGTGAGGTTAGGGCCATGTTCCTTGGTCTGTCCTTTCACAGACGGGACGTGTCTGCTAAGTGAGGTCAGAGCCTTGTTCCTCGGTCTGTCCTTCTAAAATGAGGTCAGGCCCCTGTTCCTTGGTCTGTCCCTCCTCAGACTGGACGTGTTTGTTAAGAGAGGTGGGCCCTGTTCCCTCCTCAGACGGGACGTCTCTGTTAAGTGAGGTTAGGGCCATGTTCCTTGGTCTGTCCTTCCACAGACGGGACTTGTCTGTTAAGTGAGGTCAGGATCCTGTTCCTTGGTCTGTCCCTCCTCAGACGGGACGTCTCTGTTAAGTGAGGTTAGAGCCATGTTCCTTGGTCTGTCCTTCCGTGAGGTTAGGTTAGAGCCCTGTTCCTTGGTCTGTCCTTCCATGAGGTTAGGTTAGGGCCCTGTTCCTTGATCTGTCCCTCCACAGACGGGACGTGTCTGTTAAGTGCGGCCACTGCACTTTTCCTTGGTCTGTCCCGCCACAGACGGGACGTGTCTGTTAAATGAGGTCAGGACCCTGTTCCTTGGCCTGTCCTTCCATGAGGTTAGGTTAGAGCCCTGTTCCGTGGTCTGTCCTTCCATGAGGTTAGGTCAGGATCCTGTTCCTTGGTCTGTCCCTCCACAGACGGGCCGTGTCTGCTAAGTGAGGTCAGGGCCCTATTCCTTGGTCTGTCCTTCCACAGACCGTGTCTGTTAAGTGAGGTCAGGACCCTGTTCCTTGGTCTGTCCTTCCACAGACGGGATTTGTCTGTTAAATGAGGTCAGGGTCCTGTTCCGTGGTCTGTCCTTCCAAAGACGAGACCTGTCTGTAAAGTGAGGTTAAGGTCCTGTTCCTTGGTCTGTGCAAGTGCTTGAGACAACCAAACCTCTTCGCCGCCCCCGAGTTCTCACGAACGGTATCATCGCCCAGCCATTGCTTGCTTGCGTTAGCCCCACTGTACCTACCTACGCTTAGATTGATTTCCCAAAATTGATAAAGAATCACTTTCCATCTGCGCGGATGGAGGATATTTATTTCCACCCATCAAGCGGAACGGCCATCAGGGGGAACATATCACTTGACAAAGTCAATAAAAAACAATAATTGCAATGTAAATCCGTGGACATTTGGTCGTTAGACCTTTCCTGTTCCTGTGTGTCTCTCGGATATTCTAAGGGCCCACCCCGTGATATCCTTCTTCTGCCCACCCAACTGACTGACTGACCCGACTGGCTGGCCTGGGACTGTGTGACTCAGGTGCGCTGGCCGCTTGTCTATGTGTCCACATCACATCACGCAGCTATCATGACGAAGAAATACCAACTAATGCGCTGGGGAACAATAAATTGTACATGCAATTGCAGAAAAGGGTCCTCCGCTCCGGACTATCTATCCCCGTCGCTGTTTGGCATTGTCGTTGTCGTTCTCATTGTCGTTCCGTTGTCGTCGTGGTAGTCGTCGTCGCTGTGGTCGTCGTCATAGTCGGTAGACCTACACGATACTGCATAGAATCATCGCCTATCTGTGGCAGGGCCCTAAAGAACAGAACAAGAAACAAAAATATTGCCGACATAAACTAAGGCAAAGTATGGCAAACGCAAGGAGTTATTGAAAGGTCCCGGACATGGGGGCAAATGCGTTAACCAAGAGAGCCTTTAGGTGCACAGTACTTTTATCGTACTTTCGCATTCTAACCTAGAACTTTGGTGGTGGTGGGCTCCGAAACAAGACGGCCGGACACACATTCCTGCGTTTGTCTATGTCTAGACGAGCGATCAGAGTTCGCGTCTAAGATGATGATGATGATGACGACCACGACGGACGATGGACGACGTTTATGCGCGATCTGTGCTCGCATAGATGCGGACATTCGGCGATGAAATTTATTCCCGACTAGCATGTCAGATGCACACATTCCCACACACGCACACACATCCGCATGCGCCACGGGGAAGGGCGGGCGTGTGGGTCTGTTGTGCATGTCATTGCTGTCATCGGCAAATATCATCTCGCGATGCGGATTAGGGGCCCCCAATCCGGATCCGATCCGAGGGGGAATTTCGATTCCCTTTCTCTCGTCGCGGCCGGCGAACGTGAGCGTATTTGGCGAATTTATTGGGATTAGCGTTTGAAGCGGGAGATCCGCGGGAGAAGCAACAACCAAGCGCAACCACGCACTGATGTCCTTGCGGGGTCAACTCCGTCAAAGGGCGGTGATGGCGTTTGGTGTGTTGACATCAAGAGATATGCCTCGACATGGGCATATGTTAAATTGAACACGACGCGAAATGGTGGGGGTTGCCATGCGTGCTGAAAACATTTGCTGCGGCCAATTGAGATCTTCCGATGAGAGTGGGCGCTGCGACACGAGTTGTTCGAACATTCTAATCAAATCGGCTTGGGCGACGTCAATCGCCGCGAATGATGGCGAGGTACGAACACAAGTAGTGTTCGCTGCGGCAATCGCTGGTCTTACATGAATGATAATTAAAAGGAATTGTCGTACTCAAGCGGATACCGACCTGCATAATGGGCTGGGCAGTGGTGTTTGTCTGTGACTTGACATCGATCGTGGCATTCATGGGGGATTTTTTCGACGCTATTTTTAGACATTTGTTGCTCGGTCGCACCGACGCAATTGACTGCTTTCCCAGGAGGACGTGTCTGGGAAATAGTTTTGTGCACTCGTGGCTTGTGTGGCGGTGATTGAGGGCGTGTTCGGGGTTCTGGCGAAGAGCCCAAACGAATTTTCCATCCAATCAACGCAATTGAAGGCGATAATCGTACGCGAGTTTAGGCTGGTGCCGCTGAGTAAGACTGGAGTCGGAGGAGGTTTTCTTCGCGACTTTCTTCTTCTAAGTTGAAGTAGTAGTCCGTTGGCGAGGACAAGTGCGATGCCAGTGAACTCAGCGAGCTCGACATGAGCGGCATTGCAGCTCGGGGTGAATATATAGCTCTCCCCTGACGTGTAGTCCTTTTCCAATTGCGGCGAGCGGCGTCCCAGGGAGGTGCAGCCGTACACCTTGTCACATCTTTAGCTGGGCAATGAGCCCAACTCCTAGAGATGTTCCCGTCTCTTAAATGGAATTTTTAACTATCATCGTCCAGATTGTATGGCTGTGGTGTGGGGGACTGTGTACCCACTTGACTTTGGGCGGACTACGGACAAATTTAGAAATCTTTTGGCTACTGTGGCATAGTGGGCAGGTCCAGGATGTCCCACGATGCTGCATTCAATACCCGAACTTACGAACTTTCAAAACTCACAGCTCCGCCTCGTTCGAGTCAATGACAATACTCAGATTGTAGAACTGTCCAGACAATGCTACGCGCACTTCGCCGCTCGGGGTAGACATACAGCTGGGGTATCAACCACTCGTGAAAAAGCATTTACACGCATAAAGTCTCCGGCGCATAGAACGCTTTTATTGCGCAGCATCAAAGCGCCCGTTTACGGTGAAGTACCTGACGCAAGAGGGTGACACAATGTATACTTCAACGCATAGCTGATTCCATTTGGCAGTCCCAAGTCATCATCGTCATCACCTGCCTCCAGGCAAGTCTAACTCATCAGGAGGTAGGCGAGTTTTTGGACTTGGTCCAACCACCTCGTCCTGGATCTGTCAAGCGGTCGCCTACCCGATGGAATCGCGTGATGATGGGGACATTCGTGCCACCTTACCAAGACGCCGAAGCATAGCCCTCTCAATTCGAAAAAGCAGCGGCTCAATGTTGAGACTATCGCGCACTGGCGTGTTTCTCACCAAGGCCCGACGAGTAATTCCCACGAAAAATCTCGACATCTGTCTCACGTTTCACTTCAAGTCGTTTTCATTAATTACAACAGCATCGTACAGGACCCTATTGACTTCATCGCAGCCTGGCTTTCGGCAAAAATGGTGGGGTATCGGATGCTTGAATGTGCTTGGCAGCTTTCTCTAGTGCCAGAATCTCTGCTTGGGAGACACTGCACTTCCTCTTTGTTTTTCCAGTAGCTGGGTCCATTTTTGATCCGTCGGTGAAAAGGGCAATATCGAGGCCGTCCGATCGAACGACGGTCGAGTGGCACTTGCAACTGTCGGGGAACAGTCGTGTCTCTTTCCCAGGTCATCTATAACTTTGATTATGGCCGTATGCAGAGGAAGGAGATGAAGTCTCATGTCCAACCCTACCTGCTGCTTGCTCCGATCCCGTTGTAGTCACATAGCTTTTTGTGTTCCTGAGGGTCCACCAGACTAGGCTGATTGCCTTCTAGTGAATCAGTGACTAGAATATGCTCACACTGCAGGTTAACCAACAGGCGGCTCTAGTTGACGCGATCACTAGCTAGAACAGATTCTAAATGTGCACCCCATTAATCGTTTGCGGTTTCTGTAGCTTAGTGACCGCCCGAAGTCCATTGGTCTTCTTTTGTGCAGTCAGAGACAGCTAAATAGGCTCAGTTCTACCGCTTCTTTAATCTTTATCGCCACACAATGAGTCACTCCCCAAATGCAGACCGAGCAGGAGCTTCTTGCTTCTCCTTGCACATCCGCAGAACGAAGGCCTTCAGTAACGCCCACCAAATTGGTTGCAGTCTGTACTCAGCGTACTAAGACGAGCCGGATCGATTAAGTCTGGTTATCAGAGGATCAGGTCAGCTCTCTTTATGGCTGCGTTGTGGAAACAGAAAAACAGAACTTCAGCCCCTCGACAAAGTCCATTATCCGGAGCACTACTTATCCAGCTCTTAGAGTCCCCAAGAACAATGTCTCGTAGACAACGCCTGGCGACGGGTAAAGCCACTCTCTGTCTCAGCGATGGTCTGAATTATTCGGACTACCTCTCTATCAACTATTCCAGAGCAGTGCCTAAATACTCACAAGGGCAACGTGCATCGTCTACACGCCTGAACAACTACTTCCGAACTCTCACCGGATTCGAGTGGGGCATGCTTTGCTATATTTCCTGATCTCCTGTGGTGGACCTGTGTGGACTCTCCCTCGCATTGCTTCGTCTTCAGCGGGCACACGGAACTCGACATCGAGAAGCATGGGCCAGATGGGCTCTTGCAAGATTTTTGAGACCGTCTTCTGAGATAACAACTAATTTTCACAAACAGTCGAGCGTTCATGAGGCCGTTGAAATCAGATGCAGCTACGGCCCAACCTTGCACTCGTTTCTTTAAAAAAACGAATATCCACTTCTTGTTGCGTCATTCAAGGGGCTCTTGATCCGGGAAGGTTTCAGTCAATTACACGTTGTTGGCTGGATTTTTTCTGGTTAACACTGCCGAGACTTCCGTAGATCGCCAAATCCCTAACCATGGTCCCACGTTGATGTTCCAGGGCTCTCAGCAACTTCTCACAGAGCTCACGAAAGTCTGAAAGTCTTGAACAACTTGTTCTTTACAACAACACGTTTCTTTTTAGCCCCGATCGTTTCATTAGAACCGTGTTTCAGATCCGGATCAACATCCCGAATTTCATGCGCACGCCACTCGTGAGATAGCCCGCACGAGACAAGTGGTTGGCGTTAGAGCTGAGCCCACTCCACCGCAAACTGCAGCGCCACCCAAAGCCGATGAAGAGGTGTTCACGTTCCTACGCAGGCACTGACTAAGTGAAGGAGCACATTAAAGACAACATAAACCCATCCGAACAATGCACAGCAGCGGCGGCGTTAAGGAAACACTTTTGCCAGACCACCGCCCGTCTTAGATCCCTATCGCAGCATGGATTTGCAATTCGCTCTGATTCTCATGCCATGGATTTATTCGCCTCCTTTCAGAGCTTATCTTCAACGCTTTAATCGCCGGGTTCATTGTGTGGAAGGACTGTTTTTTTTTGGTTCACAAGAGTCGAGCCATAATTCCCCCAGTTGGTCCAAAACATGAAGTCGGAAGGAAAGTGAAGCAAAAGAAGCGTCAATCTGAAATCTGAAAGGTATAAATCTCTCTTTTCCAGCGAATTGAACTCCTTGACCTTGCGCTGCGGTCCGATCATTTCGCACTTTGTGCCGCCACACAATCGTTAAGAGATCAACCACCTTACACCCGAGCATTCAACCGAAAAATGACCCCTCCCGTGACCACCCGTGACTCAGAGGAAATGGAGGAGCCGCCTTCACTTAGTGTTACTCATTAAAACACCACCGCGATAGCATCAAAGTCGCTGCGTACTTTACACACATCTGATCTGTCAGCAAATTTTCCACTTCCCACTCCCCGGTCGTCCCACGAGTCGAGACGAGTGCGGACAATTGTAAACATCAGCGTACATCGTTGTGCACACGCCATAATTGACTTGGAAAATGGTGCTCCGATTAAAAGATTCACCCGACCACAGACGCCCCAGTCGCCCGACGACGCCCCGCCACCAGGATTTGCTCTTTGTTACGCTGGACCTCTGCACTGGTTTCCTTCTATTAATCTTCGGACACGGTTGTGGTTTTCCCTTTTCTGTCACACAGCGCGACCTTCAACTTTCGTTGGTGTAACCTTGTTGACGACGTCCGACGACGCCAGTCAAAGTAGACACGGACTTTGCATTAGCGCACGTCCCGATCGTCCTGCCTGCCGACGACGAGGACGCTCGGGGGGAATTCGTCTGTCACTGGACAATGTCATCGTTATAGCCATTAAATTCTGGAAAATAATGCAAACCATTCGGATGTGTCACGTTGTTCTGCAGATATCACGGAACTCCATCGACTTGGTCGTCGTGTGTTAAGTTCGGTTTTGGTACGGCTATTGTTGGATTAGCTGCCCAATGGGGCTTATTCACGCTGAGTGCCGGCGGTGCGGCGTTGTCGGGCGCTCTGTTCGGGTTAAATAATCCCGGTATTAGTAGTTCCCGTGTAGAACATTGCTGGAGGTTTGTTCTTACGGTAATCTGATCACTATTATCCTTATGAAGACAGTGAGGACTAGCTCGTTTTCTCTTCGCGTTGCGCGACAGAATGCGCCGTGGAGGCAGTGTCACTTTCAAGCGATATGCTGATGAACAGTGGAGCTTACAAGGGAATTTCCATTCAACTGTGGTTTCACTCGGGCTCAGACCCTTCGTGGCTCGTTGGCCGGATATGGAATGAATCCCAGGATGGACAGCCCTTTGGCGTGAGTCTTCTGGGCCCAAATTCTATGGAGAAGGCATTAAAATAAAATAAAAAAGGTAGACTTTGTCGTAGATTTTATTTTGCGCCAAATAAAATACATGATGTAACGGCTTGCATGCAATGGACATACATTCAAGAGAGCAGAACTTTTCCATTGCTTGTTGGATACGAGGTTGGAGTGAAATATGGTCATTCCTCGAGTTAGCCTTTAGCCAGTTGAGTTAAAAACTAACCGCGCTTGTCGCTTTGCTGGCTGCAAATGGGTGTAAATAATAAACGAAGCCAAGCCAGCAATATTCAATCTTAACTACAAGGCAGAAAGTTCTTGAGTCTGAAACTATAAGTCGCAGGGCTCTGGAATATTTCAACAAAACCCGCTCTAAAATTTTGATGCTGAATGTCTTTTAGAAGTCTGTACGACATACGGTTCGAACGATACGAGTCTCTCATGTCCACCCATTGACCATCCATGCATGTGTACACAGCCATAGCTGTGTAGCCAAGCAGTTACAATATTATACTTCTCTCTTCTGCTAAATTTTGCTGAAATTATAAAGGGTGATTTTTTAAAAGCTATAGAACATTTTTTCAAAAAGAAAAAAACACATAAAATTCAGAAAAATGCATGAAATCTTTATTTGAATCGCTAGAACGGTCCATATAATTTAATGTTTGAAGATTATTTCATGCAAATGTTGACCTTGACTGCGCCTCAAATGGTCCATCCGCTTAGTCCATTTTGGCTTCGGTTCCAACATTTCGGCCGGTATCTCACGAATAAATGCTTCAATGTTGTCTTCCAATGCGTCAATTGAAGCGGGCTTGTCTGTATAGACATGAGCTTTAACATAGCCCCACAAAAATAGTCTAAAGGCGTTAAATCGCACGATCTCGGCGGCCAATTGACCGGTCCCGAACGTGAAATAAAATGTTCACCGAACTCGCCTCTCAATAAGTCCATTGTTGCGTGTGGCATGTGGCACCGTCTTGTTGAAAGCACATGTCATTCAAGTCAAGCTCTTGCATTTTGGGCAGAAAAAAGTTGGATATCATCTCACGGTAGCGCTCACCATTCGAAGTTACGTTACGATTCGCTTATACGGGAGAAAGCATCAAAGAAGTCGAAAAACTTGTTCTTGAGGATGCCCGAATAAAGGTGAAAATGATGGCAGAGATCACCAAGCCTTCAATTGGTACCAATCACTCCATTCTTCATGACCATCTCAACCTTTCAAAGGTCAGTGCAAGGTGGGTGCCACGAATGCTCACAGCGCCTCAGAAAAAAGTGAGAATCGCATGCTGTAGAGAGCTTTTGGAGATGTGTAGTGAGAACGCAAACAAAGCAAACAAGTGTCCATGCAGTGGCATAAAAAAGGAACAGACCCCCCGAAGAAGTTCAAAGTCACTCCGTCTGCCGGGAAGCTCATGGCCACAATTGTTTGGGACTCAAAGGGAATCTTGCTCATTGAGTACAAAAAAAAAGGTGAAACCATCAACGCCACATCCTACGCTTCCACTTTGCATAATTTGCGGGAGGAAATTAAAAAGAAAAGACGGGGTAAACTCGCAGCGGGTGTGTTGCTTCTTCATGACAAAGCTCCTGTTCACACGGCGCGAGTTTCCAAGGCTGCTGCCCGAGATGTAACAAATGCATTGATGTTAGGGGAGATAATCTCTTGCAAAATAAAAACAATTTAAATTGAATTCGAATTTTCCGATACCGAGAATATATTGACTGCCCCTCGTAGCTCTTGCAATGCTTCTGGCTGATATCCACTCCAAAATCGACAATTCTGCTTATTTACGTACCCATTGAGCCAAAAATGAGCTTCCTCGCTGAACACAATTGTTCGACCATAAAATGGAAGAAGTGTGCCATGAACTTTCTTAAAAGAGCACGCATTTTGATCATAAAATTCAATAATTTGCAAGCGTTGTTCGTTTGTAAGACCAAACTGAAGATGTTTGACAGTGAAACAAAACACGAAACGTGCGTCAGCTATTTAAACCAGTGTTACCAAAAAGATAATAGCTAAAAAATCACCCTTTATATCAGACCTCTGAACGGCTTGGTCGGTCGGCGAGATAGACTAATCACATGACGTGTCACAACATAGGCTACTTTTTTCTTCGTTCATGAAGTTTGACTGCAATTCGCACAACAATGTCCACATCGCACGCAGGTAGTTGGGATTTCCAAGAACTTATTTTTTTATGAATCGCCTGATATCCCTCCACGATGTGTGTGGAGGTATTGTCTTCTGTCTAGCTGCACACATTGATCATTCTACCAGAGACAATGGAGGATAGAGATATCCAATTTCGACCATTTTTACCCCTTGTCCATGTCGGCATTGGGAAGTAAAGAATAAGAGTGTAGTGGAATCGAGATTGCATTTCACACATACTCTTTCAAAGTTCCCGGCTCCACCAAAAGCTCTCTCTATACCTTCGGCCGATGCTGTGTGCATTATCTCGCTTCTAAGCGCTTGCGGGACAGGCTATCCCGAGGGCATCTAGAAGGGGATGTATGCCAACTTTACGCGTGTATGTTGCTGGCAGCTCACTTGGTTTAGAGCAACTTTGCCTTGAATGTATGTAAATATGAGCTTGTGGCCTGCCAGTTGGTTATGGAGTTTGGATCCACATAATTCCATCTTTGCGTGAATAAAATTCATCATTCATTGTTCGGGCACAGAGCCAGCAACCAAAACAGCGTCAAGTTCTTCTTGCAGTTACCGCCTCTTCCACTTTCAACTCGGCCGCAATAGTACATAGGCAGCAGCATTTTCCGGCACATAGTCTGTTTTTGAAAAGCCTTTTTAAGGCTACGCGGGGACATAAACCCTTGTAAAATTTTCTCTGAAAATAAAAATGAATTGAAAACTCCAGGCAACTCGATCCTCCGACTCATCAGGAGCTATAGCCAAGTGTAACCAGTCCAATCACCTCGTCCAGGGTCTGCCAAGCGGTCTCCTACCTGATGGAATCGCATTCAACGCCCGCCTCGGAAGTCGTGATGAAGGAGACATTCGTGGCACGTGACCAAACCACCGAAGCGTAGCCCTCTCCGTTCGAAGAAACAGCTGCTCAATGTCGGTTTCTCACCCTGTCCCGGCGAGTAACTCCCACGACAGCACGCAGAAATCTCATCTCAGCAGCTTGTATTCGCGATCATAGTCTTTCGGTCATTTCAATAGTAGGTGAGAGTTGGAACAAATACTGAGTCGAACTGTGATACCAAGCTAGGCCCTCCTGATTCCAGATCTACCAAGCTGTTTGACGATGGACCCAACCCGACCAATCCTACGGGAAAGCTCATCATTACTCCTTCGATCACTCGTGAAAATGGAAACTTCTCCAGCTGCTTCAATGGGACTCCACTAACCTGTAGAGTGCATGGAACTGGCGTTCGGGGAATGACCATTACCTCCGATTTGTCCACGTTGACCCTCTTTCCAGCATCAGCACAAACCTACCGAATGCGCTCTTGAGTTCCGTCTGAGAAGATGTGAGGATCACAAAGTCATCTGCAAAAAGAAGACGACTTACGCTCAACTCTCCCAATGTGAAACATTCCTTGCCTCGGCTGCGCCGCAACATCCAATCCATGTATACAATGAAAAGGAGAGGCGACAAGACGCACACTTAGCGAAGTCCAACGCCCACGGTGAAAGGTGTTGGTTTTTTGAGTGTTTAGAGTGAATGGCCCTCAGAAGAGGACCATCAACTCCTGCAGAACACTCCAGAGTTTACCTCGAGGAACTCAGTCGCATGCCTTTTCCAAATCTGTAGATGGGCTTGGTATACTCCTTCTCAAGTACCATTCTTAGAGTGTGAAGCTGGTCGGTTGTACTTCTACCGAGACGAAAGCCGCACTGCTTATCCCCCATCCTGGGCTCGAACATAGCTCTAGAACGCTCAACACCTTAGCGTAGACTTTCCCCGGGAGACTTAAAAGACAAAATGTTGATGCAGTCGACCAGCTGTCCACTTAACACCTAAGTAAGAAAGTCTTTCTTAGACGGATGGCTGTTTAGAGTTTTAGGGTGATGGTCGACTCCAAAGATGTATGGAATGACTTCTATATGCAGCCGCCTGTGACTGATCATATCACACAGATCCCACTGATGATGAGGCAACTGACTGAAGGACAACAAGGCACTGGATAACATTCACCCGGAGCCAGGAGTCAAAAGAGAATACTTCCAGTCATAGACAGCAGCTGGTGTTCTCAAATTAGAGCTGTGCTAACCAGTTCCGGCGACGGAAGGGACATGTAACGATTATTTTCGCAGTCGGAACTGGTTCCCAGAGGTTCATCGAAGATACCTACACACACGATAAGCTATATCCGCGCCTATATGTGTGAACTATGTGCGAAACTCTTCCTTGGCGTATGCCACATATCTGAATTCACTCGTTATTGTTTTACATCTCCTCGGACATGTCGGAACCATGGGACATGTTAAAGTAAATAGTGTGCGAAATAAATGGAACTAGTTCCGACAGTGGACATAGTTCCAGGAACTATATAGTTCCATCTCAGATGAGCCCACAAATCACTTTATTCCTAAAGTCATTCCTCCAAAGACCACTGTGCAACAAAGGCCCGAAACACTTCGTTCCTTCGTTCCTTGCCACTTATTTTCTCTAAACAAACTCACACACCTCCTGTAACACAGACTGTGCGAATCCATTAAAAAATAGATCACAAACTGACCCCGTCCCTGGCAGTAGTCGTCCCCAACTACAAGTGTTCCCTTTCAAGCAACGCCACTTTTGCTTTATAATCCGATCCCGAGGACAACCGACCCAAAAGGAAGACGAATAGATAGACAGATAGACGGATGGACGAATGCTAGCCTCAACCGAAAGTGAAGCAGACACAACAGCAGTCCCATTCCTGCCTCTGGCTGTCAGGTTTGCAGCACCAGCAAAGGCACACAAACAAATTCGAAACCAGAGCGAACATCATTAAGGCGATCCATTGGACGAATTTTATCATTTCAACTATCCTGGCGGGGAGTAGGTGGGCGCTGTTTGCGACGTTAAACCGATGTTTTTGCACGGCGCGGCGCGGCGCACGGACGCACCCTCTCCCTCGTCATTGTGAGGAGGTGGCTTGCTCATGCTCTGCGTTCAGGCGCTCAGAGTTGCGCTGCCACCACCCTTGCCCGCGGCCCCGGCCGCCGCCGGGTAGATGTCAAATGTAACGCAGCACACTGTTCTATAAAATATGTTAATTGAATTTTTTGTTTCCCCCTGTGCTGGCCGTGTCGTGCCACCGTCACGCTGCTCCGCGAGGATTGGCGGGGCCAGCAGTTGACTTCTACATCGCTGGCTGTTAGCCGGTGTCATTGTCATTGGCAAGACAGACAGCCCTGACTGGCAGCGGAGCATGAGGACGTCAAAGGTGGGACGTGCGATCTGGGAGTTGCGAGTACATATTGTTGTTCGGGTTTGTTTCTTTCTTTTTTTTTGATCGCTTGCGCTCGCGCTACTTCATTTGTTTAAATCAAACGCGGGGTTGCCCACGAGGGGAGATGTCTGGCTGGGGGCACTTAAAACAATAAATTGTCCGATTCGGTTGTTCAGCAGTGTGTGCCGCCGCCGCCGCAGCCGCCGCGTTGATAAAGAGCCCAAGACTGATGGTATGTAGCACACAAAGAAGGGACAACTGTCCCTGTAGGTACTAGGTACTCGATGGACGAAGAGTGGCCTTTTGTTTTGGTTGCTTTAATTAACGCACGGATTGTTTTATTGAGTCGGCGCAGGCTTTTAGCGGGGTTCTGTGGAATCCGATCGGAGCTTGAAATGAGGACAGGACACGAGATTCTGAAGTTATGAGATGACTGCGAGTACTTATCACGATGCTGGCCAAGTCACGAAAATAGGGTTACCTCCAGCCTTGCAGTGGGTCATCGTGTTGGTGGTGGTCGGTGGTTGCGACCACATTGAAGATCCAATTATCCCCCAGACTTAGTCATGAACAGTGGCGGAGGGGGAGGGAGTGTCATTAGTTCAGACTGACTGACCTCGCACGCAAAGGAGCTTGGAGCGTGGAGTGTCGTCTGTGTGTGTGCTGATTAAGAGATTACCTCTTGGCGTGGACGCTTATCGTCAAAATCGTGCCGTTGTTCTCACGAACCAGACCTCTAAGTGATCGGCGAGAGTTGCGGATAAAGTTGTTCGTCTGTCGCAAGGACAACGCGTGATTTAAGGTTTTGTAAAGCTGCCCACGTGCCTGTGGTGAGCGTTAACACTTTCGATTTCGATTCCAAGAAACAGAATGAGCTGGACTCACGTAGGAGGTGGTTGCGATGACTTTTGCTTATCCTGTATCTGAATTTACGAGGTTCTTGACGTTAGGACGTCTCTTCCCTTTAAGCGAGTTTATTCCTTAAGACCAAAATCTGCACAGTGATCGTTGTTGACTATGATTTGTGACGTGGCTGGGGCAGAGTACACACTCGAGAAGCCATTTCTTACCAATCAGACGTGTGGCTCAAGTCTCCTTGAAGTGCAAGATCGGCTTAAACTATCGTGCTATCTAAGAAGCTTCTTCGTTTTCTCTGTGCGCGGTACAGTTTGCTGTACATCGGGGTCTTAAACGAGTCTCCCGGTCGGCTACGCTCACTATGTTGGTGTCCTTCAGTTGTACTTCATCAGCTTTGCCCTTCCGTCATTCCTTACCTAGTCACGCATATCGGAGTGGAAGGTCGTCCGTACGAAGTTTAAGGGTGGCAAATATCCTCTTGCTCGAAATATATTAGAGTCCTACTTTATCTCCGTCTACTGACTATTGACCTCCTCATTCTCAAATGCAGTGACGCACAGTGCGATCAGACTCAATGAGTCTAGTACGTGGAGTTCAAGACTACATGGACGCAGTTGTATCCTAGGTTCGTTACCGAGACTTGCTCCTGCCTAGTATGCAATGTTGGTCTTATTCAATCAAAATGTGTCTTAAATGCAAGGCCAAAAGGGCTTGTCTGCAGTTGTTTCCTTTGCGAAGCTCTTCCCCACACGAGTATGCCGTACCGAATATGCAATCCGAAATGGCATTGTTTAAGGACACTACGTGTGCATTTATCTCTTAAATGGAACAGTGCATGGGCTGCTTGATCCAACTCCTTCTCAAGTGCTTCTATGAGGTTCCTCCCCTTACAGTTGTAGTCAACAACTAGGCCACGATTTTTGTATCTATGTATGCTGCATCAAATACATAGATACAAAAATCTTGGCCATCATCATCATCATCCTCTCTAAGGTTTCCGATATTACTACTTCTGTGCAAGCAGACTATGTCATGCATTTTTATCTTTAGTTTCGTTTCGCATTATCCTTGCCTTCAGGGCGTAGATAATGAATCCATGGTCGTGACAGCAAGATATAATTCCATTGCATCATCTCTGTTGCTTCGTCTGCGATCCTATGGCTAACTACTAATGCTGTGTCGTCTGCATACGCGTATCCCGTACTACACTTTAGCACTGGCAACAGATCGTTGACGTAAACAATGAAAGCGGTCCCAATTTCGATCCCTGCGGGACTCCATACGATACATTTTGTTCTTCACTGAAGAGAGAGAGAACCAATTTTAACTTTTGAACGACCTGTTACATGGATAACTCTCAAACCACTGCCCCCTCTTCTTCCTATTTTCTCCAGTTGCCGCAGGATTTGCTTGTGTCTTAATGAAGTCACTGAATAAATTGGGGTTTGTTCAAGATTTGGTATTTTTCGACATAACCGGATAACATTTTTGCCAGTATTTCCATAACATAGTCGGCAGCAGATAAGTTATTAGGTCTATAACTTAAGAGATGGCCTAACTTGTATTATTCCAGTGGAACATGCGTTGGAAAACTACTGTCACTGTACATCATTCCCGGGTTACAGACTTATCTTCATCCCATTCTTCTCTCGTGGGGGACTAAAGCCTTTTGCTTGGTTTCAAAGTCCATGAAAGGCGTCCGATGTCTCCTTAGAGACTTTCGTTCAGACTTTCGGGGCATAAGGTAAGCCCCTTTTCCACGGGTTTCGTCCCATCGGTTACCTTGGCATGCATACATGGCCTCCATAAGTCTGAGATAGGTGCCCATGAGAAGGGTATGCATTTCTAGGACGGCTGTGGGTGTAGGCATTAGTGATCTCTGCACACTGCTCATCTTGGTAAGCATTGTAGTGCCGTCCACCAGACTAGGACGTCAATATTGACTGTACAAGTGCGGTGTATAACCAATGCATAACTCTTTGATCTCGAGAGAATCTTCAACAGTGGGAACCAGGGAATGGAGTGCTGTTTCCGTTGAGTAACCCCTGCATGCTGGCTCGGAGATATGAGTTTAAACCACCAGTCTCTCCATTGTCTTTAGTATCAACGATGAGAGTGCGATTTGTCTCAAGTCTTTGGGACTGTTACGTTGTGCTTTCCCACATTTAGGTACGAATACCACTTTTGCTCTTCTCCAGAGTCTCGGAGAGTAGGTAAGTCTAAGGCAGCTTCTGAGTATAAAAGTCAGTTTGCTTTAAAGCCACTTTCCAGGCAGAGTCTTAATCATTTTCCAGCCGCTTCACTCAACGATTGTGGGTAGTAGTCACAATGGATGACCATGAAATGTGGACACTCCACACTACCTTTGTCACTGCCCAGGTCTCTGCTGGCTGTGAGACTGAGCACACTGCGAGGACACTTCTTTCAATGCCTCCAGGATCGAACGAATATCTCCCCAAAATCTCTTTTCAGATTTATAAGGACGTTCGGATGGATGAGCAACGCATCACTATGGGTCCAACGGGACTTACCCACAGTCTACCCACGTACCGAATCTGACATAGCAATTTTCGGAACTGGAAAAACGGACTAACGAATACCGTCTAGGTGTTAGTTTGCCGAAAACCGAATATGCCTTCCTCTTCACTAGAATATACAAGATTCCTGCCGTGGACCATCCCTCCACGTGGAGGATGACTGACAGCGCATTTCTTGGACAATTCCTTGGCCTAACGATACATTAAGCTGAAATGTCATATCGAGACGAGCTGACTAACATCATGTCTAGCTTTGACTTTCCTCCCAAACTCGTCAGGTTGCCCAGCCCGACGATGGAGAATTCTCGCTGCTCCGTCAAGGCCGGCAACGAGCTCACCGAGTCCTTCAATGTCAAGAAAGGTTTTAGACAAGGCGACGCACTGTCATGTGACTTCTTCAATCATCAGCCCAGGGTCGTGCAAGACTCACTCAAGAGGCACGATCTTCCAAGAGTTCGTTAACTGCTTGCTTGCGCAAACGACATTCGAATAAATTGGTCGCCCACAGCGTGTCGTCAATGAAGCCTTTGCTGGCGTTGAAATGGAGGCGGCCAGAATAGGTTTAGCTAGGGACGCTGTCATCGAGAAAGGACGCAGACCATCTACGACTCGACCATAGCTATGACTGCGACGTAGTGAAGGACTTCATCTTCCTCGACTCCGCAGTAAATAGTACGAACCACATCAATACCGAGATTAAACGCAGACTAACTCTTGGCAATCGCCGTTTCTTTGTGCTCCAGAGCAGCAGAGCTCTCTCTCGAAGGACCAGCACATATCTGCTGCAATAGCTAGTAAGAGTCGAAGTGCATTCCTTGGACCTCTTCCAGGACTTGTCGCCGCGTGGAGGTTCAGTCTAATGTGGGTTTTCCGGACTTGACCTAACAGAGGAGATATTGAATGCGATGTGAAGGAGAAATCCATCGAAAGCGGAGCGGTGAGCTACTACATGAGCCCAACCACGTCCTGTACTGCTGTCTCAGGTTGTTCATCTGACAGCCCGTCCATCAACAGCAGCAGCTTTGTTCTCGATATTGCGATATCGACCGTGGAGAAGAAGTCCCCGGCTGTCATCTAGATCTACTCTTTTGTCCCCCAACTCAGTCACTCGGTTTGGTCATCCGATCGTTGGCAAAGTAGAACCACTTGTGTGTCACCAAAAAACCACGACGGACTTCCGCTAGCTGAAGAACATTGACACCGCACTGCAAACGATCGAACCGCCTCGTCATTCCTTAATTTCGCACAAAACCCTTGAAAAGCATCCGTGACTCACGGAGCATCGCGTATCTCCCAAGAGCGGCAGAAAAAACCGTCATTGTCTGCGGTCAATGATTCACAGTCATCTTCGGATCCACCTCATTCCCCCAAAAAGTGAATTCCAATAATCACCTTCGATTATCATTCAGTTGGCGGTCCCGGGCCGAGCGTAATTGCCACCAAACGCCCCCGATTCGTGACGTGACGAGAAACAGTTCATGACCCCCGCTGCCGCTGCTGGCAAGAGGCGAGTACCCAAGCAGTCTGCTTCTAGCCCTCAAATGAGACACCGAGCGGAAAATCCAAAACAATAAACGAAACCAGTCCTCCCCCTCGATACAAGTTGAACGATGAATAAATTAGCACACATGCCCCTCTCGACTTTAAGACGTCTCATCAGAGCGCATGAATAATTAACCAGCACGTCATGGCATGGAGTTACATCACTCGGTCGTGTGTGTCTTTCATTTTCTATCGAACCAGAATCCAGAAATGGTGACACTTCTGCGCAAACCTGCGTGACCTGTTCTGCGTCCTGGACCGGACCTTGAAGCACCGAACGGCCTTGAACCGTAAATGGTTTGATGTGCGATGTCGCACGATTGTCATGGGAAATGACTGAAAGGCGGAGTCGCAGCACCGGACTTGTGAAATCATCGCCGGCAATGATGCGTGGACTGCAGAGCAATTCAGAAGCCGCAGACGGGGAATGTTCTGCGGTCGGGGAAAAAATTGCTCAACCCACTGGGGAATCGGCGATAATTGACTGATTTTGAACAACCGTGTTGAGAGAGGTATGCTGTGACAATTTAATTGCAGCATTGGCGCTTGCCAGGTGTTAGACGAGTCATTCTGCGAGTGATGGCCAATTATTCGTAATGAGGCGCCTGCTACTTGCTGTTGCGCACTATTCTTCGCGTGACCCGTGAACTTACGAAGTCTGGGCGGACTTCGATTCAATCAGACGGAACAGGGACGAGATGATGGTGATTCAGCGGACGCTAATTAGAAGGGGAGGCACCTTTAATCGCGTGCACTTAGTGAGCGCGTTCAAAATATCATCGTTCTGACAAGGAATTTATTCCAGCAGCTTAACACCTGATGATCGCAGCGCTCAAAAGAGCAGTGAGCGATGATTTAATGCGACAATTATGTCATAAAACGTTTAACGTCTCCACCTGTGGTTGCGAGAGGCTTAAGATGTGATAATCGAAGCATTTAGGGCTTCCAGGCTCCACATGTGGCAGATGCGCTTCACTAGCATTTCCAGATGCTGCTGGAATAGCAGGAGTAGGAGACTGCCCTAGGAATGAGGAAATCTCGAAATAAATATGAAAGAAGGCGGAGGACGGAATATCAGCTCACTCCTACACCTGGTCACAACTCTCGAGATGCAGCCCAGCGCAATGGGATGTCAAAGGAATCGTGTCCAGCGTACTGTGTGCATTCTCTTACCTTTTTAGTGATGTGGGGGGTCTATCAAATCTGTTCTTGATCACGATTTCAAAGTCACAACAACCACCGAACTGATCCGGGCCGGAAACTGGCGATAACGTCGCGCCATTTAAACCAACACATGGTGTAAGCTAATCCAAGGACCGTCTGAAATTGGCGCTTGTTCTTGTTCAAACTGATGTTGTAATGAAGAACAAGATACCTGCTGGTGGTAACATACAGACACTGGATGACCAGATGGGGAGGTAGGCTGGAGCTAGGAGTCCTCAGTCAGACTACAACCACCGTTAAACTCAGCCCCAAAAAATACTGCAGCAATGAATCCATAATCCACCGACTGAGCAGCAATGCATCGCATTTCTTGAGGTGGATCAAGAACAGATGAAGGAACAGGGGCAGGAGTATTTGGACCCAAGGACAAAGGCACCAGCATCCTTCAAGCAGAAGTCTATGCCATAGACAGAGGCGCTCAGATAAATCTTGACAAGAACTATACCATCTGCGACATGGCATCGGACCGCTATCCTGGCACTAGATTCCTTTATCATAAAATCCGAGCTCGTGTGGGAATGTCTACAGAAGCATAAGGAGCTGAGCAGGAGTAACAGAGTACAACTTTGTTGGATACCTGGTCATATGGGGATGGAAGGCATTGAAGTGGCCGACTGCCTCGCTAGGAAAGGGGCATCGGAACCTTTCATAGGCCCGGACCATTCTGCGCTGTAGGAGATGACGTCCTCAGGGAAGAGTTCAGAGAACTAGCAAGAAGGAACCGGGCAGATACCTGGAACAACGCTCATGGCAGGAAGCAGGCCAGTTTGAGGCGTGCATCGGAATAAGCAAAAACAACCTCCGTATCCTATCAGGGCACTCAAGACTCAGGAAGCACCTAAGGAAACTAGGAGCTCCTCCGTATCCCAACAAGCTTCCTAACAGGGCACTGTAGACTCAGGAAGCACCTAAGGAAAGGAGGAGCTCCTCCACATCCTAACAGGCTTCCGAACAGGGCACTGTAGACTCAGGGAGCACCTAAGGAAACTAGGAGCTTCTCCGTATGCCAACAAGCTTCCTAACAGGGCACTGGAGAGTCAGGGAGCACCTAAGGAAACTAGGAGCTTCTCCGTATGCCAACAAGCTTCCTAACAGGGCACTGGAGAGTCAGAGAGCACCTAAGGAAAGTAGGACCTCCTCCACATCCTAACAGGCTTCCGAACAGGGCGCTGTAGACTCAGGGAGCACGTAAGGAAACTAGGAGCATCAGAGTGTGTAAGAAAATGGTCAGATTGTGTAAAAAAATGTGTGAAATACAAGCGAACTCCACCACCGTGTCAAGCACTTCCACCACCGTGTCCGGTAATTTGTTACAGTCACTGTGTGTTAGCTCCCCTCTGGGGTGTAACCCAACCAAGCAATGTGTCCAAATCATATTTATGGAACTGCAAACGTTTAGCGACACTTTTGTTGCCCGCCGTTGTTTGGTGTGGCCCCTGCGCTGCCTAGAACCCGAGCCAGAACTATCCGACAATCCTTGTTGATTTAAATATGTGGTCGACCCGGCCAGAGACGAGGACGTGTCTGTATATGTACGCCACAATAGAGTAGGAAATTTATCAGAATATCATAAAATTGACAATCGAAATGCGAACGATTTATAGCCACTGGGTTACTCCCTTGGACCGTCGGAGATTCTTCGAATTGCAGCAGTAAGCTGCAAAGCCATTCGAACCGTGGAATGCCGTATTCAGAACAAGATTGATGGGATCGAGCCCCACATGCCCGAAGGAATGGCCCCGAGTTGAACGGCAAGAGTCATTGAGTTGATTTACCGAAGCATCACATAAAACTACGTACCCTTGGTTGAACAATTTGCTCTTGACCATCAACGCTGGCTTTTCTCCTTTCAATGCGATCGTATCTAGCACGCAAACAAAGAGCCCCTCTCCTGAGTGAGACATCTGACGATGTGAACGCACAGCAAACCTTTAACCCCTCAGTCATAGACCTCAACTGCGTGCCATTCGCACTACTTGTTCGTGATTCACTTCACAGATCAGTCAGCAGATCTCATGAATCACGGCCAGGCTCATCGTGAAATCAAATGTGCCCGTTGATCATCCTCCAGACCATGACGCATCCCTGGCATCCACCCGGATCTGTGAGCCCCTGAATCAATATCCCAAGGACACATTACAGACACCATGCCACACAAAATACCACGATGAAAGTAAATTATTCGCCACTCACAAAGAAGCCCCACCGCGAGGAGCGCACTCCACCATCCGCCATCCCGTGAACAATTAACCGTCCCGACACCCATGTAGGCGTCAGACCAATGATATATGACAGCATTCCTTCAAAAGCTACTGCCAACATGATAATTACATTTTATCAACTGCCATCCGTTCCGCGGCATAGCACGGCCCTCGCTCGAGGTCCCGGCAGCAGCCCAGTGGAAATTAAATTTTATTTCTATATTTAGCATAGATCCCAGCGAGTGTGGGCCGGGCGACCACTTGATCTGTCTCCCCGGCTTAAATGTACACGGGATCAATTTATGCTCGATGCAGCCGGAATGTCGCCTTTATCTGGTGTGCTTTGGTGGCTTTTGTACAGCAAATGGTAATTGCCACATATCCCTAAAATAAATCCCCACAATATATGGTCGCAGTCAATCGAAATGCGAACAAAAGACGGGCCACGACCGACCGCATGCCTATCCCGTCCGGGGATCTGTGCGATTATGACAACTGCATGACAATTAATCAAAAACCGCGCGAGAAAACCAAGTAAACTGAGAGCGTCAGGGGGAAAATTGAAAATGTGTCCATTGTCACGACGGAATGACGCTTGGAGATGGGGGCCTACGCGCGCACTCGCGCGCACTCAAAACATCCCAACGATGCACACCGACGACCAGCGACCGACGATCGCCAGCCACTGAAGAACCGTCGCGTCGAGCAGTTCGGGTAAGTTATGAAGTCAGGGAGCATGCAAATCACTACTAACAGCATGGTGTCTTCATAATGGGAAAATTGGTTTCTAACTCGTGCCGGGATGATGGCACGGCGAGGATGTGCTATTTACACAGTGTCAGCGGTTGGCCTCGCACCTAGGACATGGTCAACGCGGCGTGATGTGAGGCGCTTGGCAGCCACTATGCAGTGAGGCGGCTAATGGAGAAAAGTGAATCTGCGCCAAAGAGTATCACTTTCAATGGCGCGGCGCATGCTATAATCATCCATCGTCGACCATCGCCGCAGTGACATCGTCGTGCAGTGCGACCGCTAGGGAATTTAAGGGGTTACCTGATCCACGGGGAGTTTCTACACCGAAACAGGGGCATGAACTAAAGCTGAGTCGTAAGCTTGTCTGCGAAAAACGAAGCAAACCACCCGCTCTGGATAGGTGTTAGAAAAGACGCCAGTATCATTTGCCCCCCGATAAGACCAAATAACAAAAAATGGGCGGTGGACTACAGAGACAAAGTAAATCTCCTCGCAGATTACTTGGACAGGCTTTTCTAGGAGTCGGACGAAAGAAAGAAACTCAACACTGACGGAACGCACTTCATATCGACTTTCAAGCCCTTAACAAATTTTGGCACGAAGGCCTAACACACTAACTGTATCAATCTGTCTGAAAAAACTCTTTGCCGAATTATTTGTCGGACAAGACCTTCCGCGTTAAGCGTGGTAATGGATAACACGAGTTCAAAGCCATAAAAGGTGGACTACCACAGGGAAGTGTTCTTGGTCCTATTCCTTACTTTCTGTATAGTTCCGATGTGCAGCAAAATATTTGAAGAGCTCGTCCACAATGGAAGAACCAACATGCTTTAGATCGGTTGCACGAATGGGCATAAATCGGGCTAATAGCGCTTAATGCGGCTGAATCCGGTGAGCCCAAATTTCACTTACAGTACCTTGCCTCTTCTTGTAGATGGTGTTCAAAAGAAGCAAAATTCCTCCGAATGACTCCTGAATTTACCGGAAAATAGATGAAACCCGGAAAATAGAAGCAGACATGCGAGTTGGGAACAAACAGGTCCCTTCCACTCGTGAGAAAACAATAGCACGCCGACCTCAACAGGAGTGCTTCCTGAGACCAGGACCTAGGCCCTGGTCCTCTACTCGCTGAAGCGCCACGCATATGATTACATTATTATAATCGTAAGACACGCTTGGAAGAATATAACATTCCGAAATACTTTCTACTCCTGACGAGAGTAACGTCTAACGCCATCATCGGCCTGTCTTAGAATAACACCGACTGCAGCACTCGAAGCTATTCTATTCCTATTCCCCAGCCTCATCCGCTATGACGCTCAGAAAGGCGGTGTTCTGGAGGAACAAGCAGCACAGCATATCAATCCATCGAATCATGTGCCACCAACACCAGTTTCGAAGAAGATCTTCCACTTTGGTTTCCCAAACCGAAGGGAAGAGCAAATGGTAACTCTCTGTACACCGAAGGCTCAAAATTGAGTGCGGGTACATGCGCAGGGGTCTTCTGTGACCCCTCCCTAGCAATAACAGACGACAGCAGCGTCTCCAGGCTGAAATGGGCGCGATACACGAAGCAAAACTCGCGCTGAGGGAACGCAACATAACAAATAAAACGATCTCCCTTTTCTCCGGCAGTCAAGCGGCAATGGAAGCCATAGCATCGGACATCTTGACATCGAAACTTGTTAGGTTATACATGATCACGGTGACCCTATGCTGGGTACTAGGGCCTATTGGTGGCCAAGGAAACGAAAAAGCGGACAGTCTAGCGAACGATGGTTCTGAGCTTGGATAAGCCCGTGTAATCTAAAGAAAACTGGGAGACGAAGCCATGGATAGAGTAAACACCAGATGCCTCAATCTGAATTTTGGGCCAAATGGCAAGGGCCCTGTGGCCAACGCTGAGCAAAAAAAGATCGACATCACTGATCAGCTTTAGTCGCAATAGGAGTCCCTACCGGACACTGTGCCACATGCACAGCCGCAGAGATGAGGAAGCAATAGAATCCATGCAACACCTGCTTTGCGAATGCCCTAGCTAGAGTACTTGGGGAAACTCTTCTTCACACAGCTGGAAGACTTGTGGGCCGTAAAGTTGAAAGCCTCGTGAAGTTTTCAAATGGTCTGGTATCAGTGGACTATTAGCTATTAAAGGCGCATTGGACCATCTTGTTGGTCTAGGTGAGCCAACGACGGAAGGCCGTAAGGGCGTCCATGCACCTACCTACCTAGCGACATCATCGAAGGACTAAACCTTTTGAGAATGGACTAAGACTAGATAGGGAGAGGCTCAAAGTAGTAGGGCATACCCGGTGACACTGGACATGCACACTGGAGTACTCAGGCTCAAAACCTCATCCATTGTACTGCCAGGCATCAACCTACATAAATCAACCTCATAAAGTAAGTACCTGGGACTATTAACTGAACTAATGCTCTTCACCACAAAAACAAATACCCAACTTCCCTGATCGCCGTCTTATCGATCAACCGCGTTCTCTTCATGCCACCGCGAAGTACCACGGTATCACTTTAGATCCCGATCTCAGCTAGAAGCTAGCCGTCTTTCGATGAAAAGTGGGGTCTCCAGCAAAGTTCCTCCAATGAATGTATTCGGCGGCGGTAGTTCGTGGTGGGCGGTCCTTGGGCAAACAAAATGCAATATCACAAAATTCAAGAAGGCACAAGTCTTTGGTCGTCTCCGTCGGACGCTACCTTTGGACTGTCAAAAACACCACACAACACAGCACCATCAGGCTCAGAGAGTCTGTATGCTCATCCGACATCAAGACCCTATGATCATGGCACCATCCATCTTATAACGAGAGATCTAGAGATTATAAGGTCCCCAGACTCAATCTATCAAACAGCAAACAACACTCTAGTCCCCAAAGAACGGACTGGCATAGGCGGCTAAGGTGCCGGGATTTTAACTAAGCAGTCTACAGCTGGTGCGGGTGTGTTCCCAGATCCTAAGGACAAGGACAACACCACGGTACTCCAAGCAGGATTATTTACAATCCGCCAAGGATGTCATCAAGTCAAAATGCAACCAAATTCCTTGCCAAGGCATAAGGTTGACAGCCTAGAAGCCATCCAAGCTATTGCCTCCTTTAATTTATGTTCAAAGCATGTACAGTCAGCCAGCTCAAAATTCCCCTTACCTAGGTTTCAGGTCACAGTGACATCTCAGGAAATAAGGAGACCAGTGAACTGGCTAGGCAGGCATCCGCTCTGCAGTGCTCGCTTGCAGAGAATGTGCACATCTCACCACAAGTTGTCAAGGCTTATATCTCTAGGCAGTGCCTTGAAATAGCTAACCTCAGATGGGTTAGACTGAGAAGCGGTGTAACAGGTTGGTCTCCTTCAACGTTCGGGACACTGGCCGATTTTTGTTTCGTTTTTTTCCTCTTGTACAATCATTGCGGCGAAGGCAACGACACCGAGGGCAGGATAGATCAAAAGATTGGACTTAAATCAAAAGACGTGCTACTTCCCTCATGGAGGATAGTAAGTCCTTTGTAATGGAAGTCCTAGTTATTCCCATGAAGGAAGTGTCTCCCTATGGAGGATAAGCTTAACCAGATTAGTGCCCGACATTCACACAAGATGTGCTCAGAGGTCTCGCCCACATCAAGGCAAAGACGACAAACCTTGCTTTGACACAGGTCTAATTAGTTAAGGTGGTTATTCATACCGCAGTGGCTGGTAAGAAAGCTTGTTAGCAATCTTATGCTTTCTTTGTTGAGACGGAGTATTTCCTTATACAAATAAGGCCTGATTAAAGGTTGTGGTTGCCTAAGACCAGGACTATGTGACCATTGGTCTAGGCGAAGTTTGGTTTTCCAGTTAATAATCACCGTTGTAGCCGTACATGACAGTACGTGACAGTACGGTTGGGGACCTATGCCAGCCCTCGCATCTGTGGATTCGTTGCCTGCAATCCCCCTGTGCCCAGGGACCTGACAAGGGATTGTGAAGCATCCTAACAACATTTGGGAAGGGATCGTCCATATGACTTTGCCCTTCGAGTCTCGGCCAGACCACCATGCACCACCGTCCATACGACTTGGGAGACTGAGTTAATGTCTTAAGTGAAAAAGAAAGTGGCCAGCAATCGGGAATGGAAATGGGCAGCCACACTCAACATCAAAAGAACCTTGAACAATCTAACTTGCGACACCATAAAGCCACATTGCATAACCCAACTGCCATCGCCTAGATCATAAACTCAGAACGAGTTCTTCTATTTCTGATCTTCTGGGAGTTTAATGGCAATTTAAGACCAACCAAAGCCATCAGCTCAAATGTCAACGCTTCGACGGAAGCCAGAATCCATGCAAGAGCAGTGAGGCCCATGAGCAGTCAAGCCAGCCACTGACCGACGACACTGCATCCATCCATTAAGCGAAGCCCTGGTCTCGAGTCACTTGCCGCAGATGAAAAATCTCTTCTCGCGATGGCATGCATTCATATTATTTGTGTTTCGGATACCTGAAGGCGCCACTTGTCAGCGAATGTTATTTAGAAATCCATTAAAAGTCTCAAGCCTTCCAAGGGCGACCCAGGGACCACAAACTCAGGCTCCATCAATTGCAACGCACCATCCTTCGACACCACTCGCGGAGCACTCGTGCAAATGGTGTTCTATTGGAATCCCACAGAACTCATTAAACGTCAATCGATCATCATCACAGCAGCAGTGTGGATTCATCATTGAGCCCAGATTTGCATGCCTCCACGACCCATACTTCAGCTCGAAAAAAAGCAGACACAAGCTGGAAATGTGTGCTCGGCTAATCGATTCGCTATTCAAATCAGTACCAGGCAGCTCTGGTCCACGGTATGCTAATCGCCAGACGAGCACTGTGTGCCAAAATCACCATACTGACTTGGTGCGCACACCTCAGCTCTCGACGACCTTGAATCTAAATCGTGAATACTTGTTTCGGTGTGTTTTTTGTGTTTGTCGCATTGATCGACGATTTAATCGAAATCGCCGGGAACGATTCATGCTTCAAGTTGCCCGGGCAACAATACTTCGCGTATATCCACGGACAGGCTTTGATTCTTTGATTCTTCTTGAAAACGAGAGTTAGTCTCCGCAGATTCCATGACCCCAGGGAGACTTCCACTTGCGGCCCAGAGTGAAACGAATTCAAGAGGCTATTTCTGTCGAGCAGGCTTCTCGACACAAAGACATTCTTGGCGAACTAACGTCATAGGCTGACCCGATCATACAAGTCGAGAAACAGGAAATTTTAGGACAGCAGCTCTGCTAAACGGCTTAATTTATTTTAATTTATAAGTTGTCGGTTTAAGAGTGTTTAGTCTTTGGTCGCGATTCTGGGGTACGTCATGTGCGCTCAGGAACCTGATGAACTTTCATCATTCATTGGTTTCAAATTGAAAAAAAAAACAAAAGCTTAGGATGCTGGTAGCACGGTTGTTGAAATCCGTCCAGTTGTCAGAGCAGACACCTGGACCTCAGCCAACAAACCTCCCCGGATGCCGTGACCTTCAGGCTGGAACTTGAGCCTAGGTTCTAGAGTTGTGTGTCGTTCCGGACATGTATAGCTCCCGGAACTATGTCCTTTCCCTAGCCTTCGGTAAGCTCAACCTAAACATGCCCATGTTGTTGTAATTCGTCCAGTTGTCAGGGCAGACAGCTGGACCTCAGCCAACAAACTTCCCCGGATGCCTTGACCTTCAGGCTGGAACTCGGGCCTAGGCTCTAGAGTTGTGTGTCGTTCCGGACATGTATAGGTCCCGGAACTATGTCCTTTTCCTGGCCTTCGGTAAGCTCAACCTAAACATGCCCATGTTGTTGAAATTCGTCCAGTTGTCAGAGCAGACAGCTGGACCTCAGCCAACAAACCTCCCCGGATGCCGTGACCTTCAGGCTGGAACTTGGGCCTAGGTTCTAGAGTTGTGTGTCGTTCCGGACATGTATAGGTCCCGGAACTATGTCCTTTTCCTGGCCTTCGGTAAGCTCAACCTAAACATGCCCATGTGCATACGTCATATAGTTTCGAATTCACAGAGGTATGCAGAAACGAAGGAAAAGCCACATGTGGCAATTTGTATTCAATAATTCTACACACGCCACCATGGCACACACAAGCACACGCATGGAAACATGGTTGTGCGCACCTAAGTCGGAACAATGTGCGGGCATAGACATGTATCACACGTCCGCGCACATATTGCCCTTGGACATGTAGTCCATTAAATAGAAAAAATGTTGATGTGAGCACAATTATTTGTCCCCCACATACACAAATAAAACTAAAGCACATGCTTTGAGCGTTCCAATCGTTTACATCCTCGAACTAGGCTCTCTTCTTCAATCGGTTGGCACATGAGCTTGTATGAATCCTTCATACAGACTTGTTAACCGCCGAGTCGGAACTGCGTACCTCCGGGGACATGTTTCCGGGAACTAGTTCCGACTGCGAAAAGAATGGTTCCATGAAGAGCTCTTAGAGTTGATACTAACCAGAAAAGCTAGAAACTTGAAACTCTTCTTTTCTTGCTACCATTGTATGTTCATTGTCGACATTTCTCAGTTTTGAAAACTTAATTAAACTTAATCACTAAATAAAGAAAGCTCTTCAGTTTTGCTGTTATTTTATTCTCTCTGGTCCTTTTTCAAACGAAATGTTCGGACGACCATCGAATAGAGACCATCTAGTCAAGCCTCATTCAGAAGCACTTCTGCTCGACTAGCTCTGGTATAAATTAAAATACTATAAGACATTTTTTTATATTGAAGTCGTGTTCAAAACGACGTTCTACTACTCGATTTGGCTATCGGTTTTGACAAGGTTTTGAAAGTTGTTCGGCCGAGAGAAGAAGAAAAAAGTAAAAAAATGCAACACAAAGGGAAGCAGAGTGGGGGATGAAAAACACAAAACCGACTCCGAACGGCCAACTTGACAGTTATACTCAGTGACTTGAAAGACCGTGAAAAAAAAAATGTTGCTCGTACCGGAAATCGAACCTGGGCTGTGTAGACTCAAGTGCGAAGGGAACCAGTTTCCCAGATCGTCCCACAGTTGCTCGATGGGGTTGAGGATAGGATAGGACAGGAGTTACTACAACTCTTGGGCCGTCATACAGCAGGCATTCGCGAATAAATTGGGCTATGTTTGAGATCATTCTCCTGACAAAACCTGAAGGACCTATTGGGTCTATAACTATTCGTGCGATTTGCTGAGAGATGGCGTAACTTGTATTCTTCCTCATTACTTTAATACGAAGAAAACTGCTGCTGATAGTCGTCGTATTTTCGTGGAAGTTTACGGTGAACATGCACTAGGTGAGCGAACGTGCCAAAAGTGGTTGGCACGATTTAAAAGTGGCGATTTTGGCTTGGAAGACGATGAACGTCCTGGGAAGCCAAAAAAGTTTGAAGATGAAGAACTGGAAGCATTACTCTATGAAGATTGTCGCCAAGCACAAGAAGAGCTCGCAGAGTCTTTGAGTGTCATTCAAGCACCTGGATATATTCTAAAGCAAGGAAATTGGGTTCCACATGAACTCAAGCCGAAAGACGTCGAAAGGCGGTTTTGCATGTCCGAAATGCTGCTAGAACGAAACAAAAGGAAGTCACATTTGTATTAGATTGTTACTGGTGATGAAAAATTGATCCATTACAACAACCCTAAGCTCAAAAAATCATATGTGAAACCCGGCCAACCAGCCTAATCAATGGCGAAGCCGAATATCCATGGCGCGAAGGTAATGCTATGTATTTGGTGGGATCAGAAGGGTGTGCTCTTTTATGAGCTGCTAAAACCGGGCCAAACCATCACTGGACAACGCTACCGAACACAATTAATCAGTTTGAAGAGTGCAGTTGCCGAAAAACGTCCGGAATATGCGACCAGACACGAGGCAATAATTTTCCGTCATGACAACGCTCGGCCCCTCGTTGTTATTCCGGTTAAGAACTATTTGGCAAACGGTGGATGGGAAGTTCTACCCCACCTACCTTACAGCCCAGGCCTTGCCCCTTCTGACTACCATTTGTTCCGGTCGATGCAGAACGCCCTCACTGAAATACGGTTCACATCAGAGCAGAATATCAAAAATTGGCTTGATTCATTCTTGGCTGCTCTTTTGGTATGGAAAATGCCAGAAATATGGGAAAATTCCATAGCTTCAGATTGAATAATACTATTGTTCATGTTTTTCTTAAATAAACGTTCCAATTTTGAAAAAATAACACGAATTAAGTTATAGCCCCCATTGTTTAACCACGGATCATGTAGCTTATAGCTTAGCTAAGCTAAGCCCCTTCTAGATCGACATTATAACAATGTTAATTTATGAGACTAAGCCAACATGGGGCCATGTTGATTCCTTGGAATTTTCGTGTTAATTTAACATGGTGCTCAATATAAATTTAACAGGATTGTTCATGCTAATTGTGTAATGACGAAGTGTTGGTCATGTTACTGGCTAAAAAATATAAATCGTGTCCACATCATGCACCATGTTAAACTTCAACACCTTGCGTAATGTTGTAAATGGTTAAATTCTGTTTGATTTTACATGATCTCTTCTCTGAGTGTGTAGTGAGTGTACTCCGTCTTAAAAATTCCGCCCAATAAATTACATATGCAACTCGAACAGCAAAGTTCGCAAGTCAACTCTTTTGTGTTGGCACGCTGCCGACTTTAATGTCAACTCGAAAGCGAATGTGGCTCGGTGATGCCTCGAGGAGATGAAATTCGAGAGCACCTCAGAAGAAGTTGAAATTAAATCCATGTATTAAGCGTGTTCTCAAAAAAACCCGACGACAGCATGTGAGACTGGCTTGGTTTATATAGAAACGGTTGCCAGAAACAAAAGCGAAAACGAGTCCGCCGCAGTAGTTCACCAGCATCAAATTCCGGATCCGTGCTGCTTTCTTTTCTCGATCCAATCCTTTTTTAATCGATCCAGTCACATCCAGTCACTAAAAAAATCATAAAATCGTTTTGCTGACGATGGGAGAGCCGTAATGGCCCGGTTTTATTGAGACGCCCTTCCATTGTAAATTCAGTTTTATTCGCAAGCGAGCATTCCGCAGTCAAACTCCCGTTGGGCTCACGTATTTAATAGCTCGCCATAATCGTTTAATCACTCGCCGATAAAACTGACACACTGACACGTTGTCAAGACTAATTAAATGACAAATGGCGACGTGTGTCTACCAGCTGTCAAAGGTGCTCCCATTTAATATCATTCCCTTTCACATTCTGCGCGCTAAGGACATGCCGATGCATCGCTTCAAGGTCGCGTTTTGTCACCCCTCGCGTTCATTGATTAATTGCTGCATTCTTGTTCGGCAATTGAAATCGAATGCACGTCTAATTAATTAGATTTTATTGAGCGTCTGTGCACCCAGCTGGGGGTCAGACGCGATTGTGAATCATTCCAGAAATAGCCCCATTCCATGCTCATTATTCAAAGAAACAAGAGGCCTCCACGACATCCCTCCACAGGCGCACACATTCCAGCACCTCGCCTCCTGCAGGACCACCGATGACAAGCTGAGAGGATTAATAGAAACCCACCGCCGAGACAAACTCAATTAGTGCGAGTGTTACAATCTATAATCGGTGGAGCGAGCTAATTGTGTTGTCCCCTGGCCATAGGGCGCCCTGCTATTCACTGCATCTGACAGATAACATCAAAACAAGCTCGCATTGTACCACAATTAATGATGGCATTATTAGCTGCGGTAGCTGACGCCGGATCTTCTCGCCAGCGGCGAGCACCAGCCAGCAGCCACCGGCGGAGAACAGGACGAAATCCAGAGTCTAACCACGGAAACCTGACACTCGGTGTGTTTGCGTGGATCTCTCCTCCGCAACTGACTCTGCAGGCTACTCGATATAAATCTCTTTAAATGTCCCGAGTGCGCACAATTTATATCCCTTGCTCATGGCTGGTGATAAATAATTGATGCTTAGAACTCTGACTGAGATCGCGCCCAGTACATGAGTGTCACAGCGGTGGAACTATAATTAATAAGATGGGTTCCCGTGTGACAGCGGGCCTTCGTTGTGAATTAAAACATAAGCGGCCGGAGATGCTTAGTCAGTGGAGTTCAAGGTTGTGAGTATTCTTATCACCAGCAGACGCGGCCTCATGACGCACTGGGTTGCTTTGTTGTGCTCTCTGCTGACTCTGGCGAATCTGTATCGAGAGCTTTGGCGTTTCCATCCAAGTCCGAGCTCAAGCACTTGCCCCTCATGGCTTAGGGTCATGGTGGACGCTGGAGGAACAATTTCCCAAGAAATTCATTCAGAACCTCATATCCGGTTCAATGGCCAAGCGAACCAACGAATGAGTCGGTGATGACTGTGATTGGCACGCGGCTAGGAAAAATCAATTGAGTTGACCTCAATCTTGGACCAGTTTGATACTAGAACCGTGGAATACTCGTTTCGTGACTCAACATTTGCATGCGGTGCTGGCCAACGGGCCAACAGAAGTGTGGTTATACCAAGAACACATGGAATTTGATGGCGATCAGTGTGGAGAATTTACATACATTGGATCAAGTTTGAATTCATTGATTCAGTGAAGAATAAGGCACTGTGCTTGGAAAGGGGTGTCAGAATTTCGTCGCTTTGGAGAGAATGTCTCGCAACTGGCCAAGTGTGATGTGGCACCGTTTTCTCGGAAATGTTCTGTAAACCAATTCGGGAGCACGGGAACAGAGAAAAGTCTCAGAACAGTCAGTCGGGCAGTATTCCTGGCATCCCCAGGATCTCAGGGAGCCCCAAAGAAATACAACCAGCTGTGGAATGCAGTTTTTGGTGCGTCAACGAAAAACCTTCGGCGCTCAACTCAGTTTATTAACAAAGACAAACACGTCGGAGTGCACTTTGGCGCTAATCAGAGCAAGTCTGCATCAAGGCTGATCTCTCTAATGATGGGCCAAGGGAGGCGTCGACAGGTCTACTCAGCATGAGCGAGTTTGTGCAATTCTTCGCTCGACGAAGTTCGATGAGAAAAAGGAGTAACAAGCGGTACAAAGTTGTGTGTACTCAGTCATAGACCGTACGTGTGAAGGTAGGTGACTTAAGAGATGAACAGCATGAATGGAGAAGTGCCTGCGTGACATTAAACAGGCATGAATTGAGGGTCTTATGGCGACTCGATCGACAGAAGGTGGTCTTTTCATTCAACCTAGGAATGCTTCCAATTCGCATCCTAGGAGATTCCGACGTTATCCCGAGACATGGTCAAATCTGCGAAGATTGAAAACGTACCGTGCAGCCGCGTTGATTGCTTTTGTCAACTTTTGCGAAGAAGAATAATCACAGTCAGCGAACAACTCTGATCCTTATGTCAAGACTCTCACCATCAGTGCTTTGGCAAGTTTTAGTTCAACGTTCATAGGGAGAATATATTTGCTGACTGACAAGCCTCTTAGGTATGTAAATATCTTGGCTATCAATGTGGTCAGTCCATGTCGGTTCACTATTGCACATTATTCCAAGGTTTTTCAATTTCTATTCTTCCAGTGATAGACAAAATTCTCGAAGATATGGTGCCTTCCTTCTATCCTTCTATCACATAATCAATTTGGCTTGAGAAAAGAAAAAAAAAACTACTAACCGACCGCATGGAGATTTTACAAATATCTTGAACACCAGTCTGGAAAAACATCAAAACTCGATTGTGCTTTTCATCGACTTCAAAACCATGTAATCACAATTCGAAATGGTGTAAGAGGGTCTGTGCTGGAGTGGTTTAAAGACAACTTCATCATCATCATGATCATCTTCTGACCTCCACTAAGGCGGTCGCGGAAGTAAGCCACACACGAGAGATCTCCAGCCAACTCGATAACTCGATCCTCCGCCAACGACTCTAACTCATCAGGCGTTATGCCCAAGCGTAACCAGGCGAGTTTTTGGACTTGGTCAAACCATCTCGTACTGTGTCTGCCAAGCGGTCGCCTACCTGATGGAATCGCATTCAACTCGTTTCGGGAGCCGTGATGAAGGGGACATTCGTGCCAAACCACCGAAGCATAGCCCCCTCCGTTCGAAGAAGTAGCTCCTCAATATTGGTGTTTCTCACCCTGTCCCGGCGAGTAATTCCCACGATAGCACGCAGAAGTCTCATCTGAGCTGCTTCTATTCGCGATTTTAGTCTTTCGGTCATTACTAATTTCATGACCATAGGTAAGAGTTGGAATTAATATTGAGTCGAAAACCGCTAACTTGGCCTTGACACCAAGCTCGGCCCTCCTGATTACAGATCTATCAAGCTGTTTCAAGATGGGCCCAGCCTGACCATCCTACAGGAAAGCTCAGCATTACTCCTTCCATCACTCGTAAAAAAAACCCCGAGATACTTAAACTGCTCCACCTGCTTCAATGGGACTCCACTAACCTGTAGAGTGCATTGAACAGACGTTCTAGAGATGACCATAACCGATTTGTCCACGCGATTCCAGCATCAGCACATGCGGCCACAAACTTATCAAGTACGCGCTGGAGTTCCGTCTGGAAATATGGGAAGGTCACGAAGTCATCTGCAAAAGCGGATGACTTACGCTCAACTCTCCCAATGTGAAACATTCCTCGCCTCGGCTGCCCCGCAACATCCAGTCCATGTATACAATGAAAATAAGAGGTGGCAAGACGCACCCTTGTCGACGTGTGTTGATTTAACACCGTTAACCCGAACGCAGCTGCTACAGTTTGTGTGACTTAACAGATAGAATGTACAAAGTTAAAATCATGGGTGACTACAGCAAGGAAGAAGCAAGTGAGTATGGGGTTCCACAAGGATCCGAATTGGGTCCCCTACTATTTATTATAACAATGAATGGTCCCTTTGAAGCCTGTAATCATAGCAAAGCCTACGGATACGCAGGCGACTCAGCAATTACAGTCAGACATAGAGATGTGAACGTAGCAGAAAGGATAATGCAACTGGAATTAAACATCGTGGTGTCATGATCACGGTCTGATTATGAATGGCAAAAAGACCAAGGCACCACACATAATGCGTCATCCAATTAAACTTAAGATCCACGAAACACAATGCCTGCATGCAGAAGAAAACCACCAGAGCCCTGATAATAGTGACAGCTGTTCAACTTTTATAGATGACGTATCGACATACAAGTGGTTCGTGGCGTTACAGTGGATCACAATCTTGAATGGCGGTCTCACATCAATGGGCTTAACAAAAAATTGCGGTGTAGTGCATGCGCGTTATTTCACCTAAGCCTTTACTGTCCAGCAGATGTACTAAGGCAATGCTACTTCGAATTGGTCGAGGTGCACTTAAGATACGGAATACTTGCATGGGCAAAAACAACGCAGCACAAACAAATGAAAGAGAAAGTATTCATAGGAAAATAGGAAAATTGTATATCGAGCCAAGTTCGGTGCGCAATATGACACACGCCGATTTGACGACAACTTCACATTTTTAACATTCAAGCAGCTACACAAATTTTAAATTCTTCTCTCAAATGTACGCGGGAGGTGTATATACAAAGTACCCACACAACAAAGCGTAAATACGAGAAGACGAGTTCAAGATGTGTACGCGATCCCAAGATACTGAAACGAGTATGGTAGACGAAAATATGAGGTCATGTTTTCAACGGACTTCCATCAGGAATTAGAAATGAACCCAAAAATATTCTAATTAACAAATCAAGAGAATTTTATCGAAACCTAAGCACATTATCTTGAGAGAGCACTTAGAATTGTAACCAGTCTTCTGCAGACAAGCCAAAAAGGCTTTGCAGACACAAAAACATTGTAAATTAATTTTATTTGCATAGGATAATAAAGATCAATCAATCCATTCTTAGAGCCAACAGAGCCACAGTCTCTGCGAGCCTATCGGCAATGGGGCACTTCCGGTCAAGACATGGGACCTGCCCTCGCAGCTCTGAGGTGTGTGTGTGTGAGGTAAGCTTGCTACACCTTATTACATCCTTTTTTATCAGGCCTGTGGCCCATGGAGATCCTTGCTCCACAAGAAAGGAGACCTCCTTTTGACTGGCCCAACTAAGTCTGCTCAACATCGCATAAAAGAGCTTCTCTGCCATATTGTGTGGTCCGTATTGTGTAGGGCCATGTCAGTACGATTTCAGGCCAGGGAACCATCAACCAGATCTCCACTCTGTGGCTGGAAAATATCCAAAATTCAAATCGACACGACCACCACTTTTTCAAGACCGTATATGACAGCGCGCATAGAGACGAGCTATACAGCAGCATGCCTCGTTTTGACACTCCTGCCAAACTCGTCAGGTTGCTCTGGATGACGATGGAGAACACTCGCTGCTCCCTCGAGGTCGGCAACGAACTCACCGAGTCCTTCCATGCCAAAAACGGATTTAAACAAGACGTCGCGCTGTCATGTGACTTCTTTCACATCGTCCTGGAGAAGATCGTGCAGGACTCGCATGACAACACTAGAGGCACAATCTTCCAGAAGTCCGTACAATTGCTATCATACGCGGACGACATTAACGTGATTGGCAGAAGATAGCGAGCCGTCAACGAGGAGTTTGCTGGCATTGAAGCGGAAGTGGATAAAATGGGAAAAAGGAAGTACACGAATCTGTTCTCAAGAAAGGGCATACAACATCGATGTCTTGGACATGGCGTCGCAATGTGTAGCATGTACCTTGGCGCCGCAGTAAACACGACAAACAACATTCGTACCGCTATGTCCATGGGCTCAGGAGGCAATTCAGTAGTAGAGCCATCTCTCGACGGACCAAGTTGACTTTATGTGACCATGATCATCCCAGTCCTGCTGTACGGCGCGGAGGCATGGACAATTCCAAAAGCGGTGACAACGTGTACCATCGATATGGGTTGCCCTACAGCCCGTAGAGGGCCGGACCTAGCTTCTCAGCAACTACCCATGTTGTGCGTGTTATTGTTCTCTCACAAGTGGAGGGTCCAGTTTTATGCCGAACGACCAAGCTTGAGAAGCTTTTTTCTAGACAGTTATTAAACGTAGAGCATTGTCAGTGACTCGAAAGAGGTGGAGCCGTGAACATTTTTTTATTTGGTCGTACCGGCCGGGGATCGAGCCCAGGCAGCTTATTTCAGTTGTCTAGGTGTCGACGCACATACCCACAACGCCACGGCGGTTACGATTCCGTAAACATCTCCTTCAAATCTATGATTGTTCGAGAAGAAACAATTTGTGTTAAAAAATGCAAGAAAAAGGGGATACCCAGCCTTTCTTTAAATCGGAAAGGCTGCGATAATTCAGTCTTGAGCTCGGACTACATGTGGTTGCTTTAAACAGAAAAGAGAAATGCCTCACTTTCAGACGTGCGATGTACTTTTCTACAAATTTCTTTTCGACGCCATCGTACCGAGGGGACCAGGCGCAGCGACTGAAACCGACACCGGCATTGCTGACACCTGATACCTAACATGGCAAGGGAAGGCAAGGAACCTCGAAACATTGGACTAAGCACGTTTAAAGTCAGTTGCTGTTTTTATTCTCGCAGATAGAGGATGGATAAAGCGTTGGTACCAACTTAAATCTCATTAGTCAGCGATATCAAAGAGCACCATAAAGTGGAGTCGCACCTTTGTGTGAGGCGAGATGGACGACACCACATCTCGGGAAACTTCCTTCCAAGCCACTATGTCAACCAACATCGATTTTCTCTAGCACTCAAACACAGATGCCGGCTGTCGGAAATGTCCTTGACAATAAATCATTGCAAACACAAACACCCCAACACAATCCCCTGCTCTGCAGAGTATCTACCTCGACTTGCTATACACTCGCCGATCACATAAACACACATCACACACTTAAAGCACGTCTAATTGACTATTTTATGGGCCACTAGGCCGTGAGCCAGCGCATCCCTGACCGGGCCCCCGACACAGAGCAATCAAACTAATCAATTAATCAAGGCAATCACAAAAACCACAAGACTCCATCAAAAATCTTGCGGCTTCAAATGGAGGAAGATTTATTTTACGACTGGGTGAGGCACAACTCCGATGGATACGAGCGTTTGACGTGATTTCTTCATCATCGGCAGACACAACTCGACGATCCACACATGAATTGTTCAACGTATTAACAATCGGAAAATTATCGACATCTTGAGCATTACTCTCGCGACCGGGGGCACGTGTTCGATGCGGCAGACAGAAGAAAGGAACGTGTTTGGAAAAAGGGAATATGATTTGTGTCTAGTGGGAATTCGCTTGCAGGCGCTGATGATCGACAACCGAACATGAGGACCAACGCCTAGAGTGGAACTCTGCTAAAGCCCTTGTGACACTACACACATGTGGCTCTCTGAACGAAGGTAGTATGAAAAATCTTATTCTTCTTTGATAGGCAGTCCGAAGTGGGTAGGGCCTCAACCAAGAAGCCTCTCCAGGCAACGCCATCTTTCGCCAGCTGCCTCCAAGATGGTTGCGGTGCACTTGTGTGCGCCATCTCGTTCGGGGACGTCCTCTGTTGCGTCCCAGTGGCTCGGGATCGAAGACTCCTTACATGACCTAGCCATGTCGATCATCAGCGTCGAAGACCCTTTGGGGCCCGAGCTGTGGTGTCCACCTGCTTTCCATGGCCTAGCCATCTTAAGCGCTGGATCAGAAGACGCTTAAGGCACCTAGTTATGCCGCTGTGCAGCCCGTACAGTGCCTGGTTAAATCTCCTCCTCCAGACGCCATCAGCAGAACTTTCCTCGCAAAACGACCACGAGCTTCTTCATCCGCTCTTAGTAGCGTTCATTCATTCACACATTCTGGAACCATGGGTTATCAGGAGCTCCTGAATGCCGGCCTCATCTGTTGCGGTTGGCCCTCTTGTTGGGAGCATCGTCCTGGCTGTATTTTAAGCCCAGAGATGTGGGAGAAGGAGGCTTGGACTAGGCAACGAAGTGATGTGCGACTCAGAGACGGGAATGGAATGTGATTCAGGTCGGTGTTGAGTAGCATCACAATCGGGGTGTGCAACCCAAGGAGCAGTGGAGGTCTAAGACCACCCTTGCCCTTCACCAAGATGGAGAGAATGTCCACAAGCATGAACTCAATGAGTACCTGTTCAAGGCGTTGGTTCAGCGTCCTCGACCCCAAGGTGAATGGACGTCTTGGTATAAGCCTAATGTCAGGCCACACTCTGCTGTGAGTACTATTGTTCTTTCATGAGTGGACCCACTTTCATGAGATGCCCACTCCGAACGGTCAATTTGAGAAGCCTTGTCTAGACAGTTTTACTCCTTGAGCATTGTCAGTGACTGGAGAGAGGTGGAACCGTGACAAGTATTTTGCTCGTACCGGGAATCGAACCTGGGCTGCGTAGGGGTCGACGCACCAGGCGCTGGTTCAGCGTCCTCGACCCCAAGCTGAATGGACCTCTTGCTATAAGCCTAATGGCAGGCCACACTCACTTGGACTACCCGACTGTCCCTGAATGTGATTGAATCTTCTCCTGAAAGTCCTAGCAACGACAACAGAGCCAAAGACCTCACACACCACTCCACTCGAACATCCTCATCCTCGACACAGTCCACGTGTCTGCCTTTTAGAGCAGGATCACGGTAGTGTGACTTGTGTGAAGTCTACTTCAATCTATACTTTATTCTAGTCTACTACATGTTGACCCTCCTGCTAGTGGCTACGCAGACGACGTCCTTCATTTCCCCGAAGTTGAATCTGCCCAATAATCTATTCAAATCATCAACGTTGTACGTCCACTCTAGACGACAGCATTTTTACCGGCGCTCACCGCCAAACTCATCATCTTACCGCCATCTTCAGAAGTTCAGTCAAATAATTGAATGCCCAATCAACTACGCGATATCCAAGGCGACTGAATTCTTTTGATAGCAAAATGGTGAAGCTGTTTAGTTGGACCATGGTCCATAATTGAGGCGCGGATCTCCCCAAATCTGGGCATTGCTCAACGGACTCGCTTGGCCATGGAAATACTCTGAGATCGAGATTTCGAATCTCGAAGAGATTAATTTTCTTGAATTCTGCTGGTCCTTAAATAACCGGAATCACATCTTCAGAAGGGTACGCTGATTTTGGGGTCCAATCGAATTAGCATGCATTTTTGCGAATCACGCTGACAAGCATCCTCTCCACACTCCCGGCGAGTGACGATCTCCCTCAATGACTACAACTGCCAAAGAGTGGTGTGCCCCAAATTCCCAATCAAATGCCTTCCTCGAACTCATCAATTCCCGTGCTCCGCGAATCGGACGCGCACTTGTCACAAGCTGGCCCCAACTGATCTCAAGTTCATGGGACGTATCAATCAAACCGAAGCCCCCAAAGAACGTACGTACGTATGTACGTGATGAGAACCACGAAATCTTAATTAACCTCTTCCTGAATCTTGTAATCATCCCAGCCTTCTATCGGTTCGCCACCTTGTCCAGAACTCCAATTTACACCGAACAACATGCTCCTCTTCCATCATTAATCATCGCAGTCCAACCGCTTATGCGCCTGCCCTCAAAACGAAAAGAAATCGCTCAGAATTCAGATGCCAGAACTCAACTGTACCCACTGAACAGATTAATTTCATTTAAGCGCATTTTCTCAGTCCGCACTGCCCACTCCACACCCCACACTCCCCACTGCTCACCCGGCACTAGGCATTCAGCTCAGCGGTCTCTTCCGCATTAGACTGTTCGCGCGAAGGTTAAGCAACATTCCCAACCACGACCAACGATTGCAGCCACTTTTCCGCACAGCCACCGAACTAAGCTGGCTGACCGGCTGAGTGGCTAGAGCTAATCAAAAATATAGCAAGTCGCATGGGCTGTTGGCCAACTACCGCAATTAACGCCCAAAGAATGACACAAAATGTATCTCACTCCCGCCGCAGATATTTCCGCGAAATAACTCAAAAAATCGTTGAACTTCGGAAGCACCACTGCTCGGCTGACCTTGCATTCGAAACGTATTACGTCACACAAGCTGTCGCTCTCCCTCTCCCCCTCGCTGTGTCTGCGGTCCGCAACTGTGCGTAACAACGTGACCAATCCCGGCGTGCATTTGAGTGTCGTCTTGAGACTCTCGCTGGTCGCGTTCGAAGGCCAAGACGCCAGCGAGTTTCACCACGTTGGTCGCCGTAGTTTCGGGATGTTGCTTAGTCATCATCCTAAAGTGTAGCCAAATCGCACGTCAAGGACATCTGACGAGCGTCGAACTATTTTGCACTGCCGTTGACCACCCAGAAGGTCAGAGTGACCAAAAAGGGTGAACAACTTGCCGCCAATCGGAGGCCACTCATGTCTTATGGATGAATCAATATGAATCGGATTTCATTGGAATTACCTAATTGTCGAGTGTGACAAGAATTGGGTTAGGAATGACAAGGCCTGCTCGGTGTGGCCAATACCCGTCACGGAATGAATAGAACCGACGACGATGGATTAATCATCGATCGAATGTTAATTTGTGTAATCCGCAGCGTTGCTGCTTCATTGAGTCAGCTGGGAGCGGGCCAACGATTGGCTGCAATCACCTCGAAGGGGCCGTGGTTCAATGGAAGACGACAGCCAGAGAATTTGGCAACAACTGCCGAACAAAGGCAAAGGGCAATCGATGGTCGAGGTTAAGATTGGTAACAGCTTGGGGAATGTGATCGGTTGTGGCTTTTACTTTGGATGTCAAAAATGGGGCGAGTCGAAGGGGCAGACTGCATTCTCTGATTTGATGCGAAGTCAGGGAGAGCAAAGTGGTCGAGTTGTCGCTTAGGCACAAAGGATGCCTGTGAGACACACTCGCTTATCATAGCATGTGAGAAGTCTTGAGAGAAATCTAGACCTCGACAGATGAGGGATGTGCACGGTTGATGAACGTATCGGTTTCAGGTATCGGCGCGGCTGGTTCTTTGAATGTCCCTCTCTGTCTCCGAGTTCACGCTGTCTCCCAGTCATTGCGACGGTCTGAACGGTCTGAGTGCACATATGAGACACCTCGCTTCGCATTTAAATTCATGGCAAGCGCCAAAAATGGTATAGAATGACGAAGAAGTACCCTCGCTGCACTTACGAACTCACCTTCAGTACAAACTCTTTTTTTTTTATTGTGCAATTATGTGTGCTTCTTTTATGATGTCTGCCACACTCACTACTCCACAACTCATTACTAGTGAGTAAGTAACAAACGTTAACGGTGACATTGATGGCAGAAACGTTGTCTCACGTGGGCCCTCGTGGTCACATCGGGATGCGCCGATGGGGAATTTGAACACTTTGTGACTTTTAACACGTTTTCTCGCCCTATTAGTTTCCTAACGAGGCTGCAAACACAGAACAGTACAGAACAGTGGCTCGGTGGGTAGATTCGTCAGGGGATTTAGACCGACAGCTGTCTTTCGATGCCTAGAAAAATGGATGGAATAAAACAAGTTGTGACTGTGACGACAACCCTAACGCCTGTGGGCTTGGAGAAGGCGTTCGAGGTTGGAAGGCCTCTTCCTCAACCTGGCCATGCTCGTCATACGTAAACCATTGGTGCGCATGACTTATGACATGATCACAAGTAGGAATTTCCTTGTAGAAAGTGGCGACGAAACTTCTACCAAGGGGCTGATATTTCACCGACCTTGTCCTCAATATTCACTTCATACCGGTCTAAAAACCTGCGTCATAAACTGTTCGGAGACAGTGCATCGGTCATCGCGATCATAGTGATAGAGTATAGAAGAAAAGGGTCACTGAAGCTTCGTACACACTGCAGATCTTATACGCAACCCTGCCGCACTTGATAGGACAGGACCTCTATGTACACAGCAACAGTGTATATGCGCCGAAGCATTCCTTTACCTAGACACTATCGGCTCCTATGATCAGTTTCAGTGTTCAATCCCCGACTCCGGTTCCAGGTCCACCTCTTTCGAGTCTAAAGCGTCTAAGACGTCCTTCTTCCTCGCGAACCATTCCTTTACCTAGACACGATCGGCTCGTACGATCAGTTTCAGTGTTCAATCCCCGACTCCGATTCCAGGTACACCTCTTTCGAGTCTTAAGCGTCTAAGACGTCCTTCTTCCTCGCGAAGCATTCCTTTACCTAGACACGATCGGCTCGTACGATCGGTTTCAGTGTTCAACCCCCGACTCCGATTCCAGGTCCACCTCTTTCGAGTCTAAAGCGTCTAAGACGTCCTTCTTCCTCGCGAAGCATTCCTTTACCTAGACACGATCGGCTCGTACGATCAGTTTCAGTGTTCAATCCCCGACTCCGATTTCAGGTCCACCTCTTTCGAGTCTAAAGCGTCTAAGACGTCCTTCTTCCTCGCGAACCATTCCTTTACCTAGACACGATCGGCTCGTACGATCAGTTTCAGTGTTCAATCCCCGACTCCGATTCCAGGTCCACCTCTTTCGAGTCTAAAGCGTCTAAGACGTCCTTCTTCCTCGCGAAGCATTCCTTTACCTAGACACGATCGGCTCGTACGATCAGTTTCAGTGTTCAATCCCCGACTCCGATTTCAGGTCCACCTCTTTCGAGTCTAAAGCGTCTAAGACGTCCTTCTTCCTCGCGAACCATTCCTTTACCTAGACACGATCGGCTCGTACGATCAGTTTCAGTGTTCAATCCCCGACTCCGATTCCAGGTCCACCTCTTTCGAGTCTAAAGCGTCTAAGACGTCCTTCTTCCTCGCGAAGCATTCCTTTACCTAGACACGATCGGCTCGTACGATCAGTTTCAGTGTTCAATCCCCGACTCCGATTTCAGGTCCACCTCTTTCGAGTCTAAAGCGTCTAAGACGTCCTTCTTCCTCGCGAAGCATTCCTTTACCTAGACACGATCGGCTCGTACGATCAGTTTCAGTGTTCAATCCCCGACTCCGATTTCAGGTCCACCTCTTTCGAGTCTAAAGCGTCTAAGACGTCCTTCTTCCTCGCGAACCATTCCTTTACCTAGACACGATCGGCTCGTACGATCAGTTTCAATGTTCAATCCCCGACTCCGATTTCAGGTCCACCTCTTTCGAGTCTAAAGCGTCTAAGACGTCCTTCTTCCTCGCGAACCATTCCTTTACCTAGACACGATCGGCTCCTATGATCAGTTTCAGTGTTCAATCCCCGACTCCGATTCCAGGTCCACCTCTTTCGAGTCTAAAGCGTCTAAGACGTCCTTCTTCCTCGCGAAGCATTCCTTTACCTAGACACGATCGGCTCGTACGATCAGTTTCAGTGTTCAAACCCCGACTCCGGTTCCAGGTCCACCTCTTTCGAGTCTCTGACAATGGTCATAACTAGGAATTTAGTAATTGTCTAGAAAAACTTTCCCAACCCTTGCCGTTCGGAGTCGGCATTAAACTGTATGACCCCTGCACACGTGAGGGAACAATAGTACCCACTACACAGGCGGTTGTTGTAGATGCTAGGTTTTGGTCCCCCTCGGACTGCAGAGCCACTTATATTCTATTACCTAGTACGAGGAAATGTTTGAGACATGGACTGGATGCATTGATACTCAAAGAGCTCTGAAGTCGACACGTGACATTTAAGGGAAGTTAATCCTCATATGTCTGGAGATTCATGCAATGGAGCGAGTTTCGCCAGTACGCGAATGTTGTCACAGCAAATCCCGAGAAGAAATATTGACTATTAAGAAAATCGGTCAACAAGCAGAATGATTGGATCTAAGCATGTCTGATGGCATTCGGAGAGTTCAACGAGGGCACCACCCAGTCTCTGTGATGCTTTGGTGGGAGGCTCCATTTCTTCCAAAAGCATGTGAACACTGAATGCTTGCCTGACGGATGTCGTAGGCAAGCGTTGCCCAGAAAATAAGCTGTGCACCATTCAAAAAGACCAAAAACATGGCTAAAACATAACCTTTCAAACTTCATTCCCACTGACGAAAGGCCACCTGGAAGCCCAGACCTCAATCCTTTGTACTTCAATTTATGGCCCGTTTTAGAGACAGCGACTTGTGCTGGAAGACAACCAAATATGGAATTTTTGAGGCTCACACCAATCAGAGCATTGAATAATTTTCCATTGAATGTGCTGCTCTTTGCAATTGATGAGTAGCCAGATCGGAAAGCAAATGCAGGACCTTCCGAATAATTTTGTTTACATCGGTAGTCATCAAATTAACTAATAAAAATAGAAAAATAAAAAAAAACTGCAAACCATACCTTTGCATGCTCGGATCTCGTGCAGGGTGACTTCGATTCATTCATGAGAGATTGCGATGACTGGAAGTTGAAAATCAACTCTCAGAAGTCGGAAACCATACTGTTCAGGACGCCGTTGTATAAGGCCTCGGCGGATACAAAAAAGAATTGGCGAAAGTTGTCAATTGTTGGACGACACGGGCAACCACTGGCGCAAGGGACTGTAGTCAGATACTTGGGGGGGCTGGCTAGATCAGTATCTATATTTCAACAATCATGTAGATGCTACTCTAACCAGGGCGCGAGGCCTGTTTTATAACAGCTAAATCCATGCGAGGGTGAAGGTAATCTGCTGCATGGCCCGCATTCGGCCACCTATGACTGTCCCGTGTGGTTCAACGTGAGTGCAAGCTTGATGGAAAGGATTCGGTTGTTTGAGAGGGCTTGTCTTAGGGCTTGCCTTCGCCTTTATCGAACTCCAGTGTCCCAGTACAAAAAATACTATTCCAATGAGATTCGAGGTCACACTGCTAGAGCGATGAACTCGAGCAACAACCTCATCTCTGGGGCTTACTACCCCAATTTACAATACCACGAGAGGGTACGTCAAAGCGGCTTCGTCCCCCCAGGAGCATTCCTACATTTGGATAAGCACGGTCTGATACAAGACGTACATGCGATACCGCTCATCTATCACCTCGCCAGTTCAACTGTGGATGGGGGACTCAACCGCGTCCGCTCCGTCGCACATCGAGCTGAGGAAGGTTTCCTCCGGTTCAATACGGCGGTATCTACGAGGCGGGATGTGCAAGGGTGAGCAAGGGAACTCCATCCTCGAACCCTTAAGACCCCGGGTAGTAAGGGTATTCCAGACCCCCTAATGGGGAGTAGTCGGTCCCTGCCTTGCAGTGGATTGGATATATATCTATGAGCTGCAACCTATGGACGACTCACGTATCTTCGTTCTGGGCTAGTTAGTAAGCTGTAAATATATGTAAATACTTAAAAACAAAAAATAAAAATAAAATTATATGTATATATAATTATATTATATTATTAATAAAATTATATGTATAAATAAAAATAATATGGGTATGTCTATAGGATGGAAACTAGGTTAAGATAGATTAAGTTATTTTAAGGTAGTATGTAAGTTAGTGTATAAGTTTTAATTCAAAAAGTTCGGTAGTTAAGTTTTTGTTTTAAAATGTGTGTTTCTTAAGTCGAAAGACATAGAATAAGGTCAAGTTTAGCTGAGAGTGTCCGCCGAGGGCCAATAAGTTGGAACTAGTAGTGATAATGTTCGTCCAACTAGTTTTAAGCATTTTTGTCTAGTAATTAAGCTTATCATGAATTTTTAAAAATGAAAATGATTTAAAAAAACGAGGAAAACATAATGCTCGGATTTGTGGGGGAAAAAACGAGAGTTCATGTTAAAGATGGATTTTTTATGCACTAAACCGCGTTCCGTTGATGGAAATGTGCAAGAAGAATTATTTTATTAATTTTAAAAAATATTTTATTACCACTAAAAATCTCCTTATTCGGAGCAAAGAGGTGCCCGAATTCCACCCCTCTTGCCCCCTAAAATGCTTGACAATCTTTCTTTATATCCTTTTCCAAAGCCAAATTGACCAGACAGAGAACCGCATTCACATTATTTCGTGAATAACTATCAAAAACCTCTGAAATTCGTCGATGCCCCTAGCCCATCAGCTGTGAAGTTGGGCATCTCTAACTGTCACAAATCCATGAATAACTGTCAAAAAACCTCAGAAATTCGTCGATGGTCCTTCATTTCTGGGTTTTACTGTACACGTTATTTAAATAAAACGTTGTTTCTATTGAGTTAGTGCTCAAGTTGTCACCAAAAAAATCCTAGCCCGTCGCTGGTGGCTGTCTACAACCAGTTTTAAATTGATTATGACTCTCGTGTGTGATCGTGTTGTGTTTTCAAATGAGCGTCTGTCACTTCCGATGGAGTATTTCTCACTGTTGACATTGCCATTCAAAATTGGCTCAACGGGTAATCTCTTTCCCGTGGAAAAATCTGCGGTAGAAATAAATGTGAGAAGCAACCTGGCTTTTGGCACAAGACACACACAATTCTCAAGTGGTTTCTATCCGTGAAGTGCAAACAAATCAGCTCTCAGCTGTCAAGCTACATAGGCGGCGTTGAACAAAATGTGCTTTTCAAACAAGCATCATTCCAGAAGCCTTCTGTTCCGACTGTTGTGCGGATAGGACAGACACCAACACCAACAAAACCTCTTTATTGCTACAAAAGTATCCAATCGCGGGTGCTTAACGCGACCGATCTCGTGGCAAAGGAGGTCTGGAATATTCCACTTCTTCCAGTTGATCCTGTTCAAATTGCACAGTCGTGTTAATTTAACGATAATGACACTCCGGGAATAACCGGAAACATTTCAGCAAGATTCGTCAACTGCAGCTGTCCCACGAACGAATAGAACCGATTTGTCATCAGCGCTTGTCCCGTATTTTTGCCCACTCAACATCACCGAGCTGATCTTGTACGCCAAGCGAGTATTCTGACTTCACTGTTAATGTCTCTCATTCGCGCTCACCTCCGTTGTAGTACAGATCCTATCCGCTTGTCTAGTGCATGTTAAACACGGTTTAACATACTTTTTAGACGCAAAACAACATCGCCGTCACCATCCGAAAGCTGAGTCAGACAAAGAACAAGAGCCACCGCGCGCCCCTGCTCGCCGTCATGCGGTGGCCAAAGCTTTTGCGAATTCCTTTCGGTGACGAAGCCCGCGAATTGTGCTCAGAACTTAACCACACTTCCAGTGACGTCAACGAGAGCGCCAAGCCAAAGCCATTACATCATCCGGAAATTTTTAGATCCACCACCTCGGACCGGTGGACTACACATTTCGGTAAGATTGGGTATCTCACGACCTGTTGTGCGTGTGTGTGGATCCGTCTCGTTGCGGTTTCGCTTTTGTTCTTGCTCTTGGCAGAACCAGATTATTGTGACGACTGTTGTTGTTGTTGCCGAATTGGCCTCCACTGGTACCTGCACGGACTGGTGGTGGTTGGCGGTGAGATTCACAAAACGAACCTAATTAGCTGAGGAGGGCCGATTTGGCCTGGGAAATAAGTCTCCTCTGGTGGGATTTGGGGATCGGGGTTATTTATACATTTTTGGATTTCTGTTCGACTTAAACCTGTTCGGGACTGCTCAAGTGCGGCTGCCAGACAGAAGACGACGCTGGGACCTGCAACCGGACGAGGGTAGCTAGACGCAGTGTGTGCGGGTCTCTTCTTAATCGAATTGGGAGCTACGATGTTGTTTGACTTTGTTCATTGGCAGACGCTTCTGGTATTTATCGCATTTTCAAATGAAAATAAATGGTTTTGGTAGTCATCGGGGATTTTGGGAAGTACATTCAAGTAGACAAGCGGGCTGTGGTTGGACTGACTAACGTCCGCCCATGCGTTTTTTCACAGTCCAATGGGAACGCGATGGAAGTACGCTTGTGCGTCGTTAAATTGTGAAGTGACAAGCATTTTGTAGATCGTTTGGGAAGTACACTGACTTTATTTGTCGCATCAGGAAATGCCTACAAACATGCACACACATGAAGTTTGGTGATGATGCGACTGGATCCGACTGATCGATGGTAGGTGCCAGCACACTTAGACCATGTTGGTCCACTGTGATACCCAGACTCAGACTACTACCACCGGTCGACCACTCCAGTGATAGCGCCGTTTATTTGATCACAACGGCAAATGGACCAGATTTGGAAACCAGATAAAAGCCAATTGAAACACTTAAAACTAAATTTTCAAACTCAGACACAGGCACACGAGGGGTAGAGGAACCATCGCAGAGAAACAGTCCGAACTACATGCGAACAGCCAACTGCACTTTCGAAGAGTACTAGGTCAACCATTCAGCAGAATGAGGGACTATGCATGGACGAGGAGAGTGTCCTCTTGTTATTTTGCAACCACTCGTGTTGTGCGTGCTGTTGTACTACATCACGAGTGGCTGGAACCTTTTTTTGCCGACACCGAGGGGAGAGAAGCTTAATCCGACTCGAAAGGTAATTTCGGGGATTGAACCGTGTCCCTCGGCGTATGAGGCCACCCTGCTGTTCGGGATACCCTCCTAAAGAAAGTCTGGTCGATTATTATCTCTTAATGGATCTGTCGGACATATCGGAATGGACCTCAGGAGAATCTGGAAATTAATTTAAGTGGATCAAGGAATAGGGAAACTTATCGGCTGTGATAGCAGAATGGATCTTTGGTTGAGTACCTACCGGCCTACCTAGACTTCACTTGGGGCGAGTAATCTTATTCCTTGTGGGTTGGTGCGTCGAAGTCTAAGCACTTGAGCCTACGCAGCCCAGGTTCGATTCCCCGCACGAGCACAATACTTTTCACGGCCCCACCTCTTTAGAGTCACTGACAATGCACAACTAGTAATAACTGCTTGGACACAGAGTTGGGATGAAACTGTAGGTCTCTTCCATACGTCTCCACCAACACGAGCGGTTGCTGAGAAGCTAGTCACTGGCCCTCTGCGGGCTGTAGCGTATTAATGCTCGCAACATTACAATCACGCCGGCCAACATCGGAGTCAACGAAAATCGGGCTTTCAAAAACCAAGCAAACCCGAGGTTTGAAAGAAGTTGTGTACCGCACTTAGTGCCAGCAAATGTCACTTCAAATGAACATCAGAGTGGATACCGGACCTCTTCCTTGGCATGGTTGTGCATGGAAATGACATCTACTCCTCTGCTGACACATACGCTCTATTTTGTCGATCGTTTTGCATGAATCTGATTGAATTTCATTTATTGAGCGGTCAGTGTGTTCCTCCATGCCAAAGGTGGCCTTGAACATATTGCCATCAACCTTGGACTTGGATAGAAAAAACCCAAAGAAAAAAGTCCAACGGCGTTGAATCGGAAAATACACTCCTAGGTAATGACTCATGCGGTATGTAATTGACTATTCTCTTGGGGAGCATAGCGTGAGACACCGCTTAGTTGAAAGTTGAAACCTCACGCCATCCACTTCGATTTCTCTTGGATTTTACTGGATTACCGTGTTGCGATAGCGACCACCACTATCGGTCACTGCTGTTCAGCTGCCTGACGATGCCCCCAGGCAGGCTCCGCAAGCACTTGCATGTTGTGGATACACTTGTTTCCGCTCAGATTTTGTTTGAAAAATCAGTTTTTCCACAATGCACTCAACGACCATGCTTACCTATGCATGGCCTTTAGGCTTCAGTTCTTGAGTGCTTTGTGTGGATGATCTGTCAAAGTCCAGAGGTTTGTAGACTTGTGGATTTGTAGAACACAAAAGTAGCAGGAAACAAAAACCTTAATTTAATAAAACCGACTGAAATCTTGGACTTGGTTCAATGGTCAATGGCTCTAAACTGAAGTTTTAAAGGTTTTATATTACGTAGTCAAATTATATCACTAGACGGGTATTCACCAAACAGACAAAATTTGCACGAGCAGAAAGCTGTTTAGAAAAGGCATGTCGATATGGGTCATTCCGGGCCATACCGACATGAGTTTGTGGACACCTTGGATGGCCAGAGAGTCATTGCGACCCATACCGTCATGAGTGTCTGGACACCTTGGCTGGCCAGAAATTCGATGCGACCCATACCGACATGAGTGTCTGGACACCTTGGCTGGCCAGAGAGTCATTGCGACCCATACCGACATGAGTGTCTAGATACCTTGGCTGGCCAGAAATTCATTGCGACCCATACCGACGGGAGTTTCTGGACACCTTGGCTGCCGCATTCGACATGGGTTCCTCAACACCTTGGCTGGCCAGAAAGTCGTTGCGGCCATACTGACATGAGTTTCTGGACACCTTAGCTGGCCTTACCGACATGAGTTTCTGGACACCTAGGCTGTACCGTTCATGCGAACGACTTGAGCAGAGATAAGGGACTAAAATGATATGCGACTTCTACGTTTCTTCCCCCTCACTATACATTGACAACGTTTCTTGCAACATGTTCACAGACAGGGGTCTCTTGGCACGTGTAAGCTAGCGAAGCCGATTACTCCCGACTGAATCGTTTGGAAATAGAATGCACAAAACAAAGTGGTATTGCCTATAAAAAAAGAAGAAAAAAATATCGTCAGCCAGATTTGAATACGCGTGAGCAACGCACCAACCAAAGGACCCGATATCTGTCAACGTTTTTTTTTTCGTTCACATTTGGTATAGGTGTGACATCCGTACATACTTTCGTACTAGATGACAAATAATATAAATACTCCGTGTGTTTATGTGGTGCGGTTGCTTGAGCTGAACTTTGCGATGTTTTGAGCAGGGTGTGTGATGCGCACTTTGCACACCCTGGCGAGACGGCACTGGTATCTACATTTCGGGTCGGAACCTAGATGTCGGTCTAAGTCAAAAGTTCAGAATTTTGTATAAAGGCACTTTTGTTTTCAGCCTCAGACATAATTTAGTTCTTGATGAAAGCGCGAATGGAATTTTTCTGGGTTCAATATTCGCACTCATTGACTTCATGGTGTGTGCAGGACAATCTGTTGAAGGACATTAAGAGAGATATACGAGATATAAGACGACTGGATGACGCAGTTGCTTAAGTGTCTGTCCTTAGTTAGTGGGGTCCTCGGGTCGAGTCCCGATGAAAGCAAAGTTAATACGTTTTTATCTAGTTTTCAAATCTGGCCCAGGCACCATTTCACGTTGAGATCAAATGCACTATTACTGGAGTGATCGAGTCACAACAGACCAGCTTGGTCTCTTTCACAAGAAACCCTGCCCCCAAGCTCCCCTCACTCTAAATTTTTCCAACTACACTAAAATTCTAGAACGAACGCGAAATGACACTCGAATGAAAGAGGCTCGCAACAATTTCCTATCCAGTTACATAATTTGCACGCGCTTTTCAAAATCCAGCAGCAAGTTATTAAATTTCCTCAAGTTCAGGCGTGTGAAAAACTTCATCACAACTTGAATGGTCAATGAAAATGAAATTAATCGTCTGCCAAACACCGCTAGCCATGCGCCCATGCTTAAGACCTGTTTTTACAACACAATAAAGTTGCAAATGGATTATATTATCACAGTTGTGAATATGCCTAAATCGCACATTCCAAGACAAACTGCTTTTAGAGTGTGATTCATATCAATCCGGTATGCAGAATGCTTCAGTTAAGCAGACGGGTGTGGTTAAATTAAAGTTTTAGAGGTCATACGCTTGAAGCGATCTGATCGTGATTAAGCACACAGAGGAGGCACCAACTCTGTGGACATATGAAAGGGACTGTATTTCACCGGAGACATTCGAAAATTGAACTGAGTCTGCGCTAAATGGAACGGGTTTCGGAAACTTGTTAGATCTTACAGGAATTCTAAATAAATGGTCTCAATGTTCGATGATGTGGGCGTTGTGCGGCTTTCCTGTCGGCAGAAGTGCAACCCACCACTCTGAGAATGGTACTCGAGAAGTCTTAGGAGTACGGCACACCTATCTACAAAGCAAACAAAACAAAGGTTTTGTAGGTTCCAGCCTTCAGGGCCATTCAGTCTCCATTCATAAACTGCAGCAGCTGTGTTCGGGTCACTGTCATAAATCAACATAGTGAGCGTCGGACTGCGCAAAAAGTGCGTCTCATCACCTCTCCCTGAGGGACTAGGCTCTACTAAGGCCCTCAAAACCAGCAAAATATTTGGGCGCTATACTTGATTCCAAACTTAGGTGGAAATATAAAAGCGGTTTTGGGCAAAAAGTAGCAAACTATCGACCAATTTCAAAGCTTTCATCGATACCAAAGTTATTTGAAAGTAAAAGAAAAATTCTATTTCACTACAGAAGAAATTATTTCTAATAACCAGCACGGCTTTATGCAGGGCAGGTCATGTGCAACTAATTCATCACTATTTTCAAATTACATTTACACAAATTTAGAAAATCATTTGCAAGTCGATGTACTTTACACTGATTTCTCGAAAGCCCTCGATAAAGTACATCACACTTTGCTTTTAAACACACTTAAGTCTTTAGCATTCCATTCATCAATTCATCAATGTTGGAGTGGTTTTCCAATTACTTAAAGGACAGGAAGCTATTGGTAAAGATCGATAGTTTTAGATCGCAATAAAGAGTGATTTTTTAGCTATTATCTTTCTGGCACCACTGGTTTAAACAGCTGACGCACGTTTCGTGTTTTGTTTCACTGTCAAAAATCTTCAGTTTGGTCTATAATTTAACGATGAATCGTCTTACAAACGAACAACGCTTGCAAATTATTGAATTTTATTTTCAAAATGCGTGCTCTGTTAAGAAAGTTCATCGCAACATCACATGTGTTCAGCGATTTTTGGCTCAATGGGTACAGACTTGTCGATTTTCAGCCAGAAGCATTGCAAAAGCTACCAATGCATCCAGAAAAAGTCACAGTTTGGTGCGGTTTATGGGCTGGTGGCATCATTGGACCGTACTTCTTCAAAGATGATGCGAATCGTAACGTAACTGTGAATGGTGAGCGCTACCGTGAGATGATATCCAACTTTTTTTTGCCCAAAATGCAAGAGCTTGACTTGCATGACATGTGGTTTGAACAAGATGGTGCCACATGCCACACAGCACGCGCAACAATGGACTTATTGAGAGGCGACTTCGGTGAACATTTTATTTCACGTTCGGGACCGGTCAATTGGCCGCCTAGATCGTGCGATTTAACGCCTTTAGACTATTTTTTGTGGGGCTATGTTAAAGCTCATGTCTATACAGACAAGCCCGCTTCAATTGACAACATTGAAGCATTTATTCGTGAGATACCGGCCGAAATTTTGGAAAGAGTATGCCAAAATTGGACTAAGCGGATGGACCATTTGAGGCGCAGTCAAGGTCAACATTTGCATGAAATAATCTTCAAACATTAAATTATATGGACCGTTCTAGCGATTCAAATAAAGATTTCATGCATTTTTCTGAATTTTATGTGTTTTTTTTTTTTAAATACTTTCCTATAGCAACAAGTTACATCGGGCGTTCCACATGGTAGCCATGTTGGGCCATTACTCTTTCTTTTGTTCATAAAAAACGTTCACGAAATATTCAAATATTGTAAAATTTTAGCATTCGCAGACGACTTAAAATTGTATTTATCTATAAATAGTTTAACTGAACGTAATAATGTCCAATTGGATATCCATGCACTAGTGGGATGGTTCAAGCACAATGGGATAGAGCTGAAAATTCAAAAATGTAATATTTTTACGGCATATCGAATTACATCCCCGATTGTCTATGATTATTTCATAAATGATCAAAGACTTAGTCCCCTGGAAGAGATTAAAGATCTGGGTGTAATTTTTGATATTAAATTAAATGTTGCATTACATTATGATTAATACATTGCGAAGTCAAACGCGATGCTAGGTTTTCTGAAAAGAAATAGTAAAGATGTTCGGGATATAACTAGTCTTAAGTTCATCTATTGTTCGTTCGTCAGACCGTTTTAAGAATACTCTTCCATCATTTGGGATTCCCCATGATGGAACTTCTCACAAGAACTCAGATTCGAAAGAGTACAAACAAATTTTTGTCCGTAATTTATATTCCTTCGAAGAACTCCCTAAATATGACGATAGATGTTAAATAATAGGCTTGCAAACCTTAAGTTTCAGGCGTAGGACAGCGTCAGCCATGTTCATCCGCGATATTGTTAATTGAAGTGTAAATTCACCAGATTTACTTTTTCTCATGAACAAATATGCTGCCCAAAGATCCCTTCGGGTGACGATAAGAGGAATAGAACCAACTGTGGGTGTAATGAACCTCTTGTATAAACACTTTTAATGAACCTTGCAACGCAATTGATTTGAGCTTGTCTCGATTGGAGTCAAAAATATGTACCCATCCACTTTTCTTTAATTAATACTGTTTATTTGATGAAATCTATGCGATGCGAAATCGGAAGATGATCCTTAATCGCGCAGCAAAAATCTGCTGTGTACAGCGATACGTAGTGTCTTGTGTGCTCTGTGATGGAAACAAAAAACACTCTGAACAGCCATCCGCGCTCTTCTCTTTCGTGGACAAGATATGCCATGACGCTTCCGTTCAACGTTGGCTGCAAGAGGGTCAACATCAAGAGACGAGCAACCGACGAAGTAGATCTCACTAAAAATAGTGCCAAAAAATAACAATCACTAACACTTCCACCTCAAATCATGGACATATAGGAAAACGTCATACGTCGATTTTCGACAAGACAAATTCGGTTATAACGACCACTCATGGGAGACGGATTCTCCGTCGTTACAAGCGGTTGTGGCTTTATAGGAATCAAAAATACGTTATTCATCATTGAATGAGAAACCGAACTTTAGCTGTTAACTTCGAAATGTCGTTACAACCGAATTCTACTGATAGCCAACTGCTACCTCGCTCTCTTACCCCTTAAAGATTTTGGCAAACATTTTTTATATCATTTTCTAAAGCCAAAATCACCAATCAGAGAACGGAATTCACATTATTTCGTGAATAACTGTCAAAAAGCCTCTCCAATTCGTCGATGGGTTAGGGAGTAAACAGCCATCTCGGTAATACTTCATTTCTGTTTAGAACAGAGCGCATGCCATGTCCTACAATCGAGATTCTCCGACACGATGGACATGGATTTTTGTGCCTCCACCAGATTTTCATGTTCAGGAACCTGGCATGGCTCATGTTCAGCGGAGACCTCGTGTTACTAAGGGAAGCCTGAAGAAGTTCACTCACAATCCAGAATTTGCCACAAAGTGACGCAAAAGAAGTCATTGCCCAAAAATTAATTCTGGAAATCGCTTTCGAGGTCAACAAATTACCAACCAAAGGAATCAACTACAGCCCAGTCTAAGTGAATCCACACTGGCGACAGCAAAAACGTCCCACAGAGGGTATCATCAACGAAATAATTCCCTCACTTCAACTCAGCTTGTTCAAAACCCAGTACCAAATCCACTCGATCACACTGGCAACACTAGTGACGCTTTCAACCCCCCAAAGCCGTCATTGTTGCTACCGACGCCAAATGACACAATTGCATTGGCGCTCAGCACATCACTTGTGTGGCCGTGAGATACATCAAGCCAAGATCGAGCCGATGGCAAAAAGCACAAACGTTCGTCGCGCAGAAAAGCCCCGCGAACGCTCAAGCTTTCAAAATCGCCGCCGCACGACGTGCTGCATCAGCTCTCCTAACTTCAAGTCGAAGCCAAGTCTCAGAGAAGCGCGCGTATATGTGTGACTATGACTCTCAGCTCGCGATCTAGACACACGCATGCTTTTTTTTTGCTTTTTTCGCTGCTTAAAACCTATGTTAGGTGTCTTTTGGTCGTATCTTCCGTTAGTTAGTTTTATTTTCAACCTTGTCGAGTGCGGACGCCTTGCTGCTCAATTCGTAGACCGTAGGTTGTTTGATTGGTGGATCTCTTTTTCCCATGTTGTGCTACTGCTGCTGCTGCTGCCCGAAAAAGTAATTCCACTCGTATCTGTTAATTGTGTCCGTTGTGTCATCGTTGTCGGTTCGAATCACAGTGGTTTTAGTGACTTAAAGTGTCGCCGCAGTTATCACCTTAAAGTTTGTCAACCATACTCTTGCACCGCACCGCATCCATAAGCGGTTGTTTAAGAAAAAAAAAAACAACGAAAAATATAAATAAATTGTGTACATTTCTGCACTCGTTTTGCGACAGAAAAAAAATAGGTTTTCTTCTTTTTTTCACCGAATTACTACACCCAGCCGAGTGTCTTGCCACCATTTACAAAAGTATTTCTTCTTCTCTGGCTGGCACATCTGTTAAATGCGCTTAAAAGTTTGAAAGAGTGAGAATTGCAAGCGTCGAGGATTATTTGTTAATAAGTACGTACATGGACTGTGAGGCTTATGACTGAGTGAAGCAGACGAAAAGTTGCACAAATCTGCACAGTGAAGTGAGAACGATCTGTTTTTCGAAAAACAAGCCGTTGGAAAATCGTACGGAAAGTGCGAATCTCTAGAAGATCAAGGATTAGACAGACCCAAACCGGATCGATAAGACTTTGGCAGAACCCGTGCGAGCAAGACGAACATTCCGATTGAACTTCATTTTATTCTGTGAATTTTAAGTAAGTTTTTGAACAAGTTTTTTTTTTTGTGGATGCTAGTGGAAAGATCAGACGGAATTTATGTGAATCTTAATTTTTATGTGTGTCGCTGAGGTTGATATGATTCGACTTTTTTTGTGTGTCCGAATGAAAGAGTGACCTTGATGGCAACGAGGAACGTGAATCCCTCTGCATGCGCTACGAGGGGGTTCTTTACGACATTTATTGCTGTTCAGACCGATTGAACAACGCACACGATTAAAAACCAGTTGTATGCTGCAATAATTGACTTGTTTTGCTTGCCTTGCCTTGCATTTCTTTGCTCAGTTAAGGAGGAGTCCAAAAGCTCGTTTAATGGGTTCTTGCAATTATTTATGAAACAATGTTGAACTATTGGCCTTTTGCATGGCAATTAAACTGTTTGAATACCTAAGTTGAGCATGGCCAGCCTTCGAAGAGTTTGCCTTGCATGCCTGAAGTGTTTCTATGCTTTTGAACTTTAGACTTTTTGCGGGTTGGCTCACGTATTTGACACATTAGCTGAGACATGTATAGGTCTGACGATGCGACAGTCTATAATTTGCTTGCGACACGTTCTGTAAAATGCGGGTCATCCAGCAAGAGGTTTGGAAAAAAGGCTACATTTTTATGAAAAGTTTGTGAATTTAATAATCTTCTATTCAGAAATGAACACAGCCGATTGACCCCTAGTCCATCGGTCAATTTCAGAGGTTTTTTGACAGTTATTCACAAAATAACGTGAATGCCGTTCTTTGATTGGTACATTTGGCCTTGGAAAACTTTATAAAAAATGGTTGTCAAAAATGTTAAGGCTCAAGAAAGGTAGAAGTTGGAAGAAGAGACAGGCTTCTGTACAGGATCATCCAATGAGAGGTGCGATTTTACATTAAGGCAAAAAAGAAGGATTCCTTATTTAATTGCAAGTATGGACAGTGATCGGCCAAATGTCCACCTCTCATTCGCTCACATTTAGGGTTGCCAATTTTTTTTTCTAAGCTCAGTGGAACAAATCGCAGCAATACGGTTAAATCCGGAGATTTAAAATGTTTGCACTGAACAGAAAAACCCAAGGTTTAAAAAAATCCACTAATTAGCAAATTTTGCGCACGAAAGTACGATCAGCTTTTTTATATTGTGTCAGCTGTCAGGTTGACATAATTTTTTTGACAATTTATTTTTTAAATATTAAGAGGGGATTAAGGTGTCAGTGAAAAACGGCAGGATAGTAGAACTCATGTCTAAAAACCGCGAAGCCAGGGGAAAACTGGCAAGTCTGGTAGTCAACTCTGAATTCATCTCGAACCTGGACTCTGTATCAAATAGAAAGCTCAATGTCACTTTTAAGGACTGTGTTAATCTGGTGCTGCGATCACATTTTTTCTTATTTAAAACTCACATTTCCACTTAACAACTGGGACTCTAAATACGAGCTCAGCCAACAAGAGGTGTGATTATAAATCCAAACGAAAAACCCAAATTTGAGTGAAGTTATGCCATTTTTGGTTCAGTTGCCAGTACAAGCAAGAGTCCTTCTTACAGGACACAAGCTAAGCCATTCAACAAGAGGCGTTTTATTTAAGTCAATTATTAAATCAATCAAAAAGCTCAATATTTTTCTTGAGAAAGTAAACATTGACGCTAATGACTGAAGGCACTAATAAAGGCCGGTACATACTTATTAACCTGCTAGGAAAACGACTCATGAAAGGTCTGAGCCTGAGCACTAGCCGCTTTTTCCATCTCTGAAGGTCCTAGACACCAGTCATCTGGTGGTGGATGGAGGCTGAGATTCGAAGACCCTTTTGGAGCATTGGTGTCCATGCGCTCGATGTGGCCAAGCCTGTGCAGCCGAGTCGGGGCATTTTCTCCCTCCCCACTTCATCCAAAATTTGCAGAGTTCAATATGGAACAAATTGCAGCTTCTCTACCTCTTCAAACAGTCATCCTTTCGATGAAATTTGTCTCCACCTTTTTGCATAATCGCCTCAGTAGACCTAGTTGTGTTTAGGTAAAGGGTGTTTTTTTGAAAATATGAAATACGACGCTTGGGTCTTGTGTTTGTGATTTCGGACATATATTCCGATTTTCGACAACTTTATCGAGCAACTGCCTGTATCACGGCGAAAGTTGACTTCCAAATTGTCAAACGTCTCTGGTTTATGCGCAAAGGCTAGTGCCTTCACATACCTCCAATGAAAGTAATCGAAAGGTGTGGGAGGATCATCGTGTTTCGAATAACTTGCTCGAAAACGGACGTAGCTCACGATATGTTTGGCCAACCAAACCATGGTTGTCACATACGCACGCACACAATTACTTACGTGCAGAATTTGCACGCTTTGTTACGGCGTTAATCCACACATCGTAAAATGGCAAAACTGACTAAGCACAAATCAACTCTCAACTGTCAAACTGACAATATGTAGGAACAGTGTTGCCAGTTTAGAAGCCAAAAAAAAAAAAACGAAAACAAACACCCTTCACATCCTTTAAGGCACTTCACGAATATTTACGGCAACTCTAGTCTAGAAAAAAGAGCGGTAGTCATTGATACACCAGCTCTGTGTAGCGTCGTCCTCTCATCAGGACAATTCCTCCCCGTTCATCGAATGAATTTCCTCCAAAACAAGCCAATCAACATCGTTCGCACGTTAAGCAAACAACAAAATATGTCCGCTGGCATGTTGACCCAAAATCAGCACCAAATTCTTACTTACTGTTTACGGAGTGGTTGTCCCACTACTTCTCCTCAATTTGGCTTGTTTATGTAGCCCGTCAAAATGAGCATCATCACTCAGAGTAATTTGTGTGAAAAATCGTGGCCATTTCCAGCGAAATTACGACCTTGTACGTGTTCTGTGGGCTTCTGTTGGAGTTCTTGTGTCAAGCATAACTTGTCAGCGTCTTTAAATGCGCAACAAGCTTTTAAAGTATTACAGTTTCTCTTAGCCGTTTTCTACACCGGAAGCCTCCCGCATTTCCCTTGCCAATATACCTGGTAGCCGTTACGACAAAATCTGAACCAGCCTAATCATGCTCACCCCAAACTACCACACCTCACATCTACAGACCAATGGCGCGCCTTGTTTTCCATACACCATGCTACAGGCACCTCTGTCAAAGTTCTTCCTTGTCAATTTCTATGTTTTGAATTCTGTTCAACAGATGCCAGCACTGAGATCTGACTTAGAGGAAAACAAACCCCCTTAGCAACCAAGACGCTTCAAAATTCATAAACGCTGCTTTTTGGAATGTTTAAAACATCAAAATTTAGCCTCTCGCTCAGAACCAGTTTACGAGTCGACGGGTTGAACCGTCGAAAAAAAAACCTTCACCTTTGCGTTGACAACATGATTGTGCACCCAAGACCAACCCTGCCGCGAAATTAAAACAATATTTCACTGTCGTTACTCCACAAGAAACACCAGCCAATTACTCATGTGGTATGTACAACACGCGTACCGGTCGCTCTTATATAGTTCACCGCACCGTAGACTCTTTTATCTCAGCCATCAAGTTGGCAATTCCAAGGCTGTGTACCCTCTCACTTTGGCATGGGTAATTGTTGTCAACGAACCATAATATTTGTCAGAACACTTCTAGCAAATATGTAAATACTGCCTCCTGCATAATAACTCGTGAACCTGAGCCTAAATTCATGTATGTCACGTCTGAATGGCACCCAACACACACGCGCACGCTTGCGCATTTGAGTCATATCCCAAATCGAAGAATCACCTCATAGACCCCCAGGTCTTTGGCCGAACTTCCACCGCTGACAGCGGACATAAATAAGCCCAATTCAGCGTCTCTTGAGGTCGCGTTAAGTTGATTCCACGGCGAAAGGTTCACAAATGAAAACAAGAATTTTGGCAATAAACGAATTTAACGGTGAATTTCACTGATGATGTAAGTCTTGTGTGTGTGTTCTTTGGAAAAGTAAACTCTCCAATGCCATCGATGAGATTATTCAAATTGAATTCAGCCTCAGAGCCTTAGTTCACACTACGAATTTGGTTGTCACTAGTGGGCTGCAAAAGTCAACAGACTCTTTTTTGGGTTTGTTTTTGTTTTTTCTTCTTGCTGCTGCTGCTGTTGATGACAGGCAATTACCGTTAAGGTGGTGGTAAGTTAGCATGTTTGAGAACCCATCACACACATCAGAGATGTCATTGAATGGAATAATAACAGATGATTTGCGGTTAAGTGTGAATAATGAAGTTGCTGAATATTCAACACGAAACGTTCAGTTCTTCAACTTCCTCATGGTTGATAATTTGCATCTTGTCAAAAATGGTGTGTACGTGCATCAAGACGCTGTATGAGTGTGTGTAATGCCACTGGATGTGAGGCGATTTTTTGAAATGTCAACCTTGGCATTGTGTTTCACCTGATGTGCGGTACCGACTTGTGAGGTTGTATGTCATTTGTCATAAATTGTGTATTCTCAGCACCAAATCACTTGTCAAACTCACCGCTTTCTCTTTCGATCGTTGATCTGCTTTCTTAAAATGACATCTGTCATAAATAGTGTATAAGACAGCACCATGTCACTTGCCAAAAATTGTCATAAACATAGCACCAAGATCATGAAGGTTCTCCCTGTCAAGCATGGCACATGCAACTGGCATCGTCCTCTTCCTGTCCCTACATCGCTTTTAAATGACATCTTAAAAGTCGCCATTTAATAACATTTGTCACTTTTGACAGTTCTGCGCCGTTTCTTAGACTTCATAGTCATTCCATCGTCTTCTTCATGTCCCTACACCGTTGTATGATAACTTTTGAATGACATCTTAAAAGTCGCCATTTAATAAAACTTGTCACTTTTGACAGTTCTGCGCCATTTCTTAGACTTCATAGTCATTCCATCGGCCTCTTCCTGTACATACATGGTTGCATGATCGGTTTTCAATGGCATCTTAAAAGTCGCCATTTAATAACCTTTGTCACTTTTGACAGTTCTGCACCAGTTCCCAATCGAACATACCCATCGATCACGGAATCAAAAAAAATCGTAATCACAGTTGTGAGCAGTCATTGATACTGTTGACGTTTGCCTGAGTACCTTGAAGAAGGTCATCGAGCAGAATTGAAGCTGCTCCACACCTCTCATGAAAGCTGCAGTTTATCGACGCGATCGCCATGTGAGCTTTGTACGAGTGCAAAGTGAAGTGCACTTGATTCATGTAATAATGCACTAATTCCATTGGATATCGCCTTGATCGTGTCAATTGACAATTACAAGGCATTAATTGGCGTTTGTAAATTGATTAGCAAAGGCGGGTCGGAATTAGACGCAGACATTCACTTTTCTATGGGCGACATCAATTATGCGTTGGCTAACTTGACGAGATCCTGTTGGAAAGATCCTGTTGAGATCAGACATTTGAAAGAGAATGTTGTTGGATTGATTTGCTTCGGGAGTCTAATCGATGGCGTGAGTTCTTTGATATAATCTTTGGTCTTTAGTCTCTTGATGGGAATGGAATGACATGGAATGACTCATGCAGCATTTAAATTCTTTCAAGTAGGTAGCTTGGCAGCTTACACCGTCTTGTTGGGTTTACAGCGTAGTGGGACAGGGTCTCGCTTCTGCAGCAACCACTCGTGGTGTGCGTCTAACTTTTTCCTTTGAGCATTGTCAGTGACTCGAAAGAGGTGGAGCCGTGACAATCATTTTGGTAGTACAGGGAATCAAACCAAGGCAACGTAGGTTCACGAGCGTAGGAGCCAACGAACATTGCATTATTATGTCCCGAGAGTTATACCACACTTTGAACGAGTAGTGGTCCAAAAACACCCCTCGTTGTGCGACGCGCCTATCTTCCCTGGCTCAAGCAGCGATCTTTCTAGCTGCCTGCAATGGCGCACACGAATTGGTCGATGTCCTTCTCCCCTTGTGTGTGCCACCTTAAATGCAGGCTTCCTCTGTTGCGTTGCGAAGTCGAAGAACTAAGTGGTCTGTGCTAGGCGCGGGACCTTCCGAAGCCGACAATTTCGCCATTCCGCACGATAACTGAGAATCATCAAATTGTTGTCAAAATCACAACAGAGCCGATGTCATCACACGGTTAATGGCAATTTATTACAAGCCGATAGCCGGTCCAATACCAGCCTCAACCAGTCTTCCAAAAATATGCAAAATTCCACTTCTTCGCACCGCGTCTTTAATATCATTTTTCAACTTGTTTTGCATTTTTCGAACGTGCTTTTGAGTGCACTTACACCGCACGAAGGTTCAGTCAAAGGTTCAACCACAAGGTTGAGGCCCACGGCATTTCCTGTGAACACCACCTTTCGACTGCCTTCATTAAACTCGTTGGCTTTATGTTTATGTGCGGCGCATTAAGTGAATCAAAAGAACCACAGCTTAGAATTTATTAAACAAATAAACGTCACTAATTGCGGAACGGAATCTGTTGGGACCCCAATGAGACCTCAGTACACACTTGTAATCTTGCTCGTTTGATAAAGAAGTTCACCAGTGTGTGAACCGGGGGTCTTCCTGAAGTGAACGCACATTGTTTGGAACTTGGTAAGCCCCCCGCGACACACACACTTCACACGAGTGTGGCCACCACACCAGAAGGTGGGGAGGCGCGTTCGTACGTCTTTCTACTTTGAAGTGATTAAACTGAATCGTAAAAAAAGAGGAAAACGAAGTACGAACAGCGTGTTCTCAAAATGCTTTACAGCGATATAATCGCGGACATTTCGCTATGGCTAGGTGTTAATAAACTCATTGCGGGCTTTCAGGTAATTGCTTCAAGGCTATCAGAAGAGATCGCAGGCCTTCCTTGGTATCGGCAACAGAATCGAATGGCGGCACATGTCGAGCGGCACAGTGGGATCGGGTTCTTCACTCGGCCGACATCAAACTGACAGTTCGTCACACGACTTAGCTCGGCTAATGTCAGGCGGAGGGGTCTGGCGAATGATCTGACTGCGACGACAGGTTCTAGGCACACACTCTCTGTAGTCGGTACACTGTGATTTATGAATTTGAATAAACTTCATGGCAATTTCATGGTCGGTTTGCCTTCAGTGATTCACTTTCAAGCGATGGACCCGTTTTGATGGAAGGTTGATCTTTAATGAAACCACCGCACGAGAACCGTGAAAGATTAAACTTTAATTGCGAATCGAGAATGATATGAAAATTGAAAGCTTAAACAAAAGCAAGAGTTCTTAGCACCTCACCACTCCCAGTCGCCGTCGCCGTCGCGTCGTTTGTTTGTGCCGTCCGGCTATGAGTAATGTGCAACCACGTCCTGCTGGTGGTCGACCTCTCTAGTTTGTCTTGACCGCGTTTCACGAGAGGTTCTATGCCAGAACGTGCTCGAATTGCAGCTAAGAGACGAATAAACTTGACTTTCGAAAGAATATGCATATCAGGCCCGAGCCGAGTGCAGCAGTCACTTAACAGGTGGCTCACAAGGTGGTCACGTACTGAAAATTTGATTTGTTGCGTATGCATGTGTTACGCACTTTTATGGGGTCTCTGCCTCTCTCTGTGTGCGTTGATGCACAATGCTGACGTGGGGACGTCTTGAGGAGGTTATTAATTGAATATTTTCTAAGAACAGCCTAACTGATGACGTTTCTTATTTTTGGCCTTCTTTTTGGGGTCGACGAGTGAAGGAATGTCATGGGAGAGGAGATTTTTTAAATTTTTGTTCAGTTCTTGGTGGTTTTCGTTCCTTTTTTTTACGACCGTCGGGTGAACGTGGAATGCATTGCAATTTTGGGTCAAACCTGATGATTCATAAGCATGGCATTTGGTTTGTTTTTGTGGAGCTACATTTTTTTCATTCAGCGCTGGCGGTTAGTGGGGACTGGCCATGCATTTGACCGGGAAAAATATGTGGCATGCCTCGCCGACGAATATATGGCATGCTTCACCCCAATTTAAGGCCTGCCTAGGAGGAGATAAAGCAACACCTCCGGTATTTCACATTCTTGTCTTCGGGAAGAGGAAGGAAAATGGTAGAGCTGCTAGTGATAAATACAACAGAGGGCCAGCGACTAACTTCTAAAGCAACCCCTCGCGTTATTCAGTTTTGTCGTACCGGGAATCGAGAACCTTGGCAGAGTAGGTTCAAGTGCGTAGGTGTCGACGCACCCACAACGACACCGCCGCCACTAGACCCTTGCAAAGGTAGGCTTTCAGAGAGTTCAGTTGTATTTTGATGAATGTTTGACTTGGCAGCACCGCTCGGATCTTTAGTTCTATTCGAAAGAAGATGGCATTTGGAAGAACAAGATTCAACCAGGAACTGTGTGGGCTGTAGTCTAGGCAGGAGGCTAGTGATTCAACGCCTAAGATGGTTAGGTCTTAAACTGCCCGTGTTATTCTTGGGAGTACGATGGGATCCACGAAACCAAGGGTAAACACAAGAGGACAAGGATTTGAGGCAGGACTTTAGCCGTAAAGATCGTCCCAGCTTGTTGCTTGAAGCCCGGGCAGTAGCACTGTCAGAAAAAAAAGAACTGTTCGGAGTGAGAGCAAATTTGATAGTCCAACTACAATCGACTTGTACCACTCGGAAGATTGCTCAAATATGATACACTGCGACCATCGCAACCACGTCACCCAGCTTCGTTAAGTTTCGTTCAAATTTGCCTACTTAAGTAGAAACGAGTTGAATCTCTCTCGACACAAGCAAATTCTGGAATTTTGGTTATGTTTAAATTTGCAGAAGCTTTTGCGGGCAATTTGAACATTCAATACCCTTCTGGCTGCTTGTCGTTCAGTTCTGACATAAGAATAAGTTGGCATGGACCACGTATGGTTTGTCCGTATGCGTCGATTAGCTGTGTGATTCGACTTTGAGTTAGACCAGGCTGGTCCATTGTATTGCCATTAACCACTGGTGTGTAACCACCCCGAGCTTAATAATTCCACTTTAATAACTTGTGTGCAGTTTATACCAGCTTGAGCTCAGAGATGGGCAGAAACAGACGAAATGCTGCACATATCCGGTTCCTCTCCATCCATGCAGCTCCTACAGAATTCGCTGTTAATGGGCCCTAGTCTCTTGGCGTTCTTGATGTGCCCTAGCCTCCCCGATCCAATGACACCAACCTCAGGAAAGTGATCACGATCTAAGCTTGACCAGATCAAGTTTCTTTTTGTTTGACTATGATTCTTCGGAACAAGAGCTTGTAGGTGGCCAGCTCTGTCCCAATTGAGGTTAGTTCATTGGAGTGGGAGCAGTGTTATTTTGTGCACTGCCACCAAGCAACTGCTGTGCAGCTCAGCTGTCTCTTCTAGAGATGAGCGACAGCTTGATGCAAGTTTTGGGTTTCTAGGGACTGACTTCAACTGACTGAGATGAACGCTGGACTGACTGACTTGACCATTGCCTGACTATCCGTGAAGATGCTAATATCGTCTCATTACTCCGCCAGGAAAACTCAGCCGTGTTCTGGGAGTCTTTTCAAAGCCAATGGTCGAGTTGTTTCGGAGAAAACGCCACCATGGAGTTCCTGGACCGGATGTGGTTGTTGTCCCCCAGCGCCCTGCGGAATATCAGGATTTCAACACTTTCGTTCGAATCGATTGAAGCCGTAAATTATATAAAATACCTCTTCGATTAAAATCACATCATTGGCAACATTTAAACACTCCTAAAAAGAGCCTGCACACATCTGCAAGTCTAAGATCAGTAGTCGATCAGACATCTCAAGTTACATCCCCTTATCCAGCCGCTCCATCCGTTTGCTTTACACAACCGAGGTAGTTTGTTGAACCGTCTTTGGAGTTCGGAATTTGTTTCCCACCGCCCGATTTCGATCGACCTTTCCGAGCATTTATTTCTCCATTTCATGCATATTTTCACAAGAAACTAAGCATTATCTGCTCCATCGGCCTCAATCTGAGGTGATTTTTATGAGCAACATTCACCCACGCTTCGCTTCATACTTTGAACGCGAATTTCAGCCAAGCTGACATCATGATGCACACGCCTATCGGCGGCCGCAAAGAATTGCATCATATTCACAAATCTGCCTGATGATGTGACAGCCGCAGAAGATCCCCGATTGTCATCTACGGTCAAAGCCATACATCACCACACTCAATCTGGACAAACATTCAAGCCAAAAATTACTTCTGCACATGCAAACAGAAACTGTGACCCACTTCTTCCAGCGTTCATCTCAAAAATTTGCCATTTCATCACCCATGCACTTTGCTCAACGAGACTGCAGAGCGTTCAGATCAAACCCACACAAGCACCCGCACACACATCCGCACCGTGCCGTGCACACTTTCCCGTAAAGTTCAGACTCAATCGTTCTTCAAGCATCTCCTACAAATGGCGAACGGGAGAGGGAGGGGGAGCCAAGAGTTATCTCATAATTTATCGATCATTAGTGACTGCACTGAGGCCCGGCATCGGGCACAACGAGGAACGCGCCATGATTACATGATTGATGGGGCGTGAGTTTTTCAATTATATCTCGTCAAAGTAAATCGCATCGCATCGCATCGTGCCCGTGTATGCCCAACGTTCCTGTGCCCGGGGAGGTTCCTTTGATATTTCAATCACGGTTCATGGCACCTGTCAAGCACTTCATTTTTCCTCGATCGCACTCGATCATCACACGCCAAGCGAGTGTTGTAACTCCCTTTCCAGCCGCTGACTGATGCTTGGCGGTGTACCTTTATTCTCGCGTGACACCCTGTGTGTTAATCTGAAAATGCGTTTAATTCAAAACTATTTCAGGCAACAATAGAAGCAAATTCACATCCCATTGTGACTGCGTTCGAACGAATTGTGGCGCCTGTTGATTGGTGGACCGACCGCAAGAGCAGTCGACTCCAGCAGTGGCAGTGGCTGTGGCCTTGACTTATCGATTGACTATCTCAAGTGAAACCGATTCGATTGCATAAAATCCGCCAGATCACCGATGCATATGCCTGCGAATCTTTGCTCGATTTAATGGCTTTCAACGCGGGACGGTGGATATTAATTGAGATATTTGAAGAAAAATTCAATTTTGTGTCGGTTGCCGATGGGCGACGCCGCCACCATTCCTACTGCCGTTGCCACCTTCATCGTCGTCGCTGAATGGCTGCAGACCCTCCACCCCTGCATGTGGAGAGCGCCTTGCCCACCAGAGCTGAAGGTTGCCACCCATTCACCCGAGATACATTTATCTTTATTTATTGGAACCAGTATGTGGGGTGCTCCGCGATCCACTCTCAGTCGAATGTGCCACAGAATTAGCGCAGTGGAGTGGTGATCGTGGCGCGTCAGAGCGCATGACGGTAGTCGATAGTCGAGTCGAAGGAAATATGCTTTATGCTTGATTAAAATGGTTTATTGTAAAAATCGTGCTACAAGGTTGCTTGCTGGTGCCTGTGTTTGTGATGCAATTCGATTGGAAAACAAAATTGGAGTAGTATCCGAGTGATTTGGTATTTTAATTGTGTAATTCGACGAGGAGGAGAATGAAATTGAAAGTTATTCAAGCTTACGAGCACGTAGACTGGCACTCGAAGGTGTGGGGGGACATGACTTGGAACTTCTTTTCAAAAATGCATGATTTTTTGGGAAATTATTTTAATTTGATTTCAGAATACTTTTATCACTGTGCTCACCTTTCACTTGGGAGGTTTGTTGTTTGAGATTTTCTCTCTGGCGTGGGAACGTGGAACGTTGAGACGGAAGCGGCTTAAAAGGAGCGGCACACAACATCGACGTCTTAGAGGAAGCGTCACAATGGGCAGATATAACTCGACGCCTGGCAGAGACACATCCCCATGATAAATAGCACAAACTTCATTAGCACCCAGAACAAATGCGGGATAAGTCATCTCAACCGCTATTGCCGATTCTTTGGTGTCAGCAAGAGAGCCTTCTCTAGAAGCATCAAGCTGACATTGATCATCTTAATCATGTTCTACTGAGAAGACAATTTTCGAAGTGGGTGAAGACGTCGCTTTTTTGAATCTGTTTTGGGAACATCTTGAAGATTCGATTCAACCATGAACTGTACAGACTTTACAGCAACATGCTCCTAGACAGAAGTCTACGGATCTACGACCTAATGTCGTAGGAGTCGCTGGAGTTTCGACTTCAACCGAAATAGTTGTCGCCTTGGAGCATTTGAGACTAAGCGACAGAGACCGTCTGCAGAAAAGTCGGAGCATGCAAGTGGGGGCCTCTTGATGTGTGCAATTGGATCTCATTGGCAGGGGGTCCCGGACTCTCACAAGAAAAAAGCGATTTTAATTACACGATTTTTTAATGAAATTCTGCCCATGATATGATTAAGGTTACAAAAAATATTTCATTTAATAAGCACGACTTTCGACATTCCGACATCCTAAATATTTGTCATCATATTTCAACAAATTACCACGAATTCTTACTTTCTAACCCCATTACCCCCATTTTTTGTGGGATCGGACAGGATCACTACATTATTCTCGTTCGTAACAAGAGTTTTCAGATGGCGAGCGGTGACGCAATCAGGTTAGTTGATTGAAGAGAGTAAGTCTGTGTGTGCGGCTATTATTTTACGCAATTAAGGTTAGTTCCTCCTCATAAACCCTCCCCCTGTATCACTCTATTTATTGATGAAACCCGCATAAAAATCTGTCGCGTAGTTTGGAAGATATAAGCGTACGTCCGTCTGTCCGGATATTGTTTATGGTCACTTTCCGGCTTTGCAACATGGCAGCGCCCTGTTGACCTTTCTACATTTCCTGTTATGAATACTGTTGGTCATGCTCCGATGCCTGTTTTGCCTCATTTCATAACCAGAGGATATCTTTTATATTTGTGTTTGGCGACGCAGTTAAAGCAATAAATATCTAGTAGTCTTTCTATAGTTTCTTCAAGGGCGGGGCACGTTTCGAGGTTGTGCAGCATGGTTTCTGGAACTTCTACAGAAGTCACCGCTAGGCAGCTGGTCCCAGCAAGCAGCAAGGTCTCTCGCCAGCTGCCTCCAGTTTCGTGGTTGAGTTCGAGGACGTCCTCTGTTGCGTTGTCCCGTTGGCTCGGAGACGAGGACTCTTCGAGCCGGAGCTGTGGTGTCCATCCGCTTTACATGACCTTAAGCGTTGGATCCGAAGACGCTTAAATACGTGCATGCCAGTGTACAGTACGAGTACACTTCGTGGTTGAATCTTCTCCTAAAGACGCCATCAACGCAAACAGGACCAAAGATCGAACTTTTCCCTCAAAACGACCAAGAGCTTCTTCATCCGCCACAAATCAGGGCGCTACGAGTCTTCTGGCTGGTTTGCCTGCGAGGCAGTGAGCTGTTATTACGCCTACTACTCTACTTACTCGTATATCCTTCCTGTTTCACTCGAAGAGAGTCCTATTTGATTCCGCCCTCCTACAATTGCTGTCCTGTAGTTTTATGGGGTTCGTCATTGGCAGTGATTTTATTGCCGTCTCGACAAGCTTTGTATTTCTTTTTATCAATGGAATAGGCGAACGCTAAAGTCAGTGTACCAAGGGCCACACAGTCATTTCATTGACAACCAACGAATGTGTCCAGTGAGTTTGATCAGAATGGTTCAGAACAAACCGTAAAGGGTGTTTTTTATGAGTGAGAAAACTTTCAATTTAAATGAAACGCAGAAAACTGATTTTAAGACCCACGACACCAGGCATGAAGTATTACCGTGAAGACCGACTTCGCAGCTTATTGACTTGACACCTTTTTGACAGTTAGCTGTAGAAGTCGTCCATCTCGGTAATACTTCAGTTCTGCATGAAACTGAATTTATTTGACAGATAATCGTATGGCGTTAATAATTTCGGACATGTGACAGCCGCTTCTGGTGCCTTAATTTGTATGTCCAATCTTCAGACATTTACAACTTTCAGTGATCGTTAATCTATGGTATTCCCGGAATCGTTAAACTTTATGTTTAGTAATCACCCTTTGAACGGTTTGCAACAAGTTTGTCTGTCCTTAATACCGAAGCACAAGCAAACTTCTGATCGCTTTTAAAGGCCATTTTGCAACCGTATTTTGCTTTATTTCCCTTGTAAAACTTACAACTACTTTAACTACATTTTTTTACTGAATGAACTTAAAAGTACGAACATAAGTCGTTGCCCTAAAAATGTTATCGCTTTTGTTATTAACTTGGCACGCGTCTTACTCGTCGAAGTGCAAATTTTATGCCCGCCATTGGTTCGAAGATGAGTTGTCGGGTCGTTAAAGCAAATGAAGTTGGATTTATTTTCATTTACTTCTCCCAAGTGTGCTTTTTTTTTTTTTTTAAATGTCACACTTCCGTGTTCGTTTGCTGTCACAATATTTGGCGAACGTCTTCGTTTACAAATGGAATTGCTCCTGTTTATTGCCTGTCGTTAAGGGGGAGTGTGAGCAATTTGTTATAAACGTAAATTTTATTTCTTTATTTGCGTCGGTGTTTTTATGGCGTTTTCTGAACCACTGTGTGGATGGACGTTAAAGGCTAAAGGCTAAATCGAAATAGGGCGCTCGCCCGGTCAGCCTTTAACAAGTTGTGTCATATGGCGACACCCTCATTTCTCTCAGACCGCAAAGTCGAGTTCGCGCTATCGGTCTCTGTATAGTCTCCAATATAGTCAGTCTCATTGGGGTGTGTGTATTCGCTCACTCTCCCATCTGCGTTTGACACTAGCTCATGCCTATTATTATTGCCCCATTTAGTGTTGTTGACAGATGTCATTTGTGACAGGAAGGACTGAACATGGCGGATAGTGCTTTTGTTGCGGTCCTGATCATCGATAAAGTGAAACTATCGAAAGAGTGGACATCGATATCAGAACGAACAGGAACGTGGAACTCAATAATACTCACTTGTAGCATCAACTGAGTAAATTCGGGAGCATTTCTTTCAAGTAACGCAAAAGTGGACGTGAGAATAGACCGCTAGTTAGGCTCCTGTGACTCAGAAAATCCATTTACTAACCTCAGGGGACATTGCGACTCCTAATTAAATCGTCCACGTCTTTAGAGAAATGAGCACATCTTCACTCTGTCCCCGAAAACCAAAGTGATCGTGATGTACGCCAGAAGGCCAAATAACATATCTTCACCAAAACCAACAGAAAACAAAACCCTATGCTGACAAAATTGATTAATTGCCCAAAAGTAGGCTCACTTAGGCGCACAGACTAATTTCGACTGTTGGAGTTTTACCAACGCGATAATTATCTTTACAAAATGCTACGTTCACTTAATCGGCATAACAAAGCATATCCAAGCAGACCAAATTTAAGTACCATGAGCTAAGTCAAGGTTGTGACTTGTGCAACTCTGCTGGCCTTAAATTAAGTTGATGGCTACATACATTCCCACACGGGAGATGAATGCATTCGCTGTAGCCATATATTCCTGTTGGCGCTTGGGTGTCTAGTTTAATTGGTCTTGTTAACATGCAAAGATGAAACATACCCCTTGATGACCACCATTTCTGTTTTGTAGAGCAGGACGGGGATGTCTTCGATCATCTTTTATGGGGTCAGCTTGACTCTGCTCTGTCCCTCAATTGCCTCCTGTCACATGATCTGCTATGATGTTGTGGCAAATGTGATCGCAATGGACACGTCCATGCCACGCAATAGAGTGGTAGTTTTCTTGGACAGGGGAAGGTGGTTGGGATATCACTGATTTCCTGTGGCCAGTTGCAGACTTGAATCCAGATGTCCCTTGAAGCAAGGATTCGCCCAGTCGATCAAGTTGTCCACTCCCTTGGATCCAAAGACGCCTCTGTCTAGACACCCTCACGCACTCTGTCGACACTTAAAGAACATACTCTAGGTGACATCCATCGCGCCACACCTCGAACACCATCATTGTCTGCAGCACTGACTTCCTCCCATTACATCATCACCGCACCATCTTCCAAGTGGCCTAACAAATGCCAGACAAGACAAACGGTCGTGAAAATCATCCGCTTCCGAACCGCACTTCATACCGATTATTCACACCAAACAAAGAGACCAAAACTAATTAAGTCCCATCGCACTGTTTCGAGAGATAATCACCGCTAGCTATGAAACAATGCAATAAGCCGCCAAGTAGTGGCCCTCTTAGCAATTGTCTGATGTCGGCCGACGATACTCTCCGCCCGCACTCGTTCCTTGAGAATCAGGAAACACAATGCTACCGTCGATACCAGCAGCGGCCCCTCGGCAGCAATTATGAATCTCTTCCGTTTGGAATCGTCTTCATACCTCATCATCCACAAGTGAGTGCAAATATTTCACTCAACCGATTGACACATGCAATCAACGAGCGAACCCCGAACAGTGATAGGCGGACTTCCGGACGAACGATGTCGGTGAGTACGTCGAATCGATTGATTTGAAGTCGAATCTTCAACCCACTCGTTCCGGCAAGCTCAGGCAGCTCGTGCGGATATGCAACGCATACGCAGAGCCAGTCAGTTTTGAAAGCAAGGCATACTCGCTGCGAGGCGTGAGTAATCGGAGACCTGTCAACTCGTTCCAATCCAAAACCCAAAACGACCTTGCAACGCATACCCCCTCTCTCTCTCTCTCACTCTTTGATCGTGCGCACGATCACATCGTCGCGTCGCGAAATAGTGACGATGGACCGCTTCATCGGTGCAAAGGGTGCGGTGCCGGAGTGCTGCCAACAGCCTTGGAAGACTTACATAAGACAACTTATTAAATAGCGCAGTTGCAAGTATCTACGACTGCGAAGCGTGTCTCAAATGTCAGATGTGCTCTGGTGCGATGTGTGATTCATTGGCTGTTGCAGTTTTTCTCACATTCCCCTGCCGCTGTTCGCTGCTGTCTGCATGTCTCCTCGTCGACTCTTTCGTTCTTGCTATTCACTTGGAAACTCAACGTGAACGTTGCCAAACATGGAAGATATTAAATGCAAATCACCTTTGAAGAGCATAAATTTCCGCTCAACACAAAAGGTACATTGTCTCGGAATACACATGTTTTTAATGAAAATGTATTTATTTCATTCCTGTCAAACCGAAATCCACATCATTTATAACAATTTTTTGTTCGTAAAGAGTTCACTTTGAAGGTCATCGTGGCGAAACCGTGTCTCTGCTCACGGGGAGCATGCTCTAATATGTCAAAATTGGAGGTTTTCATCGTTTGCATTCCAAGGCAGAGATGGATTATCTTGTGGTTTGTTAACAAATCTCTGTATCTGTTGCCAATTATTAACTTGAATGAATGCATGCATTTTTTTGTCCGTCAAACAATAGTAAAATGTCAAAGCTTCTGTCACTTGACTCGGTGTGTGTGTGTGTCGGTGCTTGCGAGAGTTTGTATTGTTTGGCAAATAGTGAAAGGGCTTGTCACTGCAAATGGATTATGCCTCTGAGGTTAGACGACTAATTTCTTTTCAATCGCGCAGAGCACAGCCTTGGCGGCGACATATTTTGACATTTGCCACGATGATTTCACCACAAAACAATACCTCAACAGATGTCGGGGCAACGGTAAGGGAAGGCATTTTTTTTTCTTTGTTCCTCGAATGCATTCACTTTGAGGTGCACTGGTTACGGACGAAATGTCAAAAGATGATGGTGGAAATAGTAAATGTACTGCGGTTCCTAAGTGAATGGTTAAGGAAACACCGGCTGCGATTTTGGGGGAATCGAGCCAAAGTGGTGTGGGAAACCATGTTCAAATTTGAGCCAAGCTTGTTGCTCACCATCGTTTGTTGGGAGTTGGAGTTAAGTGCCGTTCATATGGTTCGTTGTGTGGCTCATTGGCTGTTGCAGTTGTTCACACTACGAATTGCGAACTTCGCAAACTCTGACACTTCATTCGTATGGGGCAGAAGTGAAGTACTACGGAGATAGCCAACTTCACATCTGATTGGCCCCTAGCCCATCGACGAAATGAGAGGTTTTTGACAGTTATTCACGAAATAATGTGAATGCCGTTCTCTGATTGGTCAATTTAGTTTAAGAAAACGAAAAAGGTTGTCAAAAATGTTAAGGGGCAAGAGAGTAAGAAGTCGGCTATCTTTATATTGGGTCTATTTTTTTTCGAAATTTGAACGTTTATTTAAGAGAAACATGTATAACAGTATTATTCAAAGAATTGGCCATCTGAAGCTATGACTTTTTCCCATCTTTCTGGCAATTTGTGGATCCCATCCCAAAAGAACTGCGCCGGCTTGGCAGCCAAGAATGAATCAAGCCAATTTTTGATATTCTGCTCTGATGTGAACCGTATTTCAGTGAGGGCGTGCGACCCACGCAGTATATGATCTTGAGCAATAACTGCCTTCAATAGTTGACGGTCGCGGACACGCTGCTTTCAGGGATAAATACCAATGATAACACCTTCCTCCTTTCTCGAACCAGAAAGCTTGCCGGAATTTCGGACACTACCACTTCGGAGTAGATGCCATTGCCCAGGAGTAAATCTACCTCCGCAGAGATGTTGAAAGTCGGATCGGCCAGAGACAACTCTTGACTGTGTATCCAGTGTCGAGTGACCTCGTGCGTTGGAAGACGGCCAGTTAGGGACTTCATAATTAAGGCGCGGGCATTGGTATCGAAATCGGTGAGGAGAGATCCTGTGGTTAGGTCGACGTACCCATGGCAAATTCTAAATGGTGCAGCGACTTAATTATACGAAAGGGAATTATTTATGCCGTCGCTATGTCATTTGTAAGCGGTGGACTTCTTGGATGCAACGGCGAATATGATGCATGTCTTAGCGGCAGAATAACTGGGCAACGCATGAGTTCAATGCTCCGCCCGATGCCGAAAGAAATGGCGCTATGTACGGGAAATGCAGAACCCGGGAGGTGCAGCTAATAAGTAAGATTAGTGGAGAATATTCAGCGACGAATAATGAATGAGTGCCGAATTTGGGGTTTCAATACAATTTGTATTTATCAAATTTATCAAACAAATAAAACGCTACTTGTGGCCAAGTGAATGCAGTGGACTGACTTTTGACTTCCGGTCTACATCCACATTTTGGTACAGCTTGTTGAGTTCGGAGTTACGCCTTCTCCTTCTCCCACCTTCATCGCAGACCATTTATGCGACGTAGCATTATTCTTTCGAATTCACCAAGAATCAGCTTTGCTGGTTTCATTAGCAAACGATTCGATAGCATTTATTTCAAAAAACCGAAGAAGCAACGGTTGCCAAGAACGATTCTACGTCGAATCTCCACTAAGATGTCATTTGCGGAGTTCACATTTGCCCCGAGGTAAACAAACTCATTCACTCATGAAGTCGTGAGTCTCGGAACGAATATGACAACTTTGGTGCACTGTCATCAGCCAAGAATTACATTAGACCACAGACTGGCGGTAATTTATAAAAGGGAGAAAGAGTTTCGGAGACTAAACAGAGCCAGCGTCTTTTTGATCTGAAGTCATCTAATGCAACTTAAAGTGAACGGTTCTAAAGGTAATTTTTGGTCTATTCCAATGAAAAAGACGCGACAGTCTTGGTTGAGCCTGGATCTCAACAAACAAGCCTCTCCAGCTGCCACGATATTAAGCCAGCTGCCTTATGTGCGCCAACGATTTTCGGGGCATCCTCTAATGCATTCGAAAGCTAAAGAACAAAACTGGCAATTCAAAGCCTGGTAGGTTGGTTTAATGCCGATCCGATTTGGCTCAAACCGCGTACAAGTAGCGCAGCTGCGCGCCTTTTTGATTCCACACCTCGTAGACCTAGGCTGGCTAGGGCTAGGGTTAGCTAAATCCAGCCTGTAGAGTTTAAGAATTTGATTATATACTCGGTTGGCGATCTCGAAGATGTCGCTAAGGAAGAATTTGCGGACGCGAGTGCCGGACATTCACAGAGAAACTGAGGCAGGCTTCCCTCTCAGTGGGTGTCGAGGCAACGGCGACAGTGTGGGTTGAACGGTATTCCGAGTGTAGCAGCGTGGATGCCTATGGGCCAGTGCCTCGGTCATCAGTCCTATTTTTCGTAGAAAATTTGTTCTTGGATGTCCTGGTCCACTTTCTTCTAGCTAAGGACAGGAAGTGTTGGAGGTGGTTGCTTGGGGGGCCCACCAGCTCAGTGGAGACGTTGCGGGAAACTCCTTACTTGGTCAGTTCATCGCCAATCTCATTTCCCTCGATGTCACTGTGGCCTGGAACCCAGACGAGAGTTATATTGCACCTTCTACTGGCCTGTTTGAGTTCTTTCTTGCACTGTTGGCACCGATTTAGACGAAGTGGTTACTGCGGCGATGGCCCTTATGGCTGCTTGGCTCTTCTATAAAGCCTAGCCAACATATTCATTGAATCCCTAGACGCCGTTTATACTCATGTCGCTGTACAGCGCACACAGTTCGTGGTTGAACTGTTCCTAATGCCGTCAACGCAAACAAGACCAAAAATTGAAAACATGGTTTTCTTCATCGGCTCTTGAGACCGCCCATGATCTCGACCCATGGAGCAGGATGGGGGATGACGGCTTGCCTCTTGAGCCCAAAGAAGCAGCTACTGACAAGAGTTACCTTGCTTTTACCTGTTTACCTGTTTAATTCGGAGCCGGGGTTGATGAAGACCTTGACTACGTCAAAGGTATACCAGCCAATGATGCCCATGTGACCATGTGAAGTGTGTCTTTCCTTGAAGACAGTACTGCCTTTAACAAACTCCAGTTAGCAGTTTGTACTTTAATTGTTGTTATGTAAGCCACTGTTATTGGGGATGTTCGTTAGCGCAAGCTGTTTTGCTGCTGATTGCAGTCAACTTACTCTAAACAAAACCTTAGTGACGAACCAACCGAAACTTTGTCAAACAAGGTCTCCCTAAAAATGGACAGGCGCTAAGCAGGTAGTCAGTGGTTCTCCACCAATTGCTGGATCACGAAATAAGTCAATTTCTCGAGAGGGTTCTCTTAGCAAAGCTGTCTCTTCAAACGAATTCAGATCAATTTCAACCATTATTCTGCACTAGCTACTTCATAAACGCGATGTTCACTCCCTGGCTCATCAACTCTCTTGATTTGCCCTTATTTCGCGTGATCTCCGGTCGACCTTGCGGATAACCAACACGAGCCAATCCTCGCATCCTCACATGCCAAGGGTCTCTTTCCCTCCAGCTTGTCAAACGATCAATTAATCTGCTTGCCGATCAGTGCTCCATCGACGTGTTGATCCAATCGTAACCCCGCTGTTTTAATTACCCAACTCCCTAGATGTGTAGGCAATGAAATGGTAATGTTTAATCAAAACTCAAAGGGGATCACCTCCCGAAACAGCTCGTGATAAATAAGCCATTAAATAAAACCACACGCACAGGCTTCTCTTTTCCGTACGCCCAGTGTGAAGATTCGGCGAAACTAAAAATTCAAACACCGCCAACATTCCAGCAGCTCTAATTTCCTGTCAATCGCGATTCCATTGATCGGCAACTGAGGCAATCCAAGACAACTCTCTTCAATCTTTTGTTTTCTTTAAGCATTCAAGAGTTCAAGTGAACTTCCCACCGACAAGTGAGATATTGTCCCCAAAATCGACATCAATGAAGTTGACGGTGATTCGTTTCCTCAAAGTTTATTCATTCAATCCGGATGTGGGCAACCAAACCAAGTCACCACGACGTGCGGCTGTGTGTGCGTGTGGTTAATCAACGCCAATTGATCACCTTCACACGTAGGTACACGTCAAACATGTTTGACAACTACCCCCAAAAATGTTTAGACACCAAAGTTGAGAGCTTACTCTTGAAATGCTTAAGCAAACACACGCCACGCTTTGCTTGGACCGAGCGACGAGATGTCTCAACAAGATTAACCACCAGGATTTAATTGAAATTTTCCAAAAAATGCTGAACCATGGCTGGCGACACTGCACTTACCCACCGATGTGGGAGCCAGTCGAAAACAAATCGATGCCAACGCACTGGTATGACATTGCGTGGCACTGGCGATTACACAAGACGTCAACGTGCTCGTTTAACTAATTGCGCGGATTGCAGATTTCGCTAGTTTCACCGAATTACATCAGATAAACGCCTCTTGCCATCGGGTTCCACTTGCCGTGGAAGCTTGCACTGCCACTTGGCTTGTGGCTTGTTAATCAATAGTCAAGAATGCGCTTCCTTCTGAGAGCCCCCACAAGACTCCTCACACTGTCATCTCACTGTGTTTAGTGTGTTTTTTTTTTTTTGTAAATTTACGGCGATGATATCACACATCAACTTAATTAACCCGGTGGCCTTTTAGTATTTCATTTCTCTTTCGTTTTGTTTCTGGCTTTTCCTCTTTGTTTTGATTTCTTGACAGCCGCTTTGACGGTCATCTGCGGCATGTGACGATGGAGTGTGCGTGAAACCGCTGGCAACTGTGAATGTTTCGCTTGTCCGCGATAATGACGACGGCAGCTTAGGCTAAGAAGATAAAGGCGAAGATGAGGCCTTGCGGTTACTTAACGCTCTGCCGTGAACCAACATTGATGTCACCTTTAAATATCAACACTGCCCAAGAGTTTGGGAAGCTTAAAATGGAATTTTCGACGCGCATGATCAAGAACCGCCAATAAGGCACCTGTGACACCAAAGCGCAGTGCGCAAGAAGACAAATGACAGACGCCCGGGAGGTAATGAGAGTTGGCTAATGGACGTCGGGAAAAAATGTTTCATAATTGGCTGTTCAAATGTCAGATGTCAGTTGAAGAAACCGTTAGAGGTGTCATTGCTATAAGTGCAAGCGGATTCGAAACAGTCGAACAGGTCGAACATTTTGTGTGTTTTGTTTTGCTTCATGCCGATTAATGGGCATACAACTGGTGTCTGGGGGAGATGTGCACACTCTGGGAGTGTAATTTATTTGAGGTGCATCGTCTTAAACTGGGTTTAACGCTTCTAATCTGGATATATTTTGTTTTTGTCTGATCAGAGCACATTTAATTGTTTCTTTATGCAAATTTCTGTCGGAATGAAGGCACTCAGTTTGCAAGGACTTGGCAACAGATATGGCAATTAGGAGCTGTTAAAACCAGTTTTACGATGACGTTTGTTTTTCGTTCAAGCATTTTGTGTGGGACCACAAACTGGAGTCTTGTGTGGTATGATGTGGGCTGGGCTTATGTTCTGTAAGCACACACAAATTTAGTTGAAATTTTAGTCTATTAGATGCGGTATATTTTTTGAGTTGAGGCTTCTTTTTGAGGCTTCACCTTCTGATGAAGAGTGTGCTAAACAGTGTTGCAGGGGAAACGCCTTACACATAAGTACTGGGTGAAAAGTAAATTCAAGTTAAACACATTTATCAAACAAATGTTGTTCTTATAATTCTTGCCAAAATGTGACGCCTTGTGCGACATGCGGTATCAGTCTTGTTGGATTCACATCCAGGGTGACTAGGTAAGACGATAGGCAACGGCGTGATACATAAAATTGATACTTAAACCCTTCATTCTTCATCTCGTCTACGCTGGCAGTGCTTCAAGCGGTCGGTCCAAATTGTGTCGACCCGGTCCAATATGTGCGGCGTCTCGAATGTTGGCCAGTGGTTGGATTGTTAGTATAGACTAAGGGCTTAGCCGAAGAGAACATTTTGTGTCAAGATGCATGATCAATTGATTAACGCTCGCTGTGATTTGACCCTGTCGCCAAATTTCTGCTTCACAACTTCGAGCGTGCGGAGCTGTATTGCGTGTGGAGCGCGCCGACTTGTTTAGAGCCACAGGATGTTGCAGTACCGTTCTGGCCACAGAAAGGCGTTTAACATCGCTCTGAGCCCATTGACGATAACGGTGTCTTCTCCCTCATTTCGAAAGGAATATGCAATGATGCCGTCATGCCATAAAGCGCACAAAAAGCTAATTTTGAGGATGAGACACTTAACGTCAATTTTGTTTATTGACATATCCGTTGAGCCAAAGATTGACTTTGGCCACAATCCGGATCTCGGGCGAACATTTCTATCGCTCAATTAGCGAAGTCACAGCGTCATGCACGGGTTTCCGTCTTCAAAGCAAAATAAGCCATGTTGGCTCTCATGCAATGTCCACTTCGACACTGGCCACTAAGGCGGTTGAGTCTTCTTCCTTGCATGTCCAAATGAATTCACTCACGCTTAAACTTTTTCCAGAGAGAGACCAGCAAACGTGAAATAATTCACGATGAAATAGCAGAGCTGGACGGTGACGAATAACACCTTGACAGCTGCTGAAGTACAGTCGAACCGCCATAAGTCACGGGAAGAAATATTTTGTTCCAGTAATGTGGTACAATTTAAGTTTAAGTCGCCTTAAGGCTGCTCGCCTAACTGGCCTGTCATTGCTATCTGGTCACCCTTTATTATCCACATTGTACACCGTAAAGTACCGTGGATGTTATGCCTCAAACGCAATAGTGCGTTGTTACAGCCGACTTCGTGTTACGGATGAATTTTTGACAGTTATAGAAATGAATTTTTGACAGTTATAGAAATAACGTAAATGTCGTTCTCTGATTGGTCAACTTAGCTTTAGAAAACGTTACAAAAAATGGTTGTCCAAAATGTTAAGGGGGCAAGAGAGATAGAAGTTGGGCATCTCTGTCATACTTCATTTCTGATCTGAACCTTCCCCAATTTCAGTCGCGACAGCTTTATTTTCTGAGTGTAGGTACACACACTCCTCTTTAGCTCGTAAGACTCGAAATATACCTGCAACAGGACTCGCTCCACAATTGTAACGATTGCTTGACATTTCCGCTTTGACAAATGTCATTGCAACAGGGATGTCAAATCCGGACCACGAAATGGAAGGTTTTTTCTTACGATCACGAATTCCACAAAACATTTGAATGTTGTTCCATTTGTGTGGCAAAATGTTGCCAGCAGAGAGTGTACATTAAAAACAAAACCCTTACTTCAATCCTTGCTCTCCTGTTTATCTCGCGTACCATCGCGTTGCTGTATGAATGAAATGTTCAAGTAGCGTCACTGAATCGGAAAAATCGCTTATGTTTGACACCATTGACTGATTAATTTCAACCAAAACCCCATTCACAGCCCACAACCCATTCCACAGTCTCTGACCACAACGAGGGTATTTTGAAATGGATTACAAACTGCAGCGACTTCCGAAAGATTATGGTGGACCGCCAACATAACCAGCGATCAGTTACAAACTCGATCACGGATTGAAATTATTTTGTAATGTCCAACCAAAACCCAATTGTTTCACATTAGCCACACACCGTATCCGTCAGCCGCTGTCGTGTTGGAATGTCACACAAACGCGTTACAACCTCAAAACCAGTTACCGAAAAGGTTAAGTACTCGTAAACGTAAACTCCACCCGAGCTATGCTATGTACGTACTTGCATTGAATTAGGCCAAAAGTACACAAAGCCACAACCGCACGCTGAGTGCCTCACAATTTGAATTAATTTGTCGAACTATTAAGCTCGCCACCTAATGTGTCAGATCGTTCAATTAATCTCAGGGAATCGAGGTAACCAGAAAGAAAGCCCAACACACGGACGCGCGCGCCGCCCTCCGTTCACAGTTCGGAATTGTAAATTAGACCACGAATTGGTAATTACGAGTCCAGCAAGTACCATTTGCATTTCAATGTGCACTATTTGTGGCTCGGTTCTCTGTTCTTTTCTGCCTTTTGCCTTGGACTACTTGTCTAAGACGGACTTCAAATTAGATGCAAATCGAATGCGATTCAAGCATTCAAGAGAACCCGACTAGCCCCATCCAGGCTGCGGACACAGACGAGCCGAGACTTTGTCCCTTTTTCGGATGAGACTATGACGACGGCGACGACGACAACTGCAATCCAATTAGTCCGGTCTTGACACGAAAAGATACAAAACGTTCGGGCGATAAAACGAAGGTTGATTACATCGTGCTTTTGTTCGGGTAAACAGTTTTGTTTTCAGTCAAGAATGCATTTTGGCCAAGCAAACAGTGGCCAACACTGGGACCGAGTGCGAGTCAGGGCTGGTATGTGAATATGGACTTCGGTGGCCACGATGTAAAACAGTAGCCTCACGCGACCAGTAATTTACGCGACCAGCACCACGCAGACGGTGTGTTTGTGTGTGTTTTTGTTTGTGAAACGTCGCGTCGTCCGAGCCTTGCATATCAATTGATCTTGAAATTTCGGGCATGAAATTTATTAGTGTGCGACTTAATAAATTCGGATCACATTTGTCTTGTGGTTGTGGTTGTGGTTGCGGTTGCCCTTCTCCCTCGCTTCCACCGCGCCACAGACACACCGACTGTACTTTACTGTACTTTGGGACGCTTGCTCTTGCAGCGGTATGAGTGAGCTTGAATGTGTGTCAAGAAAGAAAGATGTTTTTTGGAAGCACGGCTAATTACACTGACGTGAGCCAGACCACAGTCTCGAAAAGACAATGGCATTAGAAATAGGCCACCTAAATGTCAACCCTGCGGCTTGTCGTGAGGACGTGATAAGTACATACATGTAACATGGGCGGGATGTTTCTTTTCAACGCTCATGTACACTTCAGTTGCTCCGAATAGCGTCACGTTCCTGACGTATTGACTCTTTCTCCGGCGACGAGTAAGGAAAGACCCATCTTGTGATGGGCGTCAAAATCCGGCAGATACGACCAAGTTCAATGCCCCAAATTTGGCCAAACGCTACAGCGCAGTCATGATTATGTCACTGGTGGGTGTCGATTGACAAATGACACCCGCAACGCGCTGACTCGATACAGTCGGTCGCGACAGCATTCTGTTTTGGCTTTCAATTGTTCTGTTATAATTAATGACCTGAATTTCTCAAAGTTTTCTTTGTTCTTAATCCGCTTGGCCATGAGCATGCAGTCTTCGAGTCTTCGAATCTGTGGTTGCTTGTTTTATAGCCACTCAAAGTGAATTACACTTTTTATGGACAATTGTTTAAGGAGTGTTGGAAATCAGAGAAGAGTCACTTGATCGTCTCCGTGTTTGGCTGCTTCAGAAGCGCTGATCACTTGCTGAGATAAACAGCAGCTTGTAAAGATTCGACACGCAACGATTAGCTGCCGCCAATGGTTGTTCGGCGGAGTTAATTTAAATTGGAGGAATGGTGGAGACACGAATTAGAACAAGGATCTCCGGAGCAGCACAAGGTAAATTAAATTGGAATGATTAATTTTATCGGTTCTTGTTACTGGCTTAAATGTTGCGAAACTCCGGTGAGGTAATCGCACAGCTTATCTTCTTCAAGAAGAGAGAGAGCCTTGAAAATGTGATCGTAATGGAATCAGTCAATTTCCAACCGTCTTCTCTCGGTGAACTCCTTGACAGTGTAAGGGGCAAAGGGCTTCGGAGGAGGCCCAACTTAGTTTCAAAGCGGTTTTCAATTGAGTTCGTATTCCCACTCCCACCTAGGGTCATGAAGTTTGGGTAATGTCCGGGAATAGAAGCAGCTGAGTTGAGATTTCTGCAGGTAAGAAAAACGCCAGTGTGCAAGGAACTCAACATTGAGCAGCTGCTTCTTCGAACGGAAAGACCTATGCTTCTGTGGTTTGGTCACGTGGCAAGAATGTGCCCTTCATCACGAATTCCGAGGCGGGCGTTGAAAGCGATTCTAGACAGGTTTGGCAGACCCAAGACGAGGTGGTTGGACCAAGTCCAAAAACTGAGTTAGAGTCGATGACGTAGGATCGTGTTGCCTGGAGATCTCTCGTGAGTGGTTTACACCCCGCGACCCCTCCGCCCTTTCTTTATCAAACATTTTGAGGGGCAAGAGAGGTAGAAATTGGGCATCTCTATGATAGTACTGACGGTGCTACAGCGCGTAGAGGGTCTGGTCCTAGCTTCTCAATAAACCCTCGTGTTGTGCGCGCTATTGTTCTTTCACGAGTGGAAGGATTTCGCGAAGAACTGGCAAAAATTCATGAACGACAGTCAAAAAGCCTCTGAAATTCGTCGATGGACAAATAAATCAGTCCAACAATTCCTTCATTGAGGCCGTTAGAAAATGATACGTTGCGCAATCCTGAGAACAATTTAATAGAAAGGGAGGAGGTTCCATCTGAGTTCTGTCCTATCTTCGACTGAACATGTTCCATGCGGTACCAAGTTTGTCTACTGGCCATCATGTGACCGTCTTCCTAACATCTCCTTAGTGCCTTACTGGTTTTGGACTTGATTACAACAAAGAGTCCATCTAAACTCCTCTTGATTAACTTGTTTGCGTTTGTTGTGTCACTGTTCAACCCTGTGGACTTCGTATAATCCATACCCCATCGTATAACTTGTTGGTGCTTATGAATACGTGTCCAATCCGCCTAGAGGTCATGGGCGTGGATACAGATGCAACTGCGTGTGGCATCACAAAGAAAACCGCGCCGATCATCAATCATCTCTCATTGTTCGCACGCAGTGCTACCGACAACTTTGTAATCCTCAGAATGACCTACCCTGCAATCGTCAGCTCTGATGGCCTCTGTCACCGTTCAGCCACACCCAGCAATTTCCAGCAGACAGTCAATCCAGGCCACAGTTCTACCGAATCGATTCTTCAATTAACTCCCTCGAGGAAGGTTCGGCCAAATTGGAAATACCTCCTCCTTACCGAGTGCCGTATGCCGTGCGCCGTGTGGGAACTAACACGGCCCAGTTGTTTCGCTAACGAAAAAATAAAAACAAAACGCACAGCCCAGTGTCTACGAGCATAGTTCAAACATATTGAGCAAAAAAAATTAAAGAACGTGCTAGGAATGCGAAAGAAAACGTTTTCACTCCATCACCTTCCACCTTCCAGCGGCAGACACCGCAGTGGACAAAACTGTGAGAAACCCCATGAATGAATCCAGCCAATTCGGTGGTCTATGGAATACTAAATTGTTTCCACGGAAAAACTGATGGAATCAATCAAATGGGTTAGTTAATTCTTGTTGTGTGCTTTTTTTCCTTCTCGCATTCTTCACTTCCTCACGTGGGAAACCAACCTACAAGCTGCACATGCGAACAAGCGAATTGCGGAGTATCTGAGACGGTATCTTGGGCAATTCATTGAGCAGACAAGTCATTTGTGTTATGGTGCCGTCATTTTTTGTGTGTTAACTCTCCTCGCTTCTTGATTGCAAATCAAATTCAAATTCAAAACCAATAGTGTGGACGCCAGTTGAGTTGGGACTCAGAAGAAGAGCCTTTTAGCTGTTAATTGACCAGCGGCTGAGGAGGCGGCGACGACGGCAGCAACCGCTGGCGGTAGATATTGCTACACCAGGTGTGTGTAATTAAATTGTACGAGTCTAATTACAAAACCCAGTGTCTTGTAGGAGATCGGAATTGCACGGACTTATGGGTCTGTTGAAGGAAAACGATTAGCAGCGCTGCAGAGATCAATCGTTTGTGTTGCAAAGACTAATTGGCGTGTGATTCAGTTATTTGATCGTAAGAAAGTCTCTTTCATTTATGGTAAATTACCTTGCACAAAAGATTGAGTCTTTGTCGAGACCTATTTGCACAAAGGAATGGGTGCCCATGACGCAATTGTGTGCCCCAATGCAGCCTTACCATTAATTGCACTCATCTTAGATGATGAGTCAAGTAGCCGCTGCAATTCGCCTTTAAGCTAATTTGCATAGTTTTATAGCTTGTCCGTCATTCCTTCGATCGTGCTGAAGCAGCATTCAATCAATTCAAGGACGCGTCGTTCCTCGAGTCTTTAAGTTAATCGATTCAACTCATAATTGACTCGGTTGGATGGCTTAACTAAATGGTGTGGTATCCATGCGGAAGTGCCTCATTCATTGTTCAAGTCTAACGACGATACTTACGACAATACATCTTTGACATGTCGCTCTTCAAGGGACAGCGGGTACGTGCTGAAGTTCTGTGGTTCAAGCCTGGACGCAACAACTACCATTCTCACGTCATCATCTCCCTTGAATTGCTAATAATTGTCAGAGAGTTCAACCGTCAAGAAACTCGGCAGCTTCGATGGTGAACAGATGGAAGTGACAATTTTAGCAGCTGTCAAAGTTACCAATGACATCTAGTTGTCAAAATGTTCAGGTTCGTCATTCATCACCGTGAATCGTTTCCCGTTTGCTGGTCTGTCTGTGGAAATTTGGACGCGAAATGAAGCGAAATGAAGGAACCACAACCATACCATGCGGCTTAAAGTAGGGGGGTCATCGGATATGGGATAGAGCGATGTTAATCGACTTTCTGTGTCCCGGCAGCATCGGTGTATTCGAGCTGCGGGCCCAACAAGACGAGGCTACATGCCATACAAGCTCGAGAGTGTAAGGGATGAATTTGCCTTCTGACCAACTCACGTTCTTGTCCACTCGATCATTTCAAGTCAAGTACTTAGTCTACGCTTGCCTGCCAACCATATTGGACAAGCCCGTGTTCACTCAATTTCTCAGATTTGTACCCAGAACCCAGGCTTTTAAAATGGAGGGTCACAGTTTTGTCTTGGACAAATTGTATCAGGCTGGTTTTCAGGGGCTTATTCAAGGATGGCTACCTTGTCGTATAGTCAAACCTCAGTAAGTCGAACATTCTTAAGTCGAATTGTCTATAAGTCAAGCAAATGTTTCAGGACTTAAACGGACCCAAGACTAGAGACAAAACTAAATCGAACACAATATTTGTTCCTGTGACTATTCGACTTATGGAGGCTCGTGTGGATTAGTAATGGGGTACCTCAGCGGTCTGTTTTTGGGCGCGATTATTTTTCCAATCTACACCATTTCCTATGCAGGTAATGATACGGCCTTTGTGGATGACTATTGCGTATGAATCTGGGAGCTCTTGGAAATTTGTGGTCGATATCAACTATGGTGTGCATCTACTGCGATTGTGATTGGCTAAACATAAGCTTAAGTGTGCAATAAACCAAAACGTATGTTTTCCAGCCTTAAATTGCAGGATTCACCCAACTTTGATTTCCACTTCCAAGTCGCTAATGGCGTTCGCTACAAAATGTCAGGATGCACAATCTACTAGGCCTTTGTTAAAGGAGCTGGATGCGATCCTACCTGTTTCAAAATTGATAGTCTAACATACTGCAAGTATTTAGGCATTAATATTGACTTGAATGAATTAATCTAGTGACATTGCTAACATGAAACAGTATCGTCGTTCATCTGTCCGTGTTTTGTATAAGCTCTGCAGATTCTGGAAAAATAACGGGGTGGGAGCTTAGGGTGCTGGGGAGCTTCTTTAGTTCTACAACACGGTGTTTTGGACAGGTTGTCGAAACCGCCACCTCTTTTTTATTTTGTGACCTAATTAGGGCCCCGTTTACGGCACTGGAGGTATGCGTTTCTTAAGCTCCGATCACAATTCAGTTTCTGAAAAAAAAAAATAAAATAAAAACAATACGAATTAATTTAACTGCTTAAGCTTTTTTAAACGTATTGAACCGCGCGGCCGTAATTAAATGAAATTCACAAAATACAATTTTGATTCAATTTTATTCACAACAAAAGAGAGGTTGACGTGCTTATGTGCAGAGGTGTTGGCATCAAGAAGCAAGGCACAAGGAAAAAGGAAGTGCACATATACAGGTGTTACCAAAATTGTAAAATAAAAAAAAATGTAAAGTGGCTAGAGGCTTTCTGGCTAACAAGCATTTTTATTGTTGACATCCAGAGGGAGCTCTTTCAGGGATGTTCAAGAGGAGTCTAGGCCTAAACATTAGAAATTGATGTGAGATGAAAGGATTGAATTCATTCATTAAACTTGAAAACGTCGTAATTTGTTTCCGCCTTTAAGTCTCTGTTGCCATGATCGCTCATTGCCCGAAAAGATGTACACCGCACCTTGTGAGACTTCACTATCTGGTCTGAAAATTCTGAAAATTCCCAAAAAACTCCCCAAAAATTCTCCCAAATTCGCATTTATTTTAAAAGAGTGTAGAGTAAAGATTTATGCTAGCCCGCGTTGGTAGCCACTGTTCTGATGCATGATCAAACTGCTGACGTTTTCTCCAAATAAACAGATCGATGAAGATCCTCATACAAAGCAAAAGGGCATGTCTTTAAAGTGGACGCCGCATAAAGAGGAATTTCCATAACAGTTTAGTCCATCAATTCTATGAACTGTGAGACTGTGCAGACGAGTGGCGCTCTGGAAAATTCCCACAGCCATAGACATTAAATCATTTTACTTCAGTTGTAACTCACTTGCCCTGCTTGCGAATTCTGCATCACTTCACGTGTCTTAGATCATTCAAAGAAGTAGTCACGTTCAAACTTTGTCTCTTCCTTCACCCAAACAGCTCCGCCCCCCTTGAAGCATAGAACTGCTGCACCACCAATTAACATCTAAAGTACCTTGCTGTGAGTACATCACGTTGCAGTTATCGCATTCGAACAGTTGTGCATTGCCCATCAAACCAGCAGTCGACACACCTCGTTCCTCATAAGACAACAATAAGCATTCCTCAACAGAGTATACTCGTGTGTGTGTTTGGAACATTTAAAATAAATTGCAAACATTTCACATTTCAAACGACGCGGCGCTCCGTCTGTCGACTTTCTTTTCCATGCCGTCAAAGCGCGCCAAATCGTCATCTCATCTTTGTCGCTCGCATTTGGATATCTGAACGAGTATCCTCAAAATGTCATTGCTTCCACTCCGTTGGTTGTTGTAAGTTTCTCCGCCCGCTTATATAATATTCGCATCATATTTCCACTCCTTAGTATGCATCTCAGTGCCCAAAAAGACCGACTTTTGAATGCACCGCATCGTCTGTTCGTTCTCTTTGTTTGCGCAGAAGCACAAGTCCACTTAACGATCAATCACCAGCGATCTGAAGCTAATCTACATTCATCGCCAGCCCAACATAAATTAGCCGCTGTTATCCAATCATAGCTAGTAGCTAGTACATGGTACTACATGGACTTTCTCCGCCATCTCCGAGATTTTTGAATGTTTTGTGGTTTTCTTGTTTGGGGGAGGGGAGTCTTAAATACTTGCGCGTACGTAGAGACCGTAATGTAGGCGGATGACCATCAAATTTTACACCGAAGAAGAATCTCTCGGGGGTATTACGAAATACTTGGTACGGTGAAGAGCCATCGAAACAGCGGAACTGAACACTCTTCCGACATCATGGTGAACGACTTTAAACCCGAGTTCACACCAACAAAGTAAACACTTCAAGTTCATTGGCCATTACACAGAGCACACACGCGAGGTGTAGCGCCGAGGGCGACCAGCAGTGGCTCCATTTGACTTCCTATCTCGCAGATGTTACCCGTGAGTCCATACACATCCCACACTTGCTCTATTGTTTTCCAATTCATTCCGTCACGGATCTAAATGCTCAGATCATAATAAATTGATGTATAATAAATAGCTGGCAAATTTACCGTATCTCCCTCTCTCGCCGCCCCTGAGATACGATACTTCTGTGGCTGCCACTCCACTGCCATCCGTCGAAGCTATTGTGCTTGTGCTTTTGTTTCGGCGTAAAACAAGTCTAACTCGGAGCCAAGATAGTTTCAAAGCAACAAAACCATAAAAAAAACTGAAAGAATAAAAAACAAGACGACCTTCAAGCCATAATAACTCTCTGACATTCTTTTTTTTTTCATCCGTCAAGACCGCCGCATTGGCAGGCGGCCAGCAGCAGCTAGCCAACAGAGCGGCAGCAGTAGTCACACGGGGCAGGTGAAGTAGATTGCGTTAAGTGAGTGCGAGGCATGGCATTAAAGAGTAAGTGACACCGCTTGGCACAGTACCCCATTGCAGGTTGAAATCTGATAGTAACATGTTGCTGAGGCTGGGCCACAGGCTCGGCATCTCGGTTATGACTTGTGTGCGCCCGTAGCTTTGAGATTCTCTAAATTACAGGTTTTGCAACACCAATCGACTTCTCAGAATTTACACACATGCTTGTTAGTTGAATTGCAAGAGTGAGATGTGAGATGTGAGAATAACTAATGAATTTATTTTTATATCTTTTTCTCTATTTCCAGTTTGCGGGCGTACTTGTAGAGCAACATCTTTGAGTGAGAAGTGAAGCAAGCTCATCAGAGCAGAACGGTGAGAGAATGATTTCGCGAAGGAAAATTATATCACGCTCCCTGGACAATCTGGACGCGATAGGTCCCAACGAGGACGAAGAAGACATGTGGTATGACAAGGATAAATTATGCAAGGTAAGTGAAAGAGAGTGTTGAATGATTTGTGACACAGCAGCGGGTGACTGCGATTAATGAGATCAGAGGATCAGCTCGATGTCGTATGGGATGAGGATCAGTGATAGTTGTAGTGCAGGCGTGGATGGATGAAGGTTGCCCTCGTGATGAAAGGCCTTTAAATTGCGTAACTAATTAATCGATCGGTGAACGAAGTTATCGCATTACTTGGATCTACATGTGGTCAGAGACTGACTCTTTTGCATTTTCCTTCGGTTGACACTGGACTGGGAATTGTGGGTTTGTTTTTCTGTAAGCTTAGGCAGGTGTTAAACGCAAGCACTGCCCTTGTAGTCATTAGGAAGGGCGCTAAAGATGTCAGCAGTGTATTGATGTCCACTAGTGGGGGCACATTTTTTTCTCCGTCTGGAGGGAATGTTAGACATCCTCGTGTAGTCATGACTCTTCCTAGGACTGGCAAGAAGCACTCAATTTAAGTAGGATAACTTTATGCGCTTGGTAGCCACAAGTCATGTAGATGAAGCGATAATCTCATGAATGCACACTTAATGGAATTCTTTGACGTCACTTGAGAATATGCGTCAGAACTAGTTCTTTTTCAGATTTTTCAAAACTACATTAGTTTCAGTTTAGATTTAGTCCACAACCAGATCAGGGAAATTATTTAAAAAAAAATCCCAAGCACGTGAACGTTTAACGGGCCGGTGACATTTCATCGAACTTTTAATGACAACCAAAAGAATTCACTCTGACGTCTTATAACCTGCAAATAAATAATATACAAGTGAAAGTTGGATAGACCAGTCTACTTGCTCATTTAATTCGTCGCATTAATTAGAATTAATTAATCACAACCAAATGATTGCCGAATAGAACGACTTAACACTGACACCTTGTCAGTGTTTCTGTATTTTTGAACAGCAAATAAAAGTGGGATGACGATGTATTTGATCTTGATGTCGGTCGGCAAGAATTGCCATATAACCAACAAATACGGTGTAAAATCAGTGATATAATTTCCAGTTTATGCCAGGCGTTTGCGAGGCATTCAAAGCCGTTTTCCCACGCTCGGCGCACTGCGATTGAACGCGTCTATGTCTAATGCTCGTGATGTCACTTCAAGGCACAAAGAGAGAATAGTCTTCTTTTGGCTTTTGTAGATATGACTCAATTTTGTTAACAAAAAACTTCATCAACCAAAATGGAGGTCGTTGTCGTGTTGACACACCCAGAAAAAAAAATAACATCACCTTACTTAACCCATCAGAAGTTCAGAAGAGGCCTAAACAATATACATATTCTTTGTGCGGCGCTACAGTCCGGCCCAGTTAGAACCGATGACAGCCAGTTGATAAGCCAGTTAATTCTCTCAGATATTCTTTGGGCCCATCCACAATGACAACGAAAGGTCTTAGCTTGTCAAGATTATAACTAGTTTTGAAGAGAATCCCGATAAAACAATCAGATAATGGCATTTACATAAATATATCTTACTGCTCTGAATTCCTCGGAATCAAACGGAATTTGCTTGCGTTTAGCGGTACAAGGCGACAAAGCACCCCAATCGAAACCCCGACCACCATACTTTCGCCGTCACGTCGCGTCGTGCTGGAAAACAAATTGAAAATTAAAACACCCGCCGATTGTCAATAGATCATGTCAATATTAAGTGACTGCTTTAAAATTCCGCTCTTGTTTCACGAAACCAGCTCTGTCAAGCGTGAGGAATAAAAATAAATCCAAGATTTGCCGATGACATTAAACAGCCAAATAAAAACAAATGCCGAATTGTCAAACATAAAGCACAGGATATAAGCATAAAATATCACACTGATGTATTCACACATCGATCCCTTACGTAATACTGACTCTACTTTATTAAATCAATTATCGTCTGCCCTCTCCGGACGCCAGACACACAGGCAGATAGAGACACACAAAATCAAGTTTTAAATAAATCAAAGCCCAAGATGGCTTGGCATATAAAATACTGCAAGAAAGAGAAAAAAGAACGAGCACTTTTGTTAATTTCTAGCCAGAACGCTCGGGAAAAACCCACGATACCACTGTCGTCCGAAGACATCGCATCGGTCGGCTGACACATCGAACTGGCCAATTCGATTCTGAATGATATCATCTGACAGATGTTCGTACGGGGATCTTATACTAATTTCTGTCTCTTGTTATTATTATTTTTTGCTCAAACTTCCATCGAAAATTAGTAGGTACCGCGTTTAGCGTTAAATTCCGAACCTAGAACGTCACGAAAAAATGCGAGATACGGGCAATGTGCAAATGTTTCATTCAACTCTTAATGCATTTGACATTGGCAATCCGGCTACGGTTTGACTTGTCGTGCTATCATAATTAATGCTCTTAAGTGTATCGCTTATTCGCTTATAATTTGCACTCGGATACGTTTAATTAATGACTTAATGGAATTGCATGTAGGCAAACAGGTAGCGCAAGCCCAGTGCAGTCAACTTTCGAAAGCTAACATGAGTTGATGTTGCGAGAGTACAGGCAAGTGGATATTCAGTGCAAGGAGCACAATTCTGTAGTGCAGATGGCAATGGCCAGAGTTTAAGCTTGTGTGAACACACAATTGTTAAACCCAAGACGATGTCTCTGGTTGAGATGAGCAGAAAGCTGCTTTGTGATCAGATGTTTCGAGTTTAGAAACATTGAAAGTCTGTAGACCTTCTTGATACTTGTGCCCTGTCTCAGATATAGCTTTTAGGAGGTGGCGAAGCACTTTTCTGCTATATCTGGAACGTAATATTCGCTCGTGATTCTTAGAATCTTCAACTGCAGTCCATCGTCTCTCAAGAAGGCCAAGAAAAGGTTCAACATTTGCATGGGCTCTAAAGACCTTCGATAATACAAGGTGTCGCACAATTCTTATTCTGTTTTTGAATAAATTTCTTACTTCTTAGACCTTTGTAATTTTGTATGTTGAAAGATGACAAATTTGTGCTCGTTTTATCGCTGATGACTTAGCGGACAGCAGAAGGACCATCACGACTGTCCGTTACGTAGAGGTGTCTGTTCTGAAAAACGCACGAATACCTTCATGGTAGGGGTCTCCGTTAAGAGAAGTTTCACTGTAACAACATAGATGACACTAAAGTACGACTTCTAGCTAGACCTAGCTTCCACAGGTACCACTCATGTTGTACGTATTCTCACGAGTGGACAGGATGTAGATATTTATGAACTTGTTTGAGAGGCGGTCATACGTGAAAATTGTCCGTTTCCGGAACTAAACATAGACAACCAGCGCAGAACTCGACACACCTGTTCAAGGGTGGAAACCTTTTCTCTAATAAACTTTCCAAAAGCCAAAGAATAAAGAAGTAGCACATTTGTGACAAGCCTTAGAACAGACTAGCGTAGAATAGACACAAACAATTCCATAGGAAATGGTGAACTAGTATGCTCTAAATTCGTTTCATTAAATGGATTAATTTAGGGTGGGTTATGCTATTCACCACTCCAGCAGTCACAAAAGGGAAAATCGAGCGCTAAGTAACGCCGGTTCCCAGCACGTAAAAAAGTAGAAGCTCTCCAAATTCCCTTGGGTGTTAATTTGACGAGATCTTTTGAACCCTATCGAAGCCTAGTTTTCGTCAAGAATTAAACCATGTTTTGGATGTCGATCTGGTGTCGAACAAGTGTCTTATTTAATTGTAGCCACTTCATTGCAGCCACATCCTTACTTTCTTACTTGTCGAGAAGAAGTTCTGAATTATTTTCGGATCCACGGCAGGTTAAGCCAATCTGAACGTCTCTCAAATCCCTAATTCCTTACAAACCCAAAAGGCGTTTCCGAATTTGATCTGAATACCACACTCATCCGCATTGTAGCGTAAGTTAGGATAAGCCCCGAACCATTCTGAACTGTTGCAGACCATTTACTCTGAGAAGAATTCATCCAATTGGAAAGGCCAGGTACTTGGAATTACGCAGATGGTAAGAAGCGGCTCAAAAAACCGCCAGTGTCAATATAACCGAATGAGGTTTTAGGCATGCATCAAGATGAGCCAGAACAACCTCATCATCCTAAAAGGCTTCGTAACAGGACAGACCCAGGGAGCACATAATGAAACTAGGGCTGTCAGAAGAAGGTCTGTGGAGAATCTAATGAAATTCCAGATCAAGTACTGGGATGGTGTGAGGTACTAGCCCCAAAAGTCAAATTTATCTAGGCAGGTGTCTACTATCAGACGAAGAAATGAAGAACTAGGAACATCTTCTGTGAAATTCCTAAAGGCTTAGAGAAAATACTCTGGACTAAACCTATTCGCAGCATGAGTCGATAATCCGCAGTACAACTCTGACAAGAACTGCATGGCTTCGATTTCTCAAATGGCCTAGACATGGGCAATGGCTGCGATAGCGACGAATTTCCGCTTGTTCCGTATTCATCGGCTCTTTCGATGCCCAGTAACCCAGCATAGAGTAAAGCAGCCCATACACAGCTAACTTGTGTACATATGGGTGTCGCTCTCCGCCACACATGAGTTCTGCATTGTACAGCACCACGCATGTTTTATGAACTAGTTAAAAGCCTTGTGTCGAGGACCATGAGAATCCCTCAGATAATGGGAAAAACTCAAAAGGTAAGTGTACTGTGTATGGGCCGCTTAACAGCAAATGAGACCAAAAAAAACTAATAATGAACTAATGAACCGGATTAATGTTTGAATTATTTTCCATTGCGTTTTTCTCTCATTCTCCTCATGTTTCTGATTAGTAGTTATTGACGAGAGCGTTTGGTTACTTGTTCTCCCGCTGCAGTGAGACATTTGTCGATGTTTTCTTGTGTTAGTAGAAAAATCATTCGAATGATTTTCATGGAATTGAGATGTTCTCGAGATGTATGAACCGATTTTCACTCGAATAATGATCCAAATGCGCCCATCACTAGTCCTCTTTATGGTCGCATTACTGTCTATGTACCGAACAATAGTGACCCTTCTACCGGACCCAATAACACTAAACGTACAGCAGCTTGATCTGCTTTCACTCCTGCTTGGAATACAACACAATATTAAACTAGTGAGTCGAACAGCCAAGAAATCGCCGTCGATAGGGAAAAGTCGCACGGACAGATGAGAAAAAATGCAGAGTTTACCGATCACATTGGAGAAGCAAACACTCTCTTGCCTGCACATTCTGCGTAGACCATCGGGGCTTCAAAATGGGTCCTTAAATATTCGCTTGCAAGAAGTATAAAGAACCATTTAATAGGGGCCCAGTTTCTACAGCAACCCTTTGTGGTTAGAGTATTGGTCCCAACCTCAACCCCTCCCTACAGCTGCAAGTTATATCCATCAACAAATGCACACAAACTAAATCTCTCGCGCCATCTTTCAATTTCAGGATCACATTGATGAAGTCCTCTCAAAGTGGGAACAAATCGACGACGAGATCTGGGCGAAGGTGATTGTTTTCGAGAAAAATCGCAGAGTAGCCAAGGCCTATGCCCGTTCATCGGTCATCTCGATCAATGGCTCCAAGCATGGCTTCGACGGTGTGAGGTAAGAACCTTCAAGCTCTTCCGACAATGCTGCTAAATCGATTAATATATTTCCTTATTCTTAAGCAGAATCGGCTTAAACGGTTTCCAGAACCCAATGCGTGATACCCAAACGAAGGAAGTCAAAAAAGCCATCGGCGATGGCTTCAAATTAAAGATGGACGACACAGGAAACATTCTCATCAAGCGTTACGGAAAAGCAAACGTTTACGTGCACAGCACATCGAAGCTGTCAAACGAGGAAACCGTCATCGGAGCGGACATCCTGCAACTGCCGCACCAAGCAATCAACATGGGCACATCGGCTAAGGTAAGTTCACGTTCTTGCAACTTAGCGCTTACTAACAGATGGTGTCCTTTCAGCTCTTCGATATGCGTAAGTTCACGATGAATATCAACCGAGAATTCTCTCGAACCGCGCCGGAATGCAGCCGCTTGGAACGGCAGTGCTTGTCGGCGATTTCCCTGGTGAAATCCAGCAACAACCTCATTCACAGTCCCCTTTGGATTCTGGTCATCAATGTCGTCGCCATCGACATGCTCAAGAGTCGCATGTCAACAATGGGCAAGAACATCGACAACGGCAACCGAACCTCGCCAACCACATCGGGCAGCGAGGACCCCTACTCAACCATTGAGAGTCAAGTGGATTTGATTGTGGCCGAGGAGACCAGCCTCAAGGGAAAGCACAATGGATACACACCTTACGACGACAACCCTTATGTTCCCAAGGTAACCCCTGGCGAAAATCAGCATTTGAGAAAAGGAAACTAACCTCTCTAAAGCAATCTCTGTTACAGCCCGACTATGAAATCTACAACCAAGCCATCCCTGCAACTGTCAACCCGAAGGGCAAGTCAGCTCAGCGCAAAAAGCAAGACGACCCCTACTACTGCGGTCTACTTGCACGCATTCCGAACTTCATCAAATCCTCGAAGACGTCCAGCAAGAAGAAGGATCCCAAAGTCACTCGCAAAATTTCTGCTCAACACGTGCCCACGCACCCGATTCCGATCGCTGCGTTCCATCAATACCCACCGGCATCCTACTACCCTTTCAAACTGCATCCCCAGCACCATAGAATATCACAGTCGCAGATGTCCTTGTGGGATGCACGCAGCCTAGTCAGTGGCATTGGTAAGGCCCTACTCACCCGACCCACCACCTCTCAAATTGTCACTAACTTCCCTTGCTTCTCATTTCAGAATGATCCCAAGTCGAATTTGTTGAATGAGTAGCACTTAAGGAACCCCTAGACACATAGACAAGTACTTATTAAATGAAAACGTTAAGAGATGAGATGAGCCACGAAGGGAATTCGTGCCGCATCGTTAGGTCCTTTGCCATAAAACTGCTTAAGACTGAAAACGTCCTATAAAAAAGAAAGCAATCACATTTTTTCTACGTAGGCCACAAATGGCAGGAGTTACTCTGACCGTCCCTTGAATTTTAGTCGCGCAACAAAGCCTCTTTATGCCCCTCCTCCTCTTCGTCCTCCAGAATAATCATAAATAATAATTTAAACTGCCGATTGTTTGTTTAATTGTTTACTTTACAAACTATTTGTTCTTGTATGCTTGTGTTTCTTGTGTACATACACGATTTGTATATAATTTATAGGAAACGTATTCAGATATAAATGTATTTTCTTTTTTTAAATATAATTATTTAAAATGTACGAAATAAATATAAGATAAAACTATTAAAATACCGTATCTTCAGAGTACTTCTTTTTTTTCACACTTTTGCGATGCTCAAGAGTGCAAGATGACGCTGCAGTTTCGAAGGGATCAGCCTCACAGCTGTTATTTAATGACGGTTACTACAGGGTCTCAAGAAAAATATTCAAACGACGGTGGAATGGTCTCTACTTTACCGTGGATATTGACAGTGGACGACCAACTACCCATGCAACTAAGCCACGTCCTATGCAAGCCTGGAACTAGAAGACGAAGCCCTGGAGGGAGCCGCAACTCCCTAGCTTGGGTTGAGTATTGGAGCTGTAGCAAGGCCGATACTGAGTAAAAAGAAATTAACACCACTTATCAGCTTTAGTGGCAAGGATGTGCGCACGCTAAAACGAGCCTTTACCGGACAATGTGCCATGGGTACACCATGCAATGCGACCCAGCATTCCACACAACGACTTTTGCCGTGGCTTCAGAGATGGGAAAGAAACAGAGTCTGTCCAATCTGGCTGGTTTTAGAACTACAGTAGGTCCCACGGCAGCTTAACACTCTCAAGCAAAGACACAATGAACCCAACACGTTGGTCTCATTAAGCCACGCCATCTAGGTATTCAACTACATATCTACTTAAGCCTATTGCTTATGCGGACAATATAGAAAGGTTTGATTCGAGATCTGGGTGGCATTTATCATTCCCGAGTGTTCTCCTCTGCACGAGTTGTTTCGTCGGTGTCACTCTCTAAGTCTAACTTTTGGAATGACATGTAATGACAACAAATACCCCAAATACACCTACTCTCTGACAGGCAAATTCCTTCGGAGCGTGGATAAAGCCATACAGTCGTCTCTCAATAAGTCAGTAAAATTAACGGATAATGTCGGGTTGAATGTCAGTCCTTCCAAGACAGAACTTTTCTCTTCACTAGGATTAACAAGATGGGTGCTTCAGTCCTAATTTCGAAAGCAACCACCTGTGTGTTCCCTCACGAGTGGTGGGGACCCATAGTTACATCAAAATTGTATAAAACTTGTTCTGTACTCGTGTGAGTTAATATTTAAAAACACGTCATTTGTAGGCTAGCGTATCGCACTCCGTTTATTACATATCTTATAGTCCTCATATAAATTTGATCAACCTTACAAGTCTAACTTAATTGTAACGTAAATCCATTCTGCTGCCCATGACAGTTGATCTATGACAGCTGGATCAGTATTCCTTCCGGTTCGCAGACAGGTGTTCTGTGTGAGAATATTTCGTTCCCACTTATTTGGGGCACCCGTGTTAACTTGTGACATGCTCATGTACACCACACATGTGCATGTCACAATGCACACCACATGTGCTTCACATGCTCCGCCCTAAATCCGTACTGGTTGCCCGGTGTAATTCAATTTTCAGCACACTGTTTGCAGAACTCGAAGGAAGAAGGCTTATCAAGCTGAGATTTTTCGGTATGGATGGGTCTTTGTCCTGTTCACGGATCTCGTTGCAGAGATAGAAGTGGTTCATCAAGGCTCGTCGTTGGCCGTGCACACTTGCTGGAATACAGCAGCAATTGTTTTCACCTTCTCCTAGAGATATTCAACCACAAAGTTGATGTTGTCTAGTACAGGCCTGGATCTATGTCAAGGTCAGTAAGTTTTCGTTGTTTCTCGTCGTGGGATGTGTAATGACCCGATGAATGATCCTTGCTGGAATTCACCAGGGTTGTTGGATCGGTTAACCCGAATTTTACTTCCCCCAGTACAAGCTTACAGGCAAGCTGTAGTTAATACATATTAACTGTTAGAGATTCTTGATCTCCGACTTCAGTGTCCTGGCTTCCACATTTTGTGAATCTGTAAAGCAAGAACTTGCAGCCTACTTTAGTCGATGCACCTACCCACTAAAAATTGTTAAAAATTGTTAAATGCCTTGACGTTGATTAAAACTGAGTATACAAGACCGTATACGAAGGCATAGCTGGCACTGTACATCTAAATGGAGAGGTCCACCCAGGACCCACTGAAAGGACATAGCAATTATTACACTCACTTATGCTGCTCTTGTTTCTCGATCTTCGATCGAGATTAAAAATCAGAAGACAAATCAGAAACGGATTATCAAAGTCCAAAGGTACCCTTTCTTTATGATTGGCCCGAGCACAAGGGATTTTGAATACCCTCAAGTGTCTGGGGTTAAGACACAGCACGGGACGACGGTATAGAGGGAGAAAGGGAAAGAATTTAAAAATTTATTTGAACGAAATTCTTTTTATAATTGCTTTACACTACATTTACAAACTAAGGGTTAGGGATTTGGCTCAGGGTTAGGGTTAGGGATTTAGATGTACTTTATTTAATTTAATGTTTATTATTATTGTCGGTTTATTGTTTATTTTGTATGTCCTGTAATGGCCGGTGTTTTCATCGGGTTGTTCAAGTCCGTGTGTCCATGGTGGTCCTTTTGGGATGGGGTGGTGTGTTGTGTTAGCCGACTTAGCCTCGATGGTGATTGCTATCGCTGCTCTAGTAGAATTCTGCTCGTTTAGCAGATTTAAGTTCCTTTTCCCTTAGGATGGTAGTTGATGTTTATTAGCTGCTTTCTGAACAGCGTCACCATGAACTGTCGCAGGGGGATGATGCGTGCTTGGTCGTAAAGCCTATTGTTGCTGTGGTGCCTTGGACGGTCCCTGTCGAAGGTCAATCGGGTACATATTCGCAGTATTTTTCTTTCGAAAATTGCGAGCTTAGTCTTGCTGGTCTACGATCGGCCGTATAAGCTGCTTGTATAACAGCAGTTTTGTCCTCTGGCTTAATCCATTTTGCTTGCGCATCAAGGGATAGATGTGATAGAAGCTAGGGTTGGCCTTCTTAAGGGTCAGTTTCGAATGACTGTTGAACTTCAACCTTTCCTAGGGAAAGGAGGTACCTGTGCACTATGTTTTTAAATATCTGCGGATAGTAGTCTGTGGGAAATATTAGTTTGGGAAGAGCATTCCATATTCATGTGGTGCGGCTGAAGAACGAGTCTCTGATTTTAGCTGTGCGTCCGAAAGCAGGTTTAAGGGTAAACTGAAGAGCATACCTGACGAGACGAGTATTGCGAGTGAATTCATGGGGAGGAGTTATGCAGCTCATCTTCGTTTGTTAAAATAGCGACAAAATAGGGAAAAAAGGGCGAATCTAATGGCTCTGCAATATTGTTGACTCCTATAAGTTTTATCGCTCGCTTGTGGATTCTATCTAGTGACTGCAGGGTGGCACCAGACCAAATATGAGCGTCGTACTCAAACTTGAGGCGGATATACGCCTTATAAATTAAAGTCAAATCGGAGGCCGTGAAGATTAAGGAATCCTAAATATTTCGCAGCATTTTCTGGCGACCTCAAATATGTGATTGTTCCAACTATGTGTTGTGTTGATACACATACCAAGGATCACTGGCGTCATTCATGGACGATGCCTGATAAACAAGTGTTCGCTTGAGTGACAGCAGACAGCATTGAGTTTTGAAGCATTAAATTCCACTCGGTTGTTCTTTTCCAAATTAATTATGATGTCAAGATCGGAGTGCTATGTGTTTAACATACGCTGCGGTTCCAATTCTACGGCCGAAGGGCGGGGTCGTGAGTCTTGGAACGTATATGAAAAGCTGAGGGTGCTGTGATCAGCGAAGAAATGATTTGGATTAGAAGTAGTAGACAAGAGATCATTTATAAAAATGAGAAAGAGTGTCGGAGAGGCTGAACAGAGCCTTGGGGAACACCAGCATTTAATTGATGGATATCAGACTTGAACTGATCCAAAACAACTTGAATTGAACGAGTCGAAAGGTAATTTCTAATCCAAAGAAGAAGAGATTCGTCGATACCATAATCACGCATTTTCGACAAGAGAGCCTGATGCCAAACTCTGTCAAATGCCTAAGAAATATCAAGCCTGCATTGTGCAAAGATTGATTCCACTTTTCGGTGGGATAAGCTTTCAGATCGCCAGTGGAACTGTTGATGCGGAGCAATTATACTACTGCCGGTCATTAAGAAGTTTCCGCGATTCAAGATATTTCTTAAGCTGACGATTTATCAGCGTTTCCATGACCTATCAACACATCTCAAGATATCCATACTTTCAATGTCGAACCCAGTTATCTAAACATTCAAGGTCTTGATGATTCCTATATTGCTTACACGTTAGACTTGCCTCTTGAATATTCCAGCTCATAGGCAATGTTTGCCACGGATTCACCTAGCTGCACTAATCCACTACTTTGACCTGCCAAACGAAATGCCTATTGGTAAAAGTGATTCTACAATTAACGCCTGGCCTGTTGTCTGTGAACGCCAAATACTGCCCATACTGTCAAACTCAACCCTCGCTGCGCCTTGACTATCCAATTGATCGTCTTAAACAATGTGCTCCGAACAATGTGTGCTCCAGTAGGACTGCAGTATGTGCCTTAAATGCTATGACCGTATGCCTCAAGTGGCATATGGCATAAAGAGGCGTCGCCAAGGAAAATATTTTCTTACCTCTCGAGCTTACCCGCAATTAGGTTCCTAAATGGATCCGTGAGGGGAGTAAATTACAAGCCTGATTTGGCTCATTCTCATTTATTTATCAAATTTTGTTACGTGCGGATTTTGTAATGTATTTTTAATTTTTTCACATGCTTCACATGCAAGCACAATTTAACAGACGTTAAATTCATCTCTCAACTACATTTTGACATTTTTTCCGTCTACTACGTTTTATTACATATACTACATAAAATACCACGATGAGTATCAGACGTAAGAAATGTAATTATTCCAAAAAAGTGACATTTCTGCCATCTCTGGTCCTAATGTACCGCTTTCCGTCACACCAGCGATTTCCACGAAGATTTCATCAATCTTTGGCCGCTTTCACAGTCGCTTAATTTGTCTGCAACTTTTCCATCTTGAGAGCTGACAGAGAGGGTGGTGAGGCAAAAGGGATATAACAAAGGAAATCACAGAAACATTGTGATTCATGCTCAAAAGTAGCTAATGTAAAAACAGCCTTTCATCACACTCGCCATCATTTCTGTCACCATTCCCATTGTGTAGCCTACTTTAGGGTGGACATTTTATAGGGAATTTTTTTATTCATAGAAATGTAGCAGAGCAGACAACGTCGCACTCGCGTTGAACACATTGAATGAATCATAAATGAGAGAAATATAAGATACACCCGGTGAGACTTAATATTAAATCTCCACAAATAATGCGTAGTCTTTCGAAAACAAAAACCACTGTTCCTGCTGCAAGTTATATTAGAAACAATTTAAAATATGCTCAAGATTTAAAACTAAATAAAAATCAAACCGAATTTTAACAAATCACTAAACAAACTATCCCAACATAGTCATCGAATTGTTACCATCACCGAAGTAAGTGTCAAAAAAATTCCCTTTCAACTTGTGAACGCATCCCGGTTGAGTGAAAATTCAAAATAAGTTATCTGTTCCGTTGGGTGGGGGATCACGAAATCTTCTTCATCTTGTTTATTTCATTTTTCCACCGAGTTATTGCTTCTTTTTTTGTTTAAATTAATGTTTTTGAAGAAGTAAGTTTAAATAATTGAATTTTGCATAATGGATCGTTTTGTTGTGCGTGCACCGACATGGAAAACCCTCGAAATGTCTTCGTTCTCGAGGAGCTTTGCAAACGTTTCCCTAACCGGGAAGAAATCCACTCCAAAGGAGGACAAAACGCAGCTGCAGAAAAACAAAAGACTAAGTATCCGCGATGAGAGCCTTATGAAGATATTCTCAAGTCAGCCAGATGAGCCACTTGTGATTGATAGACCAGATAATTCATCACCTGTACTTGTACGCTACAATGGCAGCTTCGGCGCTAATAGACCTGTCAGCAGTGAAAAAAATTTGCAACAATCTCGCTGTCTCGCTTCGAACGACGAGAATACTCCGCCTCCAAATGCACAAATCACCTGTAAGTATTGTCAAACTGACAGCTGAAAATATTTAATAATACTACATATATTTTTTGTATTTATTTTTTTTTTTTAACCTTGCCTTTGTTTATCCATTTTCACGACTTTGCCTGGTGAAATTTCTTTTTGCTCTTCAATACGTTTAATGCGGAGCAGTGAATAATGAGCCTGTGACAAACGGAATGTGCAGCAGTGAGGACAGCAACTCGCGTCCTTCTACACCAGTTAACAATATGATACCATCGAATTTTGGTTCATGCACACCCAAAGATCATCCCTACCTGGCACGGATCCAGATGGATCTGAATAGTCCATCGGCAGCTACACGAGTCCGAGCCATTAAAGCCCTGCGGTGAGTGTTCTCTTGGTTCTATTTTTCAAAATGAATATCAATGACACGTAAGCATTTGTTGTAATCTCCACAGGAGTCCAACTAAGTCAACATATGCAAACTTTGATATACCTTATGAGGAGCAAGACATAATCACAGACGAGGAGCGAAAGTCTCCAGTGAAAGCAAAGAGCATACAGGAGCTGATGAAAGATGTAGTCGTGTATGTGGAAGTGAGAACAGGCGAAGATAATCGTTCGTCGGGAATAAAGAAAGTGATCTCGGCACTGGGTGCAAAGGTGAATGACAAGTTACTAAGGTAAATCCATTCAAATGTATATATCTACATATGTATTTCACTTAAAAAGCACTCATTGCTCAACAGAGACACAACTCATGTTGTGTTCAAAGACGGCCTTTTGTCAACATACAACAAGGCAAAGAAGTGGAATATTCCAATTGTCTCCATTCTATGGATCGAGGCGTGTAAAAAACAAATGAAACTGATGTCTCCCACTGATTATCCGATCTCCAATGCTGACCGCTACGAAAATCCGGAACTGTACGATAAAATGAAGGTAATCTTGATCTAAAATAAGAAAGTTTTTTTTTTGTTTTTTTGTTTGCTCAAAGTGAGGTTAATCTGGTAATCGTTAATTTGCGTTGCAGAATTCGAGTATTTATAAATTTATAGTAACTTCTGTTCAAACGTGAGTTCAGTGGTTGTTGTGATGTCCGAGTCATGCTTATGAGTTGTCAGTGAAGATTACAGCCACTGTTGTTACCGGAGAATTCATTTCGCTGAGCAAGTGTTTTGCAATCTACTGTCTAATCTATCTGCTTAGTTCAGATGTCCCATACACAAGCACGTCACTTTCAACAATCACGTCTTCTGGAATTTCTAGAAAGGTTTGACACTGGATTGACTGCACATGCAAATTGCGTCCATATGCAATGCTTTTGAAATTGGTCTAAATTAAGACTGTGTGTTATTTCTGTATATGCGCTCCTGAATTCGTGGTTGAGTGGTTTTCTCCAGAATTCACCGAATGATTGTATCTTCTGCATATGTCTATATTCATCTTTGAATTGCCGCTTCCTACAGAAATTGCTTCACTTGGCACTAATGTCTCTATTTGACGAAGTCATAGATTCCAACCCTATTGCTCGGGTTCAACCTCAGTTTTTCAATGTCTTTCAACTAATCGTCCCTTTGCCAAACCATTGCAGTGGCAAGGCATATGGTCAACAGTATCGTAATGATCGGGTTGAAACTAGACGTCCTCCACCAACAGTCTCTTCAGTTGTTTCGCCCCAAAGCTTCTTTATCCCAGATAAAAATTACTCCTTGGCTGATACATTAAATAATATAGGCCGCAATTTTTTGAAAATGAAGAAACTGTACTTGGTTTAATGTGTCAAATCTTGAAACTACGATTTTATTTCTTTTTACAGCGCTATAAATCAATGCAGCCTGATGCTGAAGAAAATCGACGCCAAAGAGCCAAAGTCCCTACGAAAGAGAATGGGCTCAAGTCAAAGGCTTTACCAGCGACACCGACTAATTCAAACTCGACAAAGAAAAAGGTAAGTCAAAACTCTACAATGCCTCATCCTATACATAGTTTCTGCATTTCTTAATGATTGTTTATTCTACTTTTTCGAATGTGGTCTCATTAATTTAACAGTTCATGGATGCATTCGGAGTTCCACCACATGACTGTTTTTTTTCATTTTATATTAAGCTTCAAGCTTAGCTTGAGCTGTGTTTTTTTTTGCCCTGCTCTGAAAACAATCACAAGGAATTCTGTCAAATAAAGGCTTAATCGTCATGCTTTCCTGATAGAGAACATGCATCACTGTCCTTTCACTTGCGAAGGAGGAATTGTATACCTTCTCTGCAGTTGCTGCGCCTCCGTTTCGTAGGGGCTTACTTTTTCAATAACCTGGCCAAATTGAGCAATGTCGTTGGTCGCTTTGTTAAACGCAGTAGTAGACTCGACTAGATCCGCGAGACAACACCCAACGCTGGCCTACGTGTTGACATTCAACCACTTTAATCTAACCTACCCTAACCTCCCACTTCAGTAGTTTCGTATGCCAAAATGAATATAATTTACTAATCAAAAAATGTAATTTTAGACTGACATTACCTCTTTCTTCACTACAATGGACAAGTTGAAAAGTACACCAAGCAACACATCTATTCCTGGCACACCTGTGAAGACAGTTGAAAGGTAAGACTTCAAAAGTCCAACGTTAACAAATTCCTAAACGAACTATTTCTCTTTCAAGGGTTAATGATAACTTTAGTGAATCGAAAAAATCAAGTGATTCTCTTATGAAACTGGCACATCTTGACACTTTGTCTACCCTAAGTGACACAGTTGAGTCCATTTCAAAACCAAATAATGCCAAAAATAAGCCTGATTTTGAAGATAGTGAAAACAAAGTGAAAATATCTGCAACTCCAAAAACGCCAAGTCGTCGAAGAAACTCGATGCAAATCGCACAAACCCCGCAACAGTCAGAGAATCGTCTAGTCAACACCGAAAACAGCGCCCCCCTCACACCAAGCACCCGTAGTCGAAGACGGACTTCTACTCACATTCCAAGTAATATAAGTGACACAGATAAGAATGGCGACAAATTGAAGAAGAATCTGTACGCAACCATCGATGAAGAAATCACTGAAGATTCGGATCAAATCGTTGTCAAACGTCAGACAAACTTTGCAGAAGAATCGATGAACATCACAAAGGGAACACCGTTAACCATGGGTCAGAGTTCACGCAGGCGTACACTTTATACGCCGAAAGCTATGGAGGAGGCCACATTACGATCTGTTAAAGGAACCCCCGGCAACAGGAGACGTACAGTTTTCATCCCATCATGTTCAAAACTATCTGACACGGCTAATATGGAATTATCTGGTGTTTCGGCCGTAACACCGATTAACAGTAGAATTCCTAGTTCCACTCTCATCGGAGAAGAATGCGTTAAGACACCGCTGGAGTTTGGTTCGCTATTAGAGGAGCACGCAACGGCAACAATATTTAGTTCGACGAAACCCGCAACAAATCCCCGACGCCGTACACTATTTGACGTGTCCATGGATATTATAAGTCAACGTCTGCAAAATATCAATCAGTCAGCTAAATCTGTCAGAGCTTCTCGACCAGAAGACCCAACACCAGATCGCCGCAGCTCCCATGATGATTCAGAGACGATAGCAGCGATTCTCACACCAACGGAAGACAGAAACACGACAATTCGAAAGGAACTCTTTGCTGCTGCTGAAGACTGTGCCACTCCACAACAAGCAACACCTCAAAATGCTGCAACCACATCCACCGTTGGTGATACACTAATCAAGAAAAAACGCAAACTTTTCGTACCGAACGACATTCTTCTTACACCTACCTCACAACCGGTTACCACTGATTTGGACGACGCGACATCAAAAAAATCACGCAATCCAAACGATATCGCAACACCAGCAAACAACACCAAACGCCGCAAAACAATAATGCCAACGCTAACACAACCCAAAAGTGAACAGAAAAAACCTGTATCCAGAAGCAATAGTTCAGCTGCTGCTGCCAACCATTCATCTCGCCGTAGCACCATGGATTTTGAAGCAATAAAAAAAGCAAAGACTGTGCACAAGAAATCTGCACCTTCGTCGGCGGTGCCACGAGAAACCAACAACAACAAACCGAAACCATATCCATTTCTGGTGTACACCAATATGCACACCGAACAAATCGAGTTCATCAAAGAGGTTGGTACCTTAAGATAATCACTGATATTTTCCTCCATCTTCTCCCTCTTTATTCTTATTGTTCTTTTTATTATTTTATAAGTTATTATTTTTATTCTGTTGATTTTTACAAGCGATGTTTTCGTTTGTTTTATTGTAAACACACTCATAATTGTATTCTATAGTGGTTTTATTAAAGAGAAAACTTTTAAACAAAAAAAACCTGAGTACGAAGTGTTTGCAATGTTCAGGTGTTCAGTTTGTGTGTTTGTGTTAGATTATCTTCCAAGGCTGAGGGCCATTCTCTTTCACAATACGGCACTTGAAAAAACGAAAGAAACGGAGGAAATCAATTTCACCAACCCTAACCTAACCTTTTGTCTTCCAGGAGACATTCTATTTTAAAACTGGTGCAGGGAAAACTTTCTTGGGCAAAGCACCAGCCTTAATTACATCAAACTAGTGGAATTATTACCCGCACAGCCTTGTATGTACCTTGAAAATATTTATTTGTAGGCAATATCAACAATAGAGGGATTCCAACTGGAGGACAACGTCAGTGACAAGACCACTCATATAGTCAGTCTTGAGCCCCGACGGACAATTAACCTACTCCGGGGTATGGTACGCGGGCTATGGATTGTCAATTACAACTGGGTAGTCGAATCGGTTAAAGCTGGCCACTGGTTGAATGAAGAGCAATACGAAATGCGGGAATTTTCTCGTGCTGTTGAGGTAAATATGAAAGAGACGAAGCCAAAAATTGATTTAATACTCACGCATCATTTTTACAGATATGTCGCTCAGAAAGGCAGGCATTCGGCAACGGCTACCGCATGGATTTATTCAGCGATCTCGGTGGGATATATATATCTTCAAAAAGTAGCATTCCTTCCAATAATCTGAAAGAATTAGTTTTGCTATGCGCCGGTCGTATAGTAGACAGACGAAAACGGGCTAGATACATCGTCGGAGATTCTAGTCAAGAAGCCCTTTTACCCGGCAAATTCTACGTTGAACCACAATGGATATTAGATAGTATTACTCATAAACAAATACACAATCCTGCGAAGTATTGTAGCATTTCCGCCGCCGAGAAGAGAGTGGACTGTGAAATCAAGCCTTGAAATAAATACTGATTAGTAAATAAGTGTATTACATATCCATTGTTATAAAATTAATGAGCATATACATATTTAATTTATCAGGAGAATAAGATTATTTTTACAAAAAAATGACGTTTAAATTCATTCAGTGTGCATTTTGGCAACGTCAGCCTTAAACAGGTGCGAGGATGTCAACAAAGGCAACCAGTTGGAATGGAAACAACCTCTCTGAAGGTCGAAGAATCCTAACGCAACAAGAGAGATTATTTGGCAAGTTGTCGCGCACTAAACCCACGTGGCACTGTGCCATATCGGCAACAATGGCAATGAAAGTGCAAGTGCATTATGCTTTAATTTATCTTAGTCTTGTTTGTGTTCGCAGAAAAGCATGCTGTTCCCCCATGATTTCGTATTTTGTGAATGAACCGGTGTATCACTGAGTTCGTAGCAGGAAATAAATCGTTGGCGTCTTGTCAAGTTCAACGTCTTGTGCTCTGGCCTGAATTGTTGCTGACCTAGTTGGAGCCTAAGTGGACATGGGACTTTCCTGTGTGTCTTGATATGGAGATGTGCTTTCAAATAAAATACTATTTGAAGTAGGTGGACATGCATCTGGGAAGGAGACACGTTATGAATGGTCAAATGAATGGGAATATGTAGTTAATGACGTTACAACTTTTGCACTTATGCTCGAAGGTTTCGAATCGATAACAGAAATAGAATGTAATAATAATATGGGTGGCTCTACAGCCTGTAGCAACCACTCATGCTGTGCGTTCTCTTATAAGTGGAAGGGACCTACAGTTTTATGCCGACCCCGAACAGCCAAGTTTAAGAAACTTTTTCTAGACAGATATTACTCTTCGAGCATTGTCAGGGATTTGAAAGAGGCACACCCCCGCAACGCCACGGCTGCCAACCCTAATACCTATTGGAGCCTTTTAAATATGCTGTTACATGAGGTCACTAAAGTAAGATCCTTTAAAGTGCTATTCTAGAAGAAAACCACTGGAAGCATGTGTCAACTGTGAAGCAACTTTCTCCCGGACTTGTGATCAAGGAATATATCAACAGTGTAGTTTAAGAATTAAATGTTGTGAGACACATGTGCGAAGCATACTTGATCGAATGTCCAACAACCATGACTCCGCTCGCCATCCGGGTGTGATTTGGAAAGGTGGAGTGAAACCTCTAAAGCACTATCTACGACGTATAATGGGCAGTACTTCACATTTGTGACGCTTGCTACAACTCTAAATCAAACCACTCTCCTACGATCTAAGCGATACAAGCGCAATTACCCCGAGCACCTCTTGATCATCGATATCCAGGAAAATTTGTCTTATTCACAAGGACTATTAAACGACTGGGATGAGAAGACGAGAACTGTTTGGAGGGCTGACCCAGTACGACATGGCAGACTAACTGTCGGATCGGTCAGACTGATATCATTGCTGTTATTACAAGTCCATCATCACAAAATAAATAGGCACCCCAATCAAATAATACAAGATTCCATCAAGCGACATCGTGAATAAAAACTTCATTGAGTCATACAAAAAATAGTCTACTCTCAGTTTAACTGCTTGGCACCTCACGCCAAATTAAATCCAATAACACATCTTGTATGTGACTCAGTTTTGACTCATAGCCTGACCGTATTTATAAATTCGTAGAACACAACCCCCTCATAGTTATCTCCCGCATAGTTCGAGTTGTCAGTGGCACCACGTAAGCATGAACCCACTACTCAATGGATAGCAATTAAAAATGAATGAAATTTTCATGTCGCGTGTTGGCCAAAGGTCTACATTGCTACGTGTGTGTGCACCCATAAATCAACCGAAAATAAACAAGATTTACATGCTCCAAGTACAAAAGTACTCGTACGCCCTTCGGCAAGCAACAAAACATTCCTCGCCTTGCAGAAAATTTGGCAAGTCGCCGAATGGAAGCGTCACAGTGCAAGCACATTCAACCTGCGCACCGAATAGTTTTCTGGCCACACCACCCTGCGCCTGATGATATCGCGTCAATGAACCGTTACCCAGAAATTCAAGGTCACGCCCAAAAGCCAATGTCCAGACAAAGCGGAAAAAAACCCACATACGTACAAAGAATGAAAACAACCATTACTTTAGCTTCCAAATCGCATATATTTTTCCTTAGTTTCTCATTTTTCTGTTGAACACTACAATTCTTCATTTATGAAATCCTGACCAAACATTCTTTTTCGTTTTTAATCAGTTAAGACGAGATAGTTTGTGCTGTTGTTGTTCCCGGGAATGCAGTCTAAAACCAAAATGCAGTACTCCCACTCCACTCGAGCGTTCGTTTGTACGAAGAGGAATATTTTACAAATCAAGAGTAGAAAACTATGACGTACACATGTAAATATATACTACTTTTAAATATTCATCTTTATATAAACTATATATTATTTATATAAATGCTTGAGTAGTGTGTGTGGATAATGTTTGTTGTATTTCGCTTTCCATTAAAAAAATAAACGAATAAAAAATAGTTTTAAATAGTTATCTTTAAATGTGGTAGTAGTAGTAGATGGAATGAATACGGAGACCCGTCTCCTCCTTTCCTGCGAAACTCTTTACGATGGAAGCAATGATATTTTTTATCAAATAATTTTTTTAGTGTTGTTGTTGCTGTGCTGTTGTTGCTGTTGCTGATGTTACTGCTGCTGCTGTTGCTGCTACATTGATGTTGCTTGTTGATGATGGTGTTCAATGGTTGCGGCTATTTCTTGCCCTTGACGGCCTTTTCGGCGGCCTTGGTTACCTTACCACCGGAGGCATCCTTGAAGGATACAGCCTTGATGACACCGACGGCGACGGTTTGTCTCATATCACGGACAGCGAAACGTCCCAATGGGGGGAAATCTGAGAAGGACTCAACGCACAATGGTTTGCTTGGCACCAAAGTGACGATAGCGGCATCACCAGACTTGATGGCCTTTGGATTTTGTTCGGTGGTCTTACCAGAACGACGATCAACCTTCTCCTTGATTTCGGCGAATTTGCAAGCAATGTGAGCGGTGTGGCAATCCAATACTGGAGTGTAACCGTTCGAGATCTGGCCAGGGTGGTTCAACACAATAACCTGAGCGGTGAAATCGGCAGCTCCCTTGGGTGGGTTGTTCTTTGTGTCACCAGCGACGTAGCCACGACGCAATTCCTTAACGGAAACGTTCTTAACGTTGAAACCAACGTTGTCTCCGGGAACAGCTTCAACCAAAGCTTCGTGATGCATTTCAACGGACTTAACTTCAGTGGTGATGTTGGCTGGAGCGAAGACAACAACGCAACCTGGTTTCAAGACACCAGTTTCAACACGACCGACTGGTACTGTTCCAATACCGCCGATTTTGTACACATCCTGAAGGGGCAGGCGGAGGGCCTTGTCGGTTGGGCGGGAAGGTGGGAGGATAGCATCCAAAGCTTCGATCAAAGTCTTACCTGAAAATAGAATTTAATTTTCGTTAGAAACTTGGAATTTTTCCTACCACAAGATACACAAAAGAAAACCATGAAGAGCCGTGCCTAATTTTGTGCAGACCTGCGCACATCTTCCAGAAGGTATCCGCCCTCATAAGGAAAAACGGTATACCTAACTGCGTGTGACTACTACCCCACCTGAAGTGGGTGACGACACCAAATAGATACAATTTCTTTGTGAGATCATTCTGCTTAGAGACCACACATGCGCGTTCTCGACATTTTGCACACATACACAAAATGTAGGCAGTGAGGATTGGTTTAAATAATTCATATTGTAATATGTAAGAAAAGAAAATGGTGTACATACCTTCAGCGTTACCATCCTTGCGTTCGACCTTCCATCCCTTGAACCATGGCATGTTGGTTGATGGTTCCAACATGTTATCACCGTGCCATCCTGAGATTGGGACGAAAGCAACGGCAACTGGATTGTAACCAATCTTCTTGATGTAAGAGGACACTTCCTTCTTGATTTCCTCGTAACGGGCCTCGCTGTATGGTGGCTCGGACGAATCCATCTTGTTGACACCAACGATCAATTGCTTGACACCCAAAGTGAAAGCAAGCAGAGCATGTTCACGGGTCTGACCGTTCTTCGAGATACCGGCTTCGAATTCACCAGTACCAGCGGCAACGATCAACACAGCACAATCGGCCTGAGAAGTACCAGTGATCATGTTCTTAATGAAATCACGATGTCCGGGGGCATCAATGATGGTCACATAGTACTTTGAGGTTTCGAATTTCCACAAGGCGATATCGATTGTGATACCACGCTCACGTTCAGCCTTCAATTTGTCCAACACCCATGCGTACTTGAAGGAACCCTTACCCATTTCCTGGGCTTCCTTCTCGAACTTCTCAATGGTACGCTTATCGATACCACCGCACTTGTAGATCAAGTGACCGGTGGTGGTCGATTTACCGGAATCGACGTGTCCGATGACGACGATGTTAATATGAACCTTCTCCTTACCCATCTTGGCGAGAGTAAATCTGTAAAACAAAAGGTTTTCAACATTAGACCCAATGTTTCTGTAGGCAACCATCCAGTCGCCATGCGGTTTCTGGTCACATAATGTGAAATTGATTTTCAGTGGATTTGGTATTTTTGCTTTCTCCAAAAATTATCTTCAGTAGCAGAACTGATTTGATCATCATTTTACCTAAATGCTTAATTTGCAAACAATTCCAAAAATATTCTACAAAAAAAATTAAAAGACTTGACTGCAAAAGAAAGCGTGGCCTTTCTTTCTCTACTGCCGGTTCGACACCGCCATATTGTTGATGGCCATTTTGAAAAGTGCAAACGAAGGCTTGGCAAAATGCCAATGACTGCCGCCATCTTGTTCTTCCATTAAGTGAAATGGCCAATTAGAAACACATTTTCACAGCAAAAATGCAGCTAAAGTACGTTGATGTGCACAAAATCACTTATGCTGAGCGCTTTACATTGTGCCGCATAGGCAAAAAACAAATTCCAAGATAGAACAAGTAATTCGATATCTTTAAAACCAGCAAATATGGCTGCCACTTTTCATCACCCAAATGGAAGAAAACGTGTTCTGGAAAATTCCACACGAGGCTTGTAAAATGCATATACGAAGGCATTAAAAGACGGTGTTAATAATTTGAAGACTCGGCAAATCAAAGCGTTAATATTCAACTTATCCAACTGTAGTTGTTTAAAATACATTATAATCCAAGGAAAACTGCCACGTGCCACAAGAACTGCAGACACCGCATTGTAGTATAGCCAGGATCATCTGAGAGGTGATTAAACTCCCCAAAAAAAGTTAATTGCCACAAATTATCACTCAAACGTTGTAAAAAACAACTTTACACCAAATAATAATTTCAACACAATATCAAAATCAAATAAAAAACAAAAATAAATTGTTTGCAATTAATTAAGCTACATATATACAAGATAAAAGAAAAAAAATGGAGGTGAGAAAAACCACTGCACACTTACTTATTGGAATTGAATAATAACTGAACCGAGAAATCACAAGCCTATGTTATTCCGGCAACAGACCCGAACAAAGTGAACGAGAAATACTTCGGAGAACAACGATATACCTCTTCATGGAAGATGCTCTGGCGGATGCCACGTCCTGAACATGTTCGTACAGACTTCCGCCTGTTATCGATGACACGAATATTGAAGGCACCACTCTTGTTGCATTAAGCGAACATGCCGCTCCGTAATTTCATTTATTGTGAAATATTGTGAATTTGTATATGCATGCAGCTTGATTAGCATTTCGCAAAATTATGCAAAATTGCACTTAGTCACTTGGGTGACCTCATATTTCATAAATAAGTCTTGGAAAATGCATAGTTTTGAAATACAATGAGCCGAGTTTTGTGATATTTTTGGCTATTAGTCGCCGTCATAAATATAGCATGCTGTAAACTGTATTTAATGACATAAATCAATCATATTTCAAAACGTATTTCGTGCACCACAACATGATGATTTCTTAAACATCTATGAACAAAGTAGGTTTCAATTCAACTGAGTAGTATATACGTAAATACAACAGAATTAATGTGCTGATGCAGCACCTAAAATTAATTTAATATCATATGCTTGAAAAACTATTTCAACGTTTACACTGTTTTTCTGCAAACATTGCTAACGTCATCGTGTTATCGAACCAAAGTCACTTCCTGAAGTGAAATCGAACAGAACTACGTTCTATTTTGCTGACATTTGTGGTCGCAATTTTTAAAAAGCAAATAATCCCCTCATGCATATTCCGATTGGAAATTACTTACGCGTTTAAATATTCATGAAATTTAACCCAATAAAACAGCACATATCGAACCATCTGCCCATGCCTGATCAGGGATAAATCCAACAAATAGAACAAAGACATACATGTCCGCTTTCAACCCATTTATTTAAAAAAGAAATATCTGTATAACCAACAAATCATTAGAAAATCAGTTCTCCCACTTCGTTTCCGAACAAAAGCTTCCACGAAGATGGTACAATCAACTTCAAACCCTCATTTGACATCATGCGCAAATCGTCTTCACAAAGATCGTCCAATTCCTTCACTAAGAGCGAGGCATCCTGAGAATTATCACCTTCAGCAACATACTTGAACAAAAGAAGTGTAGAAACGTTCTTTCCATTAAGAACTTTAAATAGTTTCATAGCATTGCCACCGCCATGAATAACGTCACCACTGAATTCGGTCCATCGCAGTTTCTTCAGTTTTTCGGCGTATTCCTCTTTGAATTTTCCACTGGCAATGTATTCGAAAGAGTTTGCCTCAATCGTATGTTTCTCGTAACCAAAGCTACTGGCAAGGATTATCACTTTTGAGCATGCCTGCAGTAGGTCCACCAGCTTGGCGTTGAAATCATTCAAGTGTTGCGATATGAGAGGTGATCGAATTTGAATGACGAGCAATTTTTTCGCATGATCTATGTACAGTTCACATGAGGCTGCTTTGCTGTGGGGATCATGTTGAAATGCCGATGGTCCAATGATGGGGATAAAAGCCGAATGCCAAAGGCTTCCAATCCTTTTTAGCTGCAATGTGGAAATAATTAAATCACACGCCAGCTGACCGGCATTTCCAACCCCAATGCTGGGTACAATTGCGACGAATCCTTCTAGATTAAGCGGTTCGTTGTCTTCCTTGAGCACTAACATTTTGAAAAATGTTCTAATTTTATGTTCTTAGCTATTGTACGAATTTAGGGAAAAAATCGGCATAAACAATTTATTTTTACAAAACTACAAGTAATGAAGTCTGTTTGTTTTGAAAATTATAGGCTGACTTTGATGCCAGAACTCGCCCTAACTTCAGAGTGTTTCTTCTGCTTCACATTGTGCAAACAAATTCTGTGTATTCAAACACATAAATTCTCTAATGCATAAAGTTCTAGACTGATGATCAGAGATAATGGAGGATACACTACACTCTTATTCTTTGATTTGAGCTGTTTTTTATATAACACACATGGGTGGAGATATAGCTCGTAGTATAGGGACAGGACCTAGGGTCTACAGCAACCATTTGTGTTTTACACGCTTTTGTTTTTTCACGTGTGGATGGGACCTGCAGTTTAAGGACGAGCTCAAAAGCTTGAGCCTGACAAGCCAAAAGCTTGAGAAGGTTTTCCTAGAATACACTTTGAGTATTGTCAGTGACTCGAAAGAATGTCGTCAAAATTTCGTCATCATACCTAGACAGCATAAGTTCAAGAACCCACTTGGCCAGGTCTACCGCTCAGATAGGTTCAGCTTTTTAATCGGGCGCGGAGAAAGATGTCGAACAGCTTTGTCAGTGAGGCAGTAGTGGAAATCAAAGTTAGTTTGTCCGGTATTGAAGCATGAAATTTTGGCGTCGGAATCAACCTACTCCTCTTATACCTTACACTGTGGACAGAATACAAAAAATTAACTGAAAATCGTTTCAAATTTTAAAATTACTGAAATATTTCTGATTGTACACAACACAATCCGGGCGAGTGTACCAGAGAGAATAGTTATTTTGTTTGTGCACTGTTGTACATTTTTAAACCTTCGAACTAAACCTAAGTTAGTTGATCACCATGGCCAATCCCATCTTTTTACAGATAAGCTATTCAAAGCGAGATAAGTCAACACTTGAGAGTGGCCGACTACTAGTGACGTAACCCAATAGACATAGATTTGCAAACAGTAAACATGGAAGCAACAAACGTGGCCTGTGAACTGTGGTGAACTCGTTTGGCAGTTGTATATAACATGGCTTATTACTAATACACCAAAGCAGCTTCTAAGCCAATCACTTTCTAGTGATTATCTGCTCACACGAATGATTTCATTTGCCATTTATTAGAATCCCTAATGTCTACACATTTTTTGAGAACATATTAAATGCCTTCGAAAAACTAGTATTTGGTCTAGAATTCGTATATAACTGCATACAAATACACGACAAAAAAAAAAACAATCTTTACTAAATCAAGACTTGGCATCACTGAACGAAAACGTATTTTTCGAAACTGCACAAGTTCCACCCAATCAGAAGCGGCCAACACAAAAAGGTCGTAGACTGGAAATCAAAAAGACGTGGTGAAGAGACCTGCCATGAAATAGACGGGTTTTAAGCCGGTTAACTCACTCGAATCAGTCTTCTCAAGTGATCCATAAAATAGTAATCATTTCACATAGGAAATAGTAAAATTAACAAAAAGTGATTTTTGAATAGTTTTCAGTTTTTTTTAGTTTAGAGTGTGGTTTAATTGAAAGTCTCGACAAAATGTTATTGAGAATAACAGCGGTGGCACTCCTTTGCTTTGTTGCATCCATAAATTGTGCTGAGCAGGATGTTCTCGAATTAACTGATGATACCTTTGAGTCAACATTGGCACAACATGAAACCACATTGGTTATGTTCTATGCACCATGGTAAGATTTATGTTTATTTTTCTGCAAAATGAATCTATTTTCCTCTAGGAATCAGAAGGGAAAGTACAAAGAAAAAGTACAAGAGTTCCTTCGCCACGTATGACATATCCACATCACTTTGACACATTTCCCCATGTTCGCATGTTTTAATTTTTTTTCTAGATCAAAGATACATAGTTTGGAAAGACACAAATTAAATGCTAGTTGCCTTTTTTCAAGAGATAAGTTTTTCCGGCATTTTACTGCCGGCGTACACAGTAATATAAGTAGATAAGAATTGATAAGTAATCAAGACATGAGCAGTAACATTTTTGGGAAGGAACGTTGTCTTGCTGACGCTATCAGTTTGACTGAGAGGAAGTACAATTTCAGGCAGAGGAATTACAAAAGATAGCGGAAGATGTTGGATACAAGAGCTTTGATACCGCCTGAAAGAAGTTAATAGGTTTTTATATGATGAGTGAAGGAAACTGTAAAAGAGTTATATTTCATTAGACTGTTATACTAGTGCTAATATGTATATTTCTAATCTTATCTGCATAGAACTTTGTAGAGAGCGCCATTAAGTCCACTGCGTGCAACAGGGCATCTCCGATTTTATTAAAGTGGACCTCTGCGTACACGTATCATCATCATGCATCTTCCAATCGCCAGAAACCAGGGCGCTTTGTGAACACTTGTGATTTCATGCACTATGCACTAAGGAAAATACAAATAAATGACTTTAGCTTAGTTCTAGTAGGTTGATTACTGTTTTCTCATTCCTGCCTTAAAAGTGAGAAAAATCTTCAATCGAATGCATCCTCCTTTCTTTGCACTGTTAGGGTGAAAGAACCCATCAAATATCTATACATACTAAAATTTCTAAAATATAATTTTGTTGGAATAATCTTCTTAACGCCATCTTTGACCGCATTGCTATTTTTTAGGTGTGGCCATTGCAAGCGTCTTAAGCCCGAATATGCCAAGGCCGCTGAACTTGTCCGCAACGACGATCCACCAATTGCATTGGCCAAAATCGATTGTACCGAAGTTGGCAAGGAATCTTGCAGCAAGTTCTCCGTCAGTGGTTATCCCACATTGAAGATCTTCCGCAATGGAGAGGTATCAGCTGATTACAATGGCCCACGTGAAGCCGTTGGAATTGCAAAATACATGCGCGCCCAAGTTGGTCCAGCATCTAAGGATCTGCTAACTGTTGAGGATCTCGACAAGTTCTTGGCCGTAAAGGAGGCGGGCATTATTGGTTTCTTCGAAAAGGAATCCGATCTTAAAGGCGTGTTCGTCAAGTTCACTGAAAAACTGAGGGAGAAATACCGTTTTGCACATACAAGTGCCAAGCCAGTTTTGGAGAAACAAGGTGAAAGGTAAGACATGTCGGAATTTTCAGTGTAATTTTCTTACTTAAATACATAAACTGTTTCAGCGATGCAATCATTCTCTTCCGTGCTCCACACATGGCTAACAAATTCGAGCCATCTTCCGTCAAGTTTGAGGGCAAGACCGACAAGGAGCTGTCAGAGTTCATCAAATCAAATCTGTAAGTTGGTTTTTATTAAATTTGTTCTCTTCACCTTCATTATTTACATGACTTTCATTAGATTCGGCTTGGTTGGTCACAAGACACAAGATGTTGCCGCTGAATTCGTGAACCCTCTGCTCACCGCATACTATGCCGTTGATTACGTCAAGAACCCTAAGGGCACAAATTACTGGAGGAACCGTATCCTCAAAGTGGCGAAGATGTTCGAAGGCAAACTGAACTTCGCCATCGCTGCTAAGGATGAATTCCAACATGAATTGAATGAGTATGGTTACGATTTCGTCGGTGAGAAGCCGATTGTGTTGGCTCGTGACGCGAAAAACATGAAATACACACTCAAAGAGGAATTCTCCGTGGAAAATTTGCAAAACTTTGCCCAAAAACTGCTCGATGGTGAGTTGGAGCCGTACTTAAAGTCTGAACCTATCCCAGACAGCAACGATGCTCCAGTGAAGATCGCTGTTGGCAAAAATTTCGAAGATGTTGTTCTGAACAACGGAAAAGATACCCTCATTGAATTTTATGCACCATGGTGCGGTCACTGCAAAAAACTGGCACCAATTTATGAAGAAGTTGCCGAGAAGTTGGCAGATGAAGATGTTTCCCTTGTTAAGATGGACGCCACTGCCAATGATGTCCCACCAGAGTACAACGTTCGTGGCTACCCAACCTTGTTCTGGTTGCCCAAGAACGACAAAAAGAATCCCGTCGCATTCAATGGAGGTCGGGAAGTGGATGACTTCATTAAATACATTGCCGCACATTCCACCAAAGAACTGAAGAGCTATGATCGCAGTGGCAAAGCAAAGAAGACCGAGTTATAAGGAGTCTGGCGTCGGTGCCCGTAAACAAATCAAAAGTATAATTACAATTTAGTTTCATAAATTAGAAAACAAAATTCCACGAAATCGAGTGAAAAAATTCCACCAAACATTCTTGGCGACGCATTCGATTTACTGTTTCCTCCAATCAACAAATAGACGTATTTTGTTTCCACATATGCAGTTTTATTTTCTTAAGATCAACACCAGAATAATGTTTCAATGATCCTTGGGAACCATGTTCTATTTTTCAAAACCCCATCTCTATCGGAAGGTTATATTCGATGTATGTGTTTCATTTTGTATCGCTAATCATTTCTCAAGCCAGTTTAAGAGCACGTTTACACACTGTTGTCAAATGTTAAATTATTTTTAACGCATTTTCCATTGTACGAGTATGAATTTCGTTTCCACTTTCGGGATAGTAAATAGTGATAAAAACAAATATAGAATAAAATAAAAAAAAACATTCTTTTATAACAAATAAAAATCTATTGTTTGTACTTCCACACGTAGACCGAAGGCAATGAAATGTCGGAAAGGAGGATCCTTGTGTCCAATGGTAACTAATTAACTCACATAATTAGTCAGGAAACATTGCTTGCCTTCAAGGGCGGGTTAAGGAAATCAGAGGAAATCAATATTAGGGATTTGATAACTAGCAACGTTGGTGGAATTGTTGCTAGTGACAGCAGTGCATCACCCCAGCTCCGGCTGAAGTCAAGAAAGAAGAAAGAAAGGATTTCGTTGACGAAATGGGTTTCAATGTGTTCGTTACTATTTAATGTACAAATGGAAAAAAAAATGGAAACGAAATGGATTCAGGAGCAAGACATCCATTTATTATTCAAATTACTGTTTTTAAAGAAATTTCCCTTTTAGGTCAGTGGGAATATTCTTAGTTTTTGGATTGAGAAGCAATGCAACCGAAGAGAAATAATTTAGCCCAGTACACGAATAAGAAGCAAAACAGACATCAACATTAAAATTCTCCAATCCAAGTACTATTGATTTGTTGTTCCATCTCTAGCCTAGAATAGCCTATCTATGAGTCATTGCGTAGTATACACTTCGTTCAAACATTTAATGGGAGCTCTTAATTTGAAGAATGTATTTTCCACAGTGCTATTGTGAAATTACTTTATGTATAATTGATTCTCCACTCTTCTTGGCATGGGGGCTTCAGTTTTTAGATACACTTTTGCATGGATCTGTACAGATTGTTTATCTAATGTGTATCGACATGCTGCTACCTTTTTAATGAAGCATGTCAGTATGATGCAATATGTATTGCCTCCATAAAGGTGATGTCATGCATAATTTACGTTTTTATTTCCATGCGTTAGAGCCTTTCGAATTGAATTTTCCTGGACTAAACTAAATTGTTGCAAGTGATATTTTCGGATGTTATCACAAATTGAACTGTTAACCTGAACTGATTGCGATTAGTGAGCGAAACTTTTGGGCACCAAGTATGGCACTGGTCAAATCTAGACATAAAATGGTAGAACACCGTTTCTCCAAATCACCAATCAAATCCAACCAAATCTCACAATCAAATTTGCTTCTTTCTTCATAAAGGCATTTATGGGGACATCTAGGTATGATATTGTTGCGCGGCATCAATAAGCCAGGAATGAATTATGTGGGCCTCCTTAAACTAGCCTCAATTGCATTTGCATGCACGTAGAGATAGCGTATTAAGCAATTGTTACGATTTCTACAGGTAAGATTACGACTTCCATGGAAAATTTTTGACAAAACTTCAGTGGAATCGCGTTTTGAAGAGAATTTTCATTTTCTCGATGAAATAAGCACAAAATGTTAAGAAGAAAAAATTGATTAATAGTTTAGTTTAGGAGATATAGAGGTTCATGTAAATTCCGGTGCAGGGAGCTAAGTCCATTTTGAAAATATTGGGCGGGGGGCATGCTCCACAATAGTATGACGTGGGTGGATAGCTTCGCTAACAGAATTTTAACCCTTTTTTCATCCGCTAAGGGCATGTCAACAATTGTCTGGCAGGTGCCTGGAACTAAAGTTTACTTTACAGATTAAACCTCGATATCTCCTCCTTTCTTCTAGAATGTTTAATTCCTTTTTAAAGAAGAAGCGCTGGAAAACGTTTTCCACAAAAAAGAGGTTTAAATTAATCCATCATCATTTACTCAATTCACACCCAGTTTGAGAGCCACTGTTTATTTATTTTTTGACTTACGAGTAAAAGCAAAGTGCAACGCACTTCAGATATGAGTTCATTTTGACGTTTTAATCATTCGAAAATAGACAAATAAATGTAAACAATTTAATTAAGTCCGATAGAATTTGCTAAATAAATATTATAAAATGAGAAAGTACCAGCAGCTTTTGCTTCTGGTTCTGTCAGCTATCAGTGTGATCGTCCTACTCATGTACAAAAGTGAAAATAACCGTTTGAAGTATATTCTGCAAGTTGTCAATTTTTTCGGACGTAAGGATGCCTCGCTTATGATGCGCTTGGAAAACGCCACAAAGGATGATGATTTCAATGATTTTGGATATCCCTTGCCGGTGTGGCAACAAATCGGTGAATCATTTCATGCGTACTCATCATTTTGGATGCGAAATGAGCTGATGGCTGGTGGAGAAGGAGTGGCCTTAGTAACCGGCAAAAAGTCGGCAATAATTAATTTTAAGTGCGCTTTGCAATACAGTAATGGCAAGGTAATTTCTGGGAAATTCAAGTTTTATCATCTGGACGAGAGAGAAGCACCCACAGATAAGGTTGATTTCTTTTCGTACAAGTTTCTGTGTAAACTTAGTCGAGACTTTGGAATTCCAGAGAAATTGGTGTTCACAGAGATTGCAAACAAAGTGGAGTACGGACTGCTGGTGAGACGTGTGAAATCCGATGTTGCACACGGTGTGCAAGTTGCGACCATATGCCTGAATATGGTGGGCTACAACGATTCATCAAGTTTCGCAACGAAAACGAATCTGTTGCAGTTTTTCTTCTATCATCAAACGATTGGAATAGATCACTTCTTTGTGTACAACGGAGATGCAATTCCATACAACATCCGCAAGGTGCTGCGGAAGACGAATATCAACATCAACTATTTCCCCTTCAACTTTCCATTTGGGCGAACCGAAAAGGCTAAGATTCGAAGATTAATCGAAGCCGATTGTCTGATGCGCAATACGAACGGGGCGAAATTTACGTTTCTTTTAAACATAAATGAGTTTTTCTATCCCAATAAGAAGATACAGGAGCCAATGTCTGTTCTTCGGTCGTTAGATCATTACGATCGTGACATCAGTCGATTTGAACTAGCAAATTTCGCGGTTTGTCTTGACCACAAGAATAAGATACTCTTAGATAACACACTTTACGATCCCGAGTTAAAGTCTGACCACAAATTCTATGCATACAAGCCAAGTATGCATACGGAGAATAACAAAAGCGTGACATTGCCGCTGTCATTGGCGTTAACGCATCGATATGTGGATTGCTTTAGTACAAAGGATGGGTTCTACGACTGGAGGAATTCTGTGCGGCAGGACTTCATGGGGTACCTGGACAATGTCAGGACTGAGATAAGTTTTCTGTTTTAGGAGAGCAACAGGAGACTGCCCTACCTGCATATTTTTGTTGTTGATTCTCATTCCTAATAAATTTGTATGACCAAAAGTGAAACTTCTTGTTTTCCTTCTTCTTAAGTCTATTCACATCCGTTTTGGAGGCGAATACACTTCACCGGCAGTAGAAGTAAAATGAATTCAACTGGACACTGCATTTCCACATACTTTTATTAATTTGAATATAGTTAAAATTTATATTTGTGTGATAAATGGTTGGTTTTCCATCGCAGACTGGATGCTGGATGATTCATAGAAAATGTCTCGCACTCTTATACAAAAAAAAAAGAAAGAACTAATGCTGAACTGTTTGCCCGTACCGGATCCAAACAAAACAAATATTCAACATCAATAAATTATACAATTATGTTTTGTGTTTAATTAGTGAGTGTATGTAGTAGGGATACGGTATTTCTACTTTAGACGCTGCATAATGGCGGCATTCTTAAGCCCGGCCTTCTCAATAGTTTGGGTGTAATCTTCGATTTCACGCGTTGGGAATGATGACACCAATGTAAACAGGCGATTCGCATACTGCGGACGTGCTCTATACCAGAAGGAAATAAATAAATCCAAATCACCAAACATCAATCAGCAGTGGATTTCTTACGTTTGAATAAATTCACGAATATCTTCAATAGTGTGTGTTAAATTGAATTGAGACGTGATCCGAGATCCATCCGCTAAGCGAATCTGCAACTGAGTTACCTCCTGATCTTTGTTCAATTTGAGTCTCTCGTGTGCTAGTTTCTCATTATCTTCGTTGTTAGTGTCAGCTGTACTTCCCTGTGGCGTTGTTTCCACAACATTTGGAGCGGGACTAAAATGAACGAACTTTAGAACATTCCAGTTGAGAATTCCAACTTGGCACACAAACCTGCCCAGTAAATTTCCATGACCTTTAAACGTTTGCACTTTCTTGACCTTTCGCTTGAAGTCCTCCTGTCGATGGTCTTCCACATCAACACTCACCATGCTTCCCATTTCCATAAGCTCCGACGGAATTTCACTAAAATAAAACCAGTTTCGACCTCAGTAAATATTTTAGTTGTCTACGATGTTACCAACCCTCTCATGACGGTTTCCAAAAACTCTTTGTTCTCAGGGTCATCATAGAGCCTCAGTTCACCATCGTTGATTGAGAATCCTTGACTCCAAAGTTTTAGGACAACGGACTCTGGCTTTTGGGAAGTGTTGCTACTTCTGGCAGCTGTATTTACAACTGCATGATCGGAATCAGTTTGGCCTAGTCTCAGGCCGACACCCCAGTTAACGTTAGACGATGACGAAGTTGAGGGAGCTGGCTGATCAAGCGTTTGCTCATGTGCCTGACGAAACATGTCTGTCAACTTTTCTCGGAAATCCTTCCTTTTAGGTGGTCCTAAAACTTGTTGCCCAGATCTCTCTGATCCGCCGGCATAAAATGCTTGCCCCTCCTCATCGCTTGATGACCGCTGTGACATGTTATGAAGAGTTGCAATTCTGAAAGCATACATTTCAATAAAACGCACACTCTCAGACAAACTATAATTACTTAGGTCGAGCAGACTTGGAGGATCCTGTTTTCTTATTTCCAGCAGTTGCCGATGCGCCTGTCTGCTGCGAGGACTCTTTTTTATTGAAATCTGCTGGTGGTGCTGCTGCTTCGTCATCATCTGTGTCTAGCCGCATGTCCTCATTCCCTTCGTCGGTCTCGCCCTGATGACCCAAATAGGTAGACAGTGCATCCTAAGAATCATTTGATAATTTAGCATCATATCACGAAATTGCAACACACGAAATTACATTGCACTTTTTTTTTAACCCAAACATAACCTTAAATAATTGTTTTACCTGTAATGCCCAGTTACTGCTTTCTAAGTAGAACCTTGCAACGTCGGTCGTTGCTCCTGTTATTTCGGTGAACTGCGCTATTATCTCATCATTATTCGACATTTCTTATAAGATTTTTTCACGACCGCAAATCAATTTCTGAGACTTTTCTTTGTTGTTTTCTGGAAAACTAAACTCGGTGTTCTCCGTTTCAGTTTCGCACGACCAACAAAAAAGTATTTATGTCAGCGAAATGACAGCTGACTTAAGGCTGCGATGACATTTCGGTATTTCACTTTTTTGCAAACCGTTCAAATTTGTCATGTTCGTAAATATTTCGATAAACACACTCGGTTATACGTTACATTGCTTAACAGGGTGGAATCGGTGAAGAGATGTAAGGATTAATTTTGAAATTGTGTGATTAGGGCCTCAATAGCTTGTTCAGTCATTAGGGGTGCGAAGAGAGTTCTCGTTGGAGAAGACCCTAGCGACTGGTTCTAAGCACACCATCTATACAAATGCGTGATTGAGTTGGAACAGGCATGTAGACCTAATAATTTACTGGGCGAAGGTGGAAAATGAATATGTTGCTGTACAGATTGCCACTAGTCTAGCAATATCATGGCGAGGTCGCCGAAGAAGATCTTCAGGCCATATTTTCCTTGATGTTGCACAGTTTGTCAGTCTGGCCCATTTAAGTTTTGCTGTTTCAAGGAGGCGTGAAGATATATTAGCCTTAACTGCTTGTAGTGACATATACACCACGCCTGCAAGCGATCGCTAAAGGACAGATCCCTGCATAGGCAAGATATTTGTTTGTATTTCGACTTGACGACTCGCTTCCCGGATTTAAAATAGATCAGCTTGGAATACGCTGGAATTGTCCTACAGGCTTTACACATTTTCAGGACTTCTGAGAACACGCCGCGTCTCATCGCCGTCAGTGTAAACTGTTCAGTTAAAATCCCTGCACATCTGCTCACTGTGCCATTCCGCTCTTTCTGGGGTTAGAGTGTCAAAGTCGTTTGATAGATTATTTCTAGGCATGAAATCGAGAATTGTGTCTGATGGCGTCTGTGTGCTGTAATGTTTTTAATGTGTAGGTCCAAAGGTGGAAGAGGCAGCTTTACTCCCAGAGCATATGACGTAGTAGACCGCCTGTGGTGCTATGCCTCTATACCTTGGATACTTTTGTGAAATTGTATTTTCCCTAAGGGCCTGTCACCATACTAGTGATCTGTATATTAGAATCGGGCGAATTACCGCAGCATACATCCATAGAATCGGCTTTGATTGGCGACCCCATTTTTTACCGAACGTTCTATTGCAAGCGTTAAAAGTTATGCACGCCTTTTAAACTCGGTGGTTTATGTTTAGATTCCAGCTGAGTTTGGGAACTAAGGTAACGCCTATAGCTACTTAGATAGAGAAAGTGGTTTGATCTTTCAGCCATGGATGCTGGGTATTTCGGTTTTATTTGTGATGAGCATCAGTTCCTTTTTGCTTGAGTATTTTGAAGCGCACCAGAATAACTCTTGCCAACCGCTGTTTTTTAGGCTAAAACTTGAGTAATGGAGCCGTGTCTCGAAGGCTCAAGTTGACTTAAATGTATAACATTGCTCATCTCAGTCCTACTGTACGGTGCAGAGGCATGGACAATCTCAAAAGCGGAACTGGAGACTGACTGACTTCGTCCTGGAGCTGGACACGAAGAAGAACAATTATGCTCCAGCAGGGAGCCAATTCAGCTGGACATAAAGTAAGACACAGTAGTCTCTCGCTAATCCGCCACCACAAAAACCCACCCATCGGCGGATTACTGAAACGAATTTCTGTGTATGAATATAATGTACAGAAAGATGATAACTATGTGGCGAAGTATTGAACTGCGTTCGTCATGAAGCTAACGATTTTCCACGACGGCGGATTACAGAGCCTGATCATGACAAAACCTGACTTGCAAAACACGACGGATTGTAGTAGTTGTCGGATAGCCGAGGGGCGGATTAGCGACAGACTACTGCATAGTTAAGGTGGTTGCTAGAACCCGCTAAGAAACATTTAGCCGAGTGGCCGAGGGTCTGGCAGTTGCTGTTCACTACAGCGATGTAGTTAACATAGACTGAGGCTATTCGGTTTGTTCAAATGAAGCAGGTTAGGTTGAAAAGGTTGACTGCTGCAAGGAATGACAGTATCCCACAAAATGAAGTAAGCGCCTTGGTATATTATCCTACAGGTGACAAGACCACTGCATGAGCGGAGGTGTGATGATGGTGGATGATAGTCCGAGGATTGACTTATACTAACATAATGATAGTCCGAGGTCACTACATGAGCGGAGGTGATGCTTGGCGTCCTTCTCGTTCATGATGGTTGATGGGAGTTCGAGGATTGACCCATACTTACATAGTATACCCTTGGTAGAGAAAGAATCAGGAACATGTACATGAACGGTGTTTAAAGTAGCAAGGCAAGAAAACATTTGATTCGATTTTTTTGTATTTCTTTATTTACATCTTACAGTAGTTGTAAAAAGTCTCCAATATATATATATAGATAAAAAAACACCAATTTACAAAAATATAACAATTCAACTTTAATTTAACAACAACTCATAACGGACGCACATCTACAACTCTCAACACATCATTTTTGTTAATTATTATCGGTGTCCTGAAACACAAAAAACATTAGAACATTTTTTAAAGAAAGATCTACAATTTGCTTCAAACAAATAAATCTTAGAAATAAAACAACAAGACAAAACCAGCTTAACACCAACACGATATAATATATTTGGGTTCTCCAAAAAAGGAATAAATAATACAAGACTTTCCTTTCTTACAATGATAAAATGCTGTTAGTAAACCACTTTGTCTTTAAAAATACTATAGTTACACGCTGCAAATACTCCTCTTTTTTTTTTTTTAAATAAAATGTAAAGAAAAATAATAATTTTCAAATACTTTAAGTTACTCTGATACAATAGCACAAGGTGTTCGCTTATATACTTAGTGATACTGTGAACCAAGTAATGACGGCGACAATAGAATTAGTAGCTGGCTGGCAAACTACAAAAATGTTTGGATGAAGATGTGCACAATACCGAAATGTTATCTTAGCGTGACAATAATTTCCCCTTGAAATACATTTTAAATTTATGCTATAAAACCTTGAGATGCATTGATAAATTTATTGAGAATTGTTTGTTGTTGCCTTACCTGCAGATAGTTGTTCACCAGCAGAGTTAATCCCACGCCTAGACCGATTGCGAGAAGATGTGAAAAGTATATATTTGGGAATGGTCTTCTCTTCTTTAGGATCATCGAAAGAATTGACGCTTTACGGTCCGAATAAGGAGGGTATCGGCCACTGTAATAGAAAAACATTTGACAATCTGGATGGGTTTCGAATTCGAAGCGATGTCTTACGATGCCAGGAACTCTCCGAGCGGATTGAAATTCTTTCCTAGGCACGACTTCTTATGCGTGAATGTATCAAATCCATATTTTCCGTGGTACGACCCCATACCGCTGAATCCAACACCTCCGAATGGAAGTGTATCGACTGAAGAAAATCATTTATTATTGATGGAATTGATATGAACACAGCTATTGAAGAAATGCTTGAATCAACATTAAATGGAAGATTTGTTGATTGCAAGAAAAAGAAAACAGTTGGTGGACGGTTTTCACGGCGAATAAATATTCTAAATGCTTGATTCAAACATTCTTGCAAGTCCAATTTTCGAAAATCAACATAGAATCATGTTAAGGAAGCAAAACTTAAAGGTAAACCAACGTCAACTAGGTAAATAAACATTCATGCAATAGTACACATAAACACTGATGACTTCTAGGTTAGTATTAATTTATGCAGGGAATTCTTTATTTTTCTGCAAGAGCGTTGAGGTTAGAGCTTGATGGATGTTAGGACGTTTAAGACATGGTTATGCGAAATAAAACATTGCTTCAAATGAATACAGTCATATATTTGAGACTTAAACAATTGTTTGTGGATACTGTGATCTCTGAGATATTAGGTGTAGCAAAAAGAAATTCTTTATCTTGGTTTTAGTGATCTATGTTCCGCGTTGTATGCGTCCCATCCGACCATGGTAAATACCGTTAAAAATATACGATTTTGTACTAAAAGTCGTGTTTACGAACAGTTTTCTGATTAATTAACAGTTTTCTCTGAACGCGCGTCCAAGATAAAGAGAAAATACGCTTTTTTTTTCTTCAATAAAGGCGGAAACGTAAGTCAGACGGCTGAAAATATGAATAATGGTAATGGTCCTGATAAGGCAACAGTAAATCATGCGCAGTTTTGGTTCCGTCGTTTCCGTAATTTCGGTATCAAACTCTGCAATCCCAATGGCGCACACGGCGGCTAAGCCAGGATTGATGGGCAGGAATGTCTTGGTGGGATTGGCAGGGAATCATCAACTATAAGATGATCTCCTAGGGCAAAACGTTCAACTCCGACTTGAGGTACTTACTTTCTTAATTTTTTGCCAATAGGAACTGAGATTGATAACCACACTACCATCAAAATGGCAATATATAATCCAACAAAACGGCGCATTTGTGGACCATTTTTACTATGCCAGGTGAGGGTTAAGGTATACTGATTGCCACAACTGAAGCAATTGTGACTCACTTAGATCCAGATTGGATTCATTGCGCTATCTCTATCCAGTAATTGATGCACCGACTCCTCTTTTCTTTTGCCTGTTGTACTAAGTAACACTTGAGAGATACATACTGATATCCTTGTGGTATCAGTATCAGATATCCTTGTCTGACGTGTCTTCTAGTCTGCTGTATGAATAGTAGCCTAGCATACTTTTTCTTGTCCTTCCAAGTGCTGGACAAGTGCAAAGGTAGTAAAGCGTAGTTTCTTTATTCTCATCTTCCGACCAGCTTCTGCAGCAGTCGTTGTGGAGGGCTCCCATTCTTCTGGTGGTATTCCGTTCTGTTAATTTGTAAGAATGCACTTTCTTCATTCTCTTCTTCCCTACAGCTTCTGCAGCAGGCGTTATGGAGGGCTCCCAATCTTCTGGAGGTATTCCCTTCTGTTAATTTGTAAGAGTGCATCTCTTCTTTCTCTTCTTCCCTACAGCTTCTGCAGCAGGCGTTATGGAGGGCTCCCAATCTTCTGGAGGTATTCCCTTCTGTTAATTTGTAAGAGTGCATCTCTTCTTTCTCTTCTTCCCTACAGCTTCTGCAGCAGGCGTTATGGAGGGCTCCCATTCATCTGGCGGTATTTCTTTCTGTTTAATTGTAAGAGTGCACTTATTTTTGGATTTATTGAAGGCCAGATAAGCTTCGAAGCAAGTATCAAATCTCATCCATCTCCGTGTTTATTACTTGAAGTGAGAGGTAGAGGTGTCGTGATTATGTGCCAGTGGTAAATCCACCCCTATTCTAGCTAACTTGTCGCCACTTTCACTAACTGGCATACCACAATGGCTAGGGACCCCGCATAGGGGCCTTCTATCAGGTTCATTTCTGCCTAGAATTCACTACAGTGGTTGGGCAGGAACAGGGAGATCCCCTGCTATATCGCGATTACTACTCGTCGGGTGCTTTCATCCGTTTCTTATCCGTCCGTGCATACTTCCAGAGTGGCAGGCTTATTGATAAAATCTTTTCGCCCTCCTTCTCTGTCTGAGATCAGTGTTTTATACCCAAATCCGAAGGGCGCTATATAATCTGTATGCATTCCTAATTATTCCCATGTGCCTTTACTATGGTAAGTGCTGCCTTAGGTTAGGTTAGGTTGAAGTGGCTGACTGCTGCACGGAAAGACAGCAGCCAAACTTAGAAGTTCAGCCTTAAATCCCGTGCAAAAAATAATGGATTTCTTTTTACTACACCTAATACAAAGCGCTGATAAACCTAAAAACACTTTTATAGTATTCTCTTGCATTTTAACTATGCTCAACGGCTAAGTGAATGATTCCTAAACGACTCTATTAGCACATTTACACTCAAGACAGGATGATAATTGATGACTTAGTTTGCCGATATACTTAAATTAAGTTATGGAGAATACCTTGGAAGTGACCAAGCAGATCATTACTGACAACGCCACCGCAAGAAGTGTTTGTCAAGAAAAGCTTAATTTGTTCCTTCGATCTACTCAGAATGTACATTGCCAATGGTTTTTCCCTGTTATCCGCATTAGTTAATAAATAATACATTTCATTATAATTGTTAGTCCATCAAGCGATTGGTGAAGAAGAAATAATGGTAGAGAATGTGGGTAAGCAAATGCACAGTGGTGAATATAAATGTGGTGAATCACACAAGTGAACGGTGGACAAGTAAAAACAATTTTACGTTTACCTTAATTTGGACAGATGCCTAATTGTAGTTTACTTTTGAATAAAACGAAAAAAAAAACAAAATTTTGCGCGTGCCAGATTATAATTTTTGTTTGTTTAGGATTCCGCTTGAAATGCCATCAAATGTGGAAGAGTGCTTCAAAAGCAACAAATCGTGCAAAAAACACACACACACACAATATTTAACAAAATAGTATCTAAATATTTTATGCAATAAGTACCTCCGACGTGCATTATTGTTTCATTGATGCAAAATCCGCCGCTTGATGTGTTTTTTATAAAATTTCTAACCTGTGACTTTGAATTGTCGAAGATGTATATTACCAAAGCCTTCTCCCTAAATATGATTTACATCCGTAGTAAATTCATATAAGAAACAATAACAATTCATAAAATCAATGCATAAAGACAAATATATGAAAAATGAGTTGTATGGATATGGAAAAATCGAATCGTTTATTTCGACTGATATGAAAGTGTGTGTAGTTTTTCTAAAATATATTCCTGTAAATTGTTTTGGACGTGTCTCCTCTATTGGTCCTATTCCTTTGCAACAACAAATACGTCAGTTTATAGTTTGTGTAATGTGTAAGTGATTCAGGTTCAGAAATTACAGGCACTTTCTTTTGACAACGCATTGTGCTACTACTTATGTAAAGACACATTGTATTCCGAAATGCCTATAGCATAACTGATAAAGATTCGACGGTACAAATCAATTTCGGAAAATCTTTGTTAATGTGTGTTTCAACGGGTTATAACAAGTACGCGCCACCATCAATTTCCACGCTTCTCTGTTATATTGTTTAATTTGCTAATTGAAATTTATCGGAAAGTTCCGAACTACGACTATATTCCGACAAATTTTATAAACCGACACCGACTTGCACAATGTTTGTCGGGTTATCGCGGGTCCACTGTATTCTGTCTTCGTCCTAAAAGCATGCACAAGGTACAAACAACAAACCAAAAGATTCAAAACCAGATTCAAAAAATAAATCCTTATTTGAACTTTTTTTTTCTCCCGAATGGAGAGAGTGGAGTGAACTCTACAAACCGGATCTCATCGGACGTTCGATAGACTTATGACAACTGTTTAAGTCGGTTTGTTAAAACAGTTACAGTTCCTAATGCAACTCGATAAAACGTTTAATTTTGCTAACATACTGAACATTCACCTATGAGTGAGTTCAGCTGTAGGCAATCGGAGCAGAGGAAGAAACTCAAGTTTCCTTCAAGTTCAACAAAGACATTGAAGCAATAGACCTCATCATGGGAGTTAACAGCTCCAAATAAAGTTTCCGAGTTCAAGCTTCATGTTGTGGCAATAAGACTTCCTCCCATATAGAGTCCGTGGATGTGTACACAAAACCTAATTTGAAATAACTACAGCAGGGATATCAGGAATCTAATCGTTGAAGGGTAGCTTCATCTAGTCCAGACTCTCTTCGCATTGGAGCCAGACAAAAGAAGTGCAAAGAAAGTGCCCACACCCCTGCAAGAATATATAACTCACTGATTTATAATTTTAGTTCTATTAATACCGACAAATGCAAATTTTATTAGCCCACAACCAATCTCTTATACTTATGTACGTATATACAGGAGGGTACACAACTTAAATTGCATTTTAAGTGTAATTTATATACAAAGGTTGTTTGAGTATTCCTTGATTAATGGCTGAAACCGATTCACCAGAAGATAGATAGAAACAATTGAGGAAGATGGGGTTTTTTTTTGTATTATTTATGTTTTCTACTTTTTATCGTACTAGCCAATTATGTTGTCCGAAATCTTACCAGCGTACTGCATAATTGTGTCATTTACACACATTCCTCCGGATTGTGTTCCATCAACAAAAAGTTCTTGTACTTGGCTATCTCCAGAGAATATGTATAGGACGAGGGGGATTTCTCTGTGATACGCGCACAACGATATGCATGAACATATAATTTTGTAGTGATGATTAAAATGAAAAATAGTGTATTAAAAAGTGTAAATTTTGAAAAAAAAAAAAAAGAACATCTGAGATTCACTAGGTTTGAGCTGTGTTCAGTGGTAATGAGGGACTGATTCACAAGTGAATGGTTTCTGAGTTGGCACAAGTAGTGACATGATTGTGATGTTGTTCTTGATGATGTTACCTGGCATTTATGAAATTAATTGCGTCGTATGCACTTTCTACATTGTAAATAGGCAAGATGGGGCCAAAGATTTCCTCCTGCATAATGGGATCCTCAGGCTTAACATCGACCAGAATCGTTGGTTCAATGAAACGCTCTGCGGCATCATATTTTCCACCAACAGCCGCCGTTCCCGATTTCATCATACTCACAAGTCGTCTGTGCGAAAAAGAGATATCAGAATATGAGTAAGGGGCTTCAGATTTCATTAAATTTGCTGCTTACTGGAAATTTGTTGAGTTGATTATCCTGCATAGATCAGGACTTTCCTTTGGATTCTCACCATACCATTCCTTTAATACATTTTTGGCTTCAGCTATAAATTTCTCCTGGATTTCCTTCGAGCACAGGATGTAATCGGGAGCGATACAAGTCTGCCCGACGTTGATCAATTTGCCCCACAGAATTCGCTTTGTGGCGATTGTGAGATCGGCACTTTTGTCAATGTAACAGGGGCTATGTGAAACAAACAAAAATAAGATAATTTGTAAAGTGAATTGCCATCCAACTACGGTCTCTTACCTCTTTCCACCTAATTCTAATGTCACAGGCGTGAGGTACTTGTTGGCAGCTGCATGAATAATCTTGCCTACTCTAGTTGAACCTGTATAGAAGATGTAATCGAAGCGTTGTTTCAAAAGCTCGGACGTTTCACTTGGTCCACCAGTAACAATTGGGTAGCATTCCTATAAAAAGCATACGCACATAAAACTTGTAGAAAACAAAAACAGAAGTGAATCAATAAAGTTCTCTTCACACTTACATTATCCAAATATTTAGGCAATACTTCAGCCACGAATTTGGCACAATTTGCTGAGATCTCACTGGGTTTAAGGACAACACAGTTGCCGGCTGCAATTGCAGATGCTACGGGAACTAACAACAATTGAAGTGGATAATTCCAAGCACCAATTACTAAAACAACGCCATATGGATCATTGTAAATGCTGACGTCATCCATTAGATTGACAAACGATTTCGAAGGCTGTTGATAGTCGAATAGTGATTTCAGAAGAATGTTTTGATATACATATGTAACTAAAGTGTGTAGCATACCTTTTCAGGTTTCATCCATTCCTTCAGATTGTACAGAATATGTTGGACGTCATTCTTCATGAATTCTGTTTCGACAATGACACTTTCCTGTTTGTGACGACGCAGATCAGCTTCCAAGGCACTGATCATTTCAGACTCATGCTCTTCATACATTTTCAGAAGTTGTTCCAGTTGCTTCTTGCTGCAAAGAATATGTTTAAGATTGTCATTAGTCGAAACGAAAGTAAACAAAGAGGTAAATAAACGCAGAGAAAATGCTGTGTCATTTTTCAGCAGTGTCCTCTTTATTATGCAATGATTGCGACTAGCAGTCAGTTGTTTGTTAATATGGAATGACACTGCAGCAGACTTTTAAAAAATAATCAGTTTATTGACATTCGGATTGTTTTCCACAAGGCATCATTCCAGACGGAACCAACAAGGAGCGCAGGAAGGTGAATGTATGATTGTAGGAAACCAGGTCACATCGAGTAACCATGAAGGGCGACCAAGATTTCACTGTCATGCAGAATGTCATGCTCTAGTTGAATAGCCAATAAATCAGTTCCCACAATCAGGAAGGGGCCAAGTGATGAAATTCGAGAAAGTCCAATGACGTGCTCTCAAGGCTCTCAAAAGAAATTGGAGATGCACGAGCCGGGCGTTTGCATCAACTCATAATTAGAATAGTGCCGGAGAAAAGAATGTTCGATGAGTGAAATCTCTTGATCTTCATGAAACAAGATTCCTTTGAATGCACTAACTATAAGTTCTTAGGTTTATACCGTCAACAAGTGGGGGGTACATGTTGGTCAATACAATACTGTACAGCTGCTTGAACAAACATACAAATTAATAAATAGGGCCAAGCTATCATAATGCTTGGAGGAAGACAATTTTAATTTCGGCTCGGTTTTACATCACAGTGAGCACTGTCTCTGGGATCAAAGATCTTGTTGATGGAGTATGGAAAGCCTTTGTGTTTGGCTTAATGTATGGTTTCGATTACCTTGACAATGAATGCATACACTGGCTACTAATGGACAATAATATTAGGTTAATAATATTAGGTTTCAAGACACCCAGGCCATGTAGAGAGATATATCACAAAGCGGATGAGGCTCCTTTTCGAGAAAAAACATTCTGCGTACGTCTTTGGTCTTGTTTGAGTTGATGGATTTCGACAAGAAAGTTCAACCATGTATGAGCTGAAGAGTGACATGAATCTAGACAGGCATCTACAGATCGAATGACTAAGATGGGTAGGCCATGTATAGCGTATGGACACCTTGCCTCCGGCTCCAAGTATCGTCGACTCTGAGCCTGGGGGATAACGCACGCAAAAAGTGGAGCACGCAAGTTGAGAGGAACCTCTGGAGATAGCTCTGGTTCGTGCCGAATGAAGTGGTATGTTGGCAGCCAACTCGGACTCTAGCGCCCTATATATAAAATAAAACTGTACAACGACTACAGTATGATCATAACGTGCTAATTGGGATTAAGTAGTTCACAATATTGACTCTTGGGCTACCCTACGACTTCGGGTAGATCCTCGATCGTCCAGTCCTCTTCTGATCCGCTAAAGCCGTCTGGTCGACACCAAGGAACGGAAATTAGACAACTACAATACCTTTATTTTAAATAAAAAAAATTAATTGTTTTAAAACTAAAGCGCTTTAGTCCCTAAAACAGAATGAGAGACTTGGGGATCCTAGGCTGAAGCTGCGAGACTAGATGTAGTCCCGCGAGGTAGCTATAATTTTAAAGAATGGGCAAAGATGGGTCACCTTGTGATTCTGATAGTGGTCGATCATGTTAATGATACAACCAAGATCAGTGATCTCGTGACTCCAATCGATTTCAAGAAAAACGTACGAAATCATTGGACTCAAAAAAGAAAAGTGTGCCAAAAGCTTTCCTTGAATTAACACCGATGCGCAAAGGTGGTACACAGACGGTTAGGTAGGAGTAGGCATATTGGGGAACTTAAAAGTCCCCGGTGAGTCCACAATTTTCCAAGCCAGCAATTTTATTCAGTACAATATAATAAATCGATATTATCAGATAGCCCGGCAGTACTCAAAGCCCTAAAAACCTTCAGGCTCAACTAGGAATGCCACAAAACAAAGTCATGTGCTGGCAAAGAAAAGCATTTCCCTCTTCATGGATTTAGCAACATTGACATACAACTCGTACTCGTCAAATAACTTCCGCATCCAAATCTGGAACGGATGGACTTACACACTCCAAAAATGCATGAAGGTCGATCCCAAGGAACCAAGGAGGTTCTAAATGTGAAGAAGTCTAACTCATGCAACAATCACCTGCACAAAATACGGCAAAGCAGCTCAGACAACTGTAGACACTGTGGACAATCGAAAGAAGCCAAGGACAGACTACCAGGACCATCTATAGCCACTCTCCATTTTGAAGTAGGACAGCATTTTTCTAACAAGGAATTGATTCTCGGGGATCAAATACGTCAGACGCATACATGATACCATATGCAACTGATGCGCCATAGTCTACCTCAACTGAAAGTGATCAAACGAGTTCTTTTGTTTACCTAAGATTAATAAACATGGAGAAGATGAAGATTCTGTTTATCGACAATAGTTTGCCCCGCACAGGTTTTCATTTAATTTTCCACAAATAAACATTACGTGTGTATAACCAAAGTTGCCCGCTTACTGCGTCATTAAGTAAGCGAAGACGTGCACAGACACATGCGAAGACTTGTTATTATAACTGTGCTCTGTTTTAAAATATAGAAATTAAGTTGATAATCAAAGTAATTATCACCTCCAGTGTTTAGAAAATTGTCGTTTTCCACGTGAAAAATTAGCGTCTACAGACGCTTCTCCATTTGATAAGCTTAGCTTGTTCACAAACACGCATATGCATGTACAAATAAAAAAACTCATGTTTCTAATTAATACAGGCAAAAAGGGGGAAACCACTAATTAGATACCAAGTTTACGACCAGAATGAAACTAATATTGGGTCGAGCTATAAATACAAATGTGAATGTCTTCCAGGAATTGATGAAATTGTTTCAATTGTACTTAATTAAATCCTGCTATCATCGCGTGTGGAATCCAATAAATATTCGAATGAATTCATCGACGATAAGAGTGCAAGACTGTACGAATTTTCCAAACTTTATTATAGATGAATTCCGAGCTGGGTGGTTAGGTTAGTTTAGGCGACTGAGCCCCACGTAGACCTATTGATCCATAGTGCTCACAAAATAAACTCTGTTGTAGCTGTAGCCTTACGAGATGCCGTGGTTTCACGAGAGCCACATAGAATCCTCCTGGAATTGTATATAGAGTTTTGGCTAGGTTAGGTTAGGTATTATTGGGGGCTGCAGAATTCAGTCACACGTAGGCCCATTGTGATACCACGACTTGACTACTCCTGAACTTGACTACTCCTAAACTAGGAACCAGTTGTTTAAAGTTGGTGACGTACGACGAAAAGGACACAAAAATGGCTAAAAAATAGCGTTCCAACCTTTAATTCACGGGATGAAAGGCCATCTGGAAGCCCAGAGCTCAATTCTTTAGTCTACAAATTGTGGTCCACGCCTATGTATGAGCTGCATACTGCAATTGATAAGTGACCAGATCGACTTCACCCTTGCTCAAAAGCAAGTAGACATTTCGAATAATTCCTTTTACAATAGCCACTGAAAAGATAATTATATGGGTGGCGCTACAGTCCATAGAGGGCCAAGGCTTGGCTTCTAAACAACCACTCGTGTTGCGCGTGTTATTGTTCTTTCACGAGTGGAAGGGTCCTACAGTTTTATGCCGACTCCGAGCGGGCAATTTGATAAGCTTTCTCTAGACAATTATACTCTTTGAGCATTGCCAGTGACTCGAAAAAGGTGGGAGCGTGAAAATGATTTTGCTCGTACTGGGAATCGAAGCTGGGCTAAGTAGGCTCAAGTGCGAAGGGGTCAATGTACCAAACCACAACGCCACGGCGGCCATAATAGATTTGAAAAATATACAATCGTGTTCAAAATGTACCGAGTACCTACCAAAACCTTTGCTAGTACGTTGCTAGCACCGATCTCTTTAGCAAAGGATGCAACTTATACCACAATTCCTGAATAATGTGCATAAAAAATGGATACATTAACTTGGTGTGATATAATTTCACGTCCTTCTTTCCTTCAGTATAAACTTTCAGTCACGGACCGCCAAACCAGTTCAATTTATTTCGCAATTCCAAAGACAACGGAAACTCATTTTTATCAAGCACCATTTCAAGGTTACCAATGCTTAGGTTGTTGTTGTGGTTTTTGTCTTCTCCTAGAGATACTCCACCATCGGCAGTATCATAAACATACATGTGTTGGCTGTTTGATCGGAAAAATGTATCTCCTTTGCATATGTAAATTTCTAGCGGAACAACGTGTTTGTTGTATATCGCATTGCATGAATCAGCAGTAATTACCGACTGACTTATGTCTGATCAGTTCGGATAACGACAAAAACCCGACATTTCAATGGTTTATATTTGATCAATTGATGTAGATGACGCATAATAAAATAAACAAGTTCACATCAAAAGAGCTATATATTCGCTGGTGCATTTCTGGAATTCATAAACAAGATTCGTATTGTTGAGCTCTGAAAAAAGGAATGCCTCATCAGATGAACAAGTCGTTGCTGATTAATATTATTGAATTCATTGCGTAAGAGCTGCATTAGTGTGTTTTCAAAATCAAGGTCAATCAAGCCGGCTTGTGCTATGCTATCGTGGGGGATATGAATTATATAAAACATGCAGTAAATTATTTTCACATGCTATTCATTTGTTGATGAGCGGAGCAAGTGTAGGGGAACAAAGCAGACAAAGCAGAGGAAGCTTAAGAAGAAGTGTTTCCTATGAAGGAAATTAACACTCTCGACCTTTAAACAAGTTTTGCAATGAAGCGAGCAAAAATCGAAGGTGAATTATATTAGTTTGTCATAATTTTGACGAGAGATATGTGAAAGCCTTCATCTTATTGACATACTCACAGCTAGCTGGCCTCAAACAAGGTGAACTTTAAGAATACTCAGAATATGCAATAATTTAAGACAAATGAGATATGATTAATTCACATCGTGAATACTAGCTTTGGAAAACGCAAACCATTGCAAAAAACACAATGGGCAAGTCAATAATCTCTCGGAACTGTAAATTTCCGCTCATATCTAGCCTTCGGTTCCGCAAAGATGCCGTACTTCCGGCATTCGTTTGTTAGCCTTTGTTGCCTATCTTTCGTCGCAAGCTATCATAAATATGCAATCACTACTTGGCGGACACCCCTTAAGTTGAACTCAAGTAAAGATCAGGGTCGAACAATGTCCTATGTTATGTTTTGTTAAGTTTATTTATGCAGACTTTCAAAATCTGCCTGTGACCAACACGATACTGTGGCAATGCAGTCAAACTGTAAATTCATTTTGTGGTTTTAGTTTATTTCTATGAACATTGATCGCCCTGAAAATTCCGCAAAGTTTTTGATTTTGTGAATTGTTTTTGTAAATTCTTAAGTTATTCAGGAGTGACCACAATTATTACATGTGGTTATTTGTTATTATTATTGTTGAGAGTAAGAAGTTTAGGCATATTGTGCCCCCTTTTTGATACATTTGACCTCTTATGAGTTCCCTCACACAGTTCTTTTCAGAGTTGCATGGGTTATGGACACATGGAAGGGATTTATTCTACAGTATGCTCTCTTCTCCAGTTCCCTTTAAGAATCTGATCATGAGAGATGGTTCTTATGATTTCATGTGTTCTGCAATTTCATTCGATTCTCCACAGAATCTGCAGAGACCACACATTACCATTCATTTTCTTAACTGGTTCCTAAGTCTGCAGTGCCCTGTGATGTAGGCTAGTAGAATTCGGAGGTTTTTCTTACTCACGACTCAAACCTCTTTCGGTCACATTGACCAGCTTCATGTCATGAGCATTCACTGAATACTTTTCTAAGAACATGGTTTCCTGCAGCGCAGAATTGTTCAGGACCAGTAAATGTGGTCAATGCTCCTTCTTTGCCAAGGACTCGACCATTTGATTGCCTCTCAAACCCCAAGAATTAATTGCTGTTACGTGTTCATAAAGATCTTAAAGATCTTGTGGAAGAATTTATATCATTTGCTGTCGGAGAGATTATGGCACATAAACTTATTCAAGGTGTCACGCGACAAAAACTAATAGGAGTGTAAAACGCTTTAATTATCGGATTTTAGTACCAAAAAAAAGAGAAGATAAAACAAGGGTTGACCTTCGAACATTCGACAAAATAGTAACCTTGTAAGATCGGTATAAAAGTGATGGTCAATGCACTCAAAGATGTACGAACACATTGGGACCTTTTTCCAAATCCACTCTCCCAACTGATCTAGTGTTTGCATATCCACTTGAATCAATACATCGTATTGACAAAACACTACTTTTTTTGTGTTCTAATGAATCAAAACATACATACTCTCCATCACGCAGAATGACTGATCATTCAATAAGGATCGTTGTTTGTGTCGTATTGTTATAGCAGTTCATTTTGTCGCGACATTATCGATCGTTGCACCTCATGTGACAAAATTAATATGATTAACACATGTTTCAATGGATCAAAGCAGAGGGCATGTGTACATTTTTATTTGTATACAAACGTGGAGCTAAGCCGGGACCGGATGGTATGGACGTACAAACAAGAACAATTAGAAATTCTTCACGATAAATTTGAGTGGATGTTGTATATCATTTGATAAAATCGTAATTTAGCGCTCACTTTACATCAATTTGTATTCGAAGCGGTCGATAAAAACACCTTCTCTATGCAGAAGTAGTACAAAATGTGTACAATAGTTGAGAGAGTCCATCACAACTAATCAGATCAGATCTATCTAAAAGATGTTTTCAAATTCGTGAAAAGACATAACGGCCATCAAGGTAAGGAGGAGAACGCAATTGCTTGCTTCGTCTCACATGAAAAGCGAACGATGCAATGATTTAATCGATTACGACATGGTGCAGCACGGTTCGGGAGGGAGTGAAGACATTAAAAAGAAATCCACGTAATATGCGTCCAAGACTAACTAGACAATAGTCAATAGCCTATTGAACGTGGTATTCATTTCCACCATCTCACCACTTTTTTGTAAGAAAGGACATCAGCCTAGTAAGAGGATCCGACAACATTTGTCGTTAATAAAATGACGAGAATATTTTTTGTTTAATTAACCAAGTTTCATAAGTGAGTGTGGTCATAAGGCCTCTTCGCAATTTTCGTTTGTAAGTTTTATTAGTAAACCCGTTAGTGATTTCGTCACACATGCATTTGCGGCGCTTTTAAGTGTACACATGTGTACATTTCTGTTCTTGGGATGTTAAACACTTGCCAAAGCCTGGTTTTAATACCACCATCAGCAAACCATACGCAGAAGGCCATACATTTGAGTCATTGTTCGCAGGTTAAATAACAAAAAATTAACACTTAATGACCTTTTCGCTAAATAATTGTACACTTAAACTTTTGGAGCACGTTTTCGTAAACACAAGAGCGATGAATTCGTAGACGAAGACGACAACGAAGAAGCCGGGTGGTGTGTGCACATTCATGCCTTAACCACACTCGGTTTGCAGAAAGTTAATGTTAATGTCTTTTCGTCTGTTCATTGCTTGTTTATTTTTTTTATCACATTGTTTCTTGCGTACACATATGCTATACATTTGTACTATATTTACTGAGGCAATTTCACTTGAAAGTTATTACGAAATATTTATTTATTTTTCTTAATTTTGAAGCTTTCCAAACTTCGAGTGGTGCGGCTATTAAACACAAATTTGATTGAAACGCCACACGCTTTCAAGATGAAAAAATTAATACAAAATACAACTTACCGAAACTCATAACTTCTGGTTTTACCACTTGCGAATGCGGTTCTGGCTTTTTGCATAACCTGTGTCCAAGAAAAATGAAAAAAAAAAAACGACATAAATTACATGATTTAGTAACAAATTCGTAGACTGGATATCTATTGCAAAATGCTTCGAATATAGCATATACTCACATCGTCGTAGTTGGCCATTATATCGGTATGATAGTTATCTGCAAGAGAACACGTAAATTGATTGGAATTATATTGATTAATCTCTCGCCCGAATGTCCGTGAATAAATTATTTTGTCATCAACTCATTACACTATAGCAAGCACACACAAAACCCGTACAATTTATTTTGATTTGAAGACCGATATTCGATATGGTCACTGGTGGCCAGTGGTCAGTGGAGCACTCGATTCAATGGGTGTAGGCAAGACAAGAACTAAGAAAAAAAAACTATAAACACGTCGGTGTATCAAATGAAAATGAAATTGAAATCTTGTTAGAGAGATTGGGTATACAAATTCACTTTTATTTCCACTTCTCTAGCTTTGGGGATCGTTATTTTTTCTCTTTTTTTTATGGTTTGCTTCTTAAGCAAATGGAGATGGAGAGCAATATATGGTTCGAGCTACGCGACTGAACTACAACAAAAATTTCTTTGAAGTGAATATCATCAGCTGACGGAAGGTTAGTGTGGCTGTGGTGTCACTTTGGCTAATTAAAAGCTTGATGGGGAGATGTCAAAAAAATATTGCACCACAATTGTGACGTTTTGTGCGACTGAGTGTGAATGGGATAAAACTTTTTATTATCTGCGAGCGATTTGCGTGGAATAGAGGAGGAGAGCAATATCTGAACTTTTTCTTGAATTTGGTCGAGACTCGTTGCGGACAGATTAAAGCTTTTTCAAATGGATACTTACAGGGTGATGTGTATGCGGGTAAACTGTATTGCAACGAAAAGTTGGGACTCAGTAATCAGTAGTTGAATCTACTTTGTTGTTAAGTTTTTTTGTGCACAGGTTCACAGGTTCTTTTCGAAAATCACATTAGTGGGTTCAGAGTTCGTGGGAAGAATTGCTGGTTTCGTAGAGAGAGTGTAGAAATTTAACCTTTCGAATTCTGCCTTTGCACCAAGTATTACGAGTTTTACTCGGCGTGTTGTGGCATGGACACGCATGGTTTTAAAAGGTGTCAATATATGTGTGATCGTGTAGGTATATTTGTCTACTACTAGCACTCTACAAGGGAGTAACGTCAGCGTTGATTGCACTTAAATGTTGCGAAACAATGACTGTGGAATAGTTGAAAAAGTTTATTGAATAGTGTGTGCTTCTTGGTCTCTTGTATTCATCATATGTAGGTAAGAACATTTTGTGTATTTTCAGTCGTTACAGAAGTCGAGTTGGGTGGACAGAATCCAAATGCACAAAATGCTTGACTTTAAGTCAAAACTTTCTCACCATAGAGATCCCAGAGCTGATGACTAGTTACCTAACGAGTTAAACTCCATAGCCGACAACTTGCTTAAATTCAAATTTTATTGCACTATTAAAACAACACTCTTTGCATGGGAAGTCGTCTGTCGGTATGAATATATAATGTGTCCCCACTTAAACCGGTTGAAGTCATGTAACTAATATCTAAGGTCTTTTAAATGCACATTTATGGCTTAACTGTGAAGGGGTTAGCTTTGAAATTGCTCATCGGTGTACCCTACGGTAAGTGTATCGAGTTATGTAAAGCGGTCTTGAACGGAGTGCAAGGTTGTTTGTTTCGAATTATTGGAATGGTAATTCATTATTTTAATTGGTGGACAAAGGTTGGTGGAAAACGTTTAGAACTGTAATTAATTGCACTTACAACTACGTCATGTTAAAGCCACCTTTAATTATAAAATCGATTAATTGGACATACAATTTACAAGAAATTACAATGAAAATTAACCTCTCTGTGAGGGGAAAGTAAATATAATCGTTTACTTAATTGTCAAATGCACCTCAAGAAGCTGCTGTGAATTGAATACCGAGGTCCCACTATGCAGATATCAAAACTGACCAAAAAACAAGCCACTAAGAAGTCGCATTGAAAGGAATGTACTTCGGATTTGGATGTGTAGTAAAATCAAGACGATGGCTTACTCTTATGCCTGACCCCCAGTAAGATCGGGTTGGGAAGTTCTTCTCCAAAAGGAGTTTAGGTATCGTGAGGTCCGTATGTATTTGTATAGACCTACACCTTCTGAGGGTCTTTCAATGTCGAGACCGACGACTATAAATAGCAGTCTCCATTTGCACCCTATGGACCTTAACAGCAGTAAGGAGCCCTGGAGGCCTTCTTGACACGTTCTTGGATATTAAGCTTCCAGCTTAGCTTCGTGTCTATCGCTATCACTTCGCTTTGAAGGCGTCCCACAGAATGGGGGAACAGGGTCGAAGTTAGGTATTTTGTACTTCCTTGTGAGGAGGACTAGGTCCGTTTTTGTGAATTGACGTCTAGAACCCATTCGCAAGTCCATCTCACTAGCTTAGAAAGAGCAGAGCCGTGATCGTGGATACACATTTTTCAGTTACTGTAACAGGAATATGATATGCAATCCAGAAGAGTAAGAGTGAGAGCTCTCAGCTCCTCACTCTCCTGCCTATAATACTTCATTTCCATACATACTTCACACATGTCGGAACCTAAATCGGTCCTAAACTCAAGATATGTTCCCTTGAAAATCACAATGGTTTGAGGGCTAAAAGCTGGGCGTGGTTTAAGTTAGTTAGCTAGGCAAAAAGAAGCCTGTTAGTCTTCTATCCCAACCTACTCTAACTAAGGTAGGCCTTAGCTGTTCCTAGTTTTCACAAGAACCACTCGTGTTGGTCTATCTCAAATGAAAAGGCCCAGCGAGTAGGATTTCCTGCTGTATAGGGTGACCAGATAGTTTTTCCAATTCTTATGTTTCAACAGTTGTCAAAGCCTCTAATAACATCTAGCTGTCAAAATATGCACCAATTTCATGCATTGTTTAACTCCTGCCGAACTAGAGGAAACTATCACATGGAATATTGGTGAAGAATACATGACGCCAACTATCGAAGAAGACGGTGTCAGCTGACATAGTTACCATACGACAATGTCATTGAAGCCGCAACAGGTTTTTTTCTTCCGAAGCATAAAGTCAACCGCCCGAAAAACGTAGCAAGTAAAGCTCAAAGGTTTCTTACACAAATTAAATCGGTCGTATGATAGGCTCACTGACATCGATTGATTTCAAAGGAAATTCTTCTACAAACGCAGTAAACACGGTCGCCGCTTGTCCGATATTAATAACCTGGATCGAAGGTCAATCATCTCGTTCACATTTCAGCCAGTCAGGGCCCTCTTTTCATAAAGTTGACGAAGCAAATTGTTCAACGGATATTGATGCACGCTATTGCCTGGTAATTAGATCCGCCGGGTTTGTTGACCCTGAGCAGTGCCGTCGATTCGTTGTATCTGTGAGATTTTGCATCTCATTCACATGATTCAACACAAATGGCTTCCAACTGATCCTGGGAGTCCGTCCACAAATAACACCTTGCGAAAGGTATTTTGGACTTTTTAAGAAAGGGAAATAATCTAGCAGCGATCAGTGCTGCGGTTAATTCTAGCTTCGCAGGCTAATATCAGCACTACTGCTTTTTTTTAATAGAGCCACTCGTATCTTAGAACAAACAAATCGTACCTGTGCTTCACTCGTTTGGTACTCAACTCTTAAAAATGCAACAGCTCCAAATGCCTTTTGGTTGGCATCAGCAAATATGTGACTACCGCTGCTACTTTGGTTTGCCAAAACAGCTGGCTCAAAACTGCTGACTCGGAGGGTCAAAACCCTGCAAAAAAAACCTACTCCAAATCACTTAAGTTGCCAGCCCTGGGTAATGATAAAGACAAATTCTGCTCTGGATATATGTATGGTAACTGCTAGGCAGGTGAATGGATGAGAAGTAAGTGAACTGGACCAAGATGTGAATGGAGTCCGGAAGGCAAAAATCACACAAGCGGCACATCAAGCGCATGGACACCAATCCCTACCGGCTAACAGGGTTCACGAAGACTCCCGGTTCGAGAAAGAGAGGGGGCCCGAAACTCCGCTACAAAGAAAAAGTTATCGCGGACTCCAGACAGATCTTGATGCACGTCAGTGATGGGGGGCAGCTATTGCTCCGGCCCAGACCCTCCAAGGGTCGTTCGCTGTACGTAAGTAAGTTATTGAGTCAAACCAGGTTGAAAACTTAGCGACGTTTGGTTGTAGAATTCAACCTATTTTCAATTGACATTCATGGGAAACAAACATCCACCAGCAGAGGGAGCAAACTTTACAGCATTGGACACAGAGAGTGATTCCACACTGCACCTAGTAGTCGACACCAGAGATGATGGAGGAAGAGATGGGCCACTTCTACGTTTCTTGCCCCTCAGATTCATCTGACAGCGTTTTTTATGAACTTTTCACAGACAGGCGTCTGCAACCAAGACGAGTTGGAGTTTTTGCCGTTTCAGCAAAGAAAACTTTTGTCCCTTCTCTTAGTTATCCGGTATCATGGGATACTACTCGATTGGGACTACATCAAATTGACTACGTGTCCAACATTGGAGACGCTATTGCCGGCGTAACACCGCACATATTGGACCGAAACGTAAAGATCTGCCAGTGAAGTCGAGCCGGCCATTTGAATGATGTGCTATTCCATACTCCATGACGGCAAGAATGTTGCTTCAAAATAAATCAATTTTATGTCTTACACCTTACTTTAACTATCACTCTTACCTGGTCACCCATGAAAGGTCTGGCACTGAAAATGTGCTTGGCCATCCTACTTATTGTGTCTCTAGTGCAAAATATTTTAAACTAGTGCATTAATATTTATCGTTGCGAAACCTAATTTCGATTACATTCCTCTCAAATCAATCTCCTCCGATTAGAAATGAATATCTTCATGCTGAGTGCAAAGTCATTTACTAACGCCTTTTTTTCTGAATTAGGATAGTAAAAGTGGGACTTTTATTTTCCCTTGAGTACACCCAACTTATCTCTCTAAATATAGATTATCTAAAGTTCGTTATCACGATCATACTCCCATGTACGAGCACATACGCAAGCTTCGCCATGAATCGGTCCCATTTGAGAAAAAGCAAAAGTCCAAACGAACTCAGAAATTGGGAATCTCAAGTGTGGAACGTAATCTCAGCGGGATGACAAACGACATTCTTATCACAAACAGCTTTATCCACTCCGAAGCGAAGTCACATAACACAGAGCAAGACAACAGAACGTCGTACCGGTCTACGAATGGATTTTATTTCTCAATTACTACCGCAAGCCACTAACGAGTGTGTTGATTCGTGTTGATCGTGACATTGGACTGCAGAAATAATTGACTATTGCCGTGTCAAGTTCGTCATCGCCCATGTGCATGTGTAAATTATTCTGTTCTGGATGACTGAGTTAATAACTTTAATTGCACAGATACTGGTTTTGTTTTTAATTGAGAGAATTAGTCGCACTTCCTTCTTGATTTGCTTCATATTCAACTCTACGGCCTTGTTTCACTGTCTACTCTGGAATTATTTCCCATCCAGACACAGGCACAGACTGGCGGAAAGACTTAACCTTTACACAGAATCAACTTAAGTGGACAGCAGATTGAAACTTCAACACAAGGGTTAGGTTCTGCGAGTATTTGAAGTAAACTATTCACACAATAACTTCGGGCCTTAGTCTAAATCTATTGACGGTCAATGTAATTTATTCAACCGGACACGAAGTGAAAGAGTTTACCTTCGTCTCAAGTTTAGAATGCGTGTTTGCTCTGAAGAGAGTTAAATCGACGTCTGCCTGCACTTGTAGTCACGTTTAAACTAACTAAATGGGAAAGAACAACTTTTTGTTGTTCAAATACTCGAATTACACTGATACACTAAATATAGCCGGCGAACGGAGTGCTGGAACGTAGATGGTAAAGCTGCTTTTCAACACAGGGTTGTCGACGTTGGTGGAGGGACGGTGGGCAGAGGTTAAACTTTTTAAATACTCGTACGTTCTGGAGAGATATGACGAATGTGTACGAGAAGATTGCAGATAACAACTTTATGAATGTATTTGATGGAAAAACAAAACAAGTGTATTTACAGAGTTCAACATGCAACTTATCGAGCTGATAGGCTCCGCGCATACAGCCGATTGAGTACATTGCTTGGAAACTGAGTCGCCTTTGCACCAGTGGGGGTATAAAGTATGGAAGTGTGTGGATTGCGTATGATTCGGAGTTCACGGGATGGATGCAAATACTAGGGAGAGTGAAAAATAAAATGGGTCGAAATAAGGTCGGATCGAGTTTAGTTTGATATCTCGATAGCATCTTGGTAAAAATTGATTTGTCATTCATACTAACGCCCAGCTTGGGAACAAACCACTTTAAGGCGGCCTTTTGAATGGTGTGTTATTCCAGATATAATGGCATATCTCACACCGTTGATGCTTTCCCTATCGTTTTTAACTGATCACCCTCTACAAGCTGGTAGAAGTTACCCTATCACAGAAGGACAAATCCTGTTCGGCACCTCTGCGAGAAGACAGAAACTCGGCTTCTCTGCAGCAGGTGGGCAGCAGGCGATCGAAGATATAGAGAGGTACTGTGGCAAGAATGATGTCAGAAAGCTTTAGAATTTCTAAACGGCCTTAAATTTCAGACAGTGGAGGAGGAACTTTCAGTAAAGTAGCAGTCAATACTGTAGAGCTCGATGTAGCCATTTTGTAGCTGCCTTCCATCGTTGATTGTCCTCGGCCTCCAATCATTACAACCAAGCTGTCTTGCATTGCGATTACTTGGTATTTATATCGGCGGCAGTATTCCTCTCCATCTCGAACCAGAAGTCTCGGGTTCGGAGACCCTCCTTGCTCTCGATGGAGACCTTAAAACCAGCTCGCTTTGTCTCTTCTTCAATTGCCGTGAATGTATATACACTGGTGATTCAGTCTTCCTCTCCTTCTCGAACCAGGAGGCTCGAATTCGGATACCGTCTTAGCTGGAGCGTTGGTGTCTTTTCTCCCGATGGAGACCTTAAGACCAGCTCGCTTTGTCTCTTCTTCAGTTGCCGTGAATGCTTCAATTACGGTACGTTGAGAATGCGCGACTATGTCGATGTCATCTGCAAGTCCCAACAATTAGACTGACTTGGAGAAGATAGTGTCTTCCGTGTTTACAGCTGCTCGCCGCACTATCTTTTCCAGTATCAAATTGAAGAAATACAGACGACAACGCAGGCACGTAAGAAAACCGGTACAGGTTTCAAACGACCCCTTGAGCCGAGCTGCATTGGATCAGTTTTCCCGGGATCCGGAACGAAAAACTTTCCGTTCCGAACGGTTACCTCTCTAGGGCAAATTACTCTGGACAAGATCTTGTATGCGACACGTTATTGCCTTTACCATCCGTTGGATCCAGCCCGATTAGACATCCAAGATCCAGAACATGGAAGCCAACATCACTCTCGTATTTGGTCAATTACCCGTCACAGAGTAGAGCTGGAAGCAATAGGACTTTCAGAATGGACGACGTAGTCGGGAGAAAGATTTTTATAAGAAGTCACTATCAGACAGTGTTCTTTCAGGCCACAAAAACGTGTCCACTATCATTTTAATTGCAGGCCCATTAGAAGACCTTCTGCACAAAAGGTATCATCAAATCAAAATCGATTCTCGTTCCATGAGCTCAGCTGTATCCAACAGCACTCCAACTTATACTGGGTCCCCGGGCATCTGGTAGTCAAGGGGTGTGAAATAGCTGACGGACTGGGTAAAAAACAGATCCTGACAATATTCCACAACCATTGTATATGAAAGCTAACAACTAAAGGGACAGGACATGTTGTTCTCTTCATCTAGAGCTACAATCCGCGGTGGGCCTCGGCCCCAGGCAAAAAGCCTCTTCAACTGGCACGACCATCCAGCTTCTGCATCCAATAATTCAGGCCACAAGTTGACTGAGATGCTTCTCCGACATCGGTTTGGTGGGCGTCCTCTCACAGGTTGTGTTGTCCCACAAGTTCTGAGTCGAATTCTCTTTGAACTCAGTGTTGTCCTTACGCTCTACATGGTCTAGCCACTAGACAGACGTTGGATCCGTAGCTCATGTCATTGTAAAGTTCGTAGTTGAAACTTCGTAGACAGAGTCCTCGATCCTTTTGTGTGTCTTTCCTTGAAGGCAGTATACACATCGCTTTAACCTCATCCCCGCCTCCGAGTCAATGAAGAAGTCACACGGAAGGTACATGACTACTTACTGCATAAGCAAGCTAGTTTGGCAGAACCATAAGAGCACAAAGACGAAATATGTTGGCTCGGTAAACAGAGTCGAGTGCCATATATTACTCTACATTAAAACTGGACATGTCTTATATGATACCATGATCACAGACTCGGACTGGGCCCGTCTAACACAGGCAGCAACTGCACAGCACACATGCAGAAGAGATCGAAACACTGGAACTCTGCAACTGCCCACCACTGGCTAACGCTGAAAGAAGATAGGCGCTTGAGTTTCTCAGGAATGTGGTAAATAACAACACTCGTAATCTAATCAGGCTTGTCTCTTCAAGGTCATTCCATATAAAGGACAGTAACAGTAAAGCAATCTGACCTGTCGCCTAATCTTAACCATGATTGAAACGTACTGACATAAATATTACGCAATCACTTGAGTTTTCACAGGACAGGATGCAATTACATAATTTTACGAGATGTACAGCCACATACATAAGTTTAGTCTACATGGCTAGTCCATGAGGAGCGCTTGGATAATTTGCTTTCCGCCCAAGGAATATCTCTCTCTACTCTGACTTTGAAGTACGGGCGATTCAAAAGGCGCACTCAGCTGGAGAAGGAACTTAGTGAATTTTGTGTGCGAAGCAGGAGGCATCTGTTGCCGAATTCAGGATAAGGACCGGAAGATTAAAATAAGGTGTGGCTGGTGTCGAAACCTCCGAACACAGCCGAACTGTGTGGCAAGAGTCCATTGATTCTAACATTAACTATGTTTAGGTAACGTATGCGATCTCAATAAAAATTAATTTATGTTAAAAATTGTTTGCTTTTTAGACTCCAATGTAGTAACAGTGTTTTTTCAGAGATGGCCTGGGCTTAGGGGTTGTGCCTAAGTGTGCTGCTTACTCGGCGCGAAATAATTGAATCATATCAACAAAACGTGTCTTTTAGGAGAATATCGATTCAATTACTTCAACTCAAAAAATAAATAATTACTGGCTTACCAATTTCAATAACAGCAACGTCGCTCGTCGGTGCAACATTTTGCTTGCCGCCATCTGCAATGGCAAGAGAGGGGTGTAATTAAAATCTGGTTAATGTTTCAAGTTGATAAAAAATACATACCGTTTCCTCCGTTTAGGACAGCCCTGACTTCAATGCGGTGCCCTTGGGTATTGTTCATTTCTGGAATCTCGATTGTTGTCTGCAGCGGAATTTCTCCGAAGAGGTGGATATCAGTGGGCTCGTCCCTGGCCGGCATATTGCGAACTGAAAGAACGTTTTGTTAGAATGAATCTATAGTATGCATGGCCATCAATTAAAACTACTGTGCATCTGCGATTATTCTCACAACATTTGCAATGAAAATAAACTTCCTGCATACGACTTCTAATGATGACCTAACGTGTTTGAATATTTAAATTGAGAAACACTTGTGGTTTGCCCTTGATTGAAAAACGTTGATAGGGTGTTCAAACATTTTAAAAGTTATGTTGTTTAAAGGGTGTTGTTTTCTTTGCAGACGGAGAAATTGCTTTCTGTGGCAAATTTGGCAGTTCTCGATTACTTTGAGATTAGTTTGTTTTGGCAATTTAGCATGAACGTGAGCCTTCACCAGAGATAGAGATATCTAACTTCTGCCCCTTGATTTCATCAAAGGACTTCACGCCGGAACAAGATTTATAAATTTTTTAAAACAAACACGGAAATACGAGTTGGCTTTTCTTGGAGTTACAGGAGCAAGGAGCAGGGGACAAGTGTTTGAAGTGATAATTGGAATTAATAGTGCCAAGCATCAAAATATGGTTAACTATATTGGCGAGCATTTATAGTATGTCTCCACTTAATAGATGAAGTAAATCACAAGCATAAAAGCTTAAGAACAACGTGATGCGAAGTTTATTATTTCTTAAAACACTAATGATTGCAAACACTACATACTTCTTTCCAAACAACATGCCTGGCAACACCATAGTCTGACAGCCAAAAAACCGACGATGGATTTCAACCATAAAACACACAATTCTCTGTTTTTCGGAACAAAATTCAACCAAATATATGCCTAAATACGTGGAAAACATTTCGCCGCAATTTTCACTCGTTAAACGACGACAAAAAACCTCCATCCATATTACACTGAATTTCTAGGCAATGCAAGCATTGCCAGACAAGCAATAATTCTTCTCATTTTAGTGATTGTATGAGTTCATTGTTCACGTCTTTTAAAATTATTAACGGACTTTTCTCGAATTTTCAAGAATAAAGAATACATTTTTTGATTGAATTACTTTTAATTACCCTTTTCTCATTCATCTCCTTTCGTTTGAAGTGAACCTTCTGCAGAATCGACTTTTACATTTTGCGCGAAAAAAAATGAACCAAACTGACAACACACTTGAGTCGCATATTTTTGCTGAAAATTAACCAATTTTAGTCAAAGTGGATTTCGTGATTGCAATGTTTTCTGAAACGATTTTCTCAGTAAGTAAGATGAATCTGAGGATGTGGGATACCAGCGTGGAAAGGAAATTCAATGTAGAAGCGTAATAAGGTGAGGTTTTCTAACGGGCGTGCGCTGGATGTTATTTTTTTTAACCAAAATCCACCATAACCTCCATTTCCCATTGAAGAAATGGAGCATGATATTTTGTGAAACAATTTTCTCAATAACTAGGACAAACCGAAGGATGAAAGGTATATGAATGGATAGGGAATTATATATGGAAGTGTAGAAAAAAAAAATAAGGGTTCCGAAACTGTGGATTCAAGTCCTAAAATGGATAGGTCATTGTTGTACTTCTACCGGGGCGAAAGCCTCACTGTTCATCCCCCATCCTCAGCTATGAGCGACTATAGCTCTAGAACGCGCTTCTAACGTAGTAGCGTAGACTTTCCCGGGGAGACTTTAAAGAGATATGCCCCTTTAGTTAGGTGGACTGGTGGCCAGTTCCATCAGCGTAAGATCTACTCATTCCAAACCTCATTAGAAAGCAACGCACCATCTTTAAATTTGACTCCTTCGATGATGTTGAATTTCCTTCCTCTGAGTCGGCGAATGTTTTGCCAGAACATCTTTTTCGCAGATCTATGGTCGCTTTCCAACTTCTCGCCGAACTCATTCCAAGACTGCTCTTTAGCTGCTCGCACAGACAATTTGCAAGCTTTTCGCGCCTCAGTTTAGCGGTCACGAGAAACAGAGTGCCCCAAGACAATCCAGTCTCTGTAGGTCTTCTTCTTCTCTCTGATGGCTTCTTGAACTCCGGGCGTTTTAAACCACGCAGTTCTTTTCTCACCACCAGCCGCCACTCCAAGTCGCTTCACTCCACAAATAGCCCATGCAGAGGCAATAACAGCTGCTGAAAACAGTCGCCATTCTTCCTCTACACGCGCTGGAACAGTTGGAAGTCTCTCAAACCTTTCAGATATGTGCCGCGCAAAATTTAGCCGCAGCTCACTGTTCTGTAGTTTCTCACACCATATGCGTGTAACCACTCTTGGTTTCCGCCTTGGCAGGAGAGATTCTCTATCAGTGAGGTTCAGCGTACATAACAGCGTACACAAGTGATGATTAGTTGACAGTTCAGCCCCTCATCATAAATCGTCCGTTTCACACACGATGGTACCACAAAGAGATCCATCAAGGACTTCTGTTGCAGCCTCTGACGGTACCATGTGTAGTTATGGATGCCTCTGTGTGGAAAGAAGGTGCCCATTATGGACATGTCATTTACACAGCAAAAGTCCAACAACTTCTCTCTCTTCGCGTTCTGGCGAGGATCACCGTTCCTCCCAACCACACTCCCCCATGTCGTTACATCCACACCCATGTGATCATTGAAATCACCCATCAGGATATAGAAATCCATTTCCGCTACCCTTTCCAGGGCGGTATCAACATCAATATGTAGAATGCAAGAAAGCTGCTTTTAAACCATACCTCTACGCCCAAAAAAGGTAGAAGATGTCGGCAAGCGACTTGTTTTTTAATGCCAATGGTGTCGGCAAACGAATTGTGGGATAGAGACTACAAGGAATAGGGGTTAGTGTCTGCCATCTTCATGGATTTGTCAAAAGCTCCAATTCGTTCGCGGAATAGGATCGCCTACATCTGCGTGGTACATAGGTCTAAATGTGACTGCTGTTCGCTGGCGGTGAGTCACTCCAACCTAACCTAACCTAGGTATTGTAGCAGCCTTTATAACATAAATGAAGTACTATAGAGATGACGAACCTCACAGCTGACCAGCCCGGCGACGTTTTAGAGGGCTATTTTGATATTTTTTCATGAATTTTTCACGGTAATTCAGAAAACAACGCGAATGCCGCTCTTTGATTGGTCAATTTGGTTTGAAAAAAACGGTATAAAAATGGTTGTCAAGGGAAAGAGAGGTATTACAGAGGTCTACACATTTCTTCATATATATAATGGGTGATTTTTTAGCTATTATCTTTTTGGCAACACTGGTTTAAACAGCTGACGCACGTTTCGTGTTTTGTTTCACTGTGAAACATCTTCAGTTTGGTCTATAATTTAACCATGAATCGTCTTACAAACGAACAACGCTTGCAAATTATTGAATTTTATTATCAAAATGCGTGCTCTGTTAAGAAAGTTCATCGCGACACAACATGTGTTCAGCGACGAAGCTCATTTTTGGCTCAATGGGTACGTACGAGTAAATAAGCAGAATTGTCGATTTTGGAGTGAATATCAGCCAGAAGCATTGCAAGAGCTACCAATGCATCCAGAAAAAGTCACAGTTTGGTGCGGTTTATTGGCTGAAGGATTGGACCGTACTTCTACAAAGATGATGCGAATCGTAACGTAACTGTGAATGGTGAGCGCTACCGTGAGATGATATCCAACTTTTTTTTGCCCAAAATGCAAGAGCTTGACTTGCATGACATGTGGTTTCAACAAGACGGTGCCACATGCCACACAGCACGCGCAACAATGGCAATTGAGAGGCGAGTTCAGTGAACATTTTATTTCACTTTCGGGACCGGTCAATTGGCCGCCTAGATCGTGCGATTTAACGCCTTTAGACTATTTTTTGTGGGGCTATGTTAAAGCTCATGTCTATACAGACAAGCCCGCTTCAATTGACGATTTGGAAGACAACATTGAAGCATTAATTCGTGAGATACCGGCCGAAATGTTGGAAAGAGTATGCCAAAATTGGACTAAGCGGATGGACCATTTGAGGCGCAGTCAAGGTCAACATTTGCATGAAATAATCTTCAAACATTAAATTATATGGACCGTACTATCGATTCAAATAAAGATTTCATGGATTTTTCTGAATTTTATGTGTGTTTTTTTTGAAAAACTTTCCTATAGCTTTTAAAAAATCACCCTTTATAATACTTCATTTCTGCTTCATAGGAATTCAGGCACTCGTCTAAGAAAAAGAGAAAAAAAAATACATGCAATAAATATAGTCCCGGGAGAGCAGTGAATATGAATGAAGAGAGATTCATTCTTTTGTAGTTTGCGAAGCGATACGAAAGTAAGATAAAGTCGATTGAAAAAATATATTCAGTGTTTTGTTATTGTTAGTTTTATCGGTTGAAATGGATTGAAATGGGCCAGTCAACTTCCATTTACGATAGAAAATTTTGATAAGAGCGTACTTTGGCTCCATGGTGATGTGAATTCATGCCCTATGCAGCTAGTCTATTGAGAACCGAGCTTCGCTATTGATATACGGCCGTCTCAGCTACTAGAAAACTCAGTAGAACATTTGACTTTCATCTTGTCGTCTATGACTTCTTCATTTTACATCGTCTACTAGAGGGTTAGCAGGGGTACAGCACTCCTCCACCAACGACTCTGGGCCCAACCAACGTTCCTGGTAAAATCGTATTCAAGGCAAACCTCAGAATTCGTGATGATGGGGACATCTGTGCTGCTAAACTTCGAAGAAGCAGGTGCTCAACATTGAGTTCCACGCGCACTTCCTTGTTTCTCATCCTATCCCGGCGAGTGACTCCCACATCAGCACGAAGAAATCGAATCTTGGCAGTTTGTATTATTCCCACTATCATTAGCCAACTTTTCGATTAAAAATGGGTTTAAAACCATAAGATTATCTTGCGAATGCATCGAATTTCATGGTCCTTACTACGGTTTCAATGTGTTTTCACTCGTTGGTGGCTCTACAATAAACAGACACTAGTCGATAATCCTTGGAAATAATCTACATAATTAAGCCAGGCTTATGGCACATGTTCTGTTCAATTGTTTTTATTGCATGCGATGTTTTGCCTTGAACTTTTGCTGTTCCCAGAACAATAGACCGAAAAGCCGTCGACATCAAAATGTCATGAAATAAATACGTTTTCACTTTACTGCTTCTGAGAATGTCCATGGGAATGCAAAAATAAGCTTTTTTTAACCGTTTCCGTCTGGAATTCGCATTTGATGGCTGAGTTATAATTTGAAAATTAGCTGAATACTTTTAACTAGCAGCCTTGAACTGAATGATGATATTGCGTGTACCCAGGTACAGACGAGTATATGTAAATCTTTATGAGCACATGCGATGTACTCATAATTGCATTAGAGTTGCTGGTTGTTGATAGCAGTCGCGCTTAGGTCAGTTGGCGCTTGTGAGAAAGCGGTTTAGCTGGCTATGGTGACGGCATTCAGTTCGCTGGGGTTGTTAAAAAGGTGACTCCTCAGTATGAACTTGACTAGCCACAGTAAAATGTGAAGTTTCTACCACCCCTTCATCCATGCGGCTGCGGCAGAAATAGTTGTTCCGTATTTCGAAGCTCGCCCTGTTAAGGGGTTAGCCAGTTATTACACCGATGAGAACCCTGAGAAACAGACTCACGTTTAGTATGAGCAGATATTGTGTGCGTTTAGGATTAAGTGCTGGATTAGCTTCTAGCCAGCTGTGATTGGTTAATTAAATTGAATGAATCTTAAGAAGATGATAAGCTGTAGCATTGATGGTGGATGTTGTACCACACATCGGTTTTGTTGCAGTGTCCCGGCATGTATTGAAGTAGGTACTCAGGCACTTAAAGGCCAACAGACTGTTAAGGGGTATCCCTTTTAGGTTCAAAATGGCATTGTCTAGGGACCTAATTGCAGCATGACTTTCCGAAGAGATAGTGATACCCCTTTTTATACATATTTCAGTAACATTTACTCTACGGTTTGTGTCTGAAATGGTGATGCGGCACCGATTAGCTTAACTGCGCATATCCTGACCGTTAGTCCGACACTCGCATAAAGTTGCATCAGCATGCAAGAATTGAAGCCAGACGATCAATAACACCGGTTGTGAGTTCGCTAAATCGGCGGCTGCAAATGTTAGCTTGATGAGGGGATGCCTTCGAACAAGGTCCACTTTTGGCTCAGCGGCTGTCAAAGAAACCAATTTTGTTGCAGGAGCGAACACAATCCTCAAATATTCGAACAGGAAACATAGCATTCAGAAAGATTGAGAGACTGTTTGGTGCGGTTTATGGCATAACGGCATCATTATACCTTATTTCTGTCTTTCTGTCTTCTGTTAACCGACTTTATCTGGCCCGAACTCCACAAAATCGATATATCCCAACTGTGATTCCAATAAGACGGCGATACATACCATACAAGTGACCGCCAGTGGAGACACGACGAGCGTTCATCAATTGGCTGCCGCTATCATGCTGCTTGACAACACAATATAATTTGCTCTTCGGCTACCTCAAGTCCTTAGTCTATCCCAATAAAGCAAACACTTTGGAAGGGCTCGAATCCAACATTCGATACTCTATTCCTGGAATAATACCGCCGAAACGAACACAAATGCCGGTCGGTCCCGATTGAAGCACTACCAGCGAAGCCGAGGCAGCCATTTGAATGACGTGCTACTCATTACATTATGGCATGAATGTATTTTAAAAATAAAGCCAGAAACAATAGTTGGTCTATTCAATTTTCTTCTTGTATCATTCTTATCTCGTGACCCTCCATTCGTGCCTGACAGCCACGCCAATGACGGTAGTTGTTGTTGGATCTTGTTTAAGAGTTAAATTAAATGTTTATATTGTGTACAAGTAATTCATGCTTTAGGCGCAGTCTCCAGAAAATGGTAAAATCATTGCAACATATACATTTCAATGCCTTAATGCTTTCGGCTTGGTCAGCACAGCGCGTAGAACGATGTTTGACTGCTAAGAAGTGAAACAAAACAAACACCATCAACTGCCTCACCTTCTACATGACACAAGGTCATCTCTAAGCAAATCACTAATCAAACACCGGCTGTTGAAGCAAAAGTATACCACTAATGATGAATGCGTTGCGTTGGCAAACTGTCTTCCTGAACACGCTACGCACCTTCAGCTGTTAAACCTTGTTCAGCACACTGGCGGTGGCCATGGATTTGACTCTCCAGCGCCATCATGACTGTGTTTCAGGCAAATTCAACGTCTCCCCAGTTTTCGATTCACGCAGTGATTCGTTCCAAATTACTGCTCATGCGAGATGTGGTGAGTGTACGAAATCGAAAGTGATTCTGATGCGTTCGCTGGCAGAATTTTTCGAACACACAAGTCCACGCACATTTCAATCGCAGATTGAGGCAGCACGCTTTGCATACAAAGCCGACCCGTATACACACTTTTATCGATTTCCTTAACGAAATGCTTACTGATTAGTTCCTGCATGAAGGCTTTTGCTGATCACCGCAGTACACGCACATGGGTGCAAATATGGATATGTATCCATCTATTCACGAAGACCTTCGTCAACCTTGAAAGTGTTACGAACGTGACTTTTTGGATACAGCATGCCGCCGGCATGGTCGATGAACTTACAGAGTGTGTCAGCGGCAGCAGAAGATGAATTTACGCAAATCAATAAATTCCCAAGGGCAACATAAGTTTTTGGAAGAAAGTGTATGATTGATATTCAACAAAATAAAACGTACAGTGTGTGTGTAAACCCACACACTGTTTTATTATAAATAGATTTCTTTCCTTGTGAACGCATCCCTTAACCAATGACCAAACGGTGAATGTAAGTATGATAGAGACGCCAAACTTCTACCTCTCTTGCCCCTTAAAATGTTTGACAACCATTTTTTATATTGTTTTCTAAAGCCACATTGACCAATCAGAGAACGGCATTTACGTTATTTCGTGAATAACCGTCAAAATTTTCATCACTATCCGTCAAATTCGTCGATGGACTAGGGGTCAATCAGCTGTGATGTTGGGTATCTCTATCTTACTTCATTTCTGGTAAAAACATTCAGCAGAAGCAACATTTAAGAACGAACAAAGTTTACAATGAATTTATTAGCAAAATTCCAAAGTCGATGACAGCAATTTTTGGTCGTCCCAGTAGACACGAAATTCACATACATTCTCGCCCTTGGATGTTGCCGTGCGTATAACACAACGAGTTAGCGGAAGTGATGAGAATATTGCTACCGTTCCAGAGTCCGTCGCAAACGAATTAAAAACAGCCGATTCCACGGCGTTCTCACTTCTTCATTTTCTTTATTTGGAGCTACAGCTCGGAGTGGACCTGGAACTCAAGAAACAAGCCTCTCCCACAAGCGTGATCTCTGGCTGTCTGCAGTTGCGCATGCTAAGTTCGTGCTTGTCCACCTAGGTGCGTCACATTAGATTTGCGTTCCGTTGTCCCACAGGCTGTGAGTCGTAGTCTCATCGGGCCGGCGTGACGTTGAGTTGTCCATCCCCCGTTTCGCTTTGCATCCGTTGACGCCTGCCTAGACTCATGTCCCTGTAGATCCCGTACAGTTTGTGGTCTAATCTTCTTCACCAAATACCATTAATGCAGACAGGACCAAAGATTGATCGCAGAACTCTCTCGAAAAGATCAAAATTTCTTCATAGATAGTTCTTGCTTCCGCGCTGGGATGGTCCGCGAAGGCCAGGGATTACCAAGAGGTCCTTCGAGACAGGGCTCTACTTCTCAATTGCTCAAAGAAACAGCGATTGGCAAGATTTATTTTGCTTTTGATCTCGATACTGATGTTGCTCTTGTGTTCAGTGTTGGCATGTGAGTTTTCTCGCACGATCTTCTCCAGGATGATGTTGATGAAGTCGCATGACAGCGCACTGAAAACCGCTAACTTGGCTTTGACACCAAGCTCGGCCTTCCTGATTACAGATCTACCAGGCTGTTTCAAAATTTACCCAATCCTACAGGAAAGCTCCGCATTACGTCTTCCATCGCTCATGAAAAAGACCCCGAGATACTTAAACTTCTCCACCTGCTTCAATGGGACTCCGTTCTGGAGATTACCATGACCTCCGATTTGTCCATGTTGACCTTCATTCCAGCATCAGCACATACGGCCACAAACCTACCGAGTTCGCGCTGGAGTTCCGTCCAAGTAGATGTGAGGATAACTAAGTCATCTGCAAAAAGAAGATGACTTACCCTCAACTCTCCCAATGTGAAACATTCCTCGCCTCGGCTGCGCTGCAACATACACTCCATGGATACAATGAAAAGGAGAGGTGGCAAAGCGCACTCATGGCGAAATCAAACGCCCAGGGTGAAAGGTCTTGATTTAGCACCGTAAACCCGAACACAGCTGCTACAGTTTGTGTATAGAGAGTGAATGGCCCTCAGAAGAGGACCACCAATCCCATACTCCGGCAGAACACTCCAGAGTTTACATCGAATCCACAAAACAGCTGTAGATGGGCTTGGCATACTCCCAAGCCTTCTCAAGCATCATTCTTAGAGTGAAGAGCTGGTCGATTGTACTTCTACTGGGGCGAAGGCCTCACTGTTCATCCCCCATCCTGGGCTCGAACATAGCTCTAGAACGCGCTTCCAACACCTTAGCGTAGACTTTCCCGGGGAGACTTACAAGAGATATGCCCCTCCAGTTGAAGAAATCTCTTTTGTCTCCGTTCTTGAAAAGTGAGACAGTCACCCGGTAGCTGACCTCCTCGTGGTGGGGGCGGGAAACAGGCATGGGGCGTAGGAATGTATTTCCATACAGCCAAAGCTTGGCTAACGAAGCGCAACACCCCAAATGACAAGAAGACTTACCCTGGTGGGCCAGGGCTCCATTTGGAGCTCGGCCAGAATGGTGGCAGTATGTTAGCGTCTGCTGGCCGGCCCGTCCCGCTCGGTCTTAGCCCGAAGGAACTACTAGCCACCCAGCAGTAGTCCCGTGAGCCGCTAGTCACGCCATGCACAAACCAGTGCGTGCGGGGAGCAAAAGGCAACGAACAACGACATCACTTTCCAATTTCAAAGTCTAAATTAAACCCTTGCGTCTCCCAAAGGTGTTTCTACAATTTGTCTGTTGATTGTCCTCTAAGAAATCGCAACTTGACTTGCTTGTGTAAGCACGTGAATAATTAGCCCCCACATAGCCTACGTGGGGGCCTTAAATGCAATGAGTACCACAGATAAGTGTGAACTTTTGTGCTTACACTTAATAGATTCCATTAGGAATGAATAATAAAGTAAGCACAAACATTAAAACTAACGATTGCATTATGAGAGGCATGCTTGTCAAGGAAAATACTGTCCTCGAGAATGTGGAATTTGTTGCTTTTGCTTATAAACTCCATTCACAAGTCACCACGAGTTCAAAATACACTCACAAACTGACTCAATTTTCACCAGACCAAGATTACGGGGAAGATGATCGTTTTATTTGTAAATTGCCGCCACATTGGTAGCATTTTGAGCAATTTTGGTTGGCATTTAAGACACGTCCTGAGCACAGCACGATTATGGCAGATACGCTGTGGTTTGGTATTCCACATTCACAAATTCTTCAAAATGTTTATGGTGCGATTGAGATTGGGCTTGGGGTTTTTATTTGTTGAAACAAAAAAGAAAATGCATCTTGAGAAGTGAGAACGTGATGATAGTGAAACGTGGATAACTTGCCACTTTGAGTAAAGTCTTAAAGACAAGCCTCGTGCACATACGCAAGCATCCTTTCCAATTCGAAAGCTCTGAATCCCTTATTTCTGAAAAAACACCAGCGCATATCTCGTCACACTCTAGAAACGATTACACAGCACTTTTCGAAATGACTGTTCAGTCACATGACCCCTACTTGTTAAATATTTACACACTTTCAACGAACCTTTTTGTTTTGCAATGCAGCACTGGTTTATCACAAATAGAAGACTTCCTCTTAACTTCAACACAACTTCACAGCACAAGCACAATCGTTTGTTAATAACTCACTTCCTTTTTACACATCAAACGATCTGGATAAATGACTACCATCAACTGTCAAAGGTTATCCAATTAAACGTACACGAACTCGCGAAACAAAACACACCTCGGATAGATACAATTCGTGGCACACTCTCAAGACATTGTGCTCTGTACTACTTATGATTGTTATTGTTCGGGCCAAAAGTGGTTAAAACAAATCGTTTTGTCACCCGGATTAGGTAATCGAATTCGAATTTATACGCTACACCACCGCATCGCACAACACCGGCACTAAATCCTCCAAAAACTTGGCGTATAGATTTCGTCAAGAGTACGAATCTAACATGCACTACAAAACCCGCCGTCCATCAATCACAATGCACAACACGAACCGAAGAGGAGGCCACAGTCGGACGGGACTCTATACGTTGACAATTGACAGTTTATTCCCAGTTTCTGTTCCAAGTGTCCGTCCGAGCGAATTGCGAAGCTAATATTCAATACCGTCTCGTTAATATGCGTTGAAGCGTGTATGGCACGCAGCGGATGGAAGGCAAGACCGTGTGACTTACTGAAAACGACAAACAACAACGACAGCGACAGGTACGTCTGCTCACCGCAGTCGCTTTAGAAACAATACGTAACAAGTCGAACGAGCCGCTCCGATGGAGGAATATTTAAATCCCAAATATACACGGTGTGAGGTGAAGTGTCCACTACCCTCTTGAGCACGGGGTGGGCCCCAACCTTTGATACACTTACCGGCAGGAGCATAATTAACACTTAAATAGCCTTCCTGCTAAGCTATGCTGACTAAACGAGTGGTTGTTTGTTTGCATTTCGTCTGGGTTGATTTGTTGTTGATTTACTTGACTTTTACTTTGACGACGACCAGTGCAAGTGTAAATTCAAGGCCCTGACTGAAGCTGTTTAGGAGGAAGTTACTTAAAGGCGGCGGCGGCGGCGGCAGCAGTGGCTTGGCTCTCTGAGAAGCGATTGCCATTATCAACGCTTCATTAGTGCGTTAGAACGTTTTTGCTCGTCGATCGATTAAATATCCATTTGGCTCGTAGCTTTCAAGGTCGTACTCGTCGGTTTGCAGGGAGGGCTTGATCACGAAACCCATTGTGAAAGGTCTGCTTTTCCTTGGAAATCCAAGAAGAATCGCATGTCTCTGCACAACTCAAACGTCTTGCGCCTAATAGGGCTGCGGCTGTTTCCACACGCGGACATTAATTGGAATTTATTACGATAATTGCTGGTGGAAAACATGAATGACGGAAGCAATCTGTGTATGGAACATTTTGCAAACACCACTTTTTTGCAGCTACAGGTTATGGTGTGTTTTTTGCTAGATTCGTGCCACAAGCGAGTCATTTGATGATGAGCTGACACAAGTGGGGTCTTAGTAGCAGTGGAGGATAATTTCAAAGATATCTGGGAAACCGACAAAAATGATTTCTAAGAACAGGATCTACACTCGAAAGAAGTGGGTCACGATCCTTTCGGATTTTGCTCAGTTTGCTCGGACGGGTTAAACCCTCTTCAATTCCTGCGTAGTCGTTCATTGCAAATATAGTGACTTTCGGTTGTGATAACTGCGTAGAACTTGAAAGAGAGCAAAGAAATCATGCTACCATCATAGACCCAGACTATCGCCAATGCTTATTGAAACCTCAAAGTTGTAAGCGCTAAGTCTACCTAAGATAGGCTGTACTTAGGGCTATTAGGAACAGGACTAGTTGGTTGGAGGTGAATCTCAACTTGAAAGCTCTTCAAAATTGGAAGCTGGTGCAGAAGGAGTTCTTCTTAAAGTTGGATCGCCAATTTACGATGATGATTGTTGTAGAGAAGCGGAGACAGGACATTATGTAGTCGACAAAGCTAATCTATAAACGACTGGATGACGCAGTTGGTTAAATGCCTGCTCTTCATTCCCGGTTCCAATCCCAGTGAAAGGAAAGTCAATATGCTTTTATCCGGTTTCCAAATCTGGTCCAGTCTCCATTTGCCGTTGGGATCAAATTAACTGCACTATCACAGGAGTGGTCGATTAGTGGTAGTAGTCTGACCTGGGGTTGCTGCCTGGCAGTACAAAGGACAGAGTTGTTATGTCTCATGATCCCCAGTATACCTCTGATAAAAAGCTATAGTGCACGTAATAACTATTTTCGGGCGGGTAAGTATGTAAGACAGGTGATCTCAATGATGGTGACACTGCAGGCAAATTGATTCATCTAAATTGGATATCACACAGGAGTGTACTGCCCGTGGTTTGTCGATATCGCCTGGCGCCCTGTTGGTTGGTGCATATCCTGCACATATGGTAGTCCGGCCCTGGACACTTCACTGTAGTAAGTGGGAAATAGTCATCTGGGAAGTGCACTTCATATTCTTGTGGTACGGCGAGTCTCTGAACCAAGTGCCTTATTGGTGCAAGATCCGATTCTATAAACAACCAGCGGACCCTGTGCCTGCTTCGCTAGGCAGATCACATTAATACAAGAATGAAAAACACTTGTTTTACTGTCTGAAACTCGCTGCCTGAGCTCGATTCCCGGCGGGTACAACCAAAAACCACTGCTTCACCTCTTTCGAGTCACTGACAATGCTTAATGGCCGTTCGGAGTAAAGTCGGATCGCAGGCTTGAGAGTGACAGGAACTCGTATACACCGTCTTTCCAATAGAAGATCCCTCGCCCATCACATTTCAATTCAATTTTTGACGTTTGTGCTCGAAAAAACAGACGCTACTTAATTTACTCCCACACACAAGTGTTAGAGCTTTAGAGCAGCTCCATGTTGGTCTTAAGATTTGGGCTCAATATTGTCGAAAATCAGCGAGATTGCCCATAATAATGTCAAAAATGTCCATGATTAGAAGTATTTCTGTTACTTAAGCCTATACGTCAGTTTCGTGATTTCTATATCGGGGTCTAGCAAACATTGCGCATTTTGCACGTTATTGCTCTAAGTATCACAAATGAATGGGACCAACTATTTTATGTCGACTCCAAACGGCGTAGTTTGAGAAGATTTTCCAGATACACACATACTCTTTGAGCATTGTCAGCGACTCGAAAGAGAACGTAGTGGGAAGGTGCCTACGCACCAACCCACTACGCCACAGGGGCCACTACGAGCTGAGCTAGGTAAATTTTCCCCAGGATCTTGCAGTAAGTAAATATTAGCCAATTCGGTGTGTCAAATCTATTACACAACTCCCTCTCCGTGCATTATGCTTACATCAGGCTTTTGTTTGTTCCACGTGTTCATTGTAATTTTCTACTATCTGAAAAATATTGGTTTGGATGTATCAAGTATTACATCAGCGTCGTATGGTTTGACGTTTCTAATGGTTCTCGGGCTTACATCATTTTGTCCGAGTGCTGTTTGTATTTTTTATACAGATGTGAAAAAGTGTAGCCGATCGAATACGAGTTTTGTATTATCTTGAGAGTCGAAGAATCGAATACGAGTTTTATAATATCTTGACATTCGACGAATCGCGAATGAATTGGTATATCGATCTGAAAAACAACAAGTGATGCAGGAATTCAAGCTGAGAATGGCGAGCGCAGTCGTTTTTTATTGGCATAGAGTCGTGTTTCTCGAATGCATTCATATTTGTGACACAAGTCGTGTGTATGGGAACGCAGACCATTGCTGTCTTATTTTATTGTATTAGACCATGTGGGATAAAGGCACAAAGAGCCCCCGTGACTTAGGTGGTTCACACAAGTGGAGATGCTCGCCAAGTAAATTGGGGTCCCCAATTGTAAGCATCTAAACAGAGATCGCCCCAGTTGCCCATGAAGAAACACGATCCAATTACTCAGTCGTCTTGACATTGGCATAGCTGTGGTTCTTAGGTCTCTGGTTGCTCCGACGAGTTTACGGGCGGGTTCACTTAGACCATAATAGGGGTGTGTTCCTACCGTGAGACCTTCCTTATTCCTAAACCATCCAGAATGGATCTCAGGAGATGTTTCAGCTCTGTGTCTACAAAGAAGTGTTTTCCTGGCTGGGAGCAGATGTTGCGCAAATTCTATTTCTTCCACATCTCAGCTGCTTTTGCAGAAGTCGCATTAACTGACTATTGATGATGATCTGTTCTTGCTCTCGACCATAGATGTCTGTTTATCCGATTTCCAGACTATGGCATTGATTTCTGGCCCTATCCGGAGCTTCCTCTAGCAGTTTTTTCCACGTGGACCTTACAGGCGTGTATGCATAAGGGATTGCTAGCGATTCTCCCACTTCAGATCCCCTGTCTGAAAGTTGTCTGTTTTTTCCTTGGATCCCAGTATGGATTGCTCACTGACTCTTTGTCTACGCAACCTGACATCCGCCAAGGCCTTGATTCCTACTTGACTGTCGGAGAATACGGTGATCGATTAGTCCATTATAGTGCTGCAATGTGGTGCTGCATTATAGTGCTGCAATGCTACAGTTGTCTCTTAGTGTCGGACATTCTGTCAAAGACACTACTCGTCACAGGCGTGACGGCGGAAGGATTTTGTTACAAAAGGTCTAGCAACATCTTAGACACGTCGCAAAATATTTGAAGCTCGGAATTTGGAAGTGGAACTTTCACAACCTGTAACAATGTTTTCCAGTTCTATGTCACCTTTTTGAGATGCTGCGAGTTCTTCAAAGTTAACCGACTTACTGATGCCTTCGACTCTTGACAACGTATCTGCCACTACGTTTTCGGTGACGGCAACGTGTTTGATGTTGGCTGAAAATTGGGCAATGAGATCAAGACATCGAAACTGTCGTGGTGATGCCTTTTCGGGATTTTGTTTGAAATCAAACACTAAGGGCTAAGGTGGTCCGTGAAGATGGTAACATTTCTGGACTACAAGTAATTTCTGGACTTTATCGCTCCAATAAGATCAAGTGAAGGGAGATAAAATTTGGAGAAAGGGTTCTAAGTGCCCCGCGAGTCGATACAAAAGTGGTGACATTTGATGTGAATGCTATGTGCGTCGACTTCTGCGCAATTGATGTCTGGAACGACAAAGACTGTTTTCACGGTCACACCTCTTTCAGGTCACTGACAATGCTCAAAGAATATTCCTGTCTACAACTTCGAATATTGCGAGAACAATAGCTCACACAAAACTTGCGCTTGCTGTAGAAACTAAGCCCTGGTCCTCTACGGGCTGTAGCGTCATCAATATTATTATACTATTGCAGTGAAGCTCTTAACACACCCACATCCTTCAGACCTCCTGTCTGGTCTAGAGTTTTCCAAGCGGAAATCCTCATAATAATCATAGTTCACATCAGAGCACTAGACCAAAATGTGGCAGAGTTGTGTATGTTGACAGCCAAACTGCAACTAGGACCAGTGAGTCGCACCAGTGAGGTAATGCACTCAAAGTTTGTCCAGGAATGTCGTTAATTGCCAACGTTTCGGCGATCTCGCTCGGGTTGGTCGAGGCAAGAATATTAGCACATTTCCTGGAGTTGGCCAGCATTAGATTGGCCAGTTTATATAAGGATGGTTATTCTAGGGAAACTCGGCCGGATTATAATTGGGCTACGATAACAGATATCGTTTACAGAACGCGGACCGATGTCGAATAGAAGGGTCATTACCCAATAAGTGAATACGCAGCCAAATTGAGCATCTCCTACAGTGATCACTGCCGAAGCTGTGATTCCGCATCAGTGAGATCCTGCACTGGCACTTGCTAGAGCCAGGCATCGAGCTCTGTGGCGAAGATGACCATCAAGGGATTAGTGGAGTCCCTAAGCTTTAAAAGGTGGTTCTACTCCAAATAAAAATAATCTCACATTCCCCATTTCCTCTCCTCCCAGGGCTGTGGTTTCAAAACGACAACTTACATATGTAGGCCACCCACTATCAGTTTTCAAGAACATTTTTGGTAAGGTGATAAAATTATTTTAGGCTGTAGTTTGGAATGAAAAGTGACGGCGGTAATTATGGCGAGAATGATGAGGGTTGACATTTTTCATGCATTTCGCTGGAATGGCGAAGAATGGTTCATAAGAACTGATAACGTGTGCAGATGTTTAAGGAAAAATTACATTACTGGGAGGACTGTCTGGTCTGAAATGACGTTCCAGTAATGTCACTTGAAAACTGTTAGTGTGTAGCCTGCTTTAGATTTCATTTTAGAAAAGCCACTACACACAGGCGGTATACCCAGCCAGTGCGGTTTGAGGTCCTACTTTCCCGTCAATAAAAACAGCCTTCCCCAAGTGAGACGATCAGTTACGATCAAACGTCCAAACCACATCGCGTCTCTTTCAAATGTAAGGAGACCTTCCTGAAAAGCCTTTAAATTCTTTAATCGTATAATTTTAGAGCCCAAAAGTTTATAAACAGTCAAATCGACTTTCTCTTGTGCGCATTAAACAAATATTATTAATTGTAAAAAATAAATGCTTTATTTGACTAACCTGTGTGACCGTTTAGGCGTCTACTTATCTTGGACGTAATTTGAAGTAGTGGTTAGCACCTTCACCTCACTCAATCACTCGTTTACTTCTCAAACGAAGCGCAACGCTGAATTTGTTTAAACATTTTACACCTCGAATCGAAGTCTCAACTTAAGCACTCATTTGGAATGCTTAATTAAATCTTTGTCCAGTGTGTTGGATTTGTGTTTACCTTCTTAGAAGAACCTTAACGACGTGTCACCTTTCGCACTTTTGCTTTTTAAATATGTACTATCAATCTGCTGCCGCAAATGTGTGTTTTGTTGTTAGAAATGCCTGCGAGTCGTTGGGCACAGTGTGTGGAACACTTGTATTTAGAATTCATTATCAAGTGGTTAATCCGATAAATGCTCTCGATTACATCTTGTTTTGTTATCAGTTAGTGCTTTTGTTTGTATTTTTTGTTTTAAACCAAAATCTCAGTAGTATTTGTACGTGCTTACGATTCGTTGCTTGGACAAGAGTTAAAAGCGATTCATTACGTGAGGCTGGCTGCGCCGAAATATGTTGTTAGACGTGCTTGTCTAGTTGTCAAGCCAATCGTTTCTATTGTGTCCAAGTGTTCATTATTAAACCTCTGGAAACAAATCGGTTTCATGCAATTGTGATTTAATTACAAATGTCGTTGAACTCACGTGGCATGTGCGCCTGCTTCCCGACTAGGTGCTCACTCCAACTCCGGCACTCCCCCGGTGATAGCCAAAACAAAGGCATTCAAGTTGTCAAGTCCAAAACCGGCAAATCAACCGCATCAGACACATCGGTAATGACCAATAAATAAATCGTAAAACCAATAAAAAGTCGTCGCTTCATTTCGAACCGCATTTAAGCCGCAGAAGCAAATCGCTTTTACTTTTTTCCCCCAAGTTCAGTGTCAGAGTGCCCATTTCAGGGTCATAGTTTTCGTGCTTAGGTGTAACCCGCTTTGTTTATTTTCTTTTACGGCGATGTGTGTCTGTTTGTCGTTATAGATCCCCTCATTCATTTCGGATGCGGTACCGACAATGTGCTGTGCCTCAACGATGCAAATTGGATAGCATTCATTTCATTTAACTCATGGCAATCTGGGCTGTTATGGTCTAGACTTTTGAAGATTTCCAATCGATTATTGTGCGTAGTGCCAGAGCCAGATCAGAGGCGATGTGTTTCTGGATTGTGTAATCTGATCCGGTCGTCATTTGATGCATCTGCGCACAAGGCGAAGCGAAGATCGATGTAAAGAGATGCAAATCCACTTATGAATATTGATGTGAATATGTTTGAATGGATGGCCTTGTTGAGTTGTAACAAAGCAGATGCCGGTATGGGTTAGTGGAACCGTTTTTTCATGGGATACTTCAGATTTGCTCTTTGAACGACTCATGACGTTGTTATTTTCATGTGCTCATTGCACTTGCTTAATGGATAGAGGACTGCCACATGGAATGCAGGATGGATCGGGGTCAGTCGATCAGAATGAGCCAATGGGTGTAGTCGAGCAGAAGAAGGAATGACAGCGGTTGTGTTGTGACATAACAAGAGTAAACATTGAGAAGTCTATCGTCAAGAGAGAACATTGTCTATCGTGTTTGGTTTCATCTGCTTCGCTATCAGATGAATAGCATATTCCATTTTTTCCAATTACGGAATCATCCCTTGGAGACAGATTCCAGCCTCGTGATTATATGAATCAGTAAGTGTGATTGACAAGTGTTTTCACGCAGGTACTGTGTTCTCTACTTCAGTTTAGATGCTGGAATATGCTGCGGAGTTGCTCGTCTACCTCGGAACGTAACCAACCAGCAATTGCGAGCGGTCCAAGCAACTATGATTAAGCTCCACAAAGCACCCAAATTTCAAACTCTGTGTGAAGGCTTCCATAGTGAGTCCCACAAACGAGTCGCAAACGTTGCTACTCGGTTTTACCAAAATTTCTGGCTCAAAGCACCCAACATCATGCTCCACAAACCTCTTTTTTTTCCAGTCGTGCTATGTGGAGCAGAGAGCCGGAGAATCAGCAAAACAGCCTGATTCCTGATACTTTCCAAAGAAAAATTCCACTTCAGATAAATGGTTCCGTCTGGGAAAAACTACAAAACAAAACAAGCAGTGACACTGCAGATGATTCTGATTTTCAAAAGATTCATGCTGGGACACAACTCCTGTGCTTATCACTTGCCAACCTGCGTCGCACTTTCGAGTTAGAATGTTATATTGACCTATGGCCGTGGATAAGCCTTTGTTCACGAAGGGGCAGCAGGTGACGTTATTTGTCTGCTACTCTGTAGTTCGTAGAATTGAACATTCACCGGTTTTGTTTTTGATCATTTGTAGATTTCCACTGCAGCCGGGCTACGGACGTTATCTTCGTCTCATTCCTTTCTCGTGGGGATTTTTGTTTGTTTTGAAGTCCTCAAAAGGCGTCAGATAATCTGATTAGTTTTGGGTCTTCGAGTTTTGGTGTAGTTTTATAAGCTGTGAATTTTACTCCAGCGGTCACATTCTCTTAGTACAGTGAAACTTCTCAAAGGCGGACAAAAGCCGCACCATCATAATTGTTCGTTCTGAAGGGGTATCCGTTCTGAAGGGGTTGAAGAACATGCATTTCTTCATGATGGGACCATGACGACTGGTCCGTACAGAGAGGTGTCCCTTATAGAGGGATGTCCGTGAAGAGCAGTTTCACTGTATTATGCTTGCATATGTAGCCAAAAGCTGAACGTAAATATTAATGGGGAAAAGATGCAGTAACATTTCTTGGGCAGCTACAGACGTTGATATAAGAGTCCCTGTAGAGAGGCTGCTGAGCCCAAGTAGAAAATCAAGGATTAACGCAAAGTGTTTGTTTTTGCATGCAAACGTTTATTTATATGAAAAATCTTGGAAAAGTCTGATTATTGTATATAATATGATAAGAAGTACATAGTTTCAAATAATTTCCTTGCTTGTATGTATATAAGTATTAAAATATTTCAAATACAATGTAATGTATACAAATGCATGTCGACAATAGTCAAGGTAAAGGATCGTTCGTTTAGCTACATTTATCATACGCACTTACATTCTAAGTCATATGCATAATTAATTTGTACTCAAACAAGGCGCTGTCTCAGGATATTTTGTACACATATTTAAAGGATCCCTGAATACAAGTGCCTTCTATATTTAACTCCTATTTTATTACAGAACAAAATTTGTACTTGTGCTATTGTACTCTGCATTACTTTACTCACGATACATTATTTTGTTTTTGTTTTTACATCGTTTGTAAACTTATCAATCTTACGTGACTACTTTGAGTATAATATGTTGTATATATCTATATATGTATGTATGTATGGGTGTGTATTTTATTCGAAGGAAGATTTATTTGTATTGAATGGCATATTTGTATGCTTTGTTCTTTTTTTTAACTTATGAGTAAATGAATTTCATAAAATGTACTTGTTATTTTGAGTTGTCAAAATTTTTAAAATTTTGATCATTATTCCTTTTTTATAAAAAAAAAAACCAAAAAAAAGCTTCCTTGTCATCTTCAAAAGGACAATTGAAACTTTTTGACTTACGATCACCTTGATATATGTATTCATTTCTGTAATTTATTTTTTTTAATCAGAATATACATTCTATTTGTTTTTTGAATTTTTTTTTTTGTTTTTACAACTTTAGCGTGCTATCGAAACAATTTCGAGTGAAAAACAAAATTGTTCATTTTTCTTTGAATATACTCACAGACATAATATACTTATACATATATGCATATTTTTTAAATATAATCTTACACCTAGACCACCTCAGTAGATCTTTGTTTTACGTGTTTACTGAAACGTAAGGAATTTCAAAGAAGTTCAATGCTGCTCATTAAGTAAATATCAATATAATCTTACATTATAATTATTTAAATTGTTTTTTCAATAAAATATACATATACTTGTTAAATATGTCACATTTAAGATAAAAATCAAGTCAAACTAAACATTTAACTCTCCTGAGAATCTAACTTGTGATCCCTAATTTTTTGCAATATACCTTTCTTTCCTTTTGCAAGAAAAACTAGTAAAAGTTTAAATAAAATGAAAAAAATACATTTCAGAAAATAAATACTGAAGCATCTTTTCTGAGGAAAAAAAGAGAAAATCTTCTTTGTTTTGATTATAAGCCTTTGGCAAGAAATAATTAAAAAAAAGATCTAGAAAAAAATGGCAATACTTTTCTTATTTTTTTTTTATCAGAAACAAGGTAGGAAAGTTAGCTACACTGACTACCTCGCATTTTATATCATTTTTAATGAAAATTGTATCTGGTTGGCACCAGTAATCACAAATCTTTATCATCTATTTTTATTTATAATTTCGAAAATGTTTCGTTTTGTATGAATGGATATAAAATAAAATCTTGAGTGAAAATGAGTGAGAGTGAAAAAAGAAAAATCTACAATCGAAATAATATCAAACCGAATGAGATGTGATTTATGAATGTGCAATATTGGTTTTCGTTTTTTACAAATTCCCTTCACCAATAGAATTTTTGTTTGTTTTTTTTTTTTCTTGTAATTTTAGTATTTTTTGTTTTGTTTGTTTTGCATGTTGTTGAAGCATTTATATTTAATGAATAATCCTACGAATGAATGAGTTCTTATGTCACTAAGGAAATCAGACTTTCCATCGAAGCCTGTTGAGTACGAAACAAATAACGTCGATGCGCTTTCAAGGGGGCACTGTCAAGGAGGTTCTCACAAGAAACCACTGAAATGAAATGTCTAATTTTGTTCGACTGAATGAAATGGTCATTTTTTTTCGCGTCATATATAAGAAGCCAGCTATATATGAACACGAGAAATTCCTTGACACTTTTGAGGTGAATTTCATCAACTTCTTTGTTTGCTAGTGCTACAGTCCTGGCCTGGTTTTTGTTTTTTAGCAACCACCTGTGGAGGCGTGGGTTCTACTTTTGCCTCATGTCGATGTTTGGCTTCAAAGAGTCGACAAAGGAAAGTTATGGAAGAAGAACCTTCACGCCATGGTTGATGCTAGACATTAGCTGAACTCAATATCGGGAAGAGATTTTGAAGTGATGCCAGAGGAAAATCATCGAGTAAAGCATTGGAATGGAGACGTCTTCCGTAATGACCAGATATGAAAATTGAATGATTCAAGAAAAGTAGTTTGCTAACTAACGCGCATAAGTACTCTTTCTTGAGAGATGTCATGAGACGATTTTGAATATAGCATAGCCGGCAATTTTGAAGAAGTTCGTCCAACAAGCTTCTTGACGGAAAAGTTGAAAGAAGACATCTCAAGGTGAATGGTACACTTTTCTAAATCGAGATTAAACATGATAAACTCGATCAGCGTTGTGTGTTCTTTTCCAATGCTTTCTGCTTTTGTGAGATTCTTTTTTTTACATTTGTCGGAGGAGGATTTTTGGAAGCAGTATAAAACGTTTGCATGCAAAATATGTGCTTCTATTTATTTATGATTCGATGAGTAAGAGAATCTCGGGAATATCCTTGCCTTTCATGGAAACTCTGTGGCGTATTTCGGAATTTAGTAAGGTAATGTTCAATACTCTTTAATGTGGAAAATATTTGCATTGTCCTGTGCACTATTGGCTGTGAAAAGAGACGGCGTGTCAGGTGCTTGTTCACGTTAACGACATTTTTATTTGTTTCCTTATAACATTTCACTTAGGTCTAAATCAAACCGCATTCCTAAATTAATATTAAAACCTATTTGCAAATAATCCTATCCCTAAATGTGTAATTGTCCAGTTTTAAAATTACCTCAAACTACAGTCTAACAACCTAAATTTCAAATCTGGATTGGAACATTTCACTAGCGAAAAATGTACAAAAAGCCAGCTAATTGTTTCGTTAAATCTACGATACACGCTACACACGCAGCAATGTGTGTTTATGGTTTTTTGTTAACTCTTCCATTTCAGTCACGAAATTTTGTATAAATATTGCAAGGACAAAAATGGTATCCTCATTTTGTTTTATAAAAATTTACGTCTGTACGAATTTGAATTTGTATAGAGTATGTATATATTATAATTCTATCAAACACACAACATTATCATTATTATTTTTGTACTAATTGCCTGTAATTCGCTTACATTTAATCTCTCATATCATTTTCTTACTTTGAACACTTATCCTTCTGCACAGTTTAAATAGGAAAAATGAATAAAAATTGATTTAAAAATAAATTTAATTTAAGCGTTGTAAAATATAATTTGTGTATAATTAGCTATGAGATATTTTAATGAAACCATTAAGCTTAGAAATAAAAATTTGTCTACTACATATAATACTCAACAGAACAAAAAAAAATACAGAAACTAATCCCTGATATTTCTCTCTTTGAGACACAATACTACCTTTAATTGGACCGCATTTACAATGCTTTAGTTTAAAGAAAATAAAATAAAAGAACATAGTACGCGTCACAAGTGTATTTTTGATAAATTAATGCAACGAAACGGGGGATGGGAGACTTACCTAATCAGACAAATTAGACACAAGAAGATGTGTCCATGTCGTTAGAGATCCTGTGGGTGGGCCGCGTGAGGGTCCAAAAGTGGGATCTGTCAATGACCTTTGAATATTCCTAAAGTTCTGTGAAAGAGTTTTTGGTTGTGAGCCATTTTTAGTTAGCTGATGGTCATGGGGGCTGTTCGTGAAGTCGTCTTTCTTCAACTGATTCCAAGGAAAGGACAAGGTTGCCCAGACACCAAAATGTGACCGAATCCTTGGTTGTGAGCCATTTTTTAGTTAGTTATGGGTATAGTCATGGGGGCTGTTCGTCAAGTCGTTTTCCTTTAAACGCAGAATTTTGCGAAATTTTATTTTATCAGAATTTGTATGATCCTTATTTAGACCGAATATCAAGTGTAAGTGCTAAATTCTGCTCTAGGGGGCTGTTAGTGAAGTCGTTTTCCTTTAAACGCAGAAGTTTGAGCGAAATTTTATTTTATCAGTGATCCTTATTTAGATCGAATATGCAGTTTAAGTGCTAAAGTCTGTTCTAGATTGAGTGATTTCTGCAGACGACCAGTTCTGGCCTTCAGTAGTCAAATTTAGTCAAAAATAATCAAAATGTCATGATTCAGTGTCAAAAGAGCTAGTATCGAATTGTCAGAATCAGAAATCAGAGATTATTAATCAATCTTAAATCTAAATGTTCCCTAATGTCTACGTTAAAATAAAGTTCGTCTAAAGTCTAGGTGTCCTTAAATGTAAAATTTACTTGTAAGTCTTCAAATGTTCTGGGTCATAATTGATATCAATTATTTATTTTCTGAATGATAGTGAATCGTAAGTCGTAAGCTTTTTGAGGGAGAGTTACTTCAAATTTCGAAAATTAAACCTTATAAGAAATATGTATCCTAAGCGAAATAGTATGTGAGAGATCATAAGAAATTGATTCATTCATTTGAATGATCGAAACATGATGTCTAATATGAGGTCAAGTAACAATCCGGTTACAAAAAAAAGAAAACCAAAACAAAGAAAATGAAACATTAATTCGCACTTGTGAACGAATACTACACACGATGGAGATAACATATACAAATAAAAATAAAAATACGAAGAAAAAAGTAAAAAAAAAACATACCTAAGTATGTGCATAGGAATAAATGCAGTACAGAACTCTTTGATATAGTCCTAGCAATCCCTTAAATTACAGGAACTATTCTACCGTTGCAAGAAATAAAAAATACATTTTACTACATTAAAACAGAAAAGAAAAAAAAATACTTAAAAAGAAAAACAATTGAAACTACTCTGAGACACACATCTAACAGTTTTAAAAGGTACACGAGTATATGTATTAATCGTATGTATGTATAAATTACTGTAAATGAACACATAATTCCACAATTCCGCTGAGTGTAAAATCGTATTAAAACCTATGCCATTTAATATTCTATCTTGTTTTTCTTTTTAAACTTTATACCGAATTTATAAATACTTTGTTTTCGTGTTTTGTTTTCTTCTTAACCTCAATATTTGAGCTTATAATTATTCATGATTTTTTTCTTTGTTTCAGTTTTTTTCCCTTAAATTCCTTCAAATCAGATTTGATTGTTGTTTTATTTTGTTTTGTTTTGTTTTTAAACTGTCTTCCACAATCAGTCTTTAAAGTTAAGTCTATACATTTTTATTTTACTCGACAACAACCGATCGATTTTGTTTGTGTTTTGTTTTGTTTTTGAAAGAAATCCCTCCCTACGAACAAAGTCCTAGCCTCGTCCTTAAGTCTCATCTCTGTAGGCAAAACATACTCTTGAAGAGAGTAAATTCGAAAAAAAAAAAATTGAGGTAAATCGTTGCTTTGTACTCTTTTAACTGCTTAACACTTGTTCGTAGGATCACCAGCTTTCGTTATTTAATTTGAGTTTTCTTTTAATTTTTGTTCGTTGAGAAGCTTCGTTGAGGCACGAGCTTGTTTTGTTTTTTTTTTTCTTTACTTTCTAATAGACGTGGACAAACCGTTTGTGAGGATTAGATCCTTCTTTGGAGTCTGGAGAGAGTTCAATTAGGAAAACAACTCTACCATCTGGCATGAGAGCAACATCGCAGGTGCGATCTTTCTCATCTAGTGTGCATGGCATTTGAGGATTGACAGATGGACGGATTTCAATCTGCAAGAGGGTATGTTATTTTATTCATTCACTCGGTCATAGGCGAGTAGTACTTACATCCCACAAAAAGTCCATGTTCGGGCTGAAAACAATGACGCGTTGATTCTTTGAATCGGCGACAATAATGCGGCCCTCATCATCGCAGCAAAGTCCAGATGGACGATTAAATTCTTGGAAACCACAGCCTTCTGAGCCCTTTGATGAAATAATCTACAAATGAAGAAAGTAATTTCAAGTCCCTTCAAGGAAACCCCAGCCCACTCGGTCTTACCTCATTAACGTCCGGATCAATCAAGTACAAGCAATGATTGTCAAAGTCTGAGACGATTATGTTTCCTTGTGGAGTGTAGCATATGCCTCGTGGAGCAGCGATGCTTTTGCTCGGACCGGTGTTATCGAAGACAATCTGCCGGATGAAGCGTCCCTCGGAATCGAATTGTTGAATGCGATGGTTACGCGAGTCTGTGACGGCAATTTGACGTCTAGAGTTGACAGCGACATCCCATGGATACTGGAATTGACCGTATTCCTTGCCGAAGGTGCCGAATTTCGAGAGGAACACCCCGTTGGCTGAGAAAATCTGCACGCGATGATTGTCCTTGTCGACAACGATGATGCGGTTGTCACAGTCAGTGCAGATACCAGCTGGGAGGTCGAATTCCGCGTTGCCTACACCTTTGCGACCGAACTTGAATTTGAAGGTTCCATCCGGGTTGTAGACTTGAACGCGGTTGTTGCGGCGATCAGAAACCAGAATGTTGCCCATTTTATCAACGCAGAGTCCCCACGGGCGACTGACTTGGCCATCATCATGACCTTCGGTGGCGAACGAGAGAGTCAAGACGTTTGAGTTGCGAACCTTAATGTGATCAGAGCTGCCGGCAATGCATTGAGTTACTCTTGGAGCACCGAATTGCAGAGCTGGAGATGAACGGAGCAGGCTAAGTTCCCAGTCCAGTCCTGGGTTTGGGTTTGGCATACCGTGTGGCAGAGGAGAGGGAATGCGATAGGCCGCATCGCGCAAAATCGGTCGACGGGCTGCAACGGGCAGCGGTCTTTGCATGGCGATAGTATGAGGAGGTGTTACTGGAACTAGTGCACCAGGTTCAATGGGCACATTTTTGTCGTCAACAACGATGACTCCACCCTGATTGCGAATTTCACCGAGAAGTGTAAAGTCGGGGGCCGCGAATGCGAACACCTCTTGCCGTGGCTGAAGATCCTTGAAAATTGACGCAAATTGTTCAAGCTGACGCTGACCGTTGGTGATCTTCATTGCGACTTCGATCTCCTCCATGAGGTGGATATTGTCGTAGACCTTTACTAACATGTCCGATGTCTCCGACAAGCCAGAGAGGGTTGACTTGAGTCCTGCCATTTGATCGTGGAGCATGGTTAAACGCCTCTGCCGGAGTTTCTCAACGAAGTCCAATAGGAACCGTTCACGGTCCTCAATAGCGAGCATGAATTGTCTGAAGGATTTCCGGATGTTGTCGGATAGCTCAGCGCAGTTGCGCTCAATCAAACGAATGAAAGCCAGAGCCTTGTCAATACTGCCCTTGACGCACTTGGTGCCCATGCGACTACTCTCCATGGCCAAATCAATCTTCTCCTTGGCTTCCTCGACAAAGCTTTGAATCGAAGTGTAGTCGTGATCCTTGTGCTCGCGCAAAGTGCAGCACTGGCACACCAGCTTCTTGCAGTATTCGCAGACGTAGCGATAGACTTCATTATGCAAGTCGCACATCAGAACCGGACCGCCATAAGAAGCCGGAGTGCTGGCAGTTGGTGAAGACCCAATTGGCGACGGCAACGAGATCACCGAGTGATGAGTGGACAATGGACTGTTGCGATGTTCACGCAGGCAACTGCTGCACATGAACTCGTTGCAATCGAGGCAGCGAGTCGATGCATTGCTGTCACATCCTCCGCTGCAATTGATGCTGGAATTGCTTGAAGCTGGCGACATGCGCGAATTCCGAGCAAACTGTGTGGATGGCGTGGACCTGTACACGTTGTTCATGCTGTTCATCATGAAATCATTGCTTCCTGGCGGGGATCTGGGGGAAAGAAAGATTTAAATCAAATGCAGTTCCGTGGTTAGGGGCGCGACAAGTAAACTTACATCTGACCATTTGGAATAATGCAGCTATTCAAATCCCATGCGGGAAATGAATCCAATATACCGGCTAGTAGTGTCTCTGTGCTCGAGCAATTATTGCTGGACAATTTCTTAGAATTATGGTGGTGGTTGTTTGCGACTAATTCCATTTTTGAGTTTGATGTGTAGTCTGGAAAGAAAAGTAAACCTTTTTGAACGCCGTCTCGCTTAGGATAAGATAATTGAGTGTCTAGACGTTTTCTTTTCTAAGACTCGAACAAAAAGTCGTAGATCCTTGTTCTAAAAATGTAACAGAGTGGAGTAAAATCATAATCTCGAATTCCCAAGTAATTTGAAACCACACTCACTCCCGAACATGTGAAGCCATGTGCGCATGCACACATTCGAAGTGTACTACTGTTCCCCACTCAAGAACACATCGCACGTCCTCTAAGCCTCCTCTTCTTCTTCAATCAATAGCCCACTAAATTCCTATTGCTCTCTAGAACAACTGCTGTCAACCTCGGAAAACACATCTGTAACATCTGCTCAAAGGATCTTCAAAATTCAACAACCCGACAGATGGCCGATCGATGCATCATCATTTGACTTTAAGGTACTTCGCGTTTCACGACGGCTTTGTTTCCGCTTTCGAAAATGTCGGTGTCTCTTTTGTGAAGGTTCTCACGTTAATAGTTCTCCAGCTGTTCTTCTTCCGTGCGTGCCGTGCGTCGCGGGTGCGCAGCCCTCATCATTCGAGGCTTACGATTTTCAAATAAAAATAAATTGAACCATCAACTTGGGCCATTAGAAGTAAGTGAGTGAGAGAATTGTTGAAGAGTATTTATGCCGGAGATTTCGAATGAATTCGACACAGCATGGCGTCTTAATTTTGTTTGCTAAAGTTGGGTTATGTTGGTAACTTGGTCACTGGGCCTCTGACACTTCATTTTGAATTTATTGTTATTAGTTTTTTATAATTGGTTAGGATCGAGCTGCACTTCAGTTCCACACCTAGCTGCGGTGGCGATATTTTCAGCTGATCTCATGGGCTTAACACCAGGTGTAGTGGTGCCGTACTTTCAATGATCCCGTATCCCCTTAAAATTCCTGAAAATTCGCTTAGTTACTGATTCGAAATGTGGAACGAGGCATGCTTTCAGCCCTCATGTTCTAAACCGATGCCAGGACGTGGTAAATATATCCGCTGCATACAGTATTGTACAAAACTAAAGCACCCCCAGAGCAAACTGATGAGTTTGCTTATGTCAGACAGTAGAGGGAAGCATTTGTGAATTTGCAAAATGGAAAACGGTCTCCGTTTCTGATAAGACGAAACTATTATATAACAATCCAGCAGGTGAAATAATTTGTTCAGAATACTATATCGCAAGTGGTATGAGCCTGTGCGTCCATATCAAATATGCTCTTAACTTAGTGAGATGCGATGATCCCTGTAGAATGAAGGGGTTAAGTTGCGGCCACGCCTCGGAATATGATGCTGTAGCAAGGATAACTTCTATGATCTCCTACAAAGGACATCAATGTGCCATGTACGGCACCAAGATCACGCCAAGTTGGGCACGGAAGCGTCATAGGAAAACACATGCCAACCTCTCTATCGTCAGAACGCGGATCCCTTACGTCAACACTGTGAATGGGACCAGGTGGTTACATAACCAGACTCATCACATTGCGGTCGACGTCAGACACTCCTTCAGCAGGTATTCTCGACGTCCTAGCCAGAGATAATGGCGGAAGAGATATTCGTCTTGCCAGTGGAAAACCCCCAGTCTATCGCAGTTCACATCAGATTTTGACGGTTATGCTCTCAAGTCAGGCATACTACTATATTTTCACGCACACTTGTTAGGAGTATAGAGCAAAGCAATGGTGTTAGGCGGTAATCAGCTTCGCTTAGCTCGCACGTATTCACAGACGCCTGTCTGTGCAAAGGTTATAAAAAAAAAACGCTGTCAGATGAATCTGAGGGGCATGAAAACGTAGAAGTGGCACATCTCTTCCTCCATTATCTCTGGTCCTAGCCCTCTGAGGAGCGAGCACAATCTCATTTCCCGGTTGTAGCCAACGTAAGAACACGGATAGCGATGGGACAACAGTATAGAGCAGGATTCCCAACAGTTTGACGTCGAAAAGTTACAATCACAGTGCTTTGCCAATCGAGTTTCCCTAAAACTCTCAGGGAGTACAATTGTGCGCCATTTCATCTGGTAATCGACAAGACAACGTTGTCAAAAATCAAAGATGAAACATTTGGCCCAGTACTTTTTTTTTGGTATTTGCTTGTGTTATTCGTTGTTTAAAAAAAGTTGAAAATAAAACTGCCACGTCAGGACGCGTCGCTGTGATATAAGTACAATCACAAGTCTTATCAAAGGTGGTGCTTTAGTTCTGTCCAATACTGTATGGCATAAAATTTACCGTTTCACCTATCATAATCAAACTCATCTCATGCATTTGTCAGATCTAACCTTCTTCAAATCGATATCGAAGAATCCGAAGCATCCATTCTCACACACTGCACCCCTCGTAAATCCAACCAACCGCGTACTTACAAGCGCCTGGCAAGTCATTCATAAATCATGGCATTACCGCCAAACTACTAGTCCGCATCAGCGCACGGAAATCACCCTACCTTCATTCTGTCTATCCCCGAGAAAGAAGCGTCATTTCTCCTTTTTTCTCATTTCGTGTCCTTAATTCGGACAGCAACGCATCCATTATTAAATTTCGCAGTAATTCCCTCTTATTTCTAATTCCCTTTGACAAAATTAGAGGACCTCATAACGCCAGCCATAGTTCAGGAAAAACACTAAACAAGGACGAAGGGGGCTAGCATTTCAACTTCATCCCACAGCCCTATTTCGAACAGCTGTGCACGATGACGAAGTGTGCGCAGGAAGCACCCCTCTTCTGGTCGCAGAGATTTCCAATTATATTACTTTTATTTTACTTTTACGGCACCGTTTCACGGTGCACGTAGATGATTTCTTTTTTCCTTTTCCCCTGTATCCTGTAGTTGTAATCCGAAAACATGGGGGACTCGTCTATGGGCTCGGGGGTAAAAGAGAATCGGAGGAGGCTGTTGAAGGGCGAGTGGATCTCGAAGTACATATGCACACATTGGTAGCTGCCTAAGCAGCCATCCATATGCGGACATGTACATAGACAATATTTTTGCAACAGTTCACAAAAAGCATGTACTCTGCCATTTCACTGGGTTGCTCTTGAATCGACACCCAGTGTATTTCCATAAGAGTGAAAGTATCGAGCGATTTCTCCATCGTGAATTTTCGATGATTCAAAGTCGAGGTGGCAAGAATGTACCACGGCCAAGATATTGTACACCTACCATATGTCCTTCGAATGTGTTTGTTGGCTACATCCTGCAACCTACTACTCCTCTTGATGAGTCAAAACAATTGAGGATTAGAGTTGTAGAAGAACGTGTATTCGAAATGAGGAGCGGTTTGGTTATGAATGAAGTATTATGCGAGAATTCATGTAAATATAGAATAGATGGAAGACGTATGGGTTACCAAGGGTGACCAGGATGGAAATGATATATTTTCGAACTGTGATGTTTCAGCAGCTGTCAAAGCTACCAATGACATCCGGCTACCAAAATATGCACTCAGTAGGGTTCGCCATTTTATCAGGCTCCCGATCTTGCGGAAATTATTAAAAAATATCGAAACTACGCCTCAGTTGCAAAATGTCTTCAGTGTGCAGGCAACTCGGCACAAAGTCAGAGATAATGGAGGATAGAGATATCCAACTTCTACCTCCCTCGCCCCTTGATTTCATCTGACAGCGTTTTTTAAACGGTGTTGTGATGAGAGGTGGAGCCGGGAATTTTGTAAGAGTGTGTGTGAAATGCAAAGGGAATTCCACTACACACTCTCTTCTTACTGCCGACATGGACAAGGGGTAGAAATGGCTGAAATTGGATATCTCTGCCCTCCATTATCTCTGCACACAGTGGAGAAGTTTAAGCGTGAGCTGACTCTTTCGACCTTAAGCCACCAACTAGATTGAGATTAGTGTGAAATGAAGAATACATACGCTGCTGTAGCGGCCAGTATCGAAGAAGAATTTGAAATCGCCTACATTCGATTCCCTAAATTTGGATTTAGCTTGGATCGTACGAAGCCCATTTTGGCTCAGCAGCTACATATGTCAACAAGCAATCCATAGTCCGCAAAGACTGTTAAACCGCACTATATCCTCTGACCTTATTCCTTTCGAGAGCACAGTCTACATTCGACTACATGCCATATAGGCCACGCAACGCTCGAAGTTCTGAAGGAGAAACTTGGTGACTTCATCATTGGTCATGTACATATCTTGACCAGCTCGATTATTTTTTTGTGGCTACGTCAAGTCCTTAATCAACAAGCCAACCACTTGGGACGAGCTTGAGGCGAACATTCGAGACGCTATTGCCAGAATAACGCTGAACCTATTGGACCAAGTCATTAAGAATTGGACCCTTGAAGCACTGGCATCCAAGCCGAGATGTTCATTTGATTGATGAGCTATTTCATGCATTATGACATAAATGAAGCATCTCCCACGCTTGTTGTTTGGTTTAAATTTATTTTCCTACTGTTCCCATCTGGGCACCTGACACGATACAAAAAAAAGTAAAATTTCTTGCGAATATATTTGGGTCTATACATTAATTCGTGCTAAGAGATGGCGTAATTTGTATTATTCCATTGGAACATGAGTTGGAAAACTACTGCCATTGTACGTCATTTCAGTATATGTCATTCAATTGAAGCGTAATCAACAATAATTTTTTTCATTTAAATATGTCGAACTTTGTGCCTGAAAAAGTGTTTTTGCGGGGAGTTCTTCTTCAGTACTTCAGTAATATGAAGAAAACTGCTGCCGAAAGTCGTATTTTGGTGGAAGTTTATGATGAGCGAACGTGCCAAAAGTGGTGATTGGCTTGGTAATGCTCTGTATTTGGTGGGATCAGAAGGGTGTGCTGTATTATGAGCTGCTAAAACCGGGTAAAAAAATCACTGGACAACGCTACCGAAACACAATTCCATCATGACAACGCTCGGCCTTAGTGACCTTAGACTTAAATTTGTCCATATTTTACACCATAACTAGCACATTCCAGAAATCGAACACAATATTTGTTCCCGTCACTATCCGACATAGGGTGGTTCGGCGAAATAGTGTTGCTGTACAAATTGAATTATAATGGTTTCACAGACCTGGAAAGCAAATGCAAGAGCCAAAAACATTATCCTCCGTAGTGTTCAAAGGTGATCAAAGGAGAACATTGAAAACCTCTCTTGTATAAATATGCACAGCAGGCAAGCACAGCGGACTTCAGACTCTAACTCAGACTTTGTTCACTAAGCAAGAAGTTTAAAAAGTCAATTCCTGCACCGAATTTCCACCCAAATCAAATTAGTTGATTGTTGGCGATCCTCTCTTCATAGACAGAGCAGAAACAAAATTCAAACTAATGCTGGAAGCAGAACATACATTCTTCCAGGCGACTGCAAATCACTGTAATGACTCAAACACAATGTGGACATCGGGATAACAGGCTGCGATCAAATTCTAAGTCAATTTAAACTGTCGATCTCGCACCGCGATTACCGATCATATGGGTAATTCTTTTGCGATTGAAGCAATTTCATCAAGAAATGTCAACGCTTTTCTGAGCAAAATTTGACACCAATTTAAAGTCAGGTTTGGCTGACAAATGTATAGCGAGTGTAGAATGTTTCGACGAACTTGAATATACCTGTTTCCAGGTGTCCCATCACGGGACCAAGGCAGAGCACGTGCTGAAAGCCGACTGCACTTATCTTCTGAATCATCCATTTCTAAGATGATATTTAAGACCCCGGTGGAAAGCATCGAATATCCAAACATCGAAGCTTGTCAGGCTTTGTAGACCTTCAATTCTTGGTGGCCTTGGTAACTACAGTCACCCTAATTGTGATTACCAGGACATCGCTGAGTTTATCATTGGGACGTATAGCCTTTCAAGAGCCCGGACTTTTAAATAAAATCAAACTGAATAAAATCCTGAGATCCAGGCTGGTTTCAGAAAAAGGTCTAAGTTGGGAATTTGTCACCCTCGTCAAGGGCTGAATCTATGAAGGGTTAAAAAAACGTACAATCCTTAAATTGGTTTTTCTTATGCCAAGGGGGGCCACCAACGGTCTACTAAAGATTGTTATCGCCTCTTTTCGTAGCCTTTTTCTGGCTTCGGAAACCTAAAAAGTTGGTTTCATATCAATAAGCTTTATTTTTTTTTACAGATGAACTCTTTCTCTCGACTTTTCCACCTTGCCGAAAGGGAGGTGAGACAAAAGGGATAACACACAGAAAATCACACACACATTGAAAGAATCTTGCTCAAAAAGTTGCCAGTGTGAAAGCAGCCTTACCGGAGCATGGCCGACTCACAAAGGCTTGCTCTGAGACATGGCGCATTTGGAGTTGAATAACTACGCCAACAAACAACATTTAGGTGGAGGCAAATAAGTCGCAATAGTCCAGTATGTCCACAAAAAGGCAGTGCTTAGTGCTTTTTCTTTGATGAGCGGAACATCTCAGGAAATGAGACATTAATAGAATCCCAAACATGAGATGATAGAGTTCAGAGTTGTTGGACTATTTTCTGTAGGGATATGTTGCTAGTCGAAGACAGAGAATTTGGCAGTCATCATGAAATTTAGCAAGCTGGAAAAAGGAGTGGACAAATTGGATAGAGGGGCTGGTCGAAATCATATTCATTTAGGTTATCTTTCGAATGAAACCAAATGCTTTGGCAAAACCCATGATCTTTCATTACGAAGTTCTGAACACTTAAAATCTACACCCCACGTCTCAATTAAATGCAACCCCAGTTCACTCGTGGGATCATTTCCAACACAGCCTCCGAAATGAACAAATACGCAACGGACAAATTGGAATAAGCCCTCCATGAATAAAATTCGCAACACGTCCAAATGCATGGATCTAAATATATATATATGTACCTTAATCCCAACTACAACGAACCTGTAGCCCCCATTCGTGTTCCAATTCGCTTCGCTTGAGTTTACCATCCCCCTTCGTTCCATTTAAGGGATGCTGTGCCGACTGTCGTCTGAGTTGCTGTTTTTTTTTTTCAGAATCTAAAATACGCATTATATTGGGTCTTTCTTAGGTGAATGACCTTTAAGGGTATTCCTTATTTCAAGATTGTTGTGCATCCATCCATCCATCCATCTATCCACCCACCCCTAATTCAAGACACCCTCATCTTGGACTCATTTCTTACATCTCCCCTAAATATTATTTTCCTTTACCTTTATGGGACAAATTTACGTAAGCCGATGCGTACACGAAGAGATGGGTGGATGTGTGTGTGTGTGCTGCTTGTTACATCCAACTACCCAAACAACCGTAACAACAGCAGGGAAGATGAACTCTAAAACACCCTCCTCAAAATGAAATAATAACAACAACAACAGCAGTAGCAGTAGCAGCATAGTCATGAAATAAGGAAAGAAAATAAAATAAAATATGCGTCCTGCGTAAACGCACCCGGGAGGGTCGAAACTGCGTAGTTTTTCGCTTCCTTCTACCTCCCATCAACCCACCCCCCATGGGAAAATTGTTTTAATATCAACAAAAGTGATGTATAAAATATTTCAAAATTTGTTCAAGGACATAAATTCGATGTTAACAAATATCTACAAAAAAAAAAAGATTTAAAAGAATAGCTTTTACTTACCAAAATTGTACTAGAAAAAATATCCTGTTTATAACCGTTTGTTTGCCTATTCGATATCAAATCAATTGATTTTACAGTTGCGTTAACAAAACCACGAAATTAAAAAACGAAACATATAGTTAGAGAGAAATAGAAAACAAAAAAAACCCCGAAGCCTAACGATCAGACTAAAACACGACAGCTATTTGAATTGAGTTCTAGTTCACACACTACTAGTAAACGGCATTTATTAAAAATTTATTGGAGAAATTGGAGAAAAACAACACATACATAAATCAAAACGGAACCGAGATCATGTTAGTTCAATGCTATAACATTTTGTGTTCCTTCACTTTGAAAATGTTTGTACAGACTGGTTTGATAAATTCTTCAAAAACACCACCGCACTCCACGAAAAAAAACACCGTCAACATAAATCACAATCATAAAATCTCACTCTCACTTTCTCTCTCACTGTTTTTTTGCTTCTCTTTCTATTTCATTTTGCCCTTGGCTGTCGTCTATCTCTCTCTGTCGGTCTCTCTCCCTCTCTATTTCACTGTCCCGAGAAACACACAGTCCACAGCACAGTCTCTTTAATTCAATATATGGAATTTTCAAAAGACTCCTCCACTTTCTGTTTCTCTCCTTCGACGATGATGATGATGGTGATGATGATGATGATGCGTAGAATGGAAACGCAGTTTGTCGTCACTGTTTTAGAAGCAATTCATCCAGTGACCCAGTTAACCATGGCGAGGAAGAAAAGCGAGCGAAATACACGAAACCTTCTCTCGAAAAATGCGTTTTCAACATGCGTACGACGACGAGACCCAAGCGAGAGTGAATTAAAAAAAAAATAACACCGCGGAGAAAACTAAGAATGAAAAAGGAAACAAAAAAACTAAAAACCGATTCGACCTCTGCGTTCAGATGAAGCTGATTCTTCAGATCGTTTTCAAATTCCTTATTTTTTTTTTTTTTTTGGAAGCTAAGATGTATCCTGTTTGCCCGAAAGATTGCAACTGCCCTGAGATGAGGATCTCACTTTGAAAGGTAGAGTTTGCGATGATGCAAAAATAGTGAAAATGAAAATCCAAATTAAATGCACATAGGCATATTTTCTGTATATGTTAGTATCGACAGAGTGTATTTACACGAGTGAGATGGTGAGTGACATTAAATGCAACCGGGAACAATAAGAACTATTTACAACACAACAAAATGGCACCTCTCCGATGAACTTTGGCCATGACACTGAATCGATTTTCATTCGAATCCCTTATCCTCAGCCTGAAGTTTCCCGAAATTCCCAAAAACTGAAAACAGAAAAATACAAAATAGAAAAAAAAAACATAAACAACCAGAAACCAACCATCCCTCGAAGTCAAAACTCTCAGATACGTGTGCACGCATACGAACGCATTCCGCCCGCAAGCGGGTTAGATAAAAATAATAGAGGAAATGAAATGCAAGACAAAAAATATCCGTGTGGCGTACACACAACACGCACACACTCGGAAAAGGCACACAGGCAGAAGGTTGGATTCACAGAGAGCGAGAGAGTACATCGGTTTTTCTTCAATTTTTACGGCAGACCGTGGCGGTACCAGGGGGAATTGGGAAAACCCAATCTCAGAGTTGCTCCTGCTGTTGCCTTGACTGGTGTTGGTGTGTGGATGGCAGGCCGATTCGTGGCAAATCGCGTACCTTTCAAGAGTCATCGTTTTATTATCTACCTAGGCTGATTATGTACAGTGGACCACGAAAGTTTGGGTGCCGTTTTGAAAATTAGTCTCTAACTTTATATGTAGCACTATAGTGTTTTTATTGATCGGATTCTGGACTTAACAGTCACATGCGCGCAGGGCCCCGAAAGGGATTTCACCTTCTTTATCAAGCCTTGACCGAGAAGCCGGCATGTGTTTGGCTCGGGTGTGACATTGCTACTTGAAAGTTTCCATTCACCTGTGTTTCGTGATTTTATAGAAAACCCAAAGTTTCTGAAAATGAAGCTAAGAAGATTGCAGCATGAATTCTTGCAGAAACTAGAATGTGTCTGCATAATGTGCAGTCAACGTAAGCAGCAGGAATCTCATTTAACTCAATAAAGATGCAAAGAGGTATCTTATTTCTCTTTAATTATCATTTCCAAATAATGCTGGGAGTTGATATTGACTGCACTGGTCCAAAATTATAGCAAAAGAGGATTCGCGACAAGTTCCTTGATTATCGAACACTGAATCGTTTCTTTGGCAATATAACAAGCTAAGTTGTCTGTCTCATGGCTAATGATTAGTACACCATGTCATTCGGGTTGTAGGCGAGGCAAACATCACTACACAAATGTGACCATGGAACAAATCCTTGCTGAATCTTTTTGTACTATTTATTCATCTGTGGGAAATCTCAGAGCGTTTAGAAAGCCGATTCTTGATGGGAATACTTAGTTCCGGACGGAAAACATCTATTAGAGATACAGTTAGCGTAAAAAGTGAGTGTATAGCATAAAGATGATGTGCGTTTTTTTTAGTATTTGATTCAAACGGGACTCCAAAGAAAAAAAATCTTAAATACAATTTCTAGCAACTTTTTAAAGCAATTGAGGATATCTCAAAAACTATTGGGGTCATAAATCAAAAACGTAATGAAATTTAGATCACCAATAAATTGCCCTTCTGAGATTTGCGGTAAAATTTCGCAGAATCTTTTCTTTTTTTCGCGGTATGCGCGTTACTAATTACCTGAGGCAACTGCATTTAAGGGTTTTTTTGGAATCCCGTTGACATTATTTTTCGTTGAGAACGTAAGCACCTTTATGCTGTATACTCACTTTTGACGCTGACTGTCTATGTTCACAGCTTGTACACCGATGACACCTATGACGGCAGTCAATAGCAAAATCATATGAGTAACATATGATCGGGCATACATCTCTGTGCCCGAGAAAATGTTACAAAAACCAATGTCAAAAACCAAATCGGTAATCTTCATGAAACCAGATTTTGGGCTCCAGGTCTGGTAAGTACAAAAAAGGGACAAAATCGGTAATCTTCATGAAACCAGATTCCTATCACGCCACTGCATTTCGAAAAACAACTTATTGATCTTGATGCTCTTCAATTCAAGTGAAATAAGCTCAAAGAAGTGTCTTCAGTATCAACTTCTTCTTTATTTGGAGCTACACCCGCGCCTTAACCAACAAGCCAATTTCGCATTCCAAGTTGATTGTCGCGGTTAAAAGAATACAGCGAGCCGTCAAATGAGGCGTTTGCTGGTGGGTGGCAGTGAGTCAGGACAAAGCGAAGTGGATGCTGTCATCCAGGAAGAATGCACAACATCGACGCCTCGGACAGAGCGTCATAATGTGCAGCAGAAACTTTGAAGTAGTCAAGGACTTCGTCTACCTCGGCTATGCAGTAAACAGGGACAATAACACCAGTACCGAGATCAAGCTCAGAATTACTCTTGCCAATTGCTGTTACTTCGGGCTCAAGACGCTATTGAGTAACAGTGCCATCTCTTGAAACACCTACCTGACTTTATATAACACTCTGATCATCCCTGCCCTGCTCTATGGCGCAGAGACGTGGACGCTATTGAAAGCGGACGAAGGAGCTCTTGGCCGTTTTGAGAGAAAAGTTCTGCGTGCGATCTCTGGTCCTGTTTGCGTTGATGGCATCTGGAGGAGAAGATTCAACCATGAACTGTACAGTTAAGCGTCTCCGGATCCAACGCTAAAAATGGGTTGGTCATGTAGAACGAATGGACACCGTAGCTCCGGTCCGAATGGAACTGCAGCGTCTGCAGCATGTATTGTTTTTGTGCGTACTATAGATACATTAAAGCGAGACTGGCAGTTTGATGCCGAACGGCGAAGTATGAGATGTATGAGTTTATGAGGAAGAGTCGTAAACTTTTTAGATAGTTGCTCGGAAGGCTTTAAAGAAAGAGTTGAATATTGAATAGCAAGTGGTTGAATTTCGTTGCAACAGTAGAGAGTATTTTTTGCGGGTGACTTTAGTCGCAATTCTTCGTTACATTGCGTTTTCTAACCGACATCAACTTAAATTCCATAACTGATTCGAAGCTAGCTCTGTGTCATAACTCAAGTGTTGATTAATGACAAAAGCAAATCGACTTGATTTTACTAGAGCATATTCGACAGTTTCTAAAGAAAACAAAGTTTGAACTCGGAAGAAGTGTTGCTTATGATATTTACTGGTTATCCGACGTAGAGGGCCTGAAACGTTAAATGCTCCTCAATCAATGTTAAGTTAGATTGGTTGGCTACCTTAAGGGTAGCCACACTTAGGCCGAAAGTAGGCCCCTTGTGTGACCATAAGATTTAATAGAATCCGATTGATTCGTCAATTCCAATGACCCGGTTAGAAGCCGATGAGAGTTCTAAGATTCGGCCAGGTCACTTGATCGATTTGGATGGATAGACACAGAAGGCCATAATTGTTTTGTGAAGAGGCACCCAGTGCCAGAAGATCATCTACGTTTGGTGGGAGTAAGCATTTCAAGCTTTAGCAGATGTAGTATAGTCATGTATAGTCATGAACGTTAGTACCCCGTCTGGGAAGAGTGCTAAGGTGGTGCTCTTTCTAGCGAGTTCTTCTACTTCGCGGTTCTCTGGAATGTCACTGTCCACATAACTTAGATGCTGAAATACTTGGCCATCTCGTTAAGAGACGTCTTAAATATGACTGCACTCGCTGGCTGACTGTCCGAACCGTTGATAACATCTGCACCTAATATTACATTGTTTTTTTTTTTTTTTTGATAGCCAGGACAGAACTTCTTTAATGGCTATAGTCTCTGCCTGAAAGACGCTACAGTGGGAAGATTGTCGGAATGGCAGTTGCAAATTCAGATCCTTAGAGTAAACTCCCGCACCAACTCCTTGGCCCGTCTTCGACCCACCTGTTAAAATTCGCAGAGGACCGTCCAGCGTCTGGCGTTCAGACATACGACGTGAGATCTGCTGGTTGACGCCTTTTTTCTGCGCATTAGTTAATACAGATAACCGATAAACTCAAGCCAAGAGGTCTCATGTTATATGTTTAATTTCAGCGTGTCTTTCAGCTTTACACTTCTTTGCTAAAAAGAACAATGGATACTTACTTATTTTCCGACCACGGATGGTCTGAGGCTGAGTAAAAGTTATCTTCTGCTCGAAACCATCGCAAGTTAGCAGTGTTGACTCAATTTATTTAGCATTCCGAGTTGAAGATTGCGAGGTGTGGTTATTCACACGAATGTACATGCTGTGCCATAGTGTGATCTTAAATATCTATTCCTCTCTATTAGTGATGGGAGTGCTATTTTATACCCAAGATGGCTAATCTCCGTCGAATCGACGAACACCAGTCTTATTTTCTGTGGGCTCCCTTAAGTCACTCATCGCTTATAGCTGCCCTTTGGTACAATATTTGTAGTAATACTGGCAAGTCATTCAATTGAAAAATCCTAGGTTTATGGCTAACATTGTGTAAGGAGAAGATGAGTTCAGAGAAGCATAGCTTTAGTACACCATGGCTATCTAGGGTTGATGTTGGCTTGTACAAGTTAACACCGCAAATGTTCACGTTCCAAAACTTGAACATGAACAAACAGCAGCGTCAAATAACATTCATTTTTCCTTATTCACCTTGAAACAGCCAGGGGAAGGGAGCCCTGGTTTTCAAATGCTGTTTAAACTGAACATACAAAGGAAGTGGAGGAAGAGTAACGACTGACATTTTCGGTCACACATTTCCTCACACAAAGTTCGCACATATACCCAAGCCTTCTACTAAAAGTCGAATACATTTTTTCCACTGTTATCAAACTTCCACAGTCCACTGTTACATCCCCCGTAGAAATATTTTTCCAAAGGGAAATCGACCCGACGAGCAACAAAGCAACATCAATAGCCTGAAAAAGAATTGACAGATCTGCCGCACCGAAGGGGGAGGAACAACTACTTAATCTTCCTTTCGCTTTGGTTCGATTTCGCATCCTTTTCTAGGAAAATTGTCCAGCCATGAACGTGAATTTTCACTGCGTGGGTTCGTTTTGAGGCAGGATGCTGTCCTGAGTGTTATTCTTCTCGGTGCTGCACTATGTGTGTGTGCGTGTACACATTTATGTAGTATGTTGGCAGCGGATGGTCGACCATCCATGAGCTGCTGCAATTCATTCCTTTTGTCCTGTGTGTGCATTTATGTATTTATTTATTTTTTCCATACCGACCCAGAGAGGGATGGATTGGTTTTGAATTCTGGCAGTGCACAGCCGTTCGCGATCTGATTTCAGGCGCACCATTCGGGAAAACTGGAAATACGGTGCGGCGATCTCGGATTTTCATCTGCTTTGTGCCTCTGCATAATTAGGAGAATAAGGGATGGAATTGGATTAGGAATCAGGGGCTCAAATTAATCGATGTGCTGTGTGTGATGCATGGGGCATCAGAGAAGCGCTGTTTAGAGTTTACATGAAAATCCAGTGAATGGAATGGAACTTTTCAATGGAACAATTCAAGAAGAGCACAACACATTGGATAACCTAATGTGTTGCAATTGTTGATCATTATTACTTCGTCACATCATCAAATAGTGAACTGCACAAACATAATAGTTAAGGGTTCGCTAAAGTACACACAAATCCGGTTCGGCGACTGAATGCACTTCCGATTACTCTGCTTAGGTTTGAGGTTCTCGTGCATGTCTTCATGATTACAATTTCGCAATTTTCTTTGACTGCAAGACTTATTTATACTTAGACTGTTATTGTACGACAAATATTTATAAACAAACTGCCGGTTACATTGACACTGGACACCCAAAGTCATGGAAATGTGTCAACGAACGAGCTTCCCACCTTCCCAGACATCACGAAACGTACATCTTTGAAATTCCCAGGCAACGCGAAGCAGATGTCGGAATTTGAAACTGCTTACTCGCAATGTCTGCATTGAGAAACCTCGATCGGGAATGGCTACACTGCATCAGCAGTTTATCGCTTATTATCGGAATAAATGTATTTTTGTATTTTGATGTCAGGGAGTAGTATTTGAACGGTAGACGAATAAAGTGCATTTCAACTCAATTTTGTATGGTTTTTTTTTTTTTAACCGAAACGGGGGGATTTACACGTAAGTTGCCTACCAAGTTACCGCGAAAGCAGTTCACTTCCACGGAGGATTAAACTCTTCCTTATAACACTCCGCAAGAATCTCGGGGGCCTTTCAGCTTAGCCGTTACGGCCAGCATTGAATGTTTTAACGGCCGTACAGTTGAACCCGGCTTATTTTTCGGCTGGATTTTTTCATATTTATTTATTTATTTAATCTACAAGCTACATATGCGCTAACAGATATTATAAAATATACGAATCTCATCAATCTCATTTATTTGTTTTTTGAGGAATTTCAATGTAGAGGGTGGGTTAATTTTAAGGGCCGATGTTGATTTTGAATAAAACACAAATTATTAAGGAAATTATTGTCATTTCTTTTTATTATGGAACAAAATATCGGCCGCCGCGACCTCGGCGACACACCTCCATCCGATGGTCCAAATTCTCGATGACGCTGAAGCATAATTGAGGTTCTATGCCGTTAATGTGCCGAATTATCTCATCCTTTAGCTCTTGAATTGTGGCTGGCTTATTGACGTACACCCTTTCTTTCAAATAACCCCAAAGAAAAAAATCCAACGGTGTAAAATCACATGATCTTGGCGGCCAATTGACATCGCCACCACGTGAGATAACACGGCCGTTGAATTTGTCGCGCAAAAGAGCCATTGTTTCGTTAGCTGTGTGGCAAGTGGCACCGTCCTGTTGAAACCACATATCGTCCACATTCATATCTTCCAATTCGGGCCATAAAAAGTTCGTTATCATTTCACGATAGCGAACACCATTCACAGTAACTGCCTGACAGGCCTCATTTTGGAAAAAATACGGCCCGATGATGCCGCTAGCCCATAAACCGCACGAAACAGTCACTCTTTCTGGGTGCATTGGTTTTTCGACAATCACTCTTGGATTATCATTCGCCCAAATGCGGCAATTCTGCTTATTGACGAATCCACTGAGGTGAAAATGTGCCTCATCACTGAAGATGATTTTCTTCGAACGTGCACGATATGCATTTTGATTTGAACGCCCAATTTGATAATAAGCCTGAATAACTTTAATGCGTTGCTCGATTGTGTGTCTTTCCATGGTTCAAATCAACAGTCTGAAAATGAGAAATGTCAAATGAAATGCAGAAAAGAACTTAACGTTTAGGTGCGGTTCACATTCAACATCGGCCCTTAAAATTTAACCACCCTTTATAAAAAATAGCAATTAGAATGGAACAGGCTTAAAAAACCTCTACTCATCCCTGTGAGAGGCTCATTTTCCCCATTTTCTGTGTTATGAGATGAATGATATGAATAATAATTGCCGAGTTCGCAGTGATCTAGCAGGCAAATAAGAAGAAGACTAGGATACTTTATACGGTAGGAAAGTATATCCTTAACAAACAATACGTCATGAATAATGCGTCTAGTTGCTAGGGATTTTATGCCAAGTAGCTGGCACATAGCCTTATAGCGTATCTGTATCTGTATCTTAGTGCATCGCTTTTGTACTTTTTCGATATGATCGGAAAAAGTAGTGTAGGCAGGATTCCAGACTACAACTGCATATTGAAGGAAGGGCCTTACCACGGAAATGTAAAGTGATAACAAGGCGAATGGGTTAGTAAATCCTTTGGTGTTCCTTTACCTTTATGAAACCTACTGCTGAGTTGGCTTTTGAGAAGATATGGGAAATGTGTGCGTGATACGAGAATGACACGGATACAACAGTACTGACGCATACCACGATGGGTACGGATCTTCTTCAAGCGTTCCAAATCATCACGAAGCTTTGAGTCAAAATATGATGAAGTGTATTGTGCGTACTTGCCATCAATGACGTCATTTTTCCTATTCAAGAACCAGTTTGGGATCTTGTACTGCCCTCGATTCTGGATGATAGTCACGATTTTGTCGACCTCTTCATCGGTACATTCTCCGACGCGCTTGGTGAGACCCACATCAGCCTTCTTAAGGATAAGGATGTTGGCATAACGACGACCAACACATCGCAGTCACGGCGATGGTAACCTTGCATTTACCATCGATATTCGTATTCATGATACGAAGGATATGCTGGAACTTTTCTGGGATAACGAGGGACATTTTGAAACTTTGAGAGATGATTTCTTGAAGGAGGGAGGTTGAAAAGCTGCCAGCGGAGTCGAGGCAGACATTTGAATGATGTACCATGCCATTTCCAATGACAAAATAAAGCCAGAATTAATGGTATATTATACATCGTTGCAGTTCTTTCTTGTTAAGGCAGAAGACGTTACAAAATCCGAAGCTAGCACAAGCAAGTATAAAGTCTATTGTTTTAAACGGAAAGTTTGCACATGTTGGATAAATTATGCAAATTTGTATTGCTTTAGGAGTCACTCAAGACTTGAAGTCATTCCTTAATACTCACACTGCTCCTGCAAAACAAAGACTTCTCTGCAGGATAAGGACACAATTAATGATTTCTGTACTGACTTTGGGAGCCGAGGACGATGTTCTTGACTGCCTCAAATTTAGTCCAAGACATCGATGTTGTATGTCCATTCTTCTTTTTCTACTGGCGGTACAGTCCAGGGTGAACCTGGGCCTCAGCATGCATATCCTTTCATGAGGACAGCATGTTCTTTGTTTTCCCCTCAGTCACCACCAGAAACAGTTTAGGCCTTAAATCACAATGTAAGCAAAAATGTCTGAGATGCTACGTTCTGCCAATCCCGCCAATGTCGTCCTTTTATGCTATGTGTTGGTATTTTCGAGAAAAGTTCTACGTCCCATCTTTCTTTCTGTTTGCGTTGTTGGCATCTGGAGGAGAAGATTCAACCACGAATTCTACGGAATGTAGAGCGACCTAGTCTCCACGTCTAAGGCGGCTAGGCCATGTAGAGCATATGAACAACAATGAACAGAGTCCGGCTCAGACGATCTTTACCAGTGGGACAAATACAAGCAATGGACGCCAGCGTTCATGGAGGCACGCAACAGTGGAGAAGGACCTCAACCAGAAACTGAAGTCAGTTAGCCAGAGAGCGAGCTGTAATGAATGTTTGGTTGAGACCCAAGTCCACGCCGGAGTGCAGCTCCACTCGAACAAGATGAAGAAGACCGCCGCCGCCGTTAATCAATCAAGGATTTCTGTGGAGCAATCGAGCATCGATCTCTATCGCGCTTCGAAGGATTCCTTAAGATCAGGGCTTCAAACACTGACAATTAAGCTGCAGATGCGCAGAACATGAATGGACCCATGATGAGTTGAAACAGACATCCCACCTGGACAGTTCGGCTAAGATTCTACCTGGGATTACTCGCTTTCCCACCTGCATACACTGCCAGGAACAAATTCTAATCCTTGCAATTTTGGTTAGAAATTGCAAACTATTGTTGAAAATGCACACGCAACAATTTATTGCAACCTTGTGCGGGTACTTTCTTTCTTTAGATTTTTTTTTTACTACATGTCCACAATTACAAAATAAAACCAGCAATGTAGGTACATTCTTTCAGCGAATGGTACAAGGCAGCCGAACAGAAAATCACAAATTTATCTTGTTACCTGTGAACTCATTCTTCAAGACAACCAAAAAAAAAAGAAAGGAATAGTGTTGCACACCTCCTTTTTGAAAATGAAAGAAAACAGAAAACACCAACTGGGTATGAAAGCCGATCTCAAGCAGCGCAGCTCGACCTGAATTGATTGCACGAAACGAAAATCACACGGCAAAGAAGAAAGGCTGAACTAGGAGACGTAAACTGAAGGCCGGCAGACTGGCTCCTTATCTGTGAATAAGAACAACACACACTCAAGGATATCTAGATTCCTAATTTTATGGATGAACTCGTGTGTGTGTGAATTTCGTATTGTGAGAGCTACGCATACCGACAACAGATGCAGATGCGTTTGGATTTTGTGTTATTTTTTTTTTGCACGATTTATCCGGTTTTGGGACAAATTAAGGTGGTCACCGGATGACTGGTTAAGGGTGCATTCAAAAATCATGCATTTCTTCCTTTTGTTTGACTTGTAAGAGAATAGACTTTGAATGTAGGCAAGGCAAATGCATACCAGGAAAACAGGATTCAAACTCTGGATGACAGGTGGGCATGGAAGAAGGATTTACATATTTATGTAGACATTTATGTGCCTGTCGCTAAACTTCGATTTGTTTACCACTTCTCTTGAAAGGTTCTACTTGGACAGGATTTATGGAAGATACCTGGAGAGACAATAAAATAAATTCGTCTGCATACTTTTTTGCTGTATAGGTATTTTTTACTTGATCCACTTTAGAAGCGGTCTTGAAAAAATAAACATTGTCGATCCGGACGGGCATATCTGCCAGTAGTGAGGTAGACTATGCCGTCTTCTAGACTTTTTGATTGACCGCGCTATCATCTGTGTCCGAAGATTCAGACAAAAATTAGGCTGAACTACGCATAAAGCTTTTTCGGGCCCATCAGAGTGGAGCAGTGCCATAATCCCTATAATAGTCTTGATTGTCCATATGGATAGCGATACTGTTGATAGACTTGCCTAGTTACCTTGCTATGGTGGAGTATTAGTTACGACTTTAGACTTTCCGCCGCGGCGTACGGAAGATGAGGACGTTATTGCTATGTGCTAGAGAAAAGTTCGTCATGCGATGTTACTTGGTCAAGTTTGCGTTGACGGTCATACGGTCATACATAGTTGGGCCATGTAGGGCGCCCCGATTAAGGTGGCGCACCCAAGTGGAAAAGGACCTCAACCAACTTAGCGTTCGACACAGCCTGCTAACCAGAGACCACTTGTTGGTTGAGGCCCAGTTCCACCCCGGACTGTAGCACCAAATAAAGAAGAAGTTCGGACTGAGAGACATTTGTATATGAGTAATCTGAGCGGCTAAGAGATGTCCTGACCACTTGTAGCCCTCTGAGAGGATGCCTTATCCAACCACCTTGCCTGAGTTTGCTGTAATATCAAGTACAGATATCGCCATCTGTTCCGACAGCCAGGCAGCGATCAAATCTCTGAGTGTGGTCACATTCAACTCCAAACCTTTCCTGAATTGACGCCAATCTATCAAAGGTATGCCAAAGTATTTTAACATCCAACTTATTTGGGTGCCGAAAATTGTGAAACGGATGAACTCGTACTCTATACTCCTTCCGGATAAAGATCTGTCATCCATTCTAATCGTTACATCTAAATCGTAGATGGTCTACTGGCTGGATTCCTCATGCTAAACAACTATGGCCTACTCTCGATCCGAAATGGTCGCTCAACCTGATCAGATTGAGATGGCCGGGTCTCAGAACTCTCATCGGATTTGGGCACTGCGCCATTAAAACTCACGCCTTTAGATTAGGACTCAATTACGAAAAGAAACTATTGTACACCTACTCTGCAATTGCAGCGTTCTCTCCTCCCGAAGAAGAAGTCAATTAGAAGCCTACCACTGCAACAACCTGACCGAACTAAGTAGCATTAGTGTCATCAGTCATCTCATCAACGCGTGGTAAAGTAAGTAGCCTAAGTGTGAGTGCTGTCTACCAGCAGTCAGCCAGTACAACTCGTGTGCAATTTGAAGAAAAATGGAAAAACGAAGAATGGTGGTCAAGAAGCATATGTACTTATGTAAATATGTCGACTCACCACTATTCGATGAACCGATTTGAATGTTTTATTGAGAACAGCAATTATTTCTCACAAACTAGACTTAACACTTAGGTCAAGGGTACCCAAGGGTACCCAAGGTACTTTGGTCAATTAGACCCCAACTGATGTACATTGTTTAATTTAACATTTAGAATTACAGTATCGGCTTCGTGTTTATTTCCTCTATCCTACAATGCATAGCGTCCAACTTGGGCTGTTCAAATCTGTGTGTCCAAGTTGATCCTTTTGGAATAGGATGGTGGTGTGGTAGTCGCTAGGATGATTGATATTGTCTAGAAGCTGCTTTCTGAGCTTGTTCACCATGTAGTGTGCAAGGGCAAAGTTATGATGAGTGTTTCGTTTAAAAGCTTCTAGTTGCTGTGGTGCTTTCGACGGGCCCGTCGAAGATAAGATCGGTACATATTCGTAATATTTTTCATTCGAAAATTGCGATATTCTCGATTCTGGTTTTAGTTATGGTGTGCCATATGGGGAAACTGTATGTTAAGATGGGCCGTACTAGCTGCTTGTTAGGTAGCAGTTCTGTCCCCTGACTTAATCCATTAAGCAACTATTCGATGGTGCAAACACTAGGTATTCATTTCACGGCATCTATTCATCCCTGTAAGTCGCAACCGTAACTCCTGAGAATCCTGACTGTACCTGCCATGGATCTGCAGATTAATTTTCAATTATCGTGCAATTTTCAAATTTCATCGTTCGGAGTCATCTTTCCCATTCCTGCAGAAACAATATCACGCATAAACTTGTTATAAATGCAAGGCAATGGCTATTCGTCAACTTTAATGGCCGCAAAATGAAGGAGGAAGACGATTGAGGCAGTTTCAAGCGCAAATTCTACTGGCTCTAGAGAGTAAGAATACACACGTACATATATATCCATCCAGGCGCAAGGCGTCTGTAGACAGGCGCAAGTTCGAAGGATCACACACTTGGAATCTTCTTCTATATTTGGCGCTACAGTCCGATTTAGAGCTAAGCCTCAACCAATAAGTCTCTCTAACACGCTTTCTATCTAACTGTCATCAGCAGGGATAGGATTTTGCTAACTTTGACTCTTGTTATTGATTAATCGGCAGATAGTATCATGTCCTCCTGATTCCAAATGTATGCATTTTATTTTGCCTTTTTACACCGTTCTTGCATATTTTTGCTGTGTTATAATTTTAACTTCCATTATTCTCATCAATTGGCGAAATTTTTTCGGTTTTAAAGAACATTTAAAAAAAGCTTGATAAAAGAAAACCGGCCATTTGCGAAGGAATTCCCAAAGAAGATTACTGCCGTTTTAAAGGCGGGGCTGAAAACTGAGTCGATAAGCTGAGATTCTGTAAAGAAGGATTCCACGACTTGGATTCCAAACTTAAAGAAAATATTGATGTAAATAAAGTTGAAAGCATATAATGGTCTCCACTCGTTTCAGCTGAAGTAGAAAATTCATGTAATTCCTTAAAAGAGCTTCTAACATAAAAGACAACCGGAGAAGTTCATAACCAGAAAGGCTTAAAAAGCTCGTCGTAGTTACATGCTACTATAACTAAATGTTAATTTTCGTATTTATTAATAAATGCTTTTTGTTGCTTTGCCTGTCCCAGGCAATGAGTTTCGCACGCCAAGGTGGTTGAGGTTTTTCTCCACTTGGATGCTGACGTAATCTGTGCCGTTGTCCCAAAATTCTTCTGAGCAGCAGTTAGGTTGTCCATGCATTTTAAATGGGCCAACCACCTAAGACTTTGCTCCGGATGCAATCGACTTAGCTCTGTACAGCCCGTAAAATTCGTGGTTGAATCTTCTCCCCAAAATGTTATCAAACTCGACCAAATATTAAACGCAGAACTCATGACATCACACATGACAACACGTCGCCTTGTCGAAATTCTCTTTTTATATAGAAGATCTCGGTGAGTTCGTTTACGATCTGCGTGAACCAGCAAGAATGCTCCATCTGCACAATCAGGCGCGATTGACAAGAATATCAACACAAGGCAGTGAGTAGTCAGTCTCTACGAACAGTCGCCGAAGAGGTGGAAGGTAGTGCTTTCCACTGCTTGTGTCATTTCCCGGATCCATAGTGTGAATATGTAGTAAGTGTTTATGCAGTGAGTTTTACAGACAACAGCTTGGAAGATGTGTGTTTCAGGGAAATCAGATTGGCGTTAAAGCCAAATTAGCTGCTTTACAGCATTTGTTTCAACACTTAGTTATGATAATCAAATTCGGAAAATCATGTTGTCGTAGTTACTCGTCTAAAGGGTGGTGAAGCAAGAGTCTGTGGAAGAGGATCGTGTGGCCTAGAGATAATGCGTTCTTTGCTCCTGCGACGCATTTAGTGGAACATGGGGGTCACTGAAGATGCATTATCTTTGCAACTTATATGTTAATATTGCTTACAACAATATTGACTTTATTTTAAGCTTCTTCATTTTTTATTTGGCGCTACAGTCCAGGGTGGATCTGGGCGTCAACCAACAAGCCTCTCCAACTAGCACGATCTTGGCTAGCGGCCTCCAGTGTCTCACTCCAAGTTGGCTGAGGCCCTTCTCCATCTGAGTGCGCCAACTTAGACGTTGGATCCGTAAAAAAAAATAACAAGAGATAATGGTGATCTATGAAAATGCTTGCTAAATGAAACTGCTTGCATTCAAGATTTATTATTTTATTTTTAAAAAAAAGTTGATTAACAAAAACATTTTTGAAACGAAACTATTCATACAAAAAAGGGGCAGCTTAACAAACTCGAATCGTATTCTTTCCCATAACAACAATAACACCTTCATCCTGTATCTCCTTGAGAGCATCCTCGAATTGTTCACGAGTAATCATCTATGATCAAGCAAAAAAATAGAGTGATTTCGTGATTACGAAAACGATTTTGTTTAACTTACAATTTGTGATGCCTCCTTGATTTCGTTGAACAACTTCTGGTACGGAATCGTTGGCACCTTAACCCTCTTCTTGAGATTGTCTTTAATACTGGCAACCAGCTCAGCGCGCTTCTTACGTCCTGCTGTCGATAATCCTGTTGTAAGAATACCCACATCTATCTTTCCAGACAGTGGATCTGTTGCCGATTGTTTTAGAGCTTCTCGATGGAGTCTGATATTGATGTCAAATTGATTAGTCATTAAATCCGAATAGATCAATAAGTGTAACTAACCTCCAAGCTTCTTCAACATCTCGAACAGTAACTTCGGTGCTTAGTCTCACTTTAGCATGAGCCTCTGACAAACGAATCAAACTTTCCAACTGTCGCGGATATGCCGAAATTTGTCCACGTCCTGCGCCGACCTTACGCATATCCACGTAGGCTTGAATCAATCGCTGTTGTGCCTCTTCCGACAGTGTCGGAGCAATATGTTCACGAGCGTAGGCAATATAATCACGGAGCACACTCATATCCTAAGAAAATACATTGACAGTGTCATACCCAGCCAGTTATTTCACTTTCGACTTCTACTCACAAACATAGTGTCTTCTTCTTCTTGTCTCGACACATAGTACAAGGAAACAAGATGCGAAGCTAAGCGACGATCAAACACTTCATCCTGTGGATCCAGAACCAAGAAAATCAAATCGAATCTCGACAACAGTGTATGTGGCAACTGAACATTGTCGATGATGTTCTTGTGCTTATTCCACTGCGATTCTGCTGGATTCGCAGCAGCAAGAATTGATGTGCGCGCATTCAGTTGACAAATAATACCAGCCTTAGCAATACTTAGTGTTTGCTGTTCCATGACTTCGTGGAGAACACTGCGAGTGGAATCGTTCATTTTGTCGAACTCATCAATGCAACATACACCATTGTCAGCAAGTACCAGGGCTCCCCTAAAAGAAGATCACAAGACGAATTAACAATGCAAGTAAAACTTGATCAAATACGACGCACGTTTGCAGAACCAACTGACGTGTTTCTGGATCCTTAGTAACGTAGGCCGTAAGACCCACAGCCGATGAACCTCGCCCTGAGGTGTATTGAGATCTTGGCACCAAATTGAAAACGTACTGCAAAAGTTGCGACTTTGAAGTACCGGGATCACCACATAAAAGGATGTGGATCTCAGACCTGAAATCAAAAACAAGAAATCGTTGACAAGTCTGCAGCACAGATGACTTTCATCAAAGCATACCGGAAATTTTGTCTTCCTGAGGTCACATGCTTCTTTTTGGTTCCACCGAACAGTTGCAGCAAAATTCCTTTCTTGATGTCTGCATTCTCATAAATTGAAGGAGCCAACGCCCTTGCCAAGCGATCATATACATCTGGCTTTTGGGAGAGAGTCCTAAGCAATTCGATACGCTCTGGAGGGAAAATATGATCTTTCCTGTGAATCAAATGAGACCACTTAATGACCATTCGCTCGTTTATTGATTGAAGGCCACTTACCCATCTTCTTCCTCATACAGCCGTTTATTGTCCACTTTCCTGAAGTGCACTACGTCCACGTGCGTCTTGTACACACTCTTGACATTTCTTGCGCGGGTACTCTCCTGTATTGGAACAGCACGGTAAATTCCGGTGACAGTGACACGATCGCCTGGTTGAACCTTATCAACCAAATCATTGTGCGCAAATAAAACCACATTATGAGGCGTTTGACCTGCAGCCATGTCATCAGGCGACTCCTGAAGCTTAATCAACTGTTTGTCAGTAAATTGTGAACGATTATGAACCAATTGGAAGCAATGATTCGTATTACAGTTCGTACAAAGTGTTGGCTCAGCAATGCGACCTCGATCGATCTCGACGGTGGTGAAGAACGAGCAAATGATGCACTTGAAGTAAGCCTCGCGCATTTCAGGAACGACATTCGACGACCGGATAACCATTCCACTGATACTGATCAATTGATCAATGTCTTCAGGATTCAATGCGCGCATATTACGCGTTTTGTCTGCATTGAATGGCCTTACTTGAATCTGATGCTCAAGTATAGCCGCTGGATACTTTTCGAAAAACATTTCATTCACAGCCATATCAAATGTCGGAATGACTTCTTGCGGATAGCAAATCAATTGCCTATAGAGGTTCTCATCAAAGGTCTTCAAGTGCGAGCAATTAACGTTCAAATAGGGCTCTTCGAGGGTGTGAATCTCCTCCAGCTTTTGCAAGTACAATGGTTCATTAACATCGATGTTTTCGGATATCTCATCTTGTTCTGCGTCTGGGTCGATATATCGCATAAGGAAATTCTTAAATTTCGTCTTACATTGACTGACGACCACGTTTGTGCCCCAGATCACTAGCTGAGGGCCTGTTGATGCCTCTGAAGTTTCTGATTGCCGTTCAGGAATGGGTTCTAACTAGATGTAATGGAAATAGTTTTATTTTATTTATTTGTGGATTACTACTTAGAATATAGGAAAGTTACGACAACGCATTACTTTCCTGAGTCTCCCTCGTCATCTTCTACTTAAGCTAAAGGTCTACCAAACAAGCTGTGTACTATTAATATGGATCTGTTGACCTTTTACTGGGTATATGACTATCTTGAGCAAACACACATTTTATACAAGCGTCTAATCGAATTGCCATTTTATAGAAGCACTTGAAAACTTCGTGTGTCATATATAATTTTTAGAATATTTATAAAATGCATATTTTAAAGCCTGACAAAGACATTTGTGCGATTTGCCTGGAAGAGAAAACACTTCCGATAGTTTTTATCTGCGGTCACTCATTCTGTGAAGAATGCATCGCATTGTACATGACATACGCGGAGATACAAAGCAAATGTCCCCTATGTCGGAGGACATTAACACGGAAGGTGAGTAATGAACTAAGTATAGCATGGGTGTGCTTTACAATAAGCAGTGGAATTTCATTTTCAGGACAAGAGGAACCGGCGTTTTTTGAAGCGGCTTACCTGCCTCGTATTTAGCATGATATCTATATCTTTTGTTTTACACATATTTTGCGATAACTTTTGAAATTTGTATACACAAATACAGAATAAATAACTTACCGATTCAGCACCAATTGCAACTTGTCTCATACGTTTATCCGTCCTGATATCGGGCCGTGCACGCAGCGGCGTTCCACGAATGCCAGAACGAGGCGTACGAATCGATCCCATCGAACTGCATGTCAATTAAAGATTATAACTTAGCAACTAGTTTAGTGTTTACAAATTTACCTTGGCGTTCCATAGTTGAGGGGTGAGCTCAAGTCAATTTCGCTCATATTGGCGACAATGCCACGAGCTGGGCTGGTTGGAGGAACGCTAACTCCTCCCGGAGATGTCGGTGGTAGACTTACATTATCTGAAGGAGCTGCGCGGGCCCCCATACGCATCGGAGTCTCAGCTTCCTGTGCAGATGTTCCTTAAAGAGAAAAATATTTAAAACAATCTCACTTGTTCAAAAACAAAAAAAAAACATGATCATACTTCTTGTTGGAGTCCTCTGGGTCCTGTTGCCACTTCCTCTTGGAGTTCTTGCCGGACTTGACATTTTTAAGTTGGAATTCAATTACTCAACTCGAACTTTAGAAAATAAATCAAAACGTTGTATTTTTTAATAACGATAGCCGCGATAAAATTGTAAATGCAAAACAATCGCCAATCAACAAATGCACGATGATCAACGACAGAATAGGCGGGAAAGCATAACTCAAACTAGACTTTTTACTCACAACAGCGCCCTGCTACGGATACTAGGGAAACTTTGATTGACTCTACCTGCTTTTTTGGTTCAAAGCAAAGAAATGTGTTCTCACACGAACTGTATTCTCAAGATACAGCGCAAAATCTTTGGATTGTTGTTTCAAAATTCCATAAAAAGTGAATTGTACATGTCTACACCTTTAATTTCTCTTCCTACCGACATTTTCTACCTCTGACCATTGAAGAAAAACGACGGTTCTCGTGAAATCGAACAGAGCCACTATTTGTAAACAAATGTGTGTCATGCTCTCAATCAGCTGTTTGTGAATTTGGTGAAGTTTTTTTTTTCAAATAAATAAGGTTATTTCACCCTACCTCCGAGTAGCTGCATAAATTTTAAATAAAATGAACACAATAAGCAGACTTTGCCAAAAAAGAAAGTTCTTCCTTCAGTTTAAGGAAAAACTAACTTCATTGAGTGCCAGTTCACTTCACAGTCAATCGTATTGCAGAAATGAAAGGACCTGGTGTAGGATATCTGTCAGCAGAATAGCACCAAAACCAGCTCCGCTACGAAACTTTGCTAGCACAAGTAAAGGCGAAAAACCCCACTGCAACATTGGAACGATTGGTCACGTTGATCATGGCAAAACAACTCTGACAGCAGCAATAACAAAAGTTCTCGCCAAAAAAGGTTTGGCGGAATACATACCGTATGACCAAATCGACAAAGCTCCAGAGGAGAAAGCCCGAGGTAGGTGTCCATATCAACTGCATGATTTCCAACGACCAACCTCTTTAACTTTAAAGGGATCACAATCAACGCTTGTCACATTGGTTATGCAACCGATTCCAGAACCTACGCTCACACTGATTGTCCAGGACATGCTGATTACATTAAAGTGAGTCCAATCAATATCGATGTCATTTCCATAAAGATGTTTATTCCGTTTTGCAGAACATGATATCAGGTGCCACACAAATGGACGGCGCAATACTGGTTGTAGCTGCCACTGATGGACAAATGCCTCAAACAAGAGAACATCTGCTGCTAGCTAAACAAGTGGGCATTGATAAAATCATTGTCTACGTTAACAAAGCCGATCTCGTTGATAAGGACGTTCTGGAGTTGGTTGAAATCGAAATACGAGAACTGCTGAGCGATTTCGGTTTCGATGGAATCAATAGTCCTGTTATTTACGGATCTGCACTATTAGCAATGCGTGATGATCAATCTGAGTACGGAGTGAAGTCCATTGAAAAACTCTTATCGTATGTGGATGACTTCGTGCCAACACCTACAAGAGATTTCACGTCTCCTTTTATTATGCCCATTGACAATGCCTTCACTGTATCTGGAAGAGGAACTGTTGTCGTCGGCACCATAAAGAGAGGAACTATCAAGAAGAATGACGAAGCCGATTTACTGGGCTTCAATCAAAATATTAAAACCACCATAAGCGATATCCAGATATTTAAGAAAAGCGTTTCCGAGGTAAATATTTTCAAATATACAGATGTGAGGGAGATGAACGGTTTATTTGGATGACATAGGGAAAAGCTGGTGAGAATGTCGGGGCGCTTCTGAGAGGTGTAAAAATTACACGGGTGGAACGAGGAATGCTGCTATGTGCATCTGGGTCGGAAGACATTTCGAATCATTTCGAGGGTTCAATGTACTTACTGTCACGAGGCGAAGGCGGCCGGTCCAGGCCTATAATGTCAAAGTACATTCAACAGCTTTTCAGCACAACATGGAATGTACCTGCCCGAATTGATTTAGGTATGTGCACCTGAATAGTCATCACTGCAGACTAATAAGATCATTTTCTTGTAGTTCCATCAAATGGAATGATCATGCCTGGTGAGCATGGGAAGGTCTTGATTACACTATTTCGTAAAATGGTTATGACACCGGGACAGGCATTTACTATTCGGGAAAATGGCATGACTGTGGCGACTGGTATTATCACGGATCGTAAACCGGCTATTAATTTACCTAGAAATAAGCTTTCAAATGTTGTTCTACTGGAGGGTGCTAATTAGTTCAATTAAATCAAATGAAAATAATTCTTTCAATTGTTTCTAATTAATATACTTACGAGACGCTATGTTGTAAAATATTCTAGGTTGAGATCAAAAACCAACACAACATTGTAAAGGGTGATTTTTTAGTTATTATCTTTTTGGCAACACTGGTTTAAACAGCTGGCGCACGTTTCGTGTTTTGTTTCACTGTCAAACATCTTCAGTTTGGTCTATAATTTAATCATAAATCGTCCTACAAACGAACAACGCTTGCAACTTGCTTTTACTTTATACCGGAGGTTCGGTTTTTCTCTCCTTCTCGAACGTAATGTTTTGTTCGAGGTGGTTCGTTTTGTCCCCATTGAACTTAAGACCAGTTCGTTTCAGCTTCTTCTTCAGCCACCGTAATAGCTTCCGCTATGGCACGGTATTAGATGAGCTGACCTGTTGAAGATGGTTCCGTGAACCGGTGCGTGCTGGAGCGTGTTGCGACACCGGGATCTCGAATTCGGTCATTGATTCAAAATACTTCCTTGTGATGAATAGTGCCGCATACTACTTTAAAATCAGTGAAAAGGTGAAGTGCATCGATTTAAAACTCGCTGGTCTTCTCCAGGATATGTCTTAGTGTCAAAATTTGGGCTACAGTCGATTTGTCGGGCCGGAAGTCGCACTGATACGTACCGCTTAGTGCAGCGCAAAATGGCTTTAGACGTACACACTGCCCTGGACAGGATCTTCTAAGCGACGAGCATTAATTTACCTTTTTAGTTTTTCTAAGAGGTATGATAGCCTTCCCCGTGAATGGGGCATATAGAGCTTGCTGTTCTTCGTCTTTCTGATGGCTGGGAGGACTTCTAACGACGCATGTCCTTTCTTGACGGCAGTAGCGAAGTATGATTACATAGATCGATATGGGTAGACAAACATCATTGACCCTTGATTATTAAATAAATTTATTTAACTATTAATCTGTTCAACGAGAAATCGACATACGTCAATTTGTATAAATATATTTTCCTCTATTTTAAAAATATATGCATGATTCTTATATATACATGTACATACATATGTATATTGTTTAAGTGTTCGGAAGTATTTAATTTATCACTAACATTAATGATTTTTTTTTTGTTGTTGTATATGTCTTCAAATATAAATATGTAATTTTCGATGTAAAAAACATAACAAGTCTATGAGTTTGATGATTGCATTTAATTTCAATCTAAACCCAATATTTCATGGCATAACGAAACGTATATAAATCTAACAGGTGTTTCCTTACGGTTGGGATTCGTTTCTTTCGACTGCTGGAGAGCATATAAATACAACAGAGGAATCAAATACAAAAAAAATATGATCATGGCAAGTTTTTGGCCTTCTCGTTTTCGAGTAACTGCTCTAGGTTTCTTCTCCAAAATAAGTGCCTTGCGAGGAGGTTTGTATAGTATAAATAAATGTTCCCAAATAGCAGCGAAGCCTAGCATTTTCAACTGTGGCAAAATACAATAGGAAACGGCCACAGTTCGCTGGCATAAGCGCATGGAACCACACGAATTTACATAGCTAATGTATAGATTCGTTATAAAGTATAGAAAAATGTCAAAGCAAATACGTTCAGTCATTATTACGATCGAACCAAACAACAAACACCCAGCTCGCAGATGATCACAAGAACATTGTAACCAATTCATGGACACGTAGACTGCCATTCATATTACGTGTTCACACAAATTTGAATTCTCTTTAAGCGGTGTCTCCGCACAGCTGAAAGTTTATAGTACACCCAATTCTGGATTTACACGATTTTGAAAAACAAAAATTGATCCCGTTTTTACACGATTTCATTCGATTATCACGATGATGATAGCGAAAAGAGCTGCTATTTTCATGACCCTCATTTTTTAAATTCTTATATTGTTTTCTCGTGAATTAGTGTGCACTATGTAATCCCTTTTTCACCCCATTTCCCATGACTTTTGTACACGGATCATTCTTGAATTTATTTACCGTGTAAAAACTGAATTACGTGTACTTGTTTTCATTTAAGTAAATAAGCCAACTACAAAGTATGACAAGTAGGACGGAAAATTATTGCAATCTAATTGAAAGAAACAAAAAACATTTACAGTATTACCATACTAAATCAGGAATGACAAAACCATTATTTCTTAACGTTAGAATACAAAATCCCAAAAAAAAAAGTCTTGTATACATTTCCTTTTTCTCTAAATTAACTTAAGTACTGGTGATTGTTTGTCACAAAGTTACCACAGGCGAATACAGGATTAATCAAATCGGAACCTTGCTTCACAAACTTCCTCCAACCACTGCAAACAAATCACCATTCATATTGATCTCTTGGGTCAATAATTCTCAAATAAATTTTAACATATTTATTATTGCTTGTTTTTGTTTAACTTAATTGGAATGCATTTCATATCACATAGTGTTTTTATCTTCTTTGAAGAATTTCAAAATACATACATATATATATATCTATGGGTAAATATTTACTTTTAAATAAATTTTAATTACATTTTCGTTTCAAGGAAGTTTTACTTTCATAAGGCATTTCATTAACAATCTCATTAATTTCACATTATTGTGTCCCATCGTATTTTTTGTGTATCTTTAATCTCTCACTCAATCTCAATCTTATCGTCGTAACACATACATATTCATTAAAGAAAGGATTATTTTTTTATCAATTTAAACATATTTATGTAGGTACATTTATTTCTAAAACAACATACACAACATATCTTACAAGTCATCTCGACCAAGCGGGGAAAAGTGTGTAGATTGCTTTTGTTCACCTCCCATCCATGGTAAACGGATTTAAATTTGTCTACGAAATCAAGGGAACGACACGTACAGTTGCACTATAATCGTAAAACTATGCGATACAAGGATCCTGTTTTTTTTTTTTGTTTGTTCTAATATACATATGCGTGCAGTGTAGGACTATGCTTTATCACTGACGCACTTATCAATAATGTACAAGTTGGGTAAATTTGAAAATGGCAACAAGCTTACACATATAAGCAATATCTTATGTTCACGTGATAAATGTATTATTTTTCGTTTGGTTCCACTTCCACGTGGAGCACTTAATTATATCGTGGGTTTAGATTTTACATCTTTGTAAGAAACTCATCCAGATGCAACTGCTTTGGAATCTCAATATCTTCAAGTTTAACATCGCTGTAGTTGTATACCACTTTGAATGGATGGATGAATTCTTGATGCATGGTAAATTCGTTATTTCGTTCCTGTGAATGCATTGGAAAATACAAATAAGTAGAATTTATTCAAGCACACTGAAATAACTAAAGTCAGTTCATCCCTCTAGACTAGATGCATCCCTTACTTCTAAGAAACTTTTAAATAACCTGCGTAAAATTGATTGTAGTAACATTTGCTGACAAATGATCCTATTGTAAGGACGCTGCCAACGCTCTACGACTTCCTTGTTAACGATTGAAGATGAAGTGTTATTCAATGCATAAGGCTATCAAAACTGACACGATAGGGGAAGATGATATACAAACCCTCTTCATTAAACTCATTCTCCCGCAAATTGTCTTTCATCTTATCCATCTAATCACCTTTTGTACAACGTCAACTTTTTCTACACATCGCAAAGAAAGCTTCTCCAATTACTCCTGCAAATTTTAGGCCTATTATCGTTTTACCTTGCTTGTCAAAGGCCTTTGATAATCATATAATTTTATGCTGGAAATTAAAGAACAATTTCGGTTTCACTGACAGTACAGTAAAGTGTTGAGTTCTCATTCTCGTATGATCGTTTCGGGTGAAGGCTGATCATTAATGGAAATCAAAGAACTGTGTGCCACACAGCTCCATATGGGGACCGATTCTGTTTTGTTCTGCCTGTATGGTGGCACTCGTCAGTACATTTATATGTTGGCGATGTTCAATTACACCTAGCCAAACCGTACTGTCCGAACTGGAGACTGGATAACTCGATTTTATGGTTCATCAGAACCAGAGAGCTCAAGATACATTGGCGACAGTAAAAAAATAAATAAATAAAATAAATACCTATTGCCACCACATCACTTACACGTTTCTTGTGAATGATCTCAGTTTGACAAACGGCACCCCTTTGATTTTACGGCGAATACGGCTTAGACACTGTTGCACCTAAGCTAAATAGCTCATATGATCATGGGCTACAAAAAATCTCATCTTGCCAGAACAGCAGTGCATTCTCTCGGACACATGCTTCTGCACTTTGTCCCGGCGAAATGACGCAACAGAAGTAGGAGTTTCACAAGCTAAACTCATGCTCCTGTCTTTGAATTCGAATTACTCAAGAAGAACGAGAATATCAAACTGCTCAGGGTGCAGCATGCGCTTAGGTGCAGGAACCCTCAAACTTATATTCGTCCCTTAGGGCGTCGTCCCTTTTGACGAAACAAGATCCTAAGTAAGCTGTAAAGGCAAACCAATTCCTCACCTTATTGCGTTTATTCAGCATTTCCGTTAGTTTTTCCACAAACGTATTGCTTATTTCCCGTTCACAATCATCGGAGTTGTATGATTTAATCATCTGCAAAAAAAAAGATTACAGAAAAATAACACAAGCTCTATACAAAGTGATAGTCACCTTCAGAACTTGGGCAGTTGTCAGAGAATTGCACAATTCATATACGCTCTGAACGTCTTGTTCGGTTTTCCTCGATTGCAAAAGTTGCGACACATCAATCAAGGGCGCCAGTGGTTTTGTTACATCCGTCGACTGAAAGCATCAATGAGTCTATTTATATACTTCGCATTTGATCGATCATCTTACCATTTTTCTCTCTCGCACCCAGTCTTCCAGGCAAGTGACATTGTAACGTATCTTCATGCCCGTTTCCCACATGCATATATCACCTCGTAACATCAGGGTGTTCATTGCAATGGCACAAATATAGTAAAATAATTGATAGAATATTTGCTCGGTGTAGCTCAGATGGAGTCCGAAGAAATTAAACTGCTTGTAAAAGTGATCCAATTGGTTGACAAGTAACTTGGGTGCCGGTATTTTTGCATGCTCCGGTGATGAATCCAACGACATAGTTCGACGATTGCCATTATTTTGTCCCCGTTGAATTTCATCGTGATCAAGGACAGCCGGTACAATGTACTGCTTCAACAGCTCCTGCACTTGTTGAACCAGACAATGGTAGAGACACACAATTATCTCATAGATAACTCGACGATACTCCGAGAGATCAAAGTTCTTCAACTGTTGTTGATTTTGTTGAGGGGTATTCAATGTAATGTACTCATCAATGCCACCGTATTGCTTCAGCAGATTATGAAGACTGAAATATCGGAATTGTGTTCAAACTGTTCGTAAGCCAAAAAGATTCTACTTACGTGAGTGAATTAACCAACCACATAACACGGATTTCGGCCACATTGGGTATCTTGTGAATCTTTTTCATTTGAATGACATACTTTGTCAGTAATTTCTTCACATTGGTTTCACTATTCATCAAGTCGGTGTACCTGAACGAAGGGCATATGGTTTGGTTATGCTGGCTAAGTGGTTGAGGAATAAGCTACACATACCTTATGCACATGAATAATATGTACGCAGGCAAACCTGGCAGTAAGCTAATCGCAACACGAGGTGTTAAGCTAACTATCAAACGTTGCAGTATCTTGTCAAGATCTTCGCTGTTGTATTTGAGTATACCTGGGAAGGACGGCAAACATAACATTACGTCTTAGAAAATATATAAAATTCCATACCTTGATAATGTTGGGACTTCTGTTTGGCCACAGATGCTATGCTCTTGGAGTCATCATGAGTGTGAGCCTCTGTCGAAATACCATGCTCTTGTAGGCGAAGAGACAATCTGTTTATATTACGTTTTGCTTCATCGTATTTCTTCGTTAGGGCATTCATTTCCTCCTGAAATTCCTCTCAAATTATTCACAACACTCACATTGATGTTGTGATGTTCTCGTAACTCACCTGTAGTTGCGTGTATTCCAGATATGATTTTTCAAGTTCGTAACGCAAATAACGTTCACTTTGTCGCAAAGATTCTATATTCGTTTCATCCAGCTCTTCGACTCCGGTCTGAAGAATATCCTGCAGCTGAGCCTTTTCCATCCGCAGTTCGTCCAACTGACGTGACATCTCTCGAAGGTGAGCATTATTTTCTTCAGTTAGTGCACTCAATTCTGATTCAAGTTGCCTAGTATATCAACAGTCGATTAGTGTGCATTCATGCAGAAATATGTTACTGGGCTTACCGATTAACAAGTTTCTGAGCCTGGAAAGCCTCCATTAATTCGGTATTCTCTGCGACATTAATGTCAGTGCGAGGTGGTAAGCTTGTGTTACTTAACGATTTCAATGATTGACTCTGCTGCTGCAGAACTGCCTTCAGCTGTATGCACTCATCACGTCGGCGTTTGAGTTCCTCTTGAAGGGCATTTTGTTGAGCTAAACACAATCCAATTTAATTTATTTAATTCAAAAATCTGATGCATTTCTTGTACCTTCCAATTCCTGCATCTCAACTCCGCGCTTAATACTGCTGCGTAGCAAACTGTAATCATGTCGCAACTTATCATTTTCCACTTCCAACTCCGAGACCCTATTTTGAGAAATCTATTCAGACACTTATCGATTTTTTGTTGTTTGAAAATTTACCTAAGAGAATCCTCAGTCGACTGATTCTTGTTCAGCAACTTTTCGATTTGTTCAACCATGATTTTATTCTTCTTCTTCTCCTCTTCGAGAATGTTTCTCAGCTTCAGGATCAGGCTAGTCTGCTCACTCTTGGGCGTTGAGGTTACATCTGAGAATTGATCACTTGGATAGGGAGCTACTCTCAGAAAAGTTAAAGACTTACCAATCTTTGTAAACAATTCGGGTGATCCCTGGTTGTTGTTCTCTTGTCCCAAGGCTTGATTATTGCCACGTTTAGACTCAAGGGTGTTCTTAGCAGACGAATAACCGAAATCGTCTTCATTTTGACTTGACGCATTGCTCATAGACCGCGAATGATTCGTGTATTCAGCAGCATTTGTGTTGCTTTTTTGTAGACGACTCAATTCCTCCTTCAGCATAAAGTTTTCTCCCTCAAGGAAGTCCTTGTCTTTAAGTGCCTTTTGATACGCTTCGTGCACCTCATTTGTATCCACTTCAGAGAGAATTCGTGAACGTTGCTGCGACGTGTTCTTCTCTTTCTTGGCCATTTCGATCATGTCATCCACTTGTTTGCGTAGCTCATCGTTTTCCATACGCCATGCCAATTTTTGCTTAGACCACTCCTCGGATTCGTGAGCTTTTTCTTCCAACAGTTGCATTTTCTCATCACGTTCAATTTCCAGCTGTTTGTTCAGAGTCATAATGTTAGTTTCTTTCTCAAGCATTATCAGCTTAAGTTGCTTCAACTCAATTTCCATGTGCTTCTTCGACTCAAGTTGATTCCTAAATAATTACAGAAAAAGATATCAATGAATGATTACTGCTCTGATTTGAATAAACTTACTTTAGGACTGGAATGGCGGTCGTTTTCAGCTTGAGCTGAGTATTATCCTTGTTTAGTTCATCTATTCTGTGCTGCAGTGATATAATCTTGTTCTCAAGACCCTTGTACATCTTCTGTATGTGTGAAATTGTCTTGGCTTCCGCCTTCAGTTGCCTGAAAAGACGCCGAGCAAGGAATCTTCGAATTGCTGCTTGACACACGATGATGTTGCGCAATTTCTTTTGGTATGCTATTCGAGCTAGATAACCGCGACAGTAACGTTGAATCTGGGTCGCCTTAAAGTTGTCCATCGCCAATTTGAATCGCTGCCGAGCCAACATACCACGGGCATACTGTTGAATACCACAAGCAGAGAATCGTAGCTTTTTGAAGCGCCGGCGACATAAATACCCACGCGCGTATTTTGATATAACAAGTGCAGCTCTGGCTTCGCGAATGCGTCTTGCCTTTTGCCTGGCTAAATAGCCACGTGCGAACGTCTGAATGCCAAGCATTACTTTTCGGATTTGCAAATATCGCTTGCGATACACGAATCTCCGAACGACGGACTGAACGGTTATGATGTATTTCTTACGCAGATCGGCGCGAATTTGTTCCATATAAGCCACCTGTCCAGCTCTGAAGAATATCTGCGTATTGCCAAATCGATACTTTTCCTCATCATTTATCCATTTCGAAACGATATTTTGGCATGATCCCTTCATGTCGTTCTTATTGAGAAGTCTGCGGTTGCACAGCAGCTGGTAGCGTGTGTAGAAATCATGGTAGGACCACCGAGAAGGAAATCCTGCTGCTGATATACGAACTGTCTCCAAAACTCCACAGGCTCTTAGTTGTTGAACGATTTTTGTTGCCTCCCATTTGTAGGCAACTTTGTCATCATTTGGCTGTTTTTTTTTTTTTTTTTGTATATATATATAGGTTAGGTTTTTACGTGCATTTGTTTAAAAGGGAGAGTTCTATTACCTTTATGCAGCGCACATAGTGAGGCGTTGTGGAATGCAGAGTGGATATGAGAAGAGACAAACTGTCGCGAAATTGCGATCCAACCGATCGTTTATTCTGTTTGTTGGGGATCACCTACAAGAAGAGATATGCATTAACATTGCATTCGATGCAAATTTTGTTCAGTGGTTAGATAAGCGAAGGCAGGTTAATAAAACATTGAAAAGAACAGAGCTAAATGCTTTACATTGCTACAATTTTGATGGAAAATTAACACAAACTTAAAATCAATAAACGCTAGTGAATTCCTTTCCAAAGCAACAGTTGAAAATTCTATTAATCACAGTAGAATAGATAACAGATACAAAGGACTTGGATTTCAATAAGAAATGTGAATCCTAGGCAATTGAAATCTGTCTGACAAACTTCAAGAAACCGAAATTGAACGTATGATGTTTTCAACTTCAAGTCTTCGACTGCGGCAGACGGCCGCTGTTTGTTTTAAATATAGATTTAATGTGTAAAAGTTTGACTGAAATTTCTGTTATCTGTTGAAGTTATTTCATTATCTTCATAGGTGATAGTATGTGATTTATGAGCCGAGCATTGAATGACAGAATAGTCGCGAAAAAGGAACCGTCTGTAGTGATGCATAATTGAAGAGGTGTTGTGTTCAGAAACATTGTCCATGGTCACTATAAATATCTCCGCGAGAGATTCAAGAAAGAGTTTGCCTAAAATCCGTTGCCTTGCTCTGGCAAGCGCAGGACAGGACTGCAGATACTGATTCAGGGATTCCGCTGACTCACAACCAACTCACACAGCTGTGAGTTGTAGGAAATACCTTGCCAATATCTTCCAACATCTGTAGTATGGTCATGTCTTCCTAGATTTGGCGCATTTCGTTTACCGAGACCATCTCAGGTTTGCCATTTTCAATTTTAAAAAATCTAATTTATATGGAAGCCCTCTTAAATTCAAATATTAAGTCCAAATATTAAGCCCAAAAGAATTTGATTAGAGAAGAAAAATACAAATAACATTTATACAGAAACTTGTGTTAGAAGTGGTTGCAAATTGAAAATGTGAATTTAAAGTACGGAGTTAGTCATATTCGCATGCATAAATAAAGACAAGGTGGAACTAACTCGTTTACGTCTGTCCGCTGGCAGCTAGATGTGATGAAAGGAAATACAAACAATTATACAATCACATTACTAAATGAAGGACATCAACAAATGACGACAATAAGGTAGGATACTAACCTGTTGCTTTGATGCGCTTATTACGACGCGTCCGCCTAACGCAGTAGTTTTACCATCACTCAAAGCATCAGTTTCCTCGAGTTCCATCAATTGCTTGCACAGTGCCATTCCAGACTGGGACACCACACTCACCAATTCCTTCGACACTGTGTCGCGGTTCTTTTCCAAAAATCCATGAGTATCATATTGAACAACATCCGAGAAATGCTTCACCAGAAAAGCTGCAGAAATGCAAACAAATAAGAATTTCCAGCTAATGAAGATAAATCAAATTACATGTTGTTCCAAATCGCGGCTTATCGAAGTGCGGAAATCGTACGCATTTCTCAATGAGCTTTCCAGCCCAGGACGCATCTGATCCTTTAGGCATCTACAAAAAAGCACACATCAGCAAATCATTCTCCCCGTAGGATGAACAAATAAACCCACCCTGCACTCCTCATCAAGGAGGTCAAGAATTCCCAATTTCGATTCAATTAGATCAATGCACGGCTGATTATCGTAGAAGTCAATCATAGTCCACACGATTCCCTCTTTTAAGTACTCCTCCTGTTCCAGCTTGAAGACATGCTGGTTGAATTGCTGTTGCAATTTTTCGTTTGCATAATTTATGCAAAATTGTTCAAAAGAATTTGTCTCAAACGTCTCGAAACCGTAAATATCCAGGACCCCTATGAAACAGCTCTGCTTGCGACTCAGGCACAATGTCTTGTTAATTACTCCGACAATGTACTGGAAAAGCTTCGCATATATATGCTTTGCCAAGGCATCCTTAGCTGATTCTGCTGCATTAATACTGTTCGGTATCAATACGTTTTCGTTCACCGACTCAATCTGCCTGGTTATCAACCACTTTCGTAAGTCGTTGGCATTGATTTTTAACATGTCACCAGTAATGTGTAAATGCAAGTCATTTGGCTGCAGAAAGATGTAAATGAAAAACAGCACTCTGTGGATGCTAAGTAAATTCTCACCATAATGTCACAGGCGTCTGGATCGATTTCATCCGAATCCTTTTTGCATTTTGGAATGAATATGATGTTACCCAAATGCAGTATTCCCGCAAGAATCTTGAGTATCTCAGAAATCTGAAAGATTACAAGGCGTTTCCAAAGAGTCGTCATCCCATCCTCCTCCTCCGACTTACCTGAACCGTGGAGAAGCCCAAGGTGTACATTGCTGAAATTGTTTCCTTGAACTGATCCTCATCAGAAACTCGTTCTATGTCCGGAGATTCACCCATGCTAAGGTACTTGAATTTGTTCTGATGATCTGCAATTGATTTGTTCAATCTCATCAGTCAAGTTTCCGTTCAGTAATGAATGTCATGAGCCCCCGAAAGATTTCATTTCATTAACTTACCTAAAATCAACTCCGCATGTTGGCTTCTAGCCGAGCACAGTTGATAGAAAATGTGATAGTTCCTCTCGCCCAGTGACTGATACACAACCCTAGACTTTTCCAATAAATATGTTTGCATAGAAGCCCCAGTTAAATTCATCACTCCCATGTTGTTTTTAAACAAGAGCTTGGTGAACTTTCCAAATCTTGAACTGTTGTCGTTGCGGGTGGTTTTGGCATTACCGAACGCCTCCATTATGGGACTGGACGCAAGTACCTTCCGCTCGATTTGTGTTTCAGATTCACTGCCACCAACTGCTGCAAAATATCTCATAGCATACTTAGCAGACACTGTTTTTCCAGCACCAGATTCCCCGCTCACAATGATGCTTAGATCACATTTCTCGCGTTCCAACTTGGTGTATGCCTCTTCAGCAACAGCAAAAATATGTGGCTCCAACTCTCCCATCGAATGGCCACGATAGGCCCGGATAATGTCGGGTCCATATAGAGGCAATTCAGCGTACGGATTTATGGCAACCAATATAATACCACAGTACGTGTAGATTGATTGTCGTTCACTGAAGCGCACCTTCAAATTATGCAGAACGGCTGGCTCGTGCAAGTAGGACAAGGCGGTTAAGTCCTTTTGTCCAACTAGAATGGCGGGATTCCGCAGTGGTGGCAAGTCGTTAGGAGATTTCAGTTTGTATGTTGTATGCCGGCCACAATCTTTCATGATATTCAAGTGTGCATCGCCCTTTATGTAGTTCTGATCCAGAACAGCCCCCTCCCATACTTCTTCGGCGTGAGGTATCCATATTCTGGCACCCTGGAAATTAATTCGATTTTAATTATTCGAAATTTCTTATTGTTGTTGATAAAGAGAGGAAATCTGATATAAAAATAGTGTAATTTGGTGTTTTTAGGGAAAGATTTTCAAATCGAAAAGAGAGGGTTTGAAATCGAAAATTCGGATTAAGTAGAAACCATCACCATCTTCAGTTACCCGCGTGTCCCACTAAAGGGGTCGCAAAGGGAGAGCACGCACTCGAGGTCTCCAGGCCACTCGATCCTGCGTCATCGACTCTAACCGATTAATGTGTGTATTTCCTACCTTTCACGAAGGCCATAATCCTAAGACCACATGTAGAAGATTCTGCTTCATCGTCTGCATCCAATGACACCCCACTAAGGGATTTCTCATAAAATGGAAAATATATGACACGCCTCCTCAAATCATGTATAATCGCCCTCCATGGTAACTAACGATTTTTGATACAAAAGCAATGAATAAAATAAAAAAATCTTTCCCTTCTAGAGCAACCTTCGGTCACATAATCGAACTAGCATGAGTCCTATATAAACACATAATTCCAACACCAATCTTCCAATTAGCAGGTTAGGAGCTTTTCAAATTTTTATATCGTATTTGCCAACAGATATCGAACGCAATAAATCAATTATGAACGAACAAGGGCGCCCTATTATTCTTACCCTGCTTTTGCAGCTGAAAACAATGCTCTTTTATACATCAAATGTTTACTCAAATGGTCGGACCATAAACCACAGAAGCTACATTGCGACGCCCTGGATGTGAAAGCTTCAGTGACTGTTGTTTGCGGCATAAGTAAAGACATAAGAAATCATTCGAAGTCAAATTCTATTGACAACGCAAGTATACCCGGAAAGTAAAAATGAGTCACCAAAGTCTACAACCAATGCTTCGAAGCTGTATACATATGTACCCATAAGTACATATGCGCGTATACACCGTTTCGGTTGATCTATTTTTTTTTTTCGAACCAAATAAATAGAGAATCCGATACACTATCGGTCAATCTAAAGTTTTTTCTGCCATAAACAGAATGATCTCATTAACACTCCCCCAATTTCGTTTGCATTCCCTATGTGTTCCGAACAGATTTAAAATCAACTGTTACTTCAAATACATTCGGTTGCAGTGACGTCATGTGTTTTTGGGTTTCTAGTCTACATTTACTTTACGATAAGCAATTTTCTGCCAGAACTAAATGTTATCTCTTCAATTTATACAGACAAGATAAAATTCCGTAAGATTTCGAAAAGACATCTCATCGTTTTCATGTTGACCATTCAAGTTTAAGCAAAAAAATCGAAGAATGAAGATGATGTACCACTCTTTGTCTCAGCAGTCAATACAAACTTCACATCAAAAAATCACAAAAAAACACAACCAAATATGCACTTCACCTAAATACAAACCTGTCTCGGAATTCATCGTGGCAATTGAGGTTTGTTTATCTAAACAAGAAACCGAATCACCGATATACACACTCAATATGAAAGAAAAAAGCTCCTTCGTTGGCAGTTTATCACCCTAAAACGCGCTAACAAAACAACTTATCAGCGATAGTGTCATGTACGGCGTAAGCGTACGAATGCAATCGGAAAAATGAATAAAAATTGTTCCCCCTTCCCTGTGCAGTCGTTTTGACTTACACCATATTGCAATAGCAACAAGCAATACCGTGGGAAACATATTGTCCGTTAGTTGGTTTGTAGTTTCCCTTGAAAATTCGATAACTCACGAAAGGAATCTTATCAGACTTCGCAACTAGAACACAAAATGCACATACATACATACATTTAGAACTTTCCAATCGGATTTAAATAAGCTGAATTGACCAAAATTCATTAATTCAATGCACAAACACGAAACGAAAACCAACGAGATTTGAAATCAGTGCAAGCAATAAATTCCGAAAGGAATCCATAAAAATACCTTCACATAGAGCATCTCTTCACTTGACATAGTTGTTGGTGTTCTTCTACTGCTGGTGTCGATGTCGATTTTTCTGATCAATTTTGAATGTGCTCTGCTTGTTTCGCGATTATCCGATTTTATTTCCCGTATTTAAATTGTTTCACAGAATTGTCGGAGGTTCTCATATTATTTATTATTCTAGGATTAACCTTATAACAAATTTGACGATTACAAAAAAAAATAAATTCTTCACGACAAATTTTCTGACGTCGACCAACGTAGACGAAAAAGCAAAAACCTATTCCCTTCTCCGCTTTGCCAGTAGTTCTTGATTCTGACAGGTGAATTAATGATGTTTGGCGTTCCGCTTTACGGTGGTGGTGGGTGAAGAATTCGACAAAACAAAAGAAGGAATATGGGTTGTTTCAGAGTTGTGCAACCTTTTAAGGTTTTGCGTTGGTTTGGTTCACAATAGTCAGTTTATGGAAGGGACCAGTTCTGTTCGTTTAAAGAAAATAACTCAAAACATACGCAAGCAAAAACATGTTGCTGAACTGATGTTCGGTGCAAGATTTGAAATAGGTTTCCAAGCTAATTGGCTGCATGAGCTAAGGTCTTAAATTGTAGGTTAACAAATAAAGCTATTCTGCGATACGCGTGCAATAAATCGGTTATTATCGATAAAACTGAGACTCTAACTGCAAGCCGTTACGACGTACTCAAGTTTAAAAGCCAGTAGAAAAACAATTGTAGAGCCATTTAAACAATAAAACAAACAAAATTGTGCCTCTCCAAGTGCTGTTGGCTAACATTGGATAACAAACTGTTCAAATTTGCAGTATTTGGCTCTTCCACTAGGTTTTGTGAAAGAATTTTCAAGAAATCCAGACACCCATGTTGCACATGTGGCAGTCGCATCCGAAACATACCCTTTCTGCTTCTTAGGAGTGTGCATCCTTATAGAAGCTATTAAAGAGATTACTATTCGTTTGTTTCCCCAAGAATCGCTTGCCCCTTTGGTATATTACTTAGTTATTACCCATGTGTTTCGAACCATACATTTTTAACTTTTTATCAATCAGAAAAATCAGAGGGTAGTGACTGCCCAGACTCTGAGGGCAATCACCACCTTCCGTCGCTGACAATCCTGGTCACTCTGCTTCGAGTCATCAAGACCAAGCTGTCTTGTATTCGCAATTATTCAGCGGAGATTCACTCTTCCTATGCTTAATTTCCAAAGCGGATTACTTTCGCTTTCGCAAATTATTCTAATAGAAAGCATTAATTTTTTGGTACGAAGGAGGGTTTATCTATCGAGTTCGAATAATAAGATAAATCTAGTTCTAGTTGGATCTGATATTCACATAAGTAAACAGACCTCATACCCCAACGGTTTCCCGCCAAATTGAATGTCAATATAATGGCGCGTGAAACGCAAACTGATGTAAACATCTGCGCGCTTATTCCCCTGATTTGTTGCATAGCTTGCGCTTCATACAATTCACCTAGTTTTATCGCTGAAACCGTGTTAATATTTTAAACTGCTGACCCAAAGAAAAGTTGTAAATTATTGCAAATATTTGCAAAATGGGAATAATGGCGAAAGAAACGACTCCCATTGTGGAATGGGTCGGCAAACAAGAAACCAATGTTAGTGTCCCGCATCTGTTGCAGAAAACAGTCTACTTTTACAGGTTAGTACTGGTAATTAGTGTGGCATTAACTTAAAATTAGCTGATATTTTGGATATTTTATATGTAGAAAATGTGTTTTTGGTCCCATGACCATATCTGTTGGTGATTATATTTTGGTCTCCAATGCTGATTCTGCTGAACCAGATACTGAGAGTGGTTGTGATATTGCAAAGGTTATTCATTTGTACGAACTATGCGATATGTCTGGTAGGGATCCGTATCGCGCTATTGTACAGTGGTATTCTCGGTATGTTACTAATTGCATTGAGTTGAGCAAGAATACGATTTAAAATAACAATGGTTTTTAGGCCTGAATGCGTGCCAGCTAAAAATTTTGATCGAGACGACCTGTGTATAGACTTCAACATTGAAATCATCGAAGAGCATCGTCCATACGATAACGATATTTCAATTGAATCAGTTTTCCGCAAGTGTTATGTTGTCACTGGTAGTTCAACAGACGCAGCATCTGGATTACTAGGAAAGTCGAAAGTGAAAATCTCCCCGATGTTTGTTTGCCGATATAAATTTATAAAAGTGAAAAAGACGTATACCCTGATCCCATTGGAATACTTCAAGGAAGATAATTCTATTGAGAAAGAAAAACGCACACCAAGTGCTCGTAAGAGTTCGACAAAAAAAAGCACAACAACACCATCTCGGAAGTCTAGTTCTAAGAGAAAACTTGTGAACGAGGTGGAATTCGTCGATGTGGGTCGTTTGGATGAAAATAAAGTTTCACCGATAAAAATTGTTGGAGGTAATAGTGTTGTGAGGCTTTCGTCGAAGAAAATGGATACTGCAACGCATCGAGAGATCAATGCGAACTATCTGAGTTCGCCGCTTACTGAAAAGAATCACTGCCCAGTTACCCCGAATCGGGCAAAGGCGATTGCTGCAAGAAGGAACCTAAACATTAGTCTGGAGAATGATGGGAACTCAACCATGGACTCGGATATTATGAACTATTCAATAATCAAAAACACCCCAGATAATGTTTCAAATGATATGAAAATAAAACTGCGTCTTTCGGAGTCACAGAAACGGTGGGTACCCTGCGTTTACTTATTCGGTGAATGAACTCTTATTTGTATTTGTTTATGTTTTTCAGTTCGACCATAACTACAAGACGTTCATCCCTGCGACAGTCAATTGATGATCCCTTGCTTGAGGTAGAGAGCAGCACCACCAAACAAAGAGAAAGCCAAAGAAAACGATCGGTGGCTGAGGAAGTAGCCTACATTGATATATATCACACCCCGTCCAAGAAGACAAAGGAAAGCGGGGTGGATGCGACTCCATCAACGCGAAGAAAAAGTATTTTAAAATCAGCCACAAGCCGACTTGGTAAGATTTATACGCTTTGCTATGGCGTTCTTTGTTCATAACTATGAAATTATTTTACAGCTGAAGGAACGCCGAAACGTAGTATTCAACTCTCGAATATCGTTGAAAGGAGGATTTATAAAAAGGACGAAGTATCCACGCCAAAAAGATCACGTCCATCAAAGTCGCGCGATGAGTCCGACGAAGAGTATTCGCCAGTCAAAACACCAAAATCACACAGGAACTCAACAAGTAAACAATCATCACAAGAATCAAATCAAATGACGCCGTCACAGAAATTAAAGCTGATGCGCTCGGGAAATTTTAAGGCGACGATCGACAGTCGGTCTGATACTCAAAAGGATCGTCGAAAGTCTGATTTGCAAATTGCTCGTGAACAACTTCACGTTTCAGTTGTGCCTAAGAGCCTGCCCTGCCGTGAAACTGAGTTTCTTAATCTGTACACCTTCCTGGAGGGAAAAATTCAAGATCAGTGTGGGGGTTGTATGTACGTCTCTGGTGTGCCCGGAACTGGAAAAACTGCCACAGTTACAGGAGTGATACGAGAACTCCAGCGAGCTTGTGTCGACGATAGGCTGCCGCCCTTTGAGTTCATCGAAATAAATGGAATGAGGCTAACTGAACCCAGGCAGGCTTACGTTCAGATTTATCGTCAATTAACCGGAAAGACGCTGTCATCGGAGCAGGCACATACGTTGTTGGAAAAACGATTTACCACACCTGCACCTAGGCGAACAACTACTGTTCTTCTGGTAGACGAACTTGATATCCTGTGCAACCGAAGGCAGGACGTTGTGTACAATTTACTGGATTGGCCAACAAAGTCAGCTGCACGCTTAGTAGTCATTACAATTGCAAATACAATGGATTTACCTGAGAGATTATTAATGGGTAAGAAAACAATTGATGTTCTCGAACACTCAGTGTTCTAATCTTGCGCTCACGATTCTAGGCAAAGTAACATCCCGTCTTGGCCTTACACGGCTTACATTTCAACCCTACTCGCATAAACAACTGCAGGAGATAGTCGTTGCGAGATTAAGTGGTTCCGAGGCGTTTAAAAGCGACGCTGTTCAGCTTGTTGCTAGGTTTGTTTGAATTCGGTGATCTATCTTTGTGACATCTTACTGATATGCTATGCATTGCAGGAAAGTTGCAGCTGTTTCCGGTGATGCTCGTCGAGCCCTAGATATCTGCCGTAGGGCGACGGAAATCGCCGACACACAAGCGGCAGAGCCAAAAATCGTCAACATGCTGCATGTGCAGGAGGCCTTAAATGAAATGATATCGAGCGCAAAGGTGTTGGCTATAAAAAAATGCTCCAGGCTTGAACAGATATTCCTGCAAGCAGTTGTAGCTGAGGTAAGCTTTTACAAATTTATTGTGTCTGGGCTGTAAATTCATTTTCGTTTTAATGCGTCTACAGGTAACTCGAACGGGTGTAGAAGAGACAAATTTTATGGGCGTTTATTCACAAATTGAAACAATATCGGCGTTCTTGGGTGCCGCAGTTCCCACTCCAGGTGAGATAATAGTTTGTGTTTTTCGTTCTTCCAAATGCATTTAAAAACGCTTGCTCTTTCAGGTCTAGCCCTTAAAATTTGTTCAAAACTTGGTGCTGAAAGATTAATCATCTGTGAACATTCTCGAAGTGATATTTTCCAAAAAATTCTGCTCAATGTTAGTATGGACGATATACACTATGCTTTGAAAGTGAACAACTAATGCCTAATGACTACAGTGGATAGCTGCGACTGCAGTCATCTCAAAATAATAACACACATGGTTTCATTGTCATTTATGTAGATCCTAAGGACTCGTTATTTATGAAATATTATATTTTTAAAGTTTTATGTAACACACTAAAGTACAAATTTGTCATAGAAAAGTTAACGTAAAATAGAAGTATCGCAAAACACTCATAAAGGACTTTCGGAGAGAATACTGTGTAAATAAACAGGTGATGTCGGAATGCTATCATGAGGATAAGATACACACTGGTTATTGATAATTTAACAGAAGCCATCAGTGTTGTTGCTACACTATAGTTGTCATCACCCTGGACATGGTTTTCGAATTCATTTGTGTCTCTGGCTATGGAAATTTCATTCTCCTTTTGTACAACGTTCAGTATCAAATGGAGGAATCCGTATATCTCTGCAAAGTATGTATTCGCTGTTATCATCATTCCAACTAGAATTGGATTGTAGAAGGTTAATCCGATGTAGCCGGGATTGAGATCGATCGTTCCTAAATTGTTTGAGTTTCCCTGAAATGCGAAGAAAGGAATCAGTATCATCATCAGTTTTTTCTTTTATTTATATATGCATATATTATAGATAAACCCGCTCAGGCGTTTCATTTTGTTTGGTAGCACTAAACAATGTTGCTACATTTGTTATTCTTAAAAGGAACTTATTTTATTTATAAAAATACACGCAATTCAGTCATACCCGATCAATAGCAGCGATTGCTTAAGCATATCTTGTAAAAATTGTACTCTGGAACTTTAACTAATACCAACGCTGGAATAGCAAAACGCAAATGTTTGGAAGACTACGGCCAGAACATAAACAGAAATTGGCCAACACTCAACCCCAACCGTTCAGCTCCTTGGCGCCCTAAGAATTGCTTGGCTATCTGAGAATAAATACATTTTGCTGTTTTGGTCGCTAGTGTGATGTGCCGCTTCATTGATTGCAAACAATTCAGCTTTAAATGTTGTTGTATCCTTGCATAGGGTCATATCGTACCAGCGCCTAGTTTGTTTTCGGAATTAGAATCACGTGTGTACCATTTTTGGGATACATACTTCATCCAAGTGGGGTTGTCTCTACACGGAATCAAGGCAATTTCTGGATGTCCACAAATGTCATAGCAGCAGAAACAGAGCAAAACTCTGCTGGATACTTGGCCGTACTTGGCAGTACATAGCAACAATGAGGAAACTAGGAAAGGGCCCGAAACGATTCTACGCTATAGGAGACCATGAGAAGAATTCAGGGAACGAGAAGGGAGGAACCGGACAAAACTTGCGAGAACATTCATGGCTGAAGCACATGAGAGGGGAACGAGAGCAAATGTATTAAAAAGTGGCACCGACGATTTTTATGCAACAGTTGTTAGTGACATCGTACGAGTCAGAATCGAGTTTCAATTACAAATCTTCCTTCTATTGTACTACAATTTATCTATATTCAATCTAAAAAAAACAATATATACGAACCTGATAAAAATAGAACATCTTCGAAACCCAAATTGTCAGCACCACCTTGTAAGCTAGAATGCGTTTCGCATGAACGACTCTTTTTGGTCCGCCCAAATTATCACAAAGTTTGTAACCACAGCATAATACGAAATTCATTGCAGATACTAGTATCACATTGTGCGGCTTGTGAAGGAGAGCAGATATTAAAGAAAATACTGTCAGGTTAGTGCCAAGAAGTCGAACTAAACGCACGTTCATGACTTTAGGGTCGCGCGACGCATTGCGCAACAGACTTGAGTAACTTGATGCGAAGGTATAGATTGTACTGATCCAAAACAGTGGCAACACAAAAATGGAGCTGTGTATGGAAATTTGATTAAAAAATTAACAAATAGAGACATCTATTGATTGGCTCACTTGAAGTGCTGGGTTTGAAAAAACACAACAGCATCGGTGACACCGCGATAGGAATAAATTGCTACGCACGCAACAATACACGCTATAGTCTGAAGTGGTGTGTTCAAAGTTCTCAATTGGAAAACTAATAAGCTGAGACCTGCAAAATGATTATGTTAGATTTACCACAAATAAAAGAACAATCCAATTGACTCACTGACAAAAAGGAAAACACTTATATACGTGATTTTCTGCTCCGCAAACCAATCACCAATGTCGGGTAGATGTATCCATTTGTCCCCAGTTTGATTGAGCCGTCGAAGGAAGATCATCATTCCAAATGCAATGAACGGTTTTTTCAATGGCCGAAGAACACTGAAGAAAAGTAGTATGTCCCGTTCCAATGTCGAACTGGTAAGTGTGATGACTTTAAGTCTTGTTGACGATACGTTTGCCCCCATAAGTATGAGTAAAAGCGTTGATCCCATGTAGTACCATGCCTGATGTTCTTCTTCAATAAAGGATGTACTGCACAGAGAAAATGTGTGAAAACCGATTCCACATATTACCCACCCAGGAATGTATGATGAACGCTGTACATTTGAATTTGTAACAGATGCTCCGATCAAATTGAAAATATATGTACTTACTAGCACCCGAGAGCTTCGGAAAATCTCCACAATTTCAAATCCAAGATGATTGACGATGTTTATTGGAATGGTCATTAAAAGAGTACGTTTTATGGTCCACCCTTTAAAAATGTAGCACATTAAACTAAATAAAAATGAAACAATGTATATAGATCCATAGTAAGTCCATTTGTTTGACATTTTCACGTAGGAACGCTTGGCTGTAATGCATGTCAGCAAAACAATGATTGTGCTCTAAAATTGAAATTTCGGATTCAAAACAGGAGTTCATTTGTTAAACGATTAATAGAGCTCTTACCAGCGTAGTCAATGTTACTCCAGCTACAATAATTTCGAAATCAAAACGTATGTACGAGTTAGCGAACAATTCTGAGACCTTGTGTGCCGAGCGAATATAGTTGAGTCTTGCGTTCTCAAATAAGTATGAACTACCAGTACTCTGTTGCATTAATGTTGTCACGTAGGACTTGTGTGAATCCTTAGCAGCCTTATACCATTGATAATAATCTACAAAAGACTCTTAATCGTAGGGCCACTACAAGCTAATTCAAATTGTTATACCTTTGTCTTTTATCTTATTTTCTCCAAACTTGGCGATGGCTTTGCTGATCAGAAACCCGGTGTTATAATAGAGGATGTACAGTTTATCTTCGTCGGACATGGTTTCTAAAAATTCAGGAATGATACATCCAATGCTGGTCGACGGAATGGGAACACCTAACAGGACCGCCAGAGTTGGAGCAATATCTACCTGATTATACTCCAATACCCTTTCGATCAATAAATATATGAATGCAATGCAAAAATGAATGATGAATAGGCTGAGCATACTGATTATTTTTGGTCGAGCAGTTTCGATTTGTTGCCACCAACGGAACATAGATTTCCTCTAGTGAACTGCCACCGTGACCTCCGCCCTCTCTCATGCCATGGTCGCCTGTCACTAACAAAAGTGGTCGTGGTTCTGAAGTCTTTTGTAAGAGAACAATGAATCCACACACAATTTGCCGGATTTATCTGGCTTACCATCTCTGAAAACGTAGTGTCTACAAGTTGCACAACGTCGTCCATTTCCTTCAGTTTCAGGTTCAGATTCTCTCCAGTTGAACCTTCAACATGACCAATGCGATCGAGGCCAATATAATGGAGCACCATGAAGTCCCATGAGCTTAAGTCTTTTAACTCTATGCGTAGATTTTTCGTAATCATTTTGTCAGCCTTGAATTGAATTGAATATTTTAATGAAGTTCCCATTAGGAGTTAGAAGTGTTTCACTTACTTCATAGAATTCCTGAATAAAAAACGAGTCAGAGTTCTTTTCGTATCTTTTGATATGAGCTGAAAACAGTTTAATCCACGAATCATCGCCAAAGAACAAAATTACATCGCCACGATTGTGTAGTCTATGCAAAATAGAGTCGGGAAGTGGCTGAGAACTTCCCAAATTCAATACAATATCAATAAAACTTGATATAGTTCCAGATGTGAGACTCTTAATGCGAGGCATTGTAACTGTTGGAATGTTAGTTTTAAGCTTCATTCTGCAGTGCGCACTCGTGTGCGGCATGTTCTTCTTCGATAAGAAATCATATCGGAATGCATCAACTATCATCAGAATTACATTGGACACTTGTTTCTTTGGTTGTTTAAGGCTAAAACGTGATTTACATTTCGTCTGAGTAGACCTAAAACAAATACAAAAATCATTGCTAACCTTATACCATCCAATGCAGTGGGGGGCTCTGAGGATGACATCGAATGATCTTTCTGAATATCGACTGGGAAAAACCCAATCAGGAAAAGAATACATCCAAACACAAATGTCGACAGCAGGAAAAATAAATACAGCTTCCGACTATTCATTTTCCCTACATTTCCACTGAAACTTTTCCTTTGTAATCAACCTGCAATGAACAATCAACAAAAACAATAAATGTCAGTAACACAACTCTTTTTCGGCAATCTTCACAGCTTGGACCAGAAATTATGTATATTATTCTTTGCACTCAGCTGGTTTTGTTTTTGTTTTGGCATTATTTAGTAAACAACAGCTTTTCTTGTTTTTAAGTGATGCCAAATTTGCATTGAATTAAGAGTTTACTTTCACTACTCTGTATGTTGGTGAATCGGACATGAAATTCCTTTCCTCTGTGAATCTGTTGCCGCTACAAATAATCTGTTACACTAACCTGACATCAATAGATAGTTCATACAATACAGAAATTATTATCAATGGGCGTGTACTATCTTATCAGTGATAGAGATTAGGAGAAATATCAGGACTATTGTTACCTGACTTCAAACAGCACAACAGCACATGTGCACACCTTACTCATAGAATGTATTATTTTGGACTAAAAGCAGCACAAACTTAAGCCATGTGCCTCCATTTACACACGCCAAATTGGTTGAGATCCCTCTCCACTTGCCTGCGAGTACGGGCGCGGAGTCGAAGTCTCTACGAGCTTGATCAGTGTTGCCTATAACACTTTAGGCGTTGGATCCATAGAGATCCACCTGGCTAGGCTCATGTTGGTGTGCAGCCCATACAGTTCGTGGTTGAATCTTCTTCCTCAAACGTCATCAATGCAAACTGGATCAAAGATTGAACGCAGAACTGTTCTTTCGAAAAGACCAAGGGCTTCTTCACATGTTCTCCATTATTCATGACTCCGCGCCGTAGAACGGAACGAGTTTGATTAAGGTGTTATATACCAGCTTTGTCCATCGAGACGAGGCTCTTCTATTAAATTTGGATCTTGACATTTATTCTGGGCTTAATCTCGGTACTAATGGTATGCGTAATGCTTACCAAGGAGCTGATGTGGTCGAAGTCCTTGTCTATCTCCAAAGATGATGTGTATCGTTAGTTGAAGACGGCCGTCTCCTTCACCGCTAGACCATTTGGCCGGCTCTGATTCAATGCCAGCAATGTGTCCCGTGTACTAGTACAAGCATCCTCACAATTATGCTTGGAAGATTGTGCCTTTTGTGTAGACGAGTGAGCTCTGCACGACCTTCTCAATGCCTTGTCTAAGACATTATTTGACAGTGAAGGTGAGCTCGTTACCTATCTTGATGAAGCAGCGAGAATTCTCCAACGTCATCGTGCACAATCTGACGGGGGTGTTATCAAAACAAGCCTCGATGGTGTATAGGTTACTATCACTTGAGACCTTGAAATCGATGATTAGATGACATCTGTTGGGTATTTTCCAGGATCTGGCGTTGTGTGAAGATTTGGTCGATAGTAGAATGTTCCTAACTGATAAGGACCTATAAAATGATTCACGAATGGTTCCACACACACAAAACGGCAGGGTAAATGTTATAGGCGATGTTAATGAAGAGACTCATCCCTCTGTAATTGCCGCAGTTAAAGGGGTATCCTGCTTCTTATGCTCATTATGATCAATTTAAGCAGCAATGTTTTCAAGCATGTCTCACTGGCCTACGAGAGATTTTATTTTCTTCCATTAACTGGTTCAAAAAATACTAATATTCCGTGATTAAAAATGTTTATATTTATTCTTAATAATATATTATATATGTATGTATTTAGAAAAAGTAAAGAACAAAATTATATAATACTATTTAAATCCGTTGCATACAAATATTGAACGTAGGACTGAAATAAAAACAAAGAATATCAATAAATGTAGGCCTTAAGCTTAACAGTACGAAAAGGTTGATATATGATTGCCTTTTAGGCCCTTTTCACACCGTAAGTGTATAAAGAATATTTACAATAGATTGTGTTTGTTTTTGTGTAGTACAAGTTGACAATTAACTTAGAACAATTTCTGAATTACGTTCATTATCACATTCTGGTAAAGGCGATTAACAAGATTTCTTAATATTTTCCTTTTCTCTACGAGTAGAGTGAATATATCGATTAAAGTTATAGTAATTACGAATAAAATCATTTACAAACAGAGGTCGTAGAGATAGTAGATCTGGAGGCGTTCATCAGTTTTGTGATCTATCTGCTTTTACGGATGTGTAACACTCCAGTTTTTGTATTAAACAATCATAAACTAATTAGGGATATAACTTAGCTTAAGCCTCTACACTTCCCTGTGAGCTTATGTCGAAATCCGAAATGCTGTCCGAACCGTAATCCGGAATGCCACTCGTCATTGCGGCTGCACTATGTGAGGGTACTGCTGGTGGAGGTTTCAGTACGTCGGCAACATACAATGGAGCTGGTCCGGCCATTTCTACGATGCTTGACCTTCGTGCCATTGTGCAACGCTTAATTGGTGACATGAAGGTAAACAGAACAACCGTTAAGCAGAGAGCAATGACGAGAACAATTGCACGCGCCATGCCCTGTCCTCGTACCGCGGATATAGCTGCCATAATAAGCAGGAGAATTACAACTGAGAACTTTGTCATAGTCACAGCTGTGGAATGTATTTTGCCGCCACTGCGGCTTATCATGTTGCTTGGACCATAGGCAAAGAAAAGGTTGTACCGATCCACAAAATGCTTGAAGCAAATGTAAATCATCGCGAATGGCATGATGAGCGGGCAAAAAACACTGTAGACAACGCTAATAGTAAAGACTAACACTGTCCAAGCGTAATGCGTGCCAAAGGGAAACTCAATTAATATAGACTTGCGGATATGAGGAGTTTCAGCTTTAGATTTAGCAGTGCAAAGCATCCAAATATATACGATCAATTCAGGGAATCGTAACAGCTCCAGAGAGGTACCAATGAACGCCGCAGTAATAATATAGTTCACGTAAAAGGAGCCGCGATCCGGAAGGAAAATGCACTGCCAACGATCACTCTGATCACTAACAGTCCATTCAAGCAGAGCTTGAGCACTGGGTAAGCCAAGAGAAGGCAGAATAAGGATCATAAACAATAGATAACCAAAGCATTTGGTCATAATTGAATAATTTTGCAAAGACCGAGTGTAATGCGAAAGCCATTTGTCCGAGAAGGCTACAATTACAGGCATCAACGCAGACAGTGTCCACAGCATCAATGTTGGCAAGAACTCCGACACAAGAGGACTTAATTTGCTGATGTTCCCGTTGACCTGTGCATAAGTGTCAAGCATATTCACCACGATAGCTGGAGTTGTTAGGAAAAATAATACGGTGAATAGAATGATGTTAACAAACGCCCACTTGATGTACCACTTGCTAGGACTAACGTTGAGGTTTTCCCAAAATAAATCATCCGGCGATGGAGCGTATGTGATATGCCACTGTCTGTACGAACCCGGTTTGAAGTGACCTTCAATATTCTGAGCCTCTAACACAGTAGATACAGTCAAGAACGCGATCCCTAACGGTTCATTTAAGGCTGCAGCTCTTAGTCGCGCAACATCGCCTGACAGTTTCCTCTCTTCGCGCTGATAGTATTCATAAGCATTTTCCGACTTACATGAACAGACGTCCGGTCTTACTTTAATTGAATCACGATCACGGTGATTTTCACAATAAAGACGAGCATCCAATACTTTCTCGTACTCTCCATTTTTTGTGTACAGCTTAGAAATGTTGTATGACACCTGAACATCTTCAATGGTGACATCAGGAAACAGCTCTTGTATGTAGTTCCGAATGACTGTTCTGTTGCGATCGTTTGGTCCGATATTTGTTATCATTATTGTACGGGTTGGAGCTTTTTTGAATGCATTCCGCCCCGATGATCTGCGCATAATTAGCACAACAAGCGGAACGTACATTATAGCCACGATCACATGTACCCACAACCAGGGAGAATCCGGTTGCAGGTTAGCCATTGTTGTGTGGCCAAATGCGTTCACAGCATACGTTCCATTCCGATCGGAACCATTCCAAAAATTCACTGGGAATATTACCAACAAGGAGATCGCTGTAACAACCGCCATGACCACCATGAGGTGCTGTTGAAATGACAAATAGTGCACTGCATCTGGTCCGGTGTGTAGCAATATTTGTTCTTTCTTCAACTGCCATGTTATTTTGACCCAAGAGAACAAACTACGTTCAAGATGATGATTAATGGCTACTGAGCCTTGATTATCGCTAGTCGGGGTTTGTAGCGGGTCTTTGCGCTGCGAATAGAAAAGCTCTGTCCAACGCTTCTTATTTCCACTGTTATTTACCAGCGCAAGACGTCCAAAATCGCCAGCCTGGTGTCTGAGAGTTGTGAAAAGAATAATCAATAACATCCATGACACAACGTTAAGTATCAGAGTTTGCGGTATTCCATTGTAGGCATTTGTGAAGATAATACTTGTCTTGTTCGGAAGAGAAGCACACCCGCTGTTGTCCTCATTCCACGTGCTGAACATTTTGTTCACCCTTTTATAAAACAAAATCCGTTCTGTTCGCAATCTGGAATTATATAGAAGCAAGAAAATAAATCAGTTGATACATTGTGAACTGAAGGAATCGTATTTATTTTCTGCAATGATTTGTTTTATAAGTTACTAAAAGCAACCGTCAATAAATATTTTAATTATCAATAACGCAGCAAATTGCCAATAGGTAACGTTATAAATCTCAGTAGGAGCTTCGAATAATATAAAATATGAGGTCACTCATTCCCATCGTTTATCTTATCGTGCAAGTTGACATTGTTGTACAAACGATTAGCGGTTAATTGCGATGCGTGCTATGCGTTGCATTTGCTAGTTTGAAAGACACGACACGCAACCGGTTACCTCCAAACTCTATTCAAAGGTGTTCTTCCGGTGGTAAATGAATTTCATTAATCCAATTCAAATACACATTCCTTGTAAGCACAAAACTTCTGATTTTGAAGGGGGCAAAGAAAACAGCAAAATACATATGTATATATGGTTTGATGTCTCTTCATAATTATCTTATCAGATTAGTGAAAGCAAAACATGAAACTACACTTCTTTGCTAAATACAAATCAAAAGGAAAATGCAGACAGTAATACAAGGAATTCTTATTTCAAGGTGTCTGAAATCAACACCGATGTTTGCGGTTACGGTGTGGCTGCACTTGTGAAAGAGATCTTACGACGACTTGAACTTTACACATGAAACCGGAAAATATTTGTTAATGCTCTTAATAAATGCGATGAAGTAAATCAAATAGGTAGGTCTACGAACCTTAACGGTGCGATATCACAACATGAGTTTAATTATTCTTACAAAAGCTTTACATTTTATTTTCAGATAATGATACACGTAATGACCCGCACATCATGTATTAATGAATGAAGGAGAAGTGAAGGAAGAGTCTCGCTGCAGTGAAGATTGCGATTTGTTTTGCGTTGTCTTTCTTTGCAGAAGGCAAGAGTTTAGTAGGTCATAAACAAATGCTCATTATTGTTCAGTGTTTGTGGATGATTTGCTTTGATTTTACTTTCTACTGCTTTAACAACTCATCGAGGTTTCATTATATAAATCTTCACGTTAAAAATGATCATTAGGGAAAGATTAAAGTAGTCACAACCACTTTTTCAAAATGATTTATAAAGTCACTTCATAGATAAAAAAATTACTTAACTAGGTGCTTGGTGTCTTTGGATATCGCTTCTACTATGAATCATCAGCAAGGAAAGCTGTTCATCAGTCTAAAGGCATTAGTCCCTCTGTTATTGATCATTTGAACAAAATATTTATTATTTAATGAATCCCTTTTGATGATATGGCATACAATGTATGTTCATATGTATGTATGTATAAATATGATTTTGTAACTGCGAAGCAAACCCAATTCGGATTCGAACGTTTGTAGCACAGATACTAGGAAACTAAGGGAATCTGTGTAATTATTAGTTTCACAGCACATTTGTTTTGTTTTTTATATTTTCAATAGCAACTTTTCAAACACTCACCAATTGTGCAAATAATTTGTTTTTTTTTTAATAAAAATTAGTCATAGTTTATGACAGCGCCGCAAACATATGGAACTGCTTGGCATTTGACTTCACACACTACTTAGTGCTTTGCACCAGTTGTTTGACAACCAACACGATTACGATGAGTGCTGCCAAATTTGTGAATTTGTTATGAACACTTACTGAGATATAATTTACTTACGTTTACTCTCAAACTGTTATATATAAGCTGAGTACGAATAACTGAAGGTACCATTTACTAAATGCGTTTACATACCAACTGACCATTAATTTATAAATAGATTTTATTACAAAATTAAAGAAGACATAAATACATTTAAGTTAAAGTAACTACCTAAGATAAACTGACCGACGTTTTCATCGTTACTTAGCTTTGCCACCTCACAAGCCAAGAGACGAATCAATGCCTTTACTCATTGCTTTGATTTTTTCGCTATTTGAATCAATTTCATGTATTAAACTTTGTGAGAGAACACTGGGAGTCAAATCCTTCTTTAAGAAATTCGCCACCAATTGTTTACTAGGTATACCACCTCCATGTGCCAACACTTCTCGACGGAATTTTTCTCCAGAATCACGATTAAATGGATTTTGTTCAAAATATATTTGCCATATCCACGATGCTATCGTTTTTGATATCAGGTAAGAATAGTACTTAGCACCATAGCCTACTAAGTGTGAGAAACGATGTTGCCACGCCTACATTTTTTTTTCAGGTAAAGTGGCCATATTAATTATAATCACTATTTTATGTAAAAAGAAAACTAACCGTGTTATCCACATAAGGTAGCCCATAGTATCTTGATTGAATTTCTTTTAGCGTGTCTGTCGTGTTTCGGCTGCCTGAGAATTCATTGGAGTGATAAGCCTGATCAAGAGCTGAGTAGAACACCTAGAAAGGAAGATTATTTAAGCTTGATATCTGCATCAAAACAGTTTACTTACTTGAAGCTGAGTTTCGCTAGCGGAGAAGAGATTTTTCGAAGCACATAGTCGCTGCAGCATATCTTCCGACATAGGTTCGTGAGTCTTATAATGTCTGGCAAATGTCCTTAAAACCTATGAAAATAAAGGTTCGATCATTTTCGATCGTTTAAAGTGTATGCGGATTATTGATGTACTGACTCTTGGATCGCTGGCAAAATATTCCATTAGTACCGATGGCACTTCGGCAAAATCGGTGCAACAACGAGTTCCAGTCACATGTTGATATTCCGTACGACCAAGCATTGAGTGCATAGCATGGCCCATCTCATGGAATAAATTATCCACTCGCGAAGGGGACAAAAGTGTTGGTCCCGTCCATCTTGCCGGGCTTAAATTTAACATCACAACAACTATGGGAAGTTGGTAGCTACCATCTGCTAGCCGTTTTCCACCTTGAATAGTGAAGTGACAATCTTGATTGGGTTTCCCAGTGCGCTCGAAGAAATCACAGTAAATGTGCCCTAGGAGACCTTCTGTTTCATGGACAACAGAAAGTTTATAGATGTCACTGTTCCATACCTCTCCGGGTGCAACTTCAGTATTTTTCAAACTGATACCGTACAAGGACGTCATCAAATGATCTAAACCTTCCATACAAGCGCCCAAACTGAAGTAGGGCATAAATTCATTGGAACTGGCATTGAGCCATTTGGCCTTGACAAGGGACGTGAAATAGGGGGTATCCCAGGCGGCAAGTTTGGCGGTTGGATCATTTGAATCTCTTTTCTGTGAACAAAATTAATGAAATATGAAAGTTGTTTTAAGCGAAACAGAGTGGAAACCTTTATCTTTTCCATGGTCCGGAAGTCAATCTCAGCGCGGGGTCGCAAGTCATCGGAAATCTTGTCTATAAACCGTTTAACCATATTTGGATGTTCCACTGTGCTGGAGTTGAGTGCTCGATGCCCATATGTTTCGAACCCACACGTCTTTGCAAGACTATATCTGCATAGAATGAGGTCTGACAATAGGCTTTCCTGAGAATCAATGGGTTTCAGAAAAAGCCTATACGCTGCTTCTCGAGCCGCCCCGCTTGACGAGTTTGTATAAAGACCAGATATGTACACGTTGTCTCCATCTGATGGAAAACTAAATAATATTACAGTAATTATGCATTACCTTTTTTCAGTCTCGATTGATACGTACTAGTGGGCAACGTTCTCTGGAACACTCTTTCTTGAAATTGCGATGGGATTCACAGCGCCACTCATGAATTTCTGACCCAGTTGAAGTATTGCATCGTTGAGTCGCACTACCTTTTGTCTCTCAGACTCCGGTAGATGGATGCCGCATTGTTCAAAATCGAATAAAAACAATTTGGCAACGTGCTGATCAATTTCGGTCGTAGGCATGATATCACCATTTTCCACTACACTTTGTAAAGCTTTGAATATCGGTTTGTGTGTATTGAGTCTTTGAAAAATTTGTTCATTAAAATTTCCTTTTTTAATAATATCTTGATTACCTCTCAACAATTCCACTTATACTAATGCATGCATCTTCAGCTGCATGTGAGTACGTTGCTTTGGGGTGTGCTATGCGAATAAACTCTGCCAAATCGGCAACCTTGCAGAGAGAATCTGAAAGTTCATCAAATATTTCAACCTATGGACAGACAAATGAGAAACTCATATGGAGAAAGTGATTCAGCAAAGTGAATACCATTTTCCTTGAACGATTTTCTGAGATAGCCTCTTGTATTAAGTCGTCAGTCTTGTTTTCTACATTTTCTTTCAGAAGGTAGAATCCCTCAAATGATTTTAACTCAGGTAAATTGAATAATCCCTGAAAATAAATACCGTGAGTAGATGGCTCATTTAAGCAAAAAGTCAGGGCCTTACCACATCGTTTCGGGTCAAGTTTATTTTCTTGTGTGGGGGTGAATTGAACGCGGTCGCTAATGGAGACCATGTTGAAACCGAGTTCTTAATATGTCGATTAAGTATTAAGTGGTTTATTACCGATTTATTCCACCTGTGCATGGTGATGTAAAATAAAATATATCGTATTTGCTAATGGATTTTGAAAAGTCAAATGAAATGACATTCACTTTTTGCATTCAAACCTTATGCGTACGTCACATCAATTTTCGGTTCCATTTTTAAGGCACCGATTACACGAAGATTGATTTGTAAAAATCTATATATTGATATAAAAGTATTTATCCGAAAAAATCTCGTTTGGCACAATTGTTAAATATGATGTAATTGTGGGCCCTCTAAGGCTTGAAAGCCGCTTTGTAGATCTCGACGGAACAAGAACAAAATATATTGAATAAAAATATTGATTAATCGTTTAGTTTAGGAGATATGAGAGTTTCAATATTAATTGTTCCCTATGCAAATTCTAGTGAATTTTAATAATAATTATAATAATAATAACAATAATATTAATAACGAATTTAGACTAGGAAGTGGAGGGAGAAAAATGTGTCGACCAATAACAATTTCGCTTAAAAGTTCATCACAATAATTCCTAATGCATTAAATCGTGTTAAAAATTACTCCAAGAAAACAATTAATTGAATAATTTGACTTTAATAATTTTACTGAATTCAAATCTGGTGAATGTTATAACTATCCGTTGAATTTATTGATCACCGAACACATCCTATCAAATACCAAAATGAATTCTGTATAACCAGCGACATCCACAATAGCGCACATCGCTGATTATTTTGATTTGGTTTTTGATAGTTAACTACAATGGCTGCCATTGTATTTATAGTATTTTTGGTTTCAATTTTAACTCAAAATATAGCTAAAGGTTGGTGCATTTCTAAACATCCCACTAATTCAGATTGTTCTACAATACTTTCTGCTTAAATGAATGTATAAATTGTGTGGTTTTGATAAGTTGTAGCTGAGAAAAATTGAAGGCATTTCTGAGCTTAAGGACAGCTGCTGGTTGTATAAATATTTGTGTGATCATATTTATAAAAAAGTATATCAATAAATGATAAGCACAATCGAGTGTCCAGTGTAGTTATTGTTTTTTTTTATTTTATCAAATGTGTAGTAATTTTCAATAAATTATGTGCCATATGCTTGAGATGTGTTAATACGATGTTTGGTGGTAATTTTCAGGCGAAATAGATGGGCGGCTACTGGAGGAGACACATGAAAATATGGAACTTGAACTAAATCATTCAAACGGGAGGGAATTCCCTCTACAAAACTCAATTTTAAAACACCCAAGGTAAGGTTTTTTTTGTATACCTTTTTGAAGAAAATTCTTTTTAAAGCCTTCATACAAATGTTCGTTCAAAGAATGCATGCAACAATGAAATTCGACTTATTTTTTAAACGCATGAATATACATATATAAAGGCGCCGTTGATGCAATTGCTCTAAAGGAACTGAATTGTGAATAGAATGGCGGTCTTTAAGAAAAAATATATCCAACCATGGAATCGGCAGTTACAAGTGCAGTCTCGAACTGTTTTAACAAAATTTAATTTTCACCTAATGTATGTTAATTTCATTTGTATGGGTCCCAAACTTCATGTGGAATGAATTGATAAGATCTAGACCGTATTCTATGGTTTTCTTAACTCCATTCAGAGTAATAAAAAATAGCACCATAGTTATCCATAAAGTATTCATTTGTCACATTGGATCGTGATGTCTTTCGAGTTCGATTGACTTTCGGTTCGAGAGAATCTGGACGTAAAGTTGGAAAGCATCGTACTCCTGCAGCCAATGCAACCTGTAATCATCACAAATTGTCTTTTTGATTGATTTACTGTGATACGACGTGCGTGATATATTGTAGCTTTATCTTATCAGTCGCATTTCAATTTATATAAAATCACTTTAAACGAACATTTGTATGTCTTATGTTAGTAAACCCAGCCCCCCCTAATACAATAAAATTAATCTAATTCATTCATAAAATATCTACGCATCCCATATACATAAACAAATATATATTTATCCTATGCATATGCTACCCCTAGGAGGCATTCAAAATCAAAAAGAAGAATGAGAAGAAGGTAAAAAACATGTTCGATGCGAATCGATCGTGTGATTGGTGATGATGCTTATTTGTGGTGTGCCGCTTCGTTTTGTCCTCTTTTTTCCTTCGATTTTTTTTTTCAAATTCGTTCGTAGTTTTTTTGCAACATTCAATTTTATTTTCGCATGCGAAAAGGTTTTTCTGCAATAAAAAGAAAACTTTGGTTTTAAGTAATTCAATTTGTATGCTTTTTCACCCGGCAAACAGATATAAATGCTACTCCTGTGAAGCACCCTGTAAGAATGGAACTCATGATGCTCATATGTGCCAGGATGCATTACAAGTAAGAACTATAGAAATCAAAGTCAGCAGAAATCAAACTAAAACAGGTTTCTCTATTTTATTAAGTGTTGGAAATCAAGAACGCGCAACGCCTATGGTCATGAGCTTGTTTCAAGAGGCTGCACAACAGCGCCAGAACAATTACCATTGATATGTAACCAGAATACGTTGGGAAGCATTGGGCAGAAAAAACGACATGCTGGAGTGCATATCAATGTTATGTGCTGTTCTGGGGATTATTGCAATGGTGGTGATTTCCCTGAACTGCCTCCAATTGTGCAAAGTAAGTCGAGATAATGTCAAATATTTGTAAAGCGTCATAATATAATATTCGTTTTGGAATAATTTAAGATATTACACGAGTGGATACTATGAGCAATGGAGCAGTAAAATTGTCATTTGCAATCCTTGGACCAGTTTTGGTCATTGTCGTGATTGGCACTCTGGTGCTTTATTACTTGCGCCGAAAACACAAAAAAAGCTTAACAGCATCGAGAAACAAACAGGATCCAGAATCGTATTTAGTTAACGAAGATATGTTGAGAGCAACTAGTGCGGGCGACAGCACCCTTAAGGTAAGTTCTATAGAGACACCGTCATTTTTGGAGAGGGTTTGTTCTTGGAAATTAAAGTAGTAGCGTCATCAATAGATATTAGGTCTAGAAAAATAAGATCGTTAGTCCCCCGCTAATCGTAGCAGTCGGCACACTCACCAAAGATGATGCCCAACGTTTATTCGTTTTCAATAAAACAATGTTTTATTTTTCAACTCTTCTGAGAAAACACATTTCTAGTAATATTTGAATATTTGATTTTTTCTCGTTCACAGGAGTACTTTCAACATTCGGTTACATCGGGTTCTGGAAGCGGGCTTCCATTATTAGTACAAAGAACATTAGCTAAACAAATCACTCTATTAGACTGCATTGGTCGCGGAAAGTATGGCGAAGTGTGGCGTGGAATCTGGCACGGAGAGAGTATAGCTGTTAAAATATTTTTCAGTCGTGACGAAGAATCTTGGAAACGAGAGACTGAAATTTATAGGTAATGCTATACACATAGTTAATGACATAAAACCAACTGTTACACCAACATCTTCCACAGCACGGTGCTGCTAAGACATGAAAATATTTTAGGCTATATTGGATCAGACATGATATCGAGGAACTCGTGTACGCAACTATGGCTCTTGACACACTACTATCCACATGGATCACTATTCGATCATTTGAATAGAAACGCACTCTGCCATAACGATATGATTTTGATATGTTTGTCCATAGCCAATGGGCTTGTTCATTTGCATTCGGAAATTTTTGGAAAACAAGTAGGTGCTTTTGATCCTACCTTTTGTAACGGTATATTTATGAAATACTCAATTTAAGGGTAAACCGGGAATAGCACATCGTGACTTAAAATCGAAGAATATTTTGGTAAAACCGAATGGAACTTGTGCGATAGCAGATTTCGGTTTAGCTGTCACTCATTCGCAAGTCACAGGCAAACTAGATCTGGGCAACAATCCGAAAGTTGGAACAAAACGGTATATGGCACCAGAAGTTCTGGACGAGAGGTAAGATAAGTTTGGAAAACAAATGCGATTGTCATTTGAAATCATTATTTTTTTTCAACAGTATAAACATGCAATGCTTCGAGGCACTTCGACGAGCAGACATTTACGCATTGGGCTTAGTATTATGGGAGGTGTCCAGAAGAACGATATCATGTGGAATTACAGAAGAGTATAAAGTACCTTATTATGATGTCGTGCCGTCAGATCCCAGCTTTGAAGACATGAGGAAGGTCGTCTGCAGTGACAATTATCGGCCATCAATACCAAACCGTTGGAGTTCAGATCCGGTATGTTATTTTCTGCTCTGCTAGATGGCTTATGCTGAATAGAACAAAATTGTTCACATTGATCTAATATACAGTTAATCTCAAAAGGAAGTGTACAGCTAGCCGTTTGAATAGAACACAGACAACTGTGTACTCACTTCTGAGTTTGACTGTATATTTTATGTGGGAGTAGGAGATAACGTGTGTGTGGGGTAGAGAGAAGAAAAATTGCAAACATCATAATATGCTATCGACATTTGATTTGAATTTAACGGTGAGAAAGCATGATAGGTTTACTTGCGATAAATGGCCGCATTTGATGCGAATTATGCCGATCTGAATGACTACAGTCCCACTACGCTAACTTCGATGGATTTAGATCGAAACTGGATGAAGGACACTGATCGTAATTTAAAATGGCCAAATAGAATAGGCATCAAATCAAGAACAAATGTCTCGTCATGTTTACAATAAAGCACATGAATAGCCATAATGAACTTTGTGTGCTGTAAGAATTTCTACCCGCGATTGCTGTATAATTTTTATTTTATATATTGGAGAGAACTTCCTCTTTCGGTTTTATTACATGCGAATTCCAAATCACTAACAGCTCATTCGTCCATTTTTTTTTGTCTTCTATTTTTTGTGTTTCATATTTAAAATTCGGATATGCGCTGTCCGGTTCAGATCGCGTTCTTGAGCTGCATTATTGTCGCTTTTATGGGATTGTGTATTTACACCCATGCGTGTTTGACATACGCTCATGTTCAATGAAGCCGATCATATTTGGCCTTTTGTTATTTTCGTTCGTAAAGACCTGTAGGTTATTAACGAAACTGAACGAAGTCTTAATCACGGTCGCTACCTATAATTTAATTTTATGTTAGGCTTCATCGATTGCTTATGTTGACTTAAGTAAGTTTTATTGCTGGGGTTTAAGTTTAAGAAGCTTTCTGGGAGTGCGCCTCTCTCAGAGTACAAGTATTTCGAGTTCGTAATTCGTTTTACCTTTTTATATTTCTTTTCAGCTACTAAGCGGTATGGCAAAATTAATGAAGGAATGTTGGCATCAAAATACTAACGTCCGCCTGCCAATATTGCGTATTAAAAAGACTCTAAGCAAATTAGCTTCCGCTGATGACAAATTCAGATTACAGTATGACGAAGTATGTGTCTAGTAGCATTTCTTCAGCAACAACCGAAAAAAGGCAAAAAGAAATCATTAGCATACTTCATTTGAACGTATGCATAATCCAATCTTTGTAATGTGCGTAACAAGTGTGTAAATTACTTAAAATTATTGTGTAATCTGGATATTACACATTCTTATGTAAGAATAAATTATAATTCGTTGTAAGTGATAAATCTAAGAACCAAAACAGACTACTTCCACAAATTTCTGTTGTGGCAGAGATCAATGTTAAACTAGAATATATGTAACTGACGATGTAAATATTAATGTTTCTTTTTTTTTATTATTATTGTTTTAATACATTGAAAATCCTAAGTTGCTTAGGTAATCTGTCTACTTTAAAATGATGTTTATGTCTTATTTGCTTGTGTGCCTTATGTGTAATATGATGCGCCTTATACTTCATTGAAGAACAGACAAAGTTCACCTGTGCCTCGTCTGTTGAGACTTTACAGCAGAAACGTGAATTCAATTTTTCGAAATGAAAAATTAAAAATATAAGTTTGATCCAAGTGCCATTATTTAAATGAATTATCTATTGTGTTAAGCTGTTTTCCGTTGTTTTTTTTTTTTTTTTTTGCAATGTGCTTTCTTTGTCTCTACTAAATCAATTTGATATTTAGTTGCGTAGGAATTTGTTTTCCATTCTCAATATAACAACAATTAATCTGTTAACAATGCAAGCTGTTTGTTCATTCAAACGTAAATAAATAAATCTGTAAAAAGGATAACAAAGTAACTTTAAAATTAATTCTGTAGACTTTAAAATCATCTCATTTGAACAATCAATAGACCGTTTTGATCATCACATCACAAAGAATCATTATTATAAATAAATATACATATACGTCTAGGCTAAGTATACATACATACATATATGTTATTAAGAGTAAGTTACAAAATTAGATGCTCATGTAACCTTTAAGTATAACCAAACTAAACTTATAAGGTCTGTACATATTTACTTATGTATACACTTTGTCATAATTATAATTGAATTTGGTTATAAGCAATAAAATATAGTGATTTATATTTAAATTGTATCATTTCATTGATTTCGGCTGTTTGTGTGCGAATGTGTTGCTGCAGCTCAAGTCTGAACTTCAACATGAATGAAGAGAAGGATGATATCTATTTACTTACTTCTCAGGCCAAGGAGTCTTGGGGGATCTGAGCGACGTTTTCCATCGTTGAAGGTCTTGGGCACCCTGCTTCCAGTCATCAGTACCAAGCTGTCAGGCGATGGCATGGTCCTTAAACCGGATGTTCGCTATTCCTCTCCTGCCTCCACTCAGTACCAAGCTGCCAGGCGATGACATGGTCCTTAAACCGGATGTTCGCTATTCCCCTCCTGCCTCCACTCATCAGTACCAAGCTGCCAGGCGATGACATGGTCTTTAAACCGGATGTTCGCTATTCCTTTCCTCCGCATTAGTGCCCATGCGCTAGATGTTCGATCCAGTGCACTCTACATATTTTTTCCTTCCGGACCACATCTTTTCGTAGACACCCGTTCGGCTGGTGCGTTCAGCTATCGGCTCCATATAGTGGGAGGCTAAATTAGAGTTTTGTATAGCATAATTTTGTCCCTTATTTTCTTAGACGAAGTGACAAATTGTCGCCTCACATTTTTCTTTCATCTCACAGCATAATCTGTATTCTTGAATTCAACAAGAAACCATTCAAATTCTCCCCAAAAAACATTCAATTAGTTGGCAACACATGTTGCAGATTGTGCCTTCAAATATGATCCATTCGGTGGTTGTATTTGCTAATTTTTCTAATTTCCGGATGTCTTTGTTGCAGAACTCGAGAATTTTGGAGCTAGTCTTTGCTATATTCTTTTAGATTTCTTTGGCGGCTCGTATTAGATGAAAACTCAATCGGAAAGCGAAGATTTTGATTATCAACCGTCACAAATTATTTTATACGATTTAACCCCAGGCTTTTTCAGGTTATCGAGGTGGTTTACCTCCACTATGACGATCATCTTCTATTTTGCTCATTATAAGTAGTGGTTTTAATTTGAACCAAAGTGCTAGGTTTCTGGAGGTTCAAATTTGTCCCAGATGAACTAGATTCAAAGACAACAAAATATGGCCAGGGAATATACACGATCGCCGTGCGGATGACAAATGTCACATAAAGTGACTAAGGAAATTGTAGAACAAAATCATATGCGTGAAAATTTAGTGACAATCGTGGGTAAAGCATTCGACTTATGGAATAGCAAGTGCCATCACTTTCCGAATGAACGAAACACCGTGCGGCTTGCTTCTTTAGCTACCTAGTGGGACTAACTTTACCAAAAGCACCAACTGTCTTGCGGAATAGAGACGACCAAACCCGCGTGGTAATACCTTCCTCATTATCAAGTTCGCTTGAAGAAACAAATGTTGAACCTAAACTAGAAAATCCACCCATTCTACTCCACAAACAACGAAAGTGATCATATACTGCAATAGAATGGTTATAAAGTGGACAATCCGCTACATGAAGCCGGGATTAAAAAGTCTAGAAACTCGACCCAAATTTGAACAAGGTGCACAGTTTACATAACATACAACACTATGGGATCATCTTGGGACTTAAGAGCTTAACGCACAAAATGTACAAACCTAGACATCTAGCTGACTAGAGGTAAGCTATACTTAGTAGTCAACTCGTCTCCAATAACGACTCTTGAAATATATGAAGACAATGGTGCTGGCGTCTCTGCAGTAAACACTTCCTTGAACTGTTCAAGTTCAAATCAAACTGATGGACGAACATAATCCAAGCGATCGAATCCAGCTATCAGTTGCAAAATCCAGTATCGTGCAAAATCTATTTCAGCTAGCCTGGTTTAGATCTTAATCGGCGGTAGGTGCGTCTAACTAATATATTGGGGAAATCGTCAAATGAAGTGAATACAGTAGCCTTGATACGGTAGATACGGATAATGGCCAACAGTACTATACAGTCGAAGTGACAGTTGCGATTAGTACAGGACAGTTCAACGCAGTTGTCCTAGGCTGGAGACAGGTTTGCACAGTCCAGTGCAGTACGTTCAATGATGAATCCGCCGAGTACTTATATTTTCAGCGAAGCATTGAGCGGTGAAGCAACAAGTTAGCGTTTTGATGCGAAGACTGTATATAAAAAAGTTAATCTTAGTATTGAATTAAAACCACTCTTCGCCGTTGGTTGTTCTGCAGTTGTATGGCAACCTGCAAGTTGCCTCCGGAGATTATTATCACAATTAAAATGATAGATAACTCTGTGGAGTATGTAAAATTTATATTTCATATTCGATTGAGTTACGTTGTCAAAAAAAAAAAAGAATTTTACAAAATTCCATTTCTATTAAGGATTACAAGTGTCAATATGATACGAGAGCGTGTGCAGGATAATTAAATTACTAGGACAATTTTAGCCCCCTCCGCAGGGCGAAGCTCAAACAAATTAAGTGAAGACACGAACGAGGGAAGGAATAACAACGACCTTTTATTTTATATATTTTTTTAATAATTCCTCCGTTTGTTGCTTGATTTTATGTATTCATATAGTTTCTGGTTTTATTTTACTTTTCTATGTAACTAGATTTGTTTCGCACGATTTTAAATTATTAAACTTTTTTTTTTTGTTTCAAATTGATTCTTTCACAGTGCAGCTGTCGTTAACTTTTTAAGCGACATAGTTGTATTGGTTTTGGTTATCCTTATCCCGTTCCATATAGTCTCTGTCGATGAGGGACTCAATTCGTTTTTTCAAATCAGCAGGCTGAGGGAATAAAGAAGAAGGAATATCAGGTCAAAAGTGAAACGGGTTAGGTTATGTCACGGTTTTGAGCCTACCTTAACTGGGAAGGTCAACTGGTTGTATAATTCACTTATAAGAAGGTTATGACTTAATGTTTTACGCATTTTCATTATCCTAACTATAGCTGCATCGATCTGATATTGTCGATCTTGGAATACTCGCTCCTCAGTTGCTTTTTGTTCTTCCGTCTGAAAATGAATAGAATGTAATAAACATGAGCTTAAACATTATTCCCAGTCATTTACCGTCTCTTTCATTTGAATTTGATTTATTTTAATTCTAAAGAGTTTATTTGTGAACTCATTATTGAATTGGAACTGATCCTTATCCTCGACTTCTCTGCTCTTGGGTATCTTTGTGAGAACACGCGCCTTGCCACAGGCAAGAGATTGTAACGTCCTACGCAGTTCCCCATCCTAAGGAGATTGTGGATTATAAGCCATCGATCAACTGCAGTGCGCGATATACTTACTTCTATGTTACACGCCGTTTTTATTTCTTCGAAACTAAGGATATTCCTATCGTTGAAGAGCAGCAGCACGAGTGCTTGAAACAACGAAACTAGAAGATCTTTTGGACCCTGTCACAGAAACAAAAGTTAAATAAAGTACTTAGCATGCTGAATATCAAGAGGCTTATCATACATGGTCGAATTGAGCCTTGAGCACACAAAGGCCTAGTGTCGGTTGCCACTGTAACTTCCTACCGCTATGTTTGGCCAAATAGAATTTATTGAATACTTGTTGTGGGCGAACAAGTTGAGGTGGCATTGTTACTTCGGTTAGTGGATAAGTTGGCCAGTAACCCATCGTTAATATGTTCACAGTTAAATCTATGTTGGTAAATTCTTTCTCCAAATTCACTACGTATTGCCTGAACGCAATATTTATGTCACGACTAAGTTCCATGTCTTTGAACATTCCCTCCAGTTTCGATGTAAATCCTCCACCGCATTCTTGCTTGAGTTTTGATAACATACTCTTTTCGGCATCAACTGAGGCTGATTTTCCAACAAGCAATCGCTTCGCCAAGTCCTATGTCGTAGAAAAACGTTTGCATTTTTTGTGTTTCAATTTGCTAGGGAGTCGAAGATTGCACTCACCTTCTTGTAAAAGGCTTCAAACACATCTTTCCCGTGAATGAACCGAAACAGTACCATGATTTTGTCGAGAATCTGTTCCAGTTCTTCCTCCGTGGCTTCCTTGTTGCCAGCTCTCAGTTTCATATCAACGTACTTGGCTGCATAAGAAATGTGTTAACTGTCTATCTTGGATCAATGTTGGTATATATACTACCGATTAACTCAGCTGGCTTATTGGCTCGTTGATTTATAAAGAATTCAAACGCTTCACGCAGTGAATTCGTATATTTTTCATTGTGCTCGAAGCAGGTACGCACAATTATATCCATTTTATCCTTAAAATCCAACAAATCTTGCACCATGCTTTTGTCCTTCTCTGGATCAATGACAATAGTACGGCCTTTTTTCTAGATAAATGAAAGGAACACGAAAAACAAATAATCTTGCTCTTCTTCGCTGAGAAGCACTTGTACACACCTTTATGTATCCATTGAAATTACCACACAACTCTGTGGTACCGTTTTTGACACGACTTAATAAACTATAAAGCAGTGTTAAATCGTTCAGTCTATTTTCCTCTAATAAAGTATCTAAACCTTTTTGTAAAATCTGTGTTAGGTGTTCGGCGAGTAATTCCTTTTCTACTGTGTATATTAATGGATATCTAAAATTAAAAGCAAAATGTCCGTCAGTGTTTGCTGAAAGGAAAAATAGCTGACAAATTGTATTAACTCACTTTGTACTTGAATCCAAATAGTGTAACAATCGTTCATTTTCCTCAGCAAGACGTTTGTCAACATGTTGCAGATATTCAGGGACTTCTAGTTCTTGCATTTTACGTTGACCCTCAGCTTGATACAATTGCTTTGTGGCAACCAAAAATTTATCCTCAAAAGCACTTGAATAGATTTGCAAATCACATAACATTCGAACAAGGCTTTTGAGCAATGCCCGATCAACGGCATCACCGTTGCGTTCCTTTTCAATTAACAGAAGTAAGCCTTCGACAGTACGCTTCTGAACTAAACTGTTCAGAGCGATATGGGTGCGAAAGAGATCCAGCCCCATGTCCCTAAAAAAATCACATTTAACATTGAATTAAGAATAGCTTTGTCCTTTCTTGCAAATGAGAAAGACTATGCGGAAATAAATTTCAGTAACAAAGAAGAAAGGATTGAAAGTATACACATGAATGTATAGCCCATAGTACCAACAAATCAGTTTTTTAGGGTTAATACGAAATGTTGGGCAGATAAGATGTGCATAAAGCTGGACACCAATGGACCCAAATAGGGTCTAAGTACTACCTATCTCAGATGAGTCACGTAACCAAAAAGCCTCAAGTAGACTGCACACTATCATTTTTGAAATAACATTCTTGTTGGAATGATAGGATTTGGAATAAGAAAGAACGATGACAAGGATGATGGCGAGAGTGAGGAGGGTTGAAATTTGTAGTCGATTTCGCGGGAATGACGGACTGTCAAAAAGGCACTCCAATTCGTCGATGTCAAACTGTGTTTTAGTTGAGTGAACACATTTATTTTATTTGCGTCCGAGGATTGCCCCTCATAACTTATATTGTGTCAATTGTTGTTGTAAAATCAAATTTGCTAACAATTCTTGCCTATGCTAACCCGACAAGTTCTACGTAATCATTCAGACACTCAGCTGTGAAGTTGACCATCTCTATAGTACTTAATTTCTGGTGTATAGTTGTAAATGAAATTATGAGAAATGACAGTCTAGGAATGTCATTTCAAAACAAACCTACTTAAAATTCAAATAAGAAAATTATTCATACCCATCGGGAGTATTATTGAACGAATTCCAATTAGAAACATACCAAATTTATGACTAAGTTTTACGACAGTAAAGTAAACAATTATTACAAAACCTGTTCAGTTTATGTTAAACGTTTAAGCGAGTGATGCCCTAACTCGTATACAGTCACAGGCTTCAGAGTTTGTTGTCAAATAATTCAATACAGAGAAGTACGTCTGCTAATCGCATGCACAGAAACAGATAAGATAAAATATAAATAATGTTATGACAGAAGAGCACGTGGTTTCGCTCCTGGATCAAGAAGAATGCGTCACTGCCAAAGAAGTACAAGCCGGCATGGGTCGAGTATTGATATGTGTTTTTGTTGTGTATATATTTTCCATTGCTAAAACACTCTTGACCTTCAACAACAGCACACTACAGGAAAACGTAGGCGATCAAAGTTTTGGTAATAACATCAAATGATTTCAACACGCCATTACTATCTATAACTTTGTTACCTATGGAGAATGTACATACATGCTCGCAAACTTCCCACCATTTCAAACCCCTTGAGGCACAATTTTAGATTTTTTTAATAAAATACACAGCGCGACAGTCCGTGATGAATCTTGGCTTAGTGTGTACAGCAACCACTGGTCTTGTGCATGCTAGTCTGTTCCATCCCGAGTGGATGGGACTTTTTTGTTGTTTGGCGACTCCGAACGGGGTAGTTTGAGAATGTTTTTTTTTAAACAGGAGTGCACTTTGAGCATTGTCCAGGATGAGAAAGAGATGAAGCCATGGATTATTGAAGTTGCTGAATTCGGGGACTGAACCTAGAAGCTCCAGCGTAGTAGTCGATGCACCCACCCACTACGCAATGAAGACCACTTCACAATTTTACCACAAGTGCAATTAAACAAACCCAAATGAATTGAATAACAAGAATGCTAAAGGGGCTTAGAACACCGGCATACAATGAATGTGCTTTCAAATTAGAAAACGAATTCGAGGGCAGCATTGGGAGAAGAGGAGGTTGTTTTGCAGACTAAACCGAGAATGTTTAATAAAATAATCAAGCAATAAACTTGATGATAAATGTTGCATACAATAAGAAAAAATAAAACCACATTAATTTTGGCAACTTATGAGTGTTCCTCTTACACTCCGCACAAGATAATTGCTTTTGCAATATTTATTAAATACTCACCATATTGAATGAACCGTAGGATTTTGTAAGACATATGTCCGATCGAGGTATAAAAAAATGCTACGCATCATAATCATCTGTTGACAGAACGACTGCCACCAGCCGTTAATTTTGTTCAAGAAGACCTAAAATGAAACATCAATCCAATAGATTAAATAAACTCAATTGTTTGTTATGAAATGCTGTACTCACCAATTTATCCATACTTTCACCAGTAAACGAGTCCACGTTCTTTTTTACATGAACCTCTGTAAGGGCCGAGAGTTTCGCATAGAGTTGTGCATCCATTTTGTGGCTACACATATTTTCCACAGCCTGATATAACTCTTCTAGGGAGTATTGAATTGGTTTAGACAGTTGGATGGCAATAACAGCAGCTTGAAGCTTTTCACATGTCTTTTCTGAATAATTTTCCGGAAGTGTGGGCATTGCTATAAAAAAAATAAACTCATTTTCAGACTATACACATATGATTGATTGAATTGATTGTAATCTTCGCCATGTTATCCATGGGATTTAGGAAATGTTACGGATGGAAGTTAGGAAGATTTTTGAGTCGCACATCCGTTGTAAACAAACGAATCATCGTTTCCTTACCTAATAGATGTTCGACAATGGCTAAACAAATAGTAATTAATAACTGGCTAAAAGTCCATACAGCAGCTGGAAAAAATGCTATCAAAAGGAACAATGAACCCAAAGAAGCAGCTGTTACACACCTCCACACTGCCGTCATAGCTACAATTCTAATTAGACTATTATTTTACCTCAATTACCACTTAGAAATTGTGAATCATGATAATAAATAAAAAATAATAATGAACTTGGCAAATTGGCAAATTGGCAAGCATTGAAAAAAAGCACATGTACTTACATTTAAAATTTTTTATAACAATCTTCTTAACATCTCCGGGTTTCGGCACGTTGTTCATGGACGTTTTGTTAAGAAACGAAGAGGATCTGTGCTCCGCCATATGTGCATTGTTTAACATTGAAAAGTTTGGTCGCCTTTCACCATTTGACGAACCAAAGGGAACTTGCTGTGAATTGCTCATATTATTGCCACTGTTATTTTGTCGGCCAAAAAATTTATTATTGCCCCCGTCCTCGGAAGCTAGTTTCTTTTGCTTGAGATTCTCAGTGTCTTCAACTTCTGCTGTTTCCATCTGTTTATATTTTTTTGAAGCGCTCATAGTATATGACCCCTTACTACTGGGGGATATGAGAGGTTGGGAACCTTGACTATTTCAATACTGAAACAATGCTGCAACTTCCTTTTGTAAATTACTTTAGCAAACAGAAAAACTGCAATAGGACAGGAATTTATTTAGAAACAAAATTAAAGGGAGCTCTTATATGAATATATTATTTTTTGTTTTCTGTGAGGTCATGGAGCCCCGATAAATTGTTTGATAATTGCAGGGTGCACATTCGCCAGCAACTAACAACAATTGTGTTGGGTTTTTTCTCCTTCGTTCTTGGGGAGAGTCGAGGGACTTTTAGACGTCTGAGGAGCAATTTTTTTTTTTTTTTGCAAGCGCACACAATTATGTAGATGTCGACGATAAGTTTAAGGTTCTTTTTGATTTTTTGATACCACAGAAGGTGCTTTGGTACACTTTTGAATATTTACACTGTTGTTAGGGTAACTAAGAATGAATATTTATATTCCTTGAGGGCATAAAACCTCAAAAATAAGAGAAAAAAATTCTTAAACAAAACACGACTACCATTTGGAGGGTGCTTAGATGATTTTTGTTCAGTGAGCGTTTTGCGAATTATTCAATAGATGGCGGCTTAGAAATGTCAATTTTGTGCAAGTGATACCAAATTCAGTAATAAGGTTTATTTACTTTTTTAATTAGTGAAAACAAAGGTTCACACACAAGGCTGCTGATTGTTTGAAATTCATCGTAATATATTTACATTTTTACATTAAAGTTACTACAACTGGGTTAATACTCTAATAGTCTTGCGTATAGATGTACCGGTTCAAACAAAAGTAAATGTAAGCAGATATAGCTTTAGAGTGTTTGTTTTTAAGAACATATTGCGTCTGATGATCGAAAGTGTTAACAAAATATTTCATTTTGTTTGCGACTAATAACGGTCTATGAGAAATAGAATAATGAATTTCAGATACCATTTTTGTAAGAGACTCTCGTTATACTTATATGCGAAGAGTTTTAAATTTGTGCAGTCTACGTCTACGATTACGTGTAAGTAGTAAGAAGGTAATAAAGGTGGTAGGGTCTGCGCATACTCACCAAGGTATTTGATTGCTCCCAGTAGACCATATTAACGGCGATCACTCGATAGGCTCTATAACAACGGAAGGCATATGCATCGAACGGGGTGTTACTCAGCTTCAGACCCTCCATAGGTCTCAGGGTTGAATACATGTTATGTCCACTGCCGTTCAATTATCAACATGCCACTTCTGAAATGCAATGATCCCGGAAATAAACAAATATTTCCTTAACCTCTGTAGGTGAACGAAAGCCATGCGTTTAGTTTTCAAATTTACTCACATATGAGTACCCCCTTTAACAGGTATTCTTACGAATCAGTTAAGAAACACTAAATATTTCAAGTCATTCTTCAGAATTAAAATGCAAATCCGTAATAATTTTCTACTATTTTTGGTTATTATTAAGTTTTTCTGTATTTTTTAAATCATTTCTTTACAATAAATTCATCTTAATATTATGAACACATGGTTCGAGAAAAAAATAATGTCTTTCTATATATGTATTCGTAAAATCACAAGAAAAACAAACATACTAAAGATAAATTTAAAAAATAAAATAAAATCTTTCCATCTACGTATACTGTTTTCTTATCTTAAAATTGACACCTTAAATACACATACACACATAGTCAATTTAAATAAACTAAACCATGTCATGCTGTGTGGAATAAAATCTGTTTTGTTTATCAATCAAATCAAAGGACCACAGCGAAGTGTGAAAACCATAAACTCAGTCTGTATTAAATAAATAGATAAGGTGTAATATAAAACAAGTAAAAATTAAGAAAAAATGAAGTGCGACAAACAATTGTTAATACTAAATTGCCTACGAGTCTATCTAAGCTTAGGTTCGCGCCAAACTCCACAGAATCCGAAAATGCATTTCAAGCGAGACAAACTACATAAACATCATGTATATACAAATCATTTCTACGTTCACAGATTACGGATAACAATTTTAGATATATATTGAGATACAAACGAAATAATGTAGATTATAAAAAAATAAATACGTAATAATCCACTAGAGATTGCTATTTACAAATTGAGAATATAAAAAGAAAAGAGTTGGAAGACCCTCTGTTCGGGTATTGGGCATAGGAGCATTTGGCGAACTATATTATGAGCATTCAGTTTTATCTATCAGGAAACAGAGATTCATAGCTTGGTGGTAGGTCTTTTGGAGTCGGCGGCTCCTGATGGTCGGTGTCCATAACTTGTGTGATTACTCCTCCAAGTGGTGACTGTGGCAATTCAATGGTTAACACATCCTAGAATATGAAAATGTTCGTGTAAGTTGCTAGATATATTTATGATAAAATAAAAATATGAGTGGTGCTACAGTCGGCCAAGCTTGTCCGCAAACCACCGAAGCGGTTGGGTCGTGCAAATTATTTTGCTCGTACCGGAAATCGTACTTAGGCAACGTAGGCTCAAGTGTGTAGGGGTCGACGCTCCAACTTTACACGTGTCCAGTCTGCCTCTGCTCAATTATACAGAGGTGGTGTATTGAAAAAAATCTACAGAAGAAACTCTATAATTTTAAACAGAGAATGTTGCAGTGGCCTAGAGATACATGTCACATCGTTTTCTCAAACCAAGCTGACCAAGCAGAGAATGCCATTTCGTGATTAAGTATGAATGCAAATCAGTCGATAATCTATTTCAGTCAGATGTTAGAGAATACTAACGCGACAGTTGAATTTGTTATGCTTATCAACAAAGCTGACAAGTTGAGAAGTGTGTGGGTCGTAACTGAACGAATTGCACTAAGGCCGGAGCAATGAACATTTCCATTACGTTTTATTTGCAATGAGTCATGACTAAGAATCTCCAATTATACAGACACATAAAGGCTTGTTTATTACAAATTAATCAACATATGGAATCGTACATAAACGTTTCAACGTAAAATCGTCATTCAAAATATATCAGCTCGTTTGCTTGTAGAAATGTGTGTAAACATGGGTTTCTGTGGAAGATCAGAATATGCATGTATATTTCCATCTGGGAGATTTGCGTTTTTACATGCAACAAACCATATGACGATTACACACAGTTAATTATATTCACAAGTAGTCAGAAATACACAATCTTGGTGTAAGAGAGATTGAGTTGCATTGGAAGTAAGTGACACAACAAATCATTGAATTTAGACTGATTCATGACAAGATCAAGCGTTTTGTAAAGATTTCCAGTCGAGCGGACACCGGAAGAGTGTGGATTGTGAAACAGAAGTCCATGTATTTTCAATTTTAGACAGAATAACACATCATCTTGGGACAAAAGAAAATTATCTAAAAAAAATTATTTTATATGCAGCACGTTCTAGTTCTTCGAAATCTTAGTTTTATCTCCGAAGGTGAAATCTATTTGCCGACATGATAAAGCAAGCGTAGACTTTCGTAACCACGAATATTACGAAAGTTGTTTACTTCATGTTACAAAACAACAACCAATGAAGCACACACTTCAATACTTGAAGATTTACTAGTTATTGCATTCGATGCGAATTGCAATAGACGCATATTTTTGAGAAATTTCAGAGGCCATATTCTAAAAACGTGTGTTAAAGACGATCCAAGTGTACGCATATGATGCATGATCTTGATCGTGAGAGCTTATCGTCGTAGCGTCACGTTTTACCTGCATGAGTAACAATAAAAGTACCCAACGCGCACCACTACTTTTACGGAATTATTTTGAAAATTGTATACAGGTTGTCAAAAGATTAATGAGATTTGTCTTCTTTTTGTCTTTATCTTTGATGATTGACTTACTCTAGGTCGGCTGCTTTGTGACTCCTCGTTTGCTTGCTGTTGCTGTAGTGTAATGCAATTCCAATATTTCCAACAAACCCAAATGCAAAATCCCACTCCAGTCATTGTAAATATCAATGAAGTTATAGCACTGATTGCAACATTTGCAGTATCCATGACTTCGGCAGTAATCGCATCATGGAAGCAACTATTTTCATCTCGGCAGGGTAACAAACAATTCGTAATATTATCACGCACAAAGTATCGCGATATACAAGAAGTTGGTATGTCAGGATCGCAAAGGAAGTCTCCTGTGTATTTGCACTCCGAATGAGACGTCACTACCATATTCAATTCCAGTGGCTCAATTATCGGTAATCGTTTATTAATGTAGATGTGCACGCTGACATCGTTCTCCCTTTCGTCGAAGATCAATGGCCCATCTGGGTTAATGTCACTGCAGATTTTCTCCGACGGCCAGCGGTATCCATTTGTGAATTGTATATAGTCATAGCATGTACTTGGATTTTTTGGATCACGGCGAAATTTCAATTTTGTAATCACAGTATAAAGACCACGTTTCGGTTTGCCCTTTGTGACTATTCGAAAACGACAGTCGTACTTTAGCTTGTTGTGCGACGTAGAATTCCAAATTTGTGAAACGATAGCAGCCGATTCGCTATCTTCGCCAAGAGTTACCCATGGGTCACCTTTAAATGGCTTTTGTAGGGCATGAATGAGTTTATCTGCACATAGATTGTCTTGAGGACGAACTGCAAAAACAAGGAAGTATTTATTTGAAGGTTTTTCCATTTGTTTGCACGTCTTACGACTGATAGACGTTGCAAAATAATTACAGAATCTCATTTTTCTCGTTAAACTTACCGTATTTGTATGCAGTGCTTGTAGAAAATTGTGCTAATAGTGTGGTAAATAGACAATATTGTCCTATAGCATACATTTTATTTGAAATTTTGGAAAAGAAAAGTAAATTAACGCGAAAAACTACACATCTTATGAACTTGACATCTTAGTAGAAAAAATATTTTGGTTTTGTCTATTTGACATTCAGGGTGAAGTTTCATATGAATTTTGTATAATGCGTGCTAAGTGATGCCAAATTTCATAAATGAAATTACTATATTGAAGTGATTAATAAAAATTTGCAGTTTTACTGAGCGAACTTAGGGATAGATGGCAAGTAGCCATACGGACTTTTGTACAAAAAAATGTGCTAACTTTAAACAGATATTTTAAGTACAATAAAATCACATCCTATTTTTATTGAATGTCCTCTGAATTATAAAAGGGCAAGGTTGAAACGAATTCCTATGAAACCTCGATAGCACCAAAACTAGGCAAAAACGATCATTTTGGTGCTTTATATTTGGCTCTTATATTTACCATGGAAATCGTATTATCCTCTATTAGCGTCTTACGAAACTCTGTTCAATGTTTTTTTATAAACATTCGACTTATCTAGGTTTATAAAAATTATTTGCAAGAACCACAAAGCAATTTTCATCAAAATGTATTGACAAATCAAACATGAGCTGTTGCCGTCTTATGTCAAATGTTGTTTATTACAAATCATCTGAATACGTCAAATAAACAGTTTTCAGTTGGCCGCTAAAGTCCTTATTATCCCTGTTGCAATGACTTTATTCTAAAAAATAAAACAACAAGAAAATACCACTTCAAACTCGAGCGATATTTCAGTGAAGAAATTAAAAAGTAACTTGAATCATCGCAATGACTGAGGCAAAGAAAATGCTCGTCTCGCATCGAAACTCGGGCAAACAGATTCTTAACATTCCACTAACAACAGAGGCTGGGTTAGCGTACGTCGAACATGATACTTTCGTTGCACAGCTTGCTGATCGTCTACGAATGCTATCAGATGAGAGCCGCCTTAATGCTATGCTGGAGATCCTAGCTATTCTCAATCAATTCACGAGAACAGAAGCCAGCCAATGAAGCGTAGTTTTTTTCTTTAAATGTTTTCTCAATCTTTGTTAATAATGTAACACATACATACCTGTTATTATTTATAATCATTTTGTATCTCAACGAATAAAACTTCTAAAACCAAACAAAAAAACAACAACACCCGGCCCCTTCTGAAATCATGTTCCATCTTTCCTTAGTATTCCTTTAACAGGTTTATCGATGTGTAAGTTAAATGAACCTAGAAGTCATAAATGCAAGTCACTAGATAAAGCAAAATAATTATTTCAAAATTATATACAAGTTCACAATGAGTCTCGTCTAATACAATAATTAATTGAGGTAAGCGTCAAACAGGCATATCAATGTACGTACGACATAATTGAATTACAAGAAAGGCACATGCAGTTGTTAACAAGAATGTTTTTTGGAGTAATAGCTCTTCAACTGCATCAGTTCATCGAAGAACAAAAGAACTAATGTGCTGTGCGGTGCTATGCGCAGGTAATTGGGCCAAAATCCTTTGTAAAGTCCATATACGCCTTCTGTTTTCAATATCTTAAGGAAGCAATCACCAATGCCGCGGTAGTATAACCCCTTTCCTTCTTTGTCAACTCCTTGATTGTATAAACGTGTTGCAACAACATCCGGCGGTGTCATCACTAACGACATTACAGTGCCAGCAATAGCAGCAGCTGCAAACGAGTTCAAAACAGGATTCACAACAATGTCATGCTTCCGGAGAAGGTCTTTTGCTGACCCAAAAGTAGCAATTTGACTTCCGCTTCCGATTGCCGCACGCGGTATAGTCCCTATCGCACCTCGCCATAGGCCCTTTATACCTTGACTCTTATAGATATTGGCCAGTGCACTGAATGTGCCCCTATGATCGTGCTGATAGCCGACCGCAATTGCTTTTGCAGCCTGAGATTGAAGCTGTGTTTTTAACTGAATATATGAGGACAAATATAAATAATTATATGGAACTGATGTTTTTAGGCGTTACAAGAAAGAATGGACTGGAAGCTACACATCCAATTACTCCTCCAGTTGCACCGAAAAAAAGTCCACGCAAATACGAAACTCCACCGTCCTTGTCCTGCATCCAGCCATTTTTCATAGCTTCGTTATATAATCCAAGTCTTTGCAAAGAGATTGAAAGTAAGATTTGGTTGCAGTGCGATTGATTCAACGTACCGAATAGAATTTAATATAAACTGGAAGTATAAAGCTGGAGTGAGTCCTTTCTGCAATCCCGTCCAACCTTCATTTTTAGCAACAGTTATGAATGCGTGCAAGACACTCTTGTACGGTTTCACGTAGGTACCACGGACTGCTAGTTCTCCTTGTAATTGAATCCGTGTCTTTACAACCTACTCGTATTTGTGGAAATGTCAAAGGATATACAAATGTAGATAATCGAAAATGTTCGTCTACCTCTAAAGGATTTGTAAAGACGGTTGCTCCGAGTGAGGCAAACCCACCGATTACGTAGTCAATAGAAACCATGGACAGACAGATATATTCCAGACAGCTCAATGCTTGCTAAACAATTTACTAAATGGCAAATCAGAGATCGCAGACTACCACATGGTTACCGCATTATACGTCTTATCGCGATTACTCGACTAGGTCTAAACACTGCGTACAAATTAAAAGAAATAAAATACGAAAACAAATAAACATGAGTACATAAATACGAAAGACAGCTGTTTAATGTCACTAGAGTACAAATGACAAATGTGGTAGAAACGTCAAAAATGTGCAATGGCACGATTACACTAGGAGGACTACTGCTGTGTCATGTTTCTAATTCTAAGCTTGCAGCAAGCGCCGATATCCAGACTCTCAGAAGTCCGCTGAAAGTTCAACAACAAAGACGGAGACTTTGTCAAAAAGACATCAAAAACATTTGCATGGATGTAGTTTCACCAGGGCAGAAACCTAGTTTGATACACCAGATCATCCATAATAAAGGACATCCCTGTGACTACCATCTAGGGATGCGTTTACTTAACATTCAATGCAAGATTTTCTCTGTCATCATGATCTGGTCCATAACAATTCTACGGAACTTTATTCAAAATTAACATTTATCAATTTCAAAACTATACAGCGATTGAGTGATATGCTAAATTTGTGTACACTTTCACAACAGGTAGCGTGGCCGAGCGGTCTAAGGCGCTGGTTTAAGGCACCAGTCTCCTCGGAGGCGTGGGTTCGAATCCCACCGCTGCCAAGAGTCATTTTTTTACGAATTATTTCTTGCGACACGCCTACATTAATGTGTCAAGTGCCAAAAGTCGTTTATGTTATAAATAAATTCTTGGTATGAAAAGAGATAAGTGTGTGTGCCTCGCATGCATGGACATGTTCTTACTTAGATGTCACTTTTATGTGTTCACAGACGTAAACAATTCAATAAAGTTAACAAATTTGAGTAATCATTTTAACACAATCGCTTCGCGCTGAACACTTCATCGCAAAAGATGAATACGCGCACACGGGCGCGTAAAAATAAAATGACAAATTGGGTGGAATCATTGGAAAATGTCTCTACCTTTGTTTTCTGCCCATGGTTCTTCCATCAAGTAGAATAGTTTGTTGATTTATAGAGCTACGCTAATGTGTATAGCAATCAGTGCTCCATTGCAGATCTTTTGGCGTAAGTGCAGGCAAATCAATACAATTAAACAAAAAGTGCTCGGTAATTAGGATAATTTACCACATCATTGAATTCATAAATAAGTTAATTTTGAGTTCATTCTGATATTTACCGCATATTTTAACTGCCTCGTTAGATCAACCACGACTTTAAATAATAACACGTTTCAAAAAAAAAAATATTTGTTAAATTTACAAACAACCGTTCTATTGCAATTGAGCTCAGCTGAGCTAAGTCCACTCTAGTGAATAAAATACATCTTGTGGTTGACAGTGTATCCACAAATGTTGAGTATACGCAATACATAAGTTAATCAGCAGCAGAAGATCAAGTGGTAAACTGTAATGTTAGTCATGTCAATCTTCATTTGCAATTAGAGCCACCAATTGTGAGCATTCAAGTGAACTACACATTGTTGGTCTAAATATTGTACACAAGTGCAGGGTGACCAGATAAGGATGGTATGACATAAGTAATTGATTCTGGTTTTAATTTGAGGCAAAATTCATGTCATTATGTATGAAATAGCACCTCATTTCCGCAGGCGTCTCGAATTTGGCCTCGAGCTCGTCCACAGTGGTTTACCTGATAGCGTAGACTAAGGACTCTACGTATAATAGTGGTAGTGTCAATTTCCACGGTCGCGGTGGTCAATGAATGAACGGTCTCGTGAGTTGACTCAGTATCCAAACTTCTTCCTCAGAACTGTGAGCGTTGTACCGCTTTTATGGCTTTTTGTTAATCCCCAACTCGGATATATCGATGTCAGTTAACACCGCTTTATATCTGAGACCATTGACGGAAACGATGTGCCCTCGAAGATGCTGCGATGCCATTAACCAAACTGTCTGTCTTTGTGGATGTACTGAGGCTTTATCGAACACTTGTGGATTCAAAATCCTACGGTCAACATTTTCAGCACCCAATAGGCAAAACATGGCGCTGTCTATGGTCGTCTGGTATCAATTCTTGCGTCAGCACAATCTTATACTTTGGGTTCACTTGGGTTTACATGCATCATTGACACGTAAAATATCTCCTCAAGGAACCGTCAACGCTAACATAACCAAAGTTCGCACGTAGAACTTATTTCTCGAAGAGTCTAAGCTCTTCCTCATCCGGTTTTGAGATTGTCCATGCCTTCGCGCCGTGGGGCGATAAAAGTCTTCTATAAAGTCAACCTGGTCCTTTGAGAGATGGCTTTATAACGCAATTGCATCTTGAGCCTATAGAAACAGCGGTTGGCAAGAGCTACTCTGCGTCTGATCTCGGTGCTGATATTTATCGTACTATTTACTGCGGAGCCTCTATATATGACTATCTGACTAACTACCTCGAATGTATAGCTGACCAGTGAGAACAGGCCTTTTTCATGAACCCTCGGGCGGTGTAGGTAATCTTGCTGACGCTGCGAACGCCGCCCTTGACCCTAATGCTATAGGGTTCGTCCGCCGGCAACTCCATTCCAAGGCCCCGATGTGGCTCTGGAGGCAGCACCAGGTGGTAGCTCGTGCTGACTGAAATTTTGAATGCCCTTAGCTACGTTTGGTGATCAGCCAAACAAAATAAAATTTTAGCTTAGATTCCACCAGGCGTTCTTAGGTGCCTCGCTGTCATTCGTTCCTTCTTAACCCTTGATGCAGTTAAGTTCGTACATGCAATATTCTTATCAAAAACAGCGAATAACGAACCTAGCGATTTTAATCAAACCGCGATGGAATTATCTGAGAGTCACGAATACTTTCAAGGTAAGACATCAATTAGTATGTATCTGAGAAAAAATGCGCTCAAGATTATAAAAGAAAAAGATGCCCATCTAAAATCACCGACTGACCACTCGGACGAAATGTGAATAAAAAGGAAAATTTCTTGAATTTCTGAAGACAAACCTGTATCTGATAGTATTAGGAAACTATACGGTAAGTTGGTAGGAGTATTGGCTGTCAAAAAGGTAAACCTAATTAGCACTGCTGCTGTTGCCACCCATCTCGAGCAACTTGTTCTTGAAGTGTGTCAGGGAGCATTGGATGTGGGCGAAGAGAGAACTAGATCCAGTCGAATTTATGATGGAAGATGGAATGGCTCATCAATCGCATTTGTAGAAATTTCAATGAGATCGCTAATGCAGTACGAGTAGTTTCTTTCTCGTTGGTACTCATGGAGTACTGACGATCTTATATCAAGAAGTCTTCAAATGTCCCACGCCTCCTCACGAAGTCGATAGGCATTCCAAGATTCAGTTAACAGGCTAATCGTTTTGGATTAATTGTAATAAGGCCTAGCATATCTTGATTTGGGGCAGATTTAGCTTTCCGTGATTGCCTTTAACTAATTTAGTTAACTAGCAAGGCAAGTGCTATGATCTTGACTGATCTCTAAGAATTGCTACCCTAACTACGGGTACCATGAAAAAGCTTTGTCCCCGCAGAAACATGCCTCCATTTGGACCAGACAAATCTGATCCAGGACAAACAAACTTTTCCATGAACCGCGAATGAGCAATTTTGTTTTTGTCATTTTTTTTTTCTAGTGCTACGTTGCCAGAGAACGAAACCGCGAGGTTTTATCAATTTTCTCCGAACCTACCAGGTTCCGCCATACATTTTCGAGGTCTGGAAGCAACGTGGTTTTTGATAAATCCAGTTGCCACCACCTTGAATTCACCCGCCCATGAGTAGTTGTCAAACCGAACAAGCCTAAAGCGTGAATTTCAGTTTATTTGGGTCATTCTCCTGTTCATATGCTCTTTTAGTCTCCCACTTTCTTCTGGTGTTCTTTCACTATTATTTCCCTTACAACAGACAGCTGGTCTGGCGGCCATGTAATAATTGAGGGCGAGTGACGTTTGTTTGGCGGGCACTTATAAACTGAGAGCGAGTGACTTGAAAGTTGAGAGCTAATGGCATAAGAAAACACTTCAAACTCGTAAAAGTTTATCTAAACCACGCAGTTTCTGTTCGGTGGGAACAGGGCGTAAAACCCGATGCATATTTTCCATTGGTGAAGCTTAAGAAACAGAAAAAACGCATAAATGCCACACAGAAGATGTCGATGTATGTATTTCGTTGTAAACCACACGCTTCCAATTTCCGTGTTTGTCGACCACATAGTTTACATGCGATTGGTTCTAAAAAAACCAAAAAAAAAAACAAAGTTTGGTTGTCACCAATACACTTCACCCTCATGTTGCAAAAGTTAACAAACGAAAATTAAAGTTTTTAAACTTCGCACGAGGTAAACACGCCGGCTGACGACCTGCAGCGCTGATATTTGTAATGCTGAAGTTCAAGACATTTCATTGACATCTTGTTCGCGTTGCTGCCGAACAGTTGAAATGATTTGAATGTTTAATTTTCGGATATACGGATTGAAACAACAAATAAAGGGGTACGGTGTGCATGCATAATGCACATGTGAAGGAAGTGCTAAAAATATTTAGTCCATCTTGAGGGTTATTCTTGTTCTAAACGACTGCGAGGAGCAACAGCCTTTTGTTGTAATTGACGGTTGAACAGATATAGCGCATTTTTGTTACAAACGTCAGCTATGTAATAAAGGCTGCATTTTGTGGAATCTGTTTGAGGATAATGCAGTCAGTAAGTGAGTTAGTTTTAATCCAGATTGAAGCCCAGTGAGTATTTTGAAATGCGTCAAGGGGGAATTAATGTGAAAGAGTTGCTTGTTCGATTTAAATCTATATTTGCGGGAAACTTCGTTGACCGTGATGCGGTTTCTTTTCACCTCACAACGTGCAGAACATGATACGTACATGCCTTAAGTTAGAGAAATAAGTCTACGGGCTTGAAAGAGAGAAGGCCTTCAAACCCAACTTAAACTAAAAAGATTCAACTTCCGTCAGTTTTGGCAAAAGCAGTACCATTAGCCAACTTCCAAGCTTTGATAATTCATGGCTCCACATTTCCACTAGTAACTGACAATGATCGTAGAGTATTCCTGTCTAGAACACAGCTTCTTAACCTTCGCCGTTTGAAGTCGAAATAAAACCGTAGGTGAGAAAAGGAACGTTAGGACGCACAACACAAGTGCTAAGCCCAGGTCCATTTCGGATGGTAGCACCATTCATCATTACTATCATCTTTAGTGACCAGATTGTATCAAAAGTAAAAGTGGGGCATTGGATCCTCAGCTATTGACCCTAACTCATAAGGAGGCATGCACCAAAGCAACCAGTTTAGTTTTTTGACTTGGTCCCATCTCCTCGTGTTGGTCTGATAGAACCCACTCACGGTACGCTTCAAAAGTCGTGATAATAAATATTCCTACCACTTCACTAAACCGTAAAACATAACTTAGTCGTTTCCGCTCGAAGAAGCAGCTGTTCAAAATTGAGTGCACTGCTGCACCATATCACGACGAGGAACACTAACTACACTTACTTATCCGGCCAAGGATCCTTGGTTTGAGCCTGAGCAATGGTCCTGGCCACGCTATTTCAAGACCATGTCCGGACTTCCTCTTCTTATCGAATCAGGATGATCGAATTCGAAGACTCTCTTTGTTGGAGTATTGATGTCCATGTGCTCGATGTGACCATGCCAGTGCAATCGAGGGAGTTTCCTCCTATATTCACCTTTTCCGCAGACGGGAGCATATTCTGACGAAGAATTTTCCTTTCGAAAGCTCCAGCTCTGCTGTTTTGCTTACCATTCAGCATTAGACTCCATATAGCAAGACTTTTTGCCTAAGTCTGCCTGGAAAAACAAATCCACATCCTTCCCTGTAGTAATCGCAGTAGTAGAGGTCGCAGTTTCTCATCCTCCTTTTACCCGGCTCATTCCACCGCACTTCCAGGATAGCGGTTATGTCTGCTTTGTAGCGGCCTGGGCCTCCGCGAGTTCATCGGCTGCTCGGGGTCTGTTCAAGGACGTCACATCCCCAAAAGTCATTGTTTCATTATCCATTTGCTGGAGTCGTCAACAGTAGAGACGTCCGTATCCGAGGCAGGTTGTTGCTTCTGAATTGATGGTTTATTTTGGGTGAGAATGTTAACCTCAAGGAAAAACATACCAAAAATCATATATTTTTCTCTATATTTGCTTAAAGGTGGTGTTTCGACGAAATAGCAATTCATGTAAAGTTTCTTTCGGTCATAAACAGTGAGTAGCCAGTGAGATTAACAGAAAGTAACATACAGTGCAAATATTATTGTATCCCGATACACTCACGTGCGATAATCGTCCTCTCTCATGCAGTTGCAGTAGTCATCGCAGTTCCTTATAATTAAAACTATCGCACGCAAAGTTGAAGGCTGTGTCTCCAGAGTATAACATAACGGATACTTGTTACAGTAATGATTCACGGGCTTGGGGCATTAGTTACTAGAGCAGTCCAACAAGGTGACTACACTGGCAAGTCGTCCTGTACATTTCTTCTCGAATTTAAAGTTAAGAGAAGTAAGTGAGTTATTTCTGACAGTGTTTTTAATTTCCAAACAGTGGCACTTTCATGATATTGGGAATATCTTGTTCTTGAATTGTTTTCATAAACAGGTAAATAAAACTTTAACAATCACATCACTCGCAAAATATTTTGCTGCAAAATGTGAAGGTGAAGGTGTAAGTTGGGTCCTGTGAATCTAATAAAGATAAAAATGCTGTCGAATTGGTTGTCGGTCGTTGTAACTTGGTCGGTCTTGGCTAACAGATATGTGGTGTAGATCACTTGGGGGATTTTCAATTGTTTAATTATGATTTGTTGGTAGTTTTTTTTTTTGGATAAACGTGTGTGCAAATGATATAAAAACGTTCAAACTTTATGTAGTGCTCCAATTATGTGAAATCAAAATTCTTGAATGGCTTATATACCATTCACTCTGGCGTACCTAAAGGTTCGATACTTGCTCCCATTTTAGTTAATATTGTTATACCAATACCTAATGGCAATACTTTTCCTGCTTTGATCGCTGATGATACAGCCCTGTTCTCATCAAATATCTTAGCACAGGATGCGCTAAATTAAATGCACTAGCTATGTCCCATCTATTCTGCAACAAGTGGAAGATAAAACCGAACGCAGATAAATCTCAGGCTATGTGGTTTACTCGACGCAGAAGACAGCAATTTCTACCTCAAACAAACCAGCAATTAAACTCGACGAACATTAAGTGGTCTGAAAGCTGTTAGTATTTAAGAGCAACTTTTGATAGATGGCTCGCTTTTGGAAAACAAAAATCGAGTAAAGTTCATAAAGTAAACTTGGCTGGCTTCCATCTGACAGTTGACGGTCCTGGGCAAGCTACTCCCAGACCAAGCTGTCTTGCATCCGCTATTACCTACTTGGTCTTTATACCAAAGATTCGGTCTTTCTCTCCTTCTCGAACCAGGAGTCTCGGATTCGAAGACTCTCTTAGCTGGAGCGTTGGTGTCCATTTGAACCAAGTTGTTTTGGCAAACCGACATAGCAGCGATTGCCAAAGGCGATTCGTGGAGTTCACGTTTGCCCCAAGATAAACAAACTGCGTCACTGCTCATCGTTTCTTGATCGACATCATATATTTCGTCGCCATTTTTATCGATGGTGCATATGGAGCTGATATTCCAGTCGTCGGGCTTAGGTTTCGTCGGGCTTAAGGGGTTGCTAGTGAATTCACCAGCACACTTGGAGCATTGTGGTACCAGATATTACCACCGATCGACCACTAAAGTGATAGTCTCGTTAATTTGATTCCAACGACAAAACGGTGACTGGACCAGATTTCAAAACCAGATAAGAGAGTATTAACTTTGCTTTCATTGGGACTCGAACCGGGAACCTCACCAAACTTACGTCTTCCCAAATTCTACAGCCGATCTGGTGCATGCTCCCTACCAGAACATTGCCACCGGATTTGAAGTGCTCTGTTAAATAATTGCTGTTAAAATACCTGGGAAAGGAAGAGAACACCAAATCAGTGAGAATGAGATCTTCCCCACAAGCTGAACTTTAAGCGCGGTTCTAATTCAGTGAGAATCACAAATATCTGGTTTCCACTTTTCTGGATCCGCGTTTGAAAACTAGTTCAAAACTAGACAAAGAGCAAAACAATTGTTTTAAGCGTTCTGAGAAAGAGCTGTGATGGGAATAGAGTGAGTTTCTGGAACTATTCTGAGGAAGCCGCTAGGTTCAGAAAATATGCACACAGATGAAGATGTGTAAAAGAAAAGTTCAATTGCAAAAGAAATTGATTTTTGATTCAAAACTGTTTGCCAGCAGAACCTGAGAAGTGGTGATCAGCAAACGCAAAACAGCATCGAAGAATAACTGAATTTTCTAAGATTTATTTATCATCTTGGTAGCAATGTGTATTTATAGGGCAGCAGGTCTAATTTATGAGGAAAAATGCAATCGTTTGAAAAATTATTTCCATTCATCATAATTTACCACTAATAATTTTTAAGCATGTGATGATTTTTTCTTTAAGCAAACATTCTTTGGTATGGCTGCTTTCACAGAGGAGAGTTTTAAGGTTTTTTAAGTTTATTTCAATCCTTGTGTGATTCGTTTTGCCTCACCTCCCTAGCAAGTAACACTGAAAAGTCAGCGGCGAGTTTAGCGAGTGTAATAGTGTGATAGAGAGTAATAGCCTAATAGGACAAATAGCGAATATTGGTGTCATTTCAAGAAAATATGTTATTTCCAACCCACCCTACTAACAATCTCATTTTCGAATTCGACATCAAGCTTGATTTGCGAACAAGTTCGTCGAACACCCCTCATTTCGAATACTCATATTTCAACTCAATTCGAATATCGAATGAGTGTCCAGACATGCGTCGAAATTCACGAAAACGTACTAGATTTGATATCTCCTCCACTTGTCCTCCAACTGGAACAGCCACCCACTTTCGAAGTTCCAAAAATGTTTCCGAGCACACAATCGGATGATGTCGTGGGCTATGAAATAACGCTACCATTACGGATTCTGTTCGCAAGGTGGTGCGACCATGGTCTGCTGGCACTTCTCTTTCGAAGTATTAATGAACTACGTTCACACTCATTAGTCGCCGTTACTGTCGCACTTTACGTAGTCGCACGTACGTATCGTTAATTTAGTACTCGGAGTTTGTCAGAGTTTGACATCAAGGACTGCGTCTCATTCGTAATGATTTATGCAAATTGAATTTTTGTGCAGCTGTTCAGAGTTCCATCGCAATCACATTCATTTACTGGGGATAATTATAATAACGACTTTTCTGGATAATGTTTCGTTTCTCTCAGAGGAAAGAAAGAAATGCTGAACATATTTTTCAAAAATTGACTTACCTACTCCATCCTGGAACAGGATAAGCATTTGCACATGGACTGTGGAGTTCTCATTGTGGGTCTGTCCTCCAGTGTTGAGCGAAACAATGTCGGAAACGAACAACAATTTTATGCGATGCGATACGTTTTAGCTTGTGTCCTGGGACTCAACCAGTTGTTTTCCTGAATTTTATTTGACTTTTTTTGGTGAGTTTTGGAGGAAAATGGTGGATGAAGGTGTTCTGTTCAATTGATGCGTGCTGATGGTCAGGAAGTGGTTTCTGTTATAATCCGCAGGAAAATGCATTGTTTACAAGGAGTTTTGTGGTTGAATACCATGCAGATAACATCGTTGCTGAGCAGAGTAAATTAAATCCATTGAAAAGGATTACATGAATATTCTCTCCACCTTTATGAGTCAACAACTCATTCAAGCCTGAGCTAATACAGATCTCCAGATTTTGTTATTCAAGAGATGATGTTTCAAGGTTGAAGCTAGATTATTTTCTCTCTTAGTTTTGGAAAGTTAAGGGGGTTCAGACAACACTGGTCGGACGAGTATTAAACGGATCAACGTCGTTGGCGTTGGTCAGACAGGTAAAGCACAGAGACTATCACGTGATTTCTTCAATCCGGTACTAGAGAAGAGGCTTACAGTAAACGGGGAAGGGACTATCTTCTGCAAGTGAGTCTAGCTGTTAGATTAGGCCGATGACATCGACATGGTCGTGTGTTGCCAGCGTACCATATTGGAAACTTTTTCGGCTGATTGGAGAACAGGCGAAAATAGCTGTTCTTGTGGCCACCTCCATCACCTCGAGACAAACGTGAACTCCACTAACGATATCTTAATAGAGACTCGACGTAGAGTCGCTCTTGACAACAGTTTGATGAAAGAAGCTGGTTCGAAACTCCTGACTCGAGCGACCATAATCGTGCTCTACACGACTCTCATTTTACCAGATCTGGAGCTGAAGCTGAGCAGAGCTGACTCTTTGTGCATTTGAAAGAAAAATTACACATCGAATATAATATCGTCCTGTCTGCGAGAAGGAGAGACACCGCGAGTACTACGAGCTGTACCTAGATGTGCAAAAATCAGTCGAGTACACTGGCAAGACGACACAGAGAGAATGTTAACCAATGCTCAAGGTAAGAGGGCCGCGAATTCCTTGAGAAGGAAAGGAGGACCGATTGCATAAAGACCAATTCATGGAGGACGTAAGATTGCTTGGTCGCAGGCGATTAAAGGCAGCTATGTCTCAGGTTCAGAACATCCATGAGGCGTGAGCCTGATAAGTAAATATTGCAGAACTTATAGCCCGAAGAGTCTTCGACTCCGAATCAGTGGGGCAACGCAATAGATGACGCACACGGAACTAATGGCGCACACAAGTGGGGAATGATCTCAGCCGATTTTTCGTGCGAAATTGGAAGCAGGTGGAGTAGCTTGTTGGTTGAGTCCCAGGTCCACCCTGGACTGTAGCGCCATTAGAACAGGAAGAAGATGGCTCACCCTCTATAAAGGCGTACATAAATTAATCTGTAACTTGTTTTTCGGCTTAAAGGATTATGAGGTTAATATTTACCAAACACATTTGTTTCTTTATTTAAGTAAATGATCGAAATAATATTTTATTAAGCCCATGAACAATACATTCAAATAAAGGGTAACCAACATTAATGCACTGCCAGCTCGCCTACAGCTCATGCTGATGATGTGGGCTTAAGTTTTGGGTCTAAGATCTCCTTGGAATTAGTTTGCAGTTTAAATTAGAATAAGACAATGGTTTGATAAGCATAACCTTATATTAAGTAAATTAATGTTTTTAATTTGTGTACTTCCATGCCACCAAGTGTCAAAGATTTAGAATTACTAATTGTCAATGTACGTCTGCTGTTCGTTGTCCCACACTGTGTAGTAGCTTAAACTGCTGTGATGAATGTTTCTCACTAGAGAGGGTAGATGACTTTAAGTATCTAGGACTTGCAATTGACTCTAGAATGAGTTTTACCATATTGACACCGCAAAAAGATATTTTCGATGCACTCTAAGATATTTTTACTGTCTACGTAATTTGTGTTTAACGTCGGTTTTAAACATGATATGCTATTGATATTATGATATGATATGCTATTGGTATTATTATATATTTTTCACTCTCCCAGGAATTGCTTGTTGGGGTGGTGTTTGCCGGAAAAGAATGTTAATCTTGCAAAAATATGTCAAAAGAAAAATTTGCCTGGTAGGCATCCCAGCTTTCCTTTATTTAACGATTTCAAAATACTTCCTGTACGTCATATGTACTGTTGGTGTTGAAACCTTTTTTTTATGAAGTCCGGTAATCGTAACTATCGTCTAATTACTTATTATAATCTTCGTGGAAACTTTTCAAACATGTTATCTGTTCCATTTTTTAGTACCACTGCATACTGTAATTTTCTTTTTTTTACTGTTGTCTCGCATAGATTGTACAACAAACTCCCTCATTCTGTCATAACAATATCAATACCTGGAATATTTATGAAGCATTTAAAAACCTGGATCTTCCAACTTGGCTACGATTGCTTGGAATGTCGCATTTATGATATTTTGGTTCAAACGATATTTATTTTGGTTTAATGTTAATGTGCTTCCAAATAAAATGCTGTCTTTTAATTAATTTTATTTTGCTTTTTCAATTCAATTGCAATGACATTCGACACTATTCCTTGTTTTTTTTTTAGATTATATAATGTCATATTAAATGTTTGCTTTTTTAAATCTTTATAATTTGTAATGTTGCTATAACTTAATAATATTATGCTAATGTCTAAACAAATAAATATCTAATCAGAAGAAAAAAAAAATACAAAAATTAACGAATAATATAAAAATTAACAAAAGTGGTCATGGTGAGATGAAACGAAACACGCTTGCGAACATAGTAGCAGTTAGCATATATTATCAATAATGAAACATCTGATGGTGAACTCTTCGTTCCATATATTAATTATGTATTACATATTCGAAATATTACCTGTTTAATAAATTTACAGGTCGAACAAGATTTTAATTTGTTTATTCTGAGCTGATTGTAATTTGTTTTATGCGACAATTTGCACGTCCACCTTAATTGATCTTTCGATAACAACAACATTTCTTAGCAACATAATTCATATTGAGCTTTTTATCCCCTCTATGGGTTGTATCTAATTGTTAACAGACAACCGGAAGGAATGATAAATGAGACAGCTTGAATTGTCTCAGCCTCTTTGTGCAGGAATCTTGTTAAGGTCGCCCGTAAGTTTATACAGGATTTGAAATTTCGGCAGTTGCTGCGATAATTACCCTTAATCTGTTAGTCGTGTCAGATGTCACTGTGACAAATTTGTAATCAATTCGTCGCTTAAATGTCACATAAAGTGAGTAGCACAATACAAATTTGTCACATGTGAAGCAACTAAGAGAATGAAGGAGAATGTATTGCTTACGGCAGTCATATAATTTTGAATAACAAACCGAACCGATGTCTTAATGCCGGTCGCCATTGACTGCTCACCTGAGGGGGGCAATTCTCCTTAACATTGCGTGCAAAAAGATTTCTGCGGTTGCTCGTGTGCTCGCTTGAAGCCATTCGGGAGAAGTCTAGGTTGAAGTGGCTAAACTTTACTAAATTCTTGGATATCGAGGAAGATTTTAACATCGAACTCAAAGCAGTAACCTCAGCTCTTAACAGGAGGAGAAGATTTAAACATGAACTGTACGGGCAGTACAGTGACGTGAACCTAGTCAGGCGTCTACGAATCCATCGACTAGACTGGGCCATGTGAAGTACACGAAGCTTTCGACAGCTCAACATTCTAAGTAAACAAAAAGTCAATTTCATATGGACAGACATGCATTACATACCAAATCACCAAGCAAATCTGGCCTTGTCTCGATCCAAAAAGATAAGATAGCTTGATCTCCTTAAAGAGATCCAAAATTAGCCTTACGTTGGGGTAATTACCGGACACTGCCTATAAAGTCTACACGCAAAACGACTTGGCGAATTCTCAAATGATTTCTGTAGCAATTCTCTAGATGAAGAAGAGGAGAAAAGTGTTCAACATCTTCTCTGTAGCTGCAATGCACTCGATGCGAAAGGACATAAAAGCCCACGTAGCAACACAATGGGCCTACTTTGAATTAAGTGCACCTTTAATGCCACATACTACCTACCTAGGACAATTCAATTTGGTATTAATTCCAAACTTGTCTCTATCAGCATTCATTAATCAAACCTAAACATTTCTGGAGTTTATTAAACAGGTCAATGGAATTTTATTTGATTAGTCTCTTCATTTATTTAAGTCCGGTTTATTAATTAGCCGCAACATTTTCAGGGCGTGTCTGTCCTTAAGAAAAATGTTCCTCCAATTATATTTATTTGAAAGCTTAGGTGAAAACATTCACACATCTTGCACTAACATTTTTCAGATGGGTGAAGGGTGAGCTTAAGTGAGTTAAAGTGCATTTATCGTGACATTTTCTCTGTTTTTAATAAAAGTCATTACTAAGTCTTAACTAATAATTAAAAGAAGCTATTATATAACTCGCCCCTAAAAAACAAGCCAAGACTCAACGAGAAACAGGTTCCGTTTAATTAATGCAAATTGAGGAATCCAAACCGTTTCGAAATTTCATATTTATAGTACGAGGCACGCGAAAATGTGAGTTTGATTAGCAATGGGTAGATGGGAGTATTTATTTTTTTATGAGAAAAAAAAACTGAAACAATTTTATTGACTATTTTCATTAGCAATCGATTTTAATTTCATTAATATCTCCTCTTGTGGGTTGACCAAAGATGCCATTGTAAGTCATACACGCGTACTAATCTCTCTTAAGTTTATCTAAACGGATTCTCACGAGCAGAATTAAGTAATATCACAGCAGGTGGGGCGCTGCATTTGTGTTGTTAGTTTGCAGACGTGATCGTACAATTATTGAGTGCTGAAATGCTAAGATCATAACTAAGTTTAGTAATGGGTCTATAATTTTTCGTGTGGTTTGCTAAGAGATGGCGTAACTTGTATTATTCCATTGTTATTATTCCATTGGAACATGCGTTGGAAAGCTACTGTCATTGTACGTCATTTCAGTATATGTCATTCATTTGAAGCGTAAACAACAATCATTTTTTTCACTCAAATATGTCGAGCTTTGTGCCTAAAAAAGTGTTTTTGCGGGGACATGACACACAAGACACACGACGCCACAAAAGGAAGTAGTTTTTGCATTGGCTTGTTACTGGTGATGAAAAATGGATCCATTACGACAACCCCAGGCCCAAAAAATCATATGTGAAACTCGGCCAATCAGCCAAATCAACGGCAAAGCCGAATATCCATGGCGCGAAGGTAATGCTCTGTATTTCATGGGATGAGAAGGGTTTGCTGTATTATGAGCTGCTATAACCGGGTAAAACCATCACTAGACAACGCTACCGAACACAATTAATCCGTTTGAAGAGAGCAGTAGCCGAAAAACATAAAAAAATATGCGACCAGACATGAGGCAATAATTTTCAATCATGACAAAGCTCAGCCCCACGTTGCTATTCCGGTTAAGAACTATTTGGAAAACAGTGGATGAGAGGTTTTACCCCACCCGCCTTATAGCCCAAACCTTGCCCCTTCTGATTACCATTTGTTCCGGTCGATGCACAACGCCCTCACTGAAATACGGTTCACATCAAGGCTGTATTGCGGGGAATATGAGCTTTGAAAAAATACTTTTTGTTAAGGTTGGGCGCGATTGAGGAAAGTAAAATGTTAAATTTTAAAATAACTTTTTTTGAATTTGAGTACTAATTATAACAAAAGTGGGAATAAAAGTGACTTATAAATAAATGAGTAAATAAATAAATAATAGTAGCTATATTAAACATAACAAAAGGTGTGTTTTTTAGCGAATCTACACAATTCACTTTTAATTTATGCTCAAAACAAAACTAAACTGAGTATAAGTAAGTCAGTAATCAAAATCAACATAGCGCCACTTTAAAGCAAGAAGTAATGTGAGTAAAGAGTCTTTGATTGAGATTCAAATGTTTCAAGCAGGTAGTCACAAAAATGCCGAAGGGGAACCCATGAAGGGACAATGAGAGCACTAATGAGAGTTAGGTACCTTGGAGGTGGCCCATGCAGCACGCGCGCTCTCTCCGTCGCCTGACGCGTCCACCATAAATCGGTTACATATTCAAGACTTTTTGAAATTTTCACAACATTTTTGAATAGTTATAGGTTCAAATTAAATAAAAATCGATTTTTTGAAACCGAGAATGGGGTGTCCCCTTAATTCCGTTACTTTATCAATGGAATATAATGAGTCAGATTTAATAGCTAATAAATGCGGTGATAAATTTTTTGCGAGAGATAAGCACACTTTTCTTCATTCAATGGTCCATAAAAAAGTCCTTCAGAGTCGCATCGTAAAACTTTTCTCATTTAAACATTGAATTGTTACCCTCCAATTAATGCAAAACTTATGTGCCAACACGCACCAGAACATTCTTTCTTCTTCTCTGTCAATCCGCCCTTTTCAAGGGAACTACTTCCTTTATTCCTGCCATACAGAGTGAAAATCTTTTGGAAGTCATCAGTTGCTCCAACTGCTGTTGTGCAGTACTAGATGTCAAAAAAGTCAATAACCCTTCCCGATGACCCTGACCATAAGAGATGCCGCCAATACAGCAAAACTTTACAAATAGTACAAAGAAAAGGTCACTAGAAGGATTTTTAAAAGCCGAAATGATTTTGAAACACATTTCTAATCAAATAAAATATAAAAAAAATATTGGGTTTATAACAATGTGTTCGTAGCGTTGTCCATTGATGGTTTCACTCGGTTTTAGCAGATCATAATACAGCACAACATTCTGATCCCACCAAATACAGAACACCTTCGCGACAGGGATATTCGACTTTGCCGTTGATTTGGCTGGTTGAGTTTCACATATGATTTTTTGGGCTTGGGGTTGTCGTAATGGATCCATTTTTCATCACCAGTAACAATCCGATGCAAAAATGACTTCCTTTTGTGGCGTCGTGTGTCGTGTCCCCGCAAAAACACTTTTTTAAGCACAAAGCTTGACATATTTGAGTGAAAAAAAAATTATTGTTGTTTACGCTTCAAATGAATGACATATACTGAAATGATACAATGACAATAGCTTTCCAACGCATGTTTCAATGGAATAATACAAGTTACGCCATCTCTTAGCAAAACGCAGTTATAGACCCAATAAATCTAGCTAATGACACTAATTCGACAACTGTGCGGTCAGCGGTGGTAAGCCTTATCGTTATAAACTGAAAGAGTTGCCAAAACATTTGTTTGTCGGAAGTCCTTGGAGAAATAGTGCATAAGTTACAAGAAAACTTAATTTTGTTTCTGAAATTGTGTCCACTCAAAATATCGAATTGACTGTTTAATCACCGTACAACCCTGGGTTGACACGCAATGAATGCTTTTTATTGCCGTCATTCAACAACACATTTGTGACTCTGACGTACCTCATCCACTTTTCTCATTGACTCCACATAATTCTGCTTCTGCAATCTGAAACGGGAATGCAGGTATAAAGAGCTAGGTAACCATTTTCAATAAAACCTTATTTCCAAAGATGCCATAGCTTCCGTTTTTTTTTTATTTTTGCTAAACCCAACGAAACCAAACGAAATTCGACTTTCCTTCAAACCTTGACTTCATACCTGACAACTACTGGCTTTGCTTCTGAATAGACTGATATACAGAACATCTGTGTACATATAAAGCATGCTCCTGAAATCAAGTAGATCAAATTTCTTAGCACTTAATTACTCATTATTTTGACGTACGAATGAATATGTGTGCGTACACGTGAATCTCTGGATATCCTCGTACGGATTCTTTACAGCATTTTCATTGTATTCGTCGCTAAATCAGTCCTCTTCGATGCAATAACTGGATGTATTGCTCTCGTGCGTGCACCACTTGGCACGCCACGGCTGTAACGTGTGGCAGAGCGGTGGCTTCGAGTACTCATTCGTGTACATATAATATGCTGCATCCTACCCTGAACTCACAGAATTATTCCGAAGTTCTATTCAGTTCCCTGAGATCATATCGTAGTGCCGGAGAATAGTGTTGTTTACCCCTAAACTTAGTTTTATTCGTAAAATTGCATTCTGGCAAATACGTTTCACCACAAATTTGCATCCATTACTCTCATATGTTTCGATGCGCGTGCGAGCTCGTTAAGGCAATTTAAACTTCTGATGGCAATGGAAATTCGCACGGATTTGCATCTTTTGCAATGCAATCTCAGTCAAAGTGATACGAGTTTGTTGTTGAATTACTGGGAGGAAAATGCACAAATTGGGTTTAAAGTTTGGCTTGAAATGGAGTCCTGGAGAAATATATAAGTGGTTCTTATTCTGATGGCGGTGGCAAGCCGCGGTAGACCTGGTTTTCAGGCAACAAGCTACTCCAGCTGGCATGATCTTTACGTCAAGTTGGTTGAGGCCCTTCTCCTATCAGTCTCGTGGGCGTTCAAAAAATGCTTGCTTTCCAATCTTGTCAACAATAATTTGGTGACGCCGGCAATGTTCCGATTTGCCTTGGACAACTCCTCCAATCGTTCGTTAAACTGCACACGATTGTTTTTCCGAGCATACAGTCGGCTAACTCTAAGTCGAATTTGGGAGTTCAAAATTAATTAGAGGTGAGACTTTTTGAAAAAATTCAACTTAGTGGGGCATCGTAAAAAGACGCTGCAATGGAAATTAAATAGAGAACTTTCACTAGTAATTTGTCGGCCCGCGCACTTGCGAACCACTTAAAAACGTAAGCAGTTGCATAGCTTCTGCTTCGGGGGTCCCGCTTCCGCCTTGTCTAGCTCTGAGGGCACGCTTTGTTTTTTGCGTGCATTAGGCACAAATATTCAAATGAAATTGAACTGCTGCTCCATCTACCTGAGGTGGTAGGCTTCGAGCTAAGCTTGGCCTTGTGCTCTTCTGCATTTTTCCTCGTTTCCTCAGGAGCCAAGCATTTTTCAGGCTAGCGAAGATACCACCTGCTGCCAGCACCACTGAGACCTCCTCGGAGTGGACCATCCATTCAGTGGGATTGTCGCGGAGGTGGCGTCAGGGGACAGTTGCGCCTTGATCGTAGATGATTGGGGGGGGGGGGGGGGTCTCCGAGTTTTGAACTTGGTTCACCTCCATTCCTCTTCTTTCTCTTGCAGCCAGAGGTTATGATGCTAGATCTATGCTCCCGCTTGAACTTTTGGCTGCTTGGGTGCTCTTTTCGTTGAGCCCCTGCTCAACGCGACTCAATGCAACATCAGAGGTTACCCCCTGAAGTACTCTTAGCTCGCCTTTTATTGTTTATTTTGTTATCACGAGCAGGTGTGGTTGGATACGCCAGGATCTCGCATTAGCGTGGTACGGCCGTTATTACTCCGCAATGTGGCACTTCATACCCTGGATTAGGGGAATGATAGACTTAGTTTACCGATCATCCCATATTTCTGATGAGAGCATGAGATGTAGCATTGCTCTCTAGCAGAGCCACCTCTTCGGCAGGCTTGGGGATAGCCTTAAACCTCTCACTACACTAATTTGTCCATCCTGCGGTGTTACAGTACCAACCTGCCACATCATACCCGCTTTACCCAACCTACACTGCACGTATTTAAAATTGGTCTTCGGCCACCCTCAGGCTCTAGTTTCAGGAACAGGGCTGCGGAACATCTCGTAAGCCTGCTCGTCAACAAACTGTAATATTTGTTTGCGTCTCTATAAGAGTGAATAATATAACTTCACTACTGCAAAGTCACCTCAGCAAGGAATGCTATCTCTTCGACGACGAAGTTATACAGCGGCACGTATTCCCAGTGACCTGATTAAAATGTGTCCAATCGCTTGCAGAAGACACTCGATTAAAGCATGCGAAAACCAATCAACAAACAGTTTCCTGTAAAAGCCAACCCTTGACCGTGATTAAACGAAAGGATTTCGTTTTCGTCCCGACTCCCTCCGACATGCATGCACATGAACATAGCTGAATTACTAGCCGTTCGCTTATCGAGTGTCACTCATGGCCTGCCTCAGAAATTTGGCATCTGACGAGTGAGTTGCTTTCATTAATTTTAATTGAGAGCAAAAAAAGAAGAAAAAAAAAGTTTCCCCAAATTGCTTTTCTCGGAAAAGTTTGTCATGGACACGATGTCAAACGTGAACTTTGTCGACTGGATTCATTTTTCAAAAGGTTGAAAGTTATTAAAACACGGCTTTGTTGTCCCCGTCTTCGACGCACGTTAATTTGATGAGCGGACTGCACTATCTTCGCTTTGTATAGTTTATGTCAGGATAGTCAAATGACAGAGAGTTACATTTTTTTTAATTATGTATGTATTTCGTAATTCCTTTGTTGCATGTGATAAGTGGTCCGTTTTTTTGGGTAAATCACATCGTGAGAGATTTTTTTTAAGAACTCGTCAGCGAGTCGGAATCAGGAATGTGTCACCAAGTTTGAGGATGCCACGGCTCTTATTGAAATGTGTTCCAGTGAATTGATCATGCGGCGTTCAGGACATTGAACGACTATTTGCTGTTATTATTATCTTATTAAATTGCCTTGAGAGTAGTTCTTACATTCAAAGGGGCCTGGAAGTGAATGTTTGTATTTACGGTGTTCCCTGCATTCGACTTATGCTCGTACCAACGGCTTGAGGTAGGATCTGCAGAATCAATTGAGTTCATGCTTTGACATTCCTCCACATTGGTAGAGGGTGGGCCTGAGGTGTCCGCTGTTTTTGCGTTGCAGCACCCCCTTGCAAACGGGTACTCTCAATAAGTCAACTCGTGATAGACTCCCGGACATGTTGGTATAAACTCCACTTCTTCCTGCGATGTTGAGCCTAGTCTGCATCCGCTTGAGCTTTATCAGGCTAAAATGGAACCAAGTCTTACAGGCCCCTGATCACTAGAATGTAACCCATGGCAAAGTCTTCCCACACGAATGGTTACTACCAGTGAGATGCCTTAACATCCGAGACTAGGTATGGTCTTAGTTAAAACCATGTGTTACCCAATTGCCTTTTTGTCTTGAGCATAAAGAGACGATTGGAAAGAGTGATTCTGCCACGTCATATCTGCAACGGACGGCATTAATGCCAATTCTGTATTGATGTCAATATATTCTTGTTATGTCCTCCAATTGCCACTAGACTCAACTTTCCCGTCTAGTTGACTGTAAACATGTGTGCATTCAGTAATGCAAAAATTGCACCGATTTTTAATTGGATCTGGCTAGAGATGAAAGATGTCGAATCGTCTCTCTTGACATTGTTTCGGTTTACTAGGTAGTGGATGTCTGATAGATAAACTTGCAAGCACTGGAGGATTCACTGAAGGATGGAGAACACTACTTAGTTTAATACTGGTCGACAATAATGGCAACACGTCCCGTAACGCAATGACTGCTCCATGGTCTGACTAGATGGGCTTGTCAGGTGGTCCACAAGTGATTGCTGTTGTACCGGTTGTCCAAAAATATTCTATTTCGCATAAAAGATCTTTAATTCGCCATCATTGAAGTATTAAATCATTTTTATTTTCCAAGATTAGCTGATTAGAGATAACTCTCTCTCAATACGTATCATTCATGGACCCTAACATATTGTAATTTCTGTTCTTAACTGACATTGACTTCATCAACATTGCATTGAGCTGTGGTTAGTGTGTTTCAGTGCATACTGTTGCAGCAGCTGTAACGATTCAAACGAGAGGAATGACTGCATGCCCCTTTTTCTACAGCATTGCACGGCCCTTTATCAGTTCACTTGATGAAATTCCAAATGCAGCTTCCTTTATTCTGCGAGATGAATCTCGAATCTCTCGCCAGCGCAACGCACTGCAGCAACCAGATAACAGAAGTGGGTTATCAATTCCATTGTCAATTGCAATAAATCGATTCAAAAACAACAAATTCAAAACCAAACATTGTGACAAACATATTAATTCACTGTCGCAATTCAATATTTTTGCATTTGAAATTCAAATCTAACTGTCCGTGGGTTTGAACGCGTATGGCATTTCCATCAAAAGCTTAATTCGATTGTAATTGATCTTTGAAAGCTTTCCCATGTTTTGTTTTTTTTTTCCACAAACACATTGTGTGTACATATTTGTGTGGTATCACCCACACGTCATCATGTTAAGTATTATTGAAATGCAAACAAATCTAAAACTAAAACAACAACTAAACACTTCATACTGCCACAACCACCAGCAAGACGTTGATAAAATCATACCATTCCACATGGACGGAGGGCAAAGCTCGTCCAGCTTTTATCAGTAATTACGCTCCACTCGACTAGATAAAAGAAATCTATCAAAAGCCAATTGGCGATATCTCTGAAACTAGTGCATATAGTAAATCCATTCGCTGGACGTCGCGTCGTTTAATTCAAGAAGTGCTTGCTTGCATGCGAATGCAACAGTGAATCGAGACGACAGTGAGAGAGCGAGAGAGAGAGTGAATGGATGTTAGGTGGCGCTATACCTACCAAATCTCTAGTCTAACTAATCTAGTAACACATCCCCTTATCTATCGTCGACTAATCTCAAAAAAGTGTCAAATAGATCAGCGGGTCGAGTACTATTGGCAGCCGTTAAGCTTTTGCCATTATTATCACCGCTAAATTCAAACTATCGCATTCCCTCTCCAACGCACCGTTACCCACTTGAAGTCTGATCAGTGATCGCTTCTATCACTGGATCGGTCGTCTATTCAAGTGGCCGATACACCGACTGGATTCGACAACTGTCTACTTAGGTAGGTATTGTTGTTGTTGTTTGGCTTTGAAAGTGACAGCGTGTTATGCGTTGAAATTTGAAATTTTTTGTTGGTTGCCGCTGCTGTTGCTGTTGCTCTCTCTCCAAAATTTTGTAAAAACCAAAAATTCAGTGTTTTACTCTCACTACTCTCCTTCGGTCGGTGGTCACCTTCGGCTTTTATTTGTTTTGGTTTCGTCTTGAAGTTATCGTCGTCATTTCGAGTTACATTTTGTGACAGTGCTTGTCTCGTGTGTGTTATTTTTTTTTCTGTTTTAATTTTATTCTCGTGAATGGAATGAAGGAAACGGCGCGCTTAGCAAATAATTAGCTTGAAGTAGAAGAAGAAGGAGAAGCACCAGTTTGTGGCGATCAAGAAAACTTACGGAAGTTCTTTCCCCGGGAACAACTTTGAGTTCAGTTCACATCGGTCGTGTTTCGTGCATTCATCGCGTTCCAAGAGAAACAGGTGAGTTAGCTGTGTGCGACCGCGGTGTTTTATTTGAATTTTTTCCTACTGTTTGACCAGCTATTAAAAAAAAAAAAAATCTATCTTAACTTATTTTAATATGCAAATGAATGTTTTGTTTTTTAGTGCGTCTGCGATTTTATTGAATGGCCATTGAATTTGATATTGATGCTTAAACATGCATTTATTTAAACAGATCAGTGACCGTAATAAAATATTTTTTTTTATTTAAATTGTTAACTTTTTTTGAAAAGGAACACTTTAAATTTACTCTACAGAGTAGTTTCGGTGAGCATTAAATGCTGGAAGTGTACATTTTAATCTATTCAAAGTGCTTATAAAATTATTCCAATTTATGTACGTAGTGAATTTAATTAGACGTAGTTTTTTCTGAATGCTGTGAAAGTAAATTTGCACTATTTTTGTGCCATTAACGACGGACGACAGTTGAGGAATTTTTCGTTTAAATTTAACGTCTTTTTTAACGTAATTTCGTGACACTTTATGGGTTTTAAATTTGAAATTAATGATTTGTGCGATTTTGGGAAACTTATCTACTTTGATGGAGAAACTATTTTTGATTTGAATTATGTAATGACACACACTAGAAATGCTGCTCCTAATTGCAAAGATAGTCCTAAATTATTTTTAATTCAATTATTTCGGACGGTTTTCACATGATTTTTGGTGAAAAATTCATATAAAAATGCACATGCCCACGGATCATAACTGACGACTCCGAGGCGGAGGATCGAGTGGCCTGGAGATCTCTCCTGTGTTGTGTGATCCGCGATCCATTTTAGTAGATCAGGCAAGTCTTCAGTGACTTGATTGTGACGATGGAAAAAAAAGAACAGTCTAGACTGTCTTGTGGTGCACGTAGACCAACGCGTTGGGTAATGTGCTTTGATTCTGACGATGGAAAAAAAACAGTCTAGACGGCTTTGGGGTTCACTTATACCAGTTGGGTCCATTGTGTCCTAGGGATCTAAGGTGAGACCTGCAACAACATAAAACCAACCATATTCCAGCTAGAATCTTGGGAGGTTTCTTGCTCTATTGAGAAGTGCTTTCCTAGGAACTGCCTCCTTTCCCTTTCTAAGGCTGGGCAATAGCAGAGCAGATGTTGGGAAAGATTTTGTTTCTTCCTCATTTCAGTTCAGATGCATTGATCATTGTCTGATAAATTGTCTATTAAAATCATTGTTTTTATTTATGAAACGACATCGAAATGATGAAAGCACACTGAGACCATGTTCGTCCCACAGTCAGACTACTTCCGCTGATTTGAATTTGACGAATTGATCCCAACGGCAAATGGTGGCTGAACCAGATTTGAAAACCCGAAACTGGCGTTCGAAATGGTGACCTCTCTAACCAAGGGCAGGCACTTATCCAACTGCGCCACCCACTCGATTTTCTTGGATTAACATTCGCAAACACAAACGTTGTGGATTGCATTTGTCTACCACTCAATAAAATTTACAAATATTCGGTTTTTCAGTGTCTCGTCCATAGCCATTAGTTCCGCATTGTTCAAGTATTATTTTGCATTTGATTCTACCGCTAAGCAAAGGTGATACGCCACAGTCCGCATCACGTACAGTGAGCATCCTTGCACACAGTCACTGAAGTCACTGAAGTGAAACGTGTTCAAAATATGAGTCAGTTTTTATCTACCTGATGCTCAGTAGTTTTTCATGTTGTACAAACATCCATGAGCATATTCAGTTACGTGTGAATTAGAGTCCAAATGATTCATCCAATCAGCCAAATCGCAATGCAAAAACCAATACCAATTGAGCTAAAGCGCAAAGTCCCTCACGCTGTCCACTCATTGTACACATTAACTGACAGCTTACTACGATTGCTTGTGTTGCGAGATTTGTTGGCTAATCTACTGTTATCGGATCTGTAGCAAGTGAATTATTTACCTATGATTTCGCATGATTAACTAACCGCCTACAACGAGGGTAGGGTAAACAAATTATGAAGTGTTCATTATTATTATTCACCTGACGAGGGTGCGTTCACTGTAACGATAATTTAAACGAGTGATAAAGAGTGCTCGGAAGCAATAATGTAGCGGCATTCTATTTATTGGATATGTACGTTCAAATAATTGGCATGACATATCCTTTGATTTACAATCACAAGCATTCGCATTTTCCACTTCGTTCAATAATTTATGGCGGGAATTTTCTAGAGTGATTATGTTACGGTTTCTGATTTACACCCTTATGCTATGTAAACAATGGTCGAGTGGATTGATTTAACATTTTGTAGAAATATTTTTAATTTATTCAATTGCCTCTGACGGTTGAGTTTCGAGAGGGGTACTTGACGCTTCAGCTTTTGTTTGAATGGGAAATTTGTTCTTTAGTGAGGAAAATGATACAATGCTGATGATGATTGTTTAACAAATGTATGAAGGACGCAATGTTTGAAGAGTTGTTTAATAATAAGGGCCGTAGGGTAGGGTTGTCATATTCTCCCGAGAGGTAATTTGTATGGGTAACCAAGCGAACACTGATGGCAACTCGGAAATTATTTGATTTGTTAATTTTTTATTGAATTTGTGGCGTGTTGACCTCTATGCACTTGAGCCTATGCAATCCAGGTTCGATTCTTGGTACGAGCAAAATACTTTTCACGGTTCCACCTCGCTCGAGTCACTGACAATGATCAAAGGTATAACTGTGTAGACAAAGCTTCTCAGAGTTGTCGTTTGGAGTTGGCAGAAAACTGTAGGTCCCTTTCACTCGTGCAAGAACAATGGCACGCACAGCATGAGTGATTGATGAGAAGCTAGGCCCTGGTCCTCTACCGGCTGTAGAGCCACAAGTCGTGTTAAATTTATTTATTTTGTCTAATCAAATTTATATTGAATAATAGCTTCCACGAAAGAAGTATGATAGAGATGCCCAGAAGTTGGGCATGCCCTTTAAAATGTTTGACAACCATTTTTTAAATCGTTTTCTAAAGCGAAAGTGACCAATCAGAGAACGGCATTTACGTTATTTCGTGAGTAACAGTCAATTCATGAATAACTGTCAAAAATCCTCTGAAATTCGTCCACGGGCTAGGGGTCAATCAGATGTGAAGTTGGGCATATCTATCATACTTTATTTCTGATAAAAGCTATTGACAAATTTTCTTGAATTGCTTAAGCGCATGTTACGTTTCAGTCTCTAAGCCCTTCACCCATTTCTCACTCATATTTGTTGCTCTCCATTCGTCGATTACTATGTTTCTTGCAATAATGTCCTTCGAGTGAATAAATTCAGGGAAACAGTAATCGCCTTTCGCTCAGATATAAAATGCTCTTCTCTATATTAATCCACTCCGGAACCTTGGTTATTCATCATTCAATTGTGACGCCCATTTCTCATTATAATCGATAGCAATGTTGTAAAACTTTACCACTTCCACTTCAAATTTTTTTTTTTTCATCGGATTTGTTGTTCTAAGTCCAGGCACAAATTGCTTAGCCATCATACCAATAAAATTTGAGACTTTACTCTCTTGGAGTATTTTCTCATATTATCATTGAGCCCCTTGACCTCAATGATAGTGATGTCTGATTTTTCTTCTGTATATGAAAGAGAATAGACTGGGAATGTTTAATGAAAAATAGACCTTCGCCAAGGGGTTTCTAATTGCGTTTGAATCATTCTCAAAGAATTCCTTTAACAAATAATTTCGAAGCTATTGAAATTTGTCGGGACATTTAATAGATCATCGGGTTGTCTAGACATCCCTGTTAATAACGGTCACATATCGAGACGAATGGCAACCTTACTGTAGAGGACCAGCTTCGACGTGTGGAAGCAGGATCTACAGTTTTATGTCGACTCTCAACGTCCAAGTTTTAGAAGCCTTTTCTTGACAGACAGTTATTGCTCTTTGTATATAGTTAGTGTCCCGAAAGGGGGTGGGATCGTTACCTTTGTAAGGCATCATAAGTTTATGTGAGTGCGCAGGAGTCGACATAGGGACCAACAAACCCGCAGGCGCTCTAGTAAAAAATATAAAAAAAATCTAGCGAATTGAACCATGTTAATTCGAACAACTTGTACACATTGCTCCTCCCTGATTCTACTAAACTAAACTAACCTCAAAGTATGATAGAGATGCCCAACTTCTACCTCTCTTACCCCTTAGAAGTTTTGACAACCATTTTATGTATAGTTTCCTAAAGCCAAATTAACCAATTAGAGAACGACTTTTACGTTATTTCGTGAATATAACTGTCAAAAATTCATAGATAACTGTCAAAGCCTCTGAAATTTTTGGGTTGGGGGGTCAATCAGCTGTGAAGTTGGGCATCTCTATAATACTTCATTTCGGCTCAAAACAACCGAGAACTGTCAAATCAGCTGTCATAGAAATCAACTCTGTCAATTAAAAGTTCTTCATCTCTAAGAAACAAGCTTTATTTTAGTAGATATTGATTTATTACAATGTAGGTGGATTAAATCTGCTAATTTCTTTAGCAATTTGCTCTTTATTGTGACGTATGCCATAAATTCATAGAGTGCATACAAATTATTAACTTTCAAGTTTGTTTCTACTGGGCAATGGTTGGATTTACGTGCATTTCGCCGCGGACATTTACTAACCGGCATGTTCGACTTCTCAACTACTCCACCAAATCATACAGTTGGTTAACTTGTATATCACGAGTGGTAAGCCTGTCCACTGGGCTACCAAAACTTTATCGGGAATGAGTGTACTAGAGAAACGAAGGAAGAGCTCCAATCTTATGCATTAATGCGGTAGGAAATAGAAATCAGAAATATACGAGTATTTTTATATACGATTTCTGGCATGTGCTAGTGCTAGTTCATCACTATAGAATAGATTAGCCCTTATTCTCTAGAGAAGGCACTGTACCACATGTTCTTTCGCACACTCACTTGGCGAGATGAAGTGCCTATCAAAGGTCTTATTTGATAAATTGACTGTGACATCGCATAGAACTACCTTTCGGTATTGTTGCAAAAACACTCAAAATGATTGTTAGTCTATAGAGCTTTCCAGTGCTGACGTGAGGCGCAAGCATAACTTACGTTAGGACACTTAGGTCAACTTAAGCAATCAAGCGAATGTAGAACTGATGTGCTGTGGTCATTTTCGTTAAGTTTCCCTCACAATTGGCAAATTGGCGGTTCAATTCGTTTTTGCATTTTACTTCAAGTCATTTACTCTTTACCTATATTTGTATTCGTCGCCTTTATTATTCGTTTGATCTGCTCAAAAAAATCAAAGGGAGAGTTGGTATACACCAGAAATCCGATATCCAACTTCACCGTTGATCATCCCCTTGTCCATCGATGAACATGAGCGACAATTTGACAGTGCCAGACGACATGACATACGACCATTTGACATTATTCGCGAAATAATGTAATGTGACATGTGTCATTCCCTGATTTTTTGGGAACACAATACAAACACTTTTAACACATTCGTGCCGAGTTTTCTTTTCGGAATTTCGATGCAAAATTAATAAACAAAATATATAATCTTTGTAGCAATTAGAGCGGTACAATTAAACGTGGTTCAGTTTAGAACCGCGTCGGCTAGAAAGGGTTAGAAATATCTGACGGGCAAGTGAGATAGAAGTCCACTGAATTCTGGTTTACACTACGAACATGTTGCCATGTGGAAAATCAAAATCTAACAAAGAAAAACATCTTTTATATCACAAGTACATAAATCATCCAAAATAATTGCACGATGTTCATAATTTGATATAATTTTTTGGTTGCAAGGAACCCGAGTGTGTTATTTTGTTTTCAAAAAGCCTAAATATCTCTCGTGTTCGGCAAAAGTTCTGAGCACGTGTAGTATTATAAAAGTCGAAGTTTATGATCCCTTATCTGCTGGTGCGGCCTACGTAACAACTTAAGTGTCTTCGTAGTGTTCTGCTATTATTACATAAATTTTATCACCTTCGTCTGTCCACACCCTAGTAGGATACGTATGAGAAGATAAAGAGCTTCTTATTGACGACTGTCAATAAAATAAATTTCTGTCATTCTTGCTTTGGAAATTCGATTATTGTTTTCAAATTCTATGTTCTTCAATCCTTAGTAGGAAGCGTTTTTTTTTTATTTTCATTTTCCATAAATCACTTTAAAATTCTGAGATGATGATATCAATGCAATGAAAAAAAAATTCAAAACCAAAATAAGTGAATCGCGAGATGATATAACCACACGGGGCTACAAGCGGACTGCGCGGTTAACATTCATGAATTGTTTCACTCCGTGGGAGGAGGAAAGGCATTGCATGCTGTCACCCCGATCAGAATAATAATTGTTAACAACTGATAGAAAATGTTTTGCAATTGAAACGTGCCTGCAATGACAAAGAGACACCGTACGCTGGATATTTTTCCGGATATTCAGGTCCTCACGCCTGATATTAGACTATGTTCTCATTCTTGAAAGTTCACATCCTGCTTGTGAGAGGGGGATATGCAAGGAGCACGTTCTAGGCGTTTCGTGAACTATTCACACGTGAAGTTTCCATATCTTTCGCATTAAAATTTATTTTTAAATTTTGCTCATATAACACCGAATATATTTGGAACAGAGAATAGACGTCTTCGAGGAAAAAGAAGAACGCCTCATATTTTGGATAAGTGCCAAGTTAGTTTTTTAAAGAAATGATTTTCATATTTGTTGTTTTTTTTTTTCATTTCATATAATATTCCGTTGCTTGTGTAGGCGATTTGGTGTTATTTTATGAACCACATGACTGAATTTTGTTAAATTTTTTTAAATGCCTCTGGCACGTCATAAATGTTGTGCCCCTAAAACGGGTGTTTAAATTACCGTTTCTTTTACAATGTGTGCTTTGGACTGCCCACCAGGAGTAACACTTGCGATAAAAAGCTTTAAGTAGTCCCTGTATAACGACACTAAAGATATGATAAGAATACACTTTCTTTTTGATGTGCGCCGAATTGACATATTTTTTCTTTTGAAACTGATAACTTGAGATTGTGTCGGATAAGCTGGTGGCTTTTATTTGTATTCAAATGTTGCCCTCTTTACAAATGTGGATTGAGACAGCTTACGCCTTTAAAATAGTCACGTTGCTTGGAGCTTGCAATCTTGATGTATCACCTGTGTCTTCGATTTGTACATAACAAGCGTAGATGCCCCTTTTAATGTAAAATTAAAAACATAATTTAATTCAATTCTTTTTGTGTTGCGAGGAATTTGTTGCACGAGGAATAAAAACGATCGAATCGACTCAAACAGCAACAGAAACTACCCCCTTGAGCGAAGGAGAAAGTGGCCAATGATCGGGTGATTCAGGGAGGACGAGCCACAGTAAACGTTGCTTTGCTCATTGTTCAGATTTGCCTTAATAAATTGTTGAGAATTGGAAAAAATTGGCCTCCGTCTTATAAATTTTACTTTGTAACGGAATCAACATTTAAGCGCTTTAGGTCTTGTTAGACTAAGCGGTTGAATGCCACACCGTGCGGTGATCTAGTCGATCCTATTCTTTAAGCCAGTTGATGCTCTTGATAAAGCGGTAATGCTGCTTAGTTAGACCAGGCTATTGAACAAGTAAGCCACTAGGTGACTTCTCGTTGCAATTTCCTCCCCGTCCTCTTCTCAGCAGATTCCGACAAATCTTGTAGGGGCAATCTTGAGACGTGGATTTAAATGGAGAGTGCAAGAGTTCTGGGAATCGGCGTGATATCTTCTGTCGCAGTAGAAACAAGTGTCAGTAGATGTGTGCCTTGGAGAAGGTATGGAAGACGAAAAGAGTTCTGAACTAGTTCCCATTTTAGCCTGTTGGTCTATAGGATTTAAGTCATATGATGTTGGCATTTTGTCTGTAACTCTTGGTTTTCAATTGATCAATAATTTTCTGGTCTTGTTGAAAAACACTGCTTGACAAAATTAGTAAAAAGAAATTGTTCATGGAGTTACCAGTGGACCACCTACTACCCAAAGCTATCTTCGGAAAGAAATTTTCCGCCGGCATTCCTTGCAGATCGGGTCAGATGTCTGACAATAGCCATTGCCAGACCGATCCAAGACGGGCTAAGTGGTGGTTGTAGGTGACAGGTGTCTATTCCACATCAATATCGCCCTCCCCTTGAATCTCCCTGACCACTGTAGTGTTTTTCAGGAAAGAAGCTCTGTCCTGTCTCAAGAACAATGTACTGTCTAAAAGAGACACCACCAACTGCTCGTAAAACCAGGCAAGCAAGTAAGTCTCGGGACAATGTAATGTTTAGTTCCAAATCACCACTTAATTGCAGACTGTCTTTTAACGAGATGCCTGATTATTTTAATATACACCTCATTTGGGGGGTATTTTGGGGAATTTGTAAAGCCGATGGACTCGATAGGTCTGGTACAATCTCCACACGGAGGTTGATCGACATACCATTTTCTTAAAATACACTCAATTAGAACAACCAACCACAAGTGGTTAGAAGGCACCAACTGCCTTAAAATAAAGGAAATATGGCCAGCACTAAATCCTAACTGATCACTCTGTCCGCTCAGACTAGGCAGACCTCCATTGTGGGCACCAATCAGCGTTATGACCGGACACTGTGCAATTGGCCGCAGGATGATTGTCCCATACAATACGTAGAGGCAAAACAAAGTCTAAGACAAATGATTTCTTTATTGAAAACAAAACGTTGTATTATGTAATACAATTATTCGATGTGTTGAAAATTTGTATTTGTTTTTGGGTGTTATCCTTGGCGACTAAATCCTGACTGACTCCTCTCGGCCTTCTTATCCTACTTATATGCAGCGATACAGAAACCAGATCCTGATCTGTGTTACGCTGTCGACCAATCAGGATACCCTTGTATATGAACGGGGCCATCCGAAAACCAATCAAGGGTTGGGTTGTATTTAAAAATCATGCAAAGCAGTTTTTAGACGGCGCCTGTAATAGCCCTACGAATTTCCTTCGCCACTCTATACAACCGCGTTTCGCAGTAGCGTCGATCGTGGACGGCATCAGTCAGTGTTCTCTGCTGACGAATGTGTGACAAGCATGACCTTTACATAAGCTAAATGGATGAAGAGGTAGTAGAAAACACAACTCACCTCCTCTGGTCGCATAGCGCTATGGTCAGCCGTAGGCACTCTCATCTATGGGCAACTATTTCTATTATCACCATTATCTAGCTTGGTCAAAAGTGCTAAATTATTCTTAGTTTAGGAGTAGTCACCCACGTGTTATCACAATGAGCCTACTTTAGCTGCTTTCGGCAGCCAGCCACTCCTACTAAACCTAGCCTACCAGTGGACTGAATACCCCAAATAAAGCAATACCAAGCCATTATACTGTCTCTTCTCTCTTCTGTGTTTTCTCATCGAACAAAATGTGTAAATTGTGGTTTCACCAAGTCTAGTGGCTCAAACCCAGACTGTCGCGAAGAATCCCACTCTTGAGGAAATTGCCGATTTTAGACTTACTAAAAAATCGATTCAAAATGTCTCTATCAGCTTTATCAAACAGAAACAGCAAAAGTGAACAAATGCTCAAGCGTTCAAACATAACGAAGAATCGCTCAGGCAACGACAATATTCATTCCATTTTAAAAGTCGTACCAACTGGATTCTCTTTTTTAAGAAATGTTACCTAGATGGCCCACTTCTACCTTCCGCCTTAAGGTTTTTGACAATCAATTTTTATATCGTTTTCTAAAGAAAAATTGACCAATCAGAGAACAGCATTTACGTTATTTCATGATAAATTGTCAAAAATTCATGAATAACCTCTGAAATTCGTCGATGGACTAGGGGTCAATCAGCTGTGAAGTTGGGTATCTCTATTTGCCGCATTTTAGAGTGGTCAACCGGAATGATCTTGAGAGACTTTGATGCCGCCGCTGAAGTTAAAGGGACATCTCTTAACTCCAACTTGTTGATATTTCGGCACTAGTACCAATCACTGCTGTCAGTCTTGTTTTATTTCAGAAAGGACCTGTTGCTGTAAGGGGGACTTAGATCAGAGGATCGGAGCCCTCAGAGATTATTGTGGCGTTACGGCGACGACACTAAGCCACTCGAAGTGTACGAAATCTTGATCATGACGTTCGGAGGTTGCGTGTTAGCTCCGCATCGCTCACTACATAAAAATTATCACTCGAATAGCCACAATCAGCGAGCGATCATATCGATCGAGGAATGAATGATACTTCATTTCTGGTTCGATAATGTGATGTTGTCAGTTTTCACTTTGCAAATGGTGGCGTAGGTTCACGTACAGCATTTAAGAAGAAGAAGAAACCGAAAAAAAGATGATAGAAGCAAATATGGCGGAAAGAATGGATTCTAATGCGATCAAAAGATTCTTCTGTTAATTTGCTAACCGAATTAAAACTGAATTCTCCAGCGGATTATCACATTTTTCTGAGGATGGTCACGGAAACTTGTAATTAAATGTAATGAATTGCTAATTCTTCAAAAGCCCTGTCTTTCAAATTTCTATTTTTACGTTCCCGTCCAATAAAGAACATAATACAGAATTGTACAATTTCGCAAACAGCCATTGTTCACGTTACTTTAATCTTCCGCAAACAACCACACAGCCGGAAAATCTCTCGGAAATGAAATTCTAAGCGACACTCGTCCACACTATTATGTGTTTGTTCAGCCATCAAAATATCAAACAAATTTTGAAACCAGCCGAGTTGCCAACTCTTGCGTTAACAGCATCGAAATTGAGACTGTCAGACCATGTCGGGTCACACGCAATCAGCAATGAATATACATCAACGCCTGAGAGTGGCTTAAATAATTTTAGCATTGCGTAATGAAATGATATCTGGACGCAGTCCGCCTTCAACCTCAAACTCAGAATCAATGCATCGTAAGTCATCAAAATAAGCCGAAGTAAATCAAGATAGTGCATCATAAGGACTACTCGTACATAGACACTCATCACAAAATACATAGTTCAACCAGCCGAGACATTCAACTCTAAATTTATTCAGTTTATCGTTCAAAGTAAAATGTGCTCTAATGATAGAGGCAAGTGAAATTAACCGCAAACGGCATTAATTAGGGTTTAAGTTGAATCACTGGGGACTGCCCGAAAGCAATTTCCAGAGGGTCACCTCTAGATTCTTCTGATGCTGATCTGCGCCTACAGCTTTTAACTACTCACAACGTTCTAGGTATTGCGACGACTTGGACAGATGAAAACATTATGAATCGTGATCAGACCATGGAACTTCCTCAGCTGAAATGCATTAGCCCACGAATACACGGAATGTGATACTTAAGTAGGCACGCACACAGCGGCGCTTGTTTGACTTACAAATGTAAAATGCTCATTTAAATGTTACTGTTTAAGAGTAGAAATGACACGCCATTAACCCACAAATCAACTGCGTCGAACTTACAAGTATGCATTCCATTTACTTTCTATCGCGCACCAATGCACTGAAGTGACGGATTGGTTTCTAATTCTCCAGTACCCTACTTCAAGATCTTAATCCATTGACTGGGAATGCCCTTGTCTCTGTCTTAGCCCACAGTCACCGATGAGAGTTTCTACTCGTTCTTGTAAAAATCATGTTCACTTCTTTCTTTCAGATTTGAGAGAATTGTAGATCGGAATGCAGTGCATCTCCAAAATCAGTCAATGGTCATGCGATCTTGCGTTTATTGATTCTGCAGTAAAAATTGCTTCTAAGAGCTTTGCATATCATCATTTCAATTGCGAAATATAGAGCTTTGGTCATGTTGCTTGTCAAACGTCTATCGTCCCATCGATACAATTGGACCATAATTCGTGCACAATTCCACTCTCTGTTGAGACACAAAAACGGGAGGCAATAGTTAAATATCTATCGTCCAAACTCGTTCGCTCCGGCTGTAGTAAGTGACAGTTTCTAGGATACTTGAACGATAGTTCAAATTAAAACGATATAGTTCAGTCGCTAGCGGTTTTATGAATGAGAGATTTATTATGAAGCGAGACTATCGTCCAAACGATGGTAATCTCAAACGATTGTTGTCATAAGCGATAAGAGCCTAGGTTTCCTTCATGCCTAAAACTTCCTTTACTGAGTAATAATACCATTTCAATAAGGACGGCGTTAATGTTCGAGGTAGTCAATAAAGGTCGCCCTAAAGTCCGAGGTAATCCGAGTCTAAGTCCAAAGTAGAGCGAGTCCAGGTCCGAGGTAATCCCAGTTTAAGTCCGAGGTAGCCCAAATCAAACTGCGAGGTAATACGATTCTAAGTCCGAGGCTTACATTCTGAATCGTATTGTGTGGGTTATTGTTCTCTCACTAGTGCAGGGGACGCACTTTTATCGCCGACTTTGAACGGCAGAGTTTGAAAAGATGCAAGAGTCCACGTGCCACTCACCCCGCTGGAGGGAGGCGATCAGTAGTGAATTCTATAGAGAATATTGGAATAACAAACAAGGCATTAATGAACAAAACATCAATGACTTAGAATTGAAACTTCTGATTCTCCTACTGAAACATTGATCAAGGGCAGCTGTGTTATCGAACAAAGATTCACAACTGCTAGTATAATGGCTTTTGAGTTTCTTTCACAATTTTATATGATCGCCATATGGGTGTTGGTCCCCATACCCAGAAATACTAGATTTTTAAATTTTTGATTTCTGAAAGTTGAAATTTGTAGCTCGGCTTTTCTTGGAAAAAAGTGGGGTCTCTAAACGAAGGTTATCCTCTGGATGTAAACGACGGTAGGCTGCCCGATTTTAACACACGAGAGGGACCTTAGGAAAACGTGCAGTATCACAAGATTCAACAAATTACAGAGAACATCATGCATTGGGTCAGAGAATCGGGATGCCGGACACCAAAAGCCTAGGAGCTGGCCTGCCACCCAAATATCTTACCAAGACAGAGGGTTGTCATATGCGTTGATGGGCCTTATCTGGGTCCCAGTATACAGTGGCATCTCAAGAAGTGATAATAGCCTAGGCAGGCTATTCATATATAGAGATGTAGTAGTGATAGTTGTTGCAAAAGGTAGAATCGCCTTTTTGTGGATGGGGCATGTATACCCTTTATAAATAAGGTACCAGGGCTGTGGCATTAAGCGGGCACATGTTGCTAGCTAGGTTCTCACCGAAGCAGCACTTCTGCTTACTTACGTACCTCTTTTATTGAACATTGTGTTTCATTATTGCGCAATTCAAAATATCTGGCCATTTTAAAGAACATAGTAAAGGTTTTATAATCTGCATTTTTAAGCAGATGTGTATTTCCCGAGACCTATTTTATCCTAACAGACGTTTCGTTTTGGTCTAATGCTAAGTTCCCACCAAACGAAACCGCGAGGTTTCATTAAATGTCTACAAACTTCCAGGGTGACTTGAAATCCCCTGAGTTCGTGAGAGGTTGTCAAGCTGAATAAAAATACAGCGTGAACTTGATTAGTTTTTTTGTTGTTCACTATTTTTTTTTTTCCTCTCAACACTATTATTTGTTGTCAACAAACCACTGTTTTGACGAATGCATTTACACAAACATAATATCGATCGGTCGATATGTGTCAGTGAACCTTAAACTCGCAGACTAGGTTTGTACACCTCAATGCCTACCTGAGTGCATAATGTATGCGCAAACAACTCAGAAATAGTGTATTAAATTTACGTTCTCCGTTGTTCAATATATTTCATCTCAACTGAATATTTATGCGAATGACTCTGTGGTGAATGAATATTGAAGTATTCACAAACAAAAAAAAAATCAACAAACAAAAACAATCTCGACATGGCTCACCGGCACCACGTGATGAGATTCCCATCGCACCACGCCTTCTTACCGACAAATTTAAAATAAAAACAACATTTTTCTGAACTTCACCAGTTTCATCTGTAAGCGAGAGAAAATACTGGCAGTCTTAAAAATTATCCGAATGACGGAGGAAACATTATAACTTGTCGATAATTGATGCCTTAACGATGCAAGAGAGAACCGAGCCATTATCTCACGGTAATCAATTAAGTAAACATCAACATCAACATCGAGCAGATAAATACTCATTCGAACGAAACATTGTGCTGATGTGCAAAAATACGAACGAATATAATTGAGCAGGCGATGCTATTCAATTGATTTGCAATTCCTATCGGAGGAGCGACTGCACGACAGTTGACGGCATCGATCAAGTAATTTTATGTTAAACACTGTGGATACGCTCTCCACTATAGGGACGCGAAAAATGCAACTTATGGGATAAGTTGCTTTGTTTCTGCCTTCAAAGTGTGCTTTTTGTCACAATCCATAGCTTTTTCCACCAATCCATTCTACATGGCCTAGGACCCTGGAGTAGCCTTCCAGTACTTAAGACTTTACTTGTTTACTTCAGGTGGGCGCAATTGTGATTAAATGAATAAAATTCAATTGCACTCGATAAACACAAGTCGGAATGCAGTTCAAATGAAATCTTGTGATACTGGGGGGCAGTTTGCAAAAGCAACAATCTTTGCTGCCATTTGAATTGCAAATATTGTATCTTACCGGGTAATTGCATCTTATTATTACGTGGGTCTACTGTTTGTTCTCGACGTAGATACAACGGAGGTGTGATATGTGAACGAGGGTGAACTCTTGAGGGAGGACTTTATATTTATATTTGTAAATATTGACTTTTATTGAGGCACGTGTCACAGCAATGGAATGCCTAAGCTGGTCAGGAAAGGTTATTCAATTCCAAGGCCGGGGTGGATCTGGGCCAATTGCGGATTCCTAAGTTGCAAACATTTTGAAGACTATGTTCCAATGTGCCGAAATGCAGCGGATTAATCAATCAGAGCGCTCTTCTCCCTCAGAGTCCATCGTAGACCTGTGCTTCAACCAACAAGCCTCTGCAACTGGCGTGATCTTTGGCTAGCTGGCTCCAGTTTCGCACTCCAAGTTGGCTGTGGTCCTTGTACACCTGGGTGCGCCACCTTAAACGCGGGTGTCCTGCGTTGCTTGGAGTCGAAGACTCTTCGGGTCTGAGCTCAGTTGTCCGTCAACATGGCCTAGCCACCTAAGGAGTTGGGTATATTTAATTAGAGCATTTTATTGATGTTTTTTGTGACGTACGTAAATATGATCTATCCATGGTTATCAAGGAGATTTTAACAAAATTACAGTTTATATTTGTTAGCCAGACGCACATTGTCCATATCCCTGTTGTCCGTACTTTCGAAGATAAATCTTTCCATAGATAAATCAGTTCACCGCGTGGTCATGGAATTCTAGACGAACCTTTGAGTCTGATTTGTACTTCTAAAACAAATTGTTATAAAACAATGTCCCCCAAGATTTAGTGGGTACGTGTTCACTGTTTCACTGGGCACCAACACGTGGGCGAACAATAGTATGCACCAGACGAATGGTTGTTATAGACCCAAGCTAGACCTATACCCCCACTTGACTCCATCGCCATTGAAGGAACATGAATAAGGCTTTCGAATAACAATAAAGATCTCCTTCAGGTTACATTAGTGCGTGGTCTCTCGCCCTTTGAAATACGGACAGTGTTCGATTGGTGATCCATAGTATGATTACGATCTCATATTCAAGAGCAACGACTTCTTTTGTATTAGCATTGCAATAAGGCATTGTTTACATCGCGCCGAATCAAATTTCTCAGCCACTTGGACCAGCCCTTTTTCAAAAAGGAAACCAAAACTGGTTTGGACTAAGTTTCTAACCGTGATTTTTGTTATTATAATTGTTGGGGGTGTATTGCACCATCATCTTAATATTGTGCCAAAGCTTTTGTTAGAAGAGAGCCACCAATAGACAGAAACGCAGTCAAATTTCAAGTACCCAGCATTATTCCTGGCAGCCTACGCAAAATTTCAACATCTGCTGTCTTTACTTACATACAGACCGAAAGCAAACGTGAAAAACTTAAGAAAGCAACACTAAACGAAACTTAACGAAACTCAACGAAACTTAACGAAGCTTTTTTTATGGTCAGTCAGATTAACGAAACTCAACGAAACTGAATGAAGCTTTTTTTTATGGTCATCAGATGGAATGGATGTTTCCAACCCCGCTAAACCTTCTCCGATAATGGTCAATTAGATGGAATGCAACATATTTTTGAAGTATTCAAACTCATTCCTCTCTTTTTTTTCTGTAAAATGATACGGAATATACACATAGATGTCCACGACTTATCTGTCATTGAGAAGGAAAATCTTTGAAGTTAGTAGTAGTAAGAGTGCGAAAACCACTCAATCATTTTTAATCTAACACCTGGGAATTTGCTGAAAGATTAAAGAGCTTTTACATACGAAGTGTAATTATGCTATCATATTCCATTGACTCAAACCGTGAACAATTTCATAATGTGTGAACACGTTATTCAGTCACAAGAAAAAACAAACTTTCATTTACCTATTCTGCTTAATATACCAATGAAACCCTTACTCGAATTACTAATTGCCGCAACACACTAGACAGCAGATATGTGTCTGCACATATTAATAGCAATAATCGTCGCCAAATGGTCTAAAGTCGCAAACAAAATCCATACATCAACAACGACAGCAATCAACTCAGAGAGCAAAAAATAAAATAAAAATAAAATAAACCAAAAAAAAAAATCGAATACTCTTCGTACGCATGTCGTCAATCGCATCGTATCTATTTTTATCTAGTTTTTTTTGCATAACTCGTTGTTTTCCGAACAGAAGAAAAAACTAATATTAAAAAATATAAATTTTCGAGCATTTTTCTCAATGACACTGTATCCAGTTGAGTTGGCACATATCCCGTCGGAATTTATAACGTATTCTAGTGTTAAAAAAATCACAAAAAAAAGGCACGATTATATTATTTTTGGTATTCCCGCCGATTCGCTGCCACTTGTTGGTGTGTACGTTGGTAAATAATTGTTAAGAATCAAAACGATATCATTCGGCGGGGGGATATTATTTTTAATTATATCAGATAAATCAGATAAATCAGACAGTACGAGTATTGCAATGCACTGGCGAAAGGCCTTGAGTTTATTTTTGAATGAAGTCAAGTATCATTTGGGAAACAAAAAAACGATTCAATGTGAATAATTTACTGAACAGTATTTTAGGGGATTCAAATGAAATAGGCAAAAAATTAATCAGAACTGGATGTGAGGCATTACATGTCGATGTCTGGCTTTACAGTGGATTTTTTTTATTATCAGTCATTCGACCGTGGTCACTTTTTTCTTTTAATTTTCTGAAATACTTGGTTAAGTGCTTGGGTTAATGACATTCATTTGTGTGAAATTGAACAACGATGTGGTTGAGTGAACGTGAGTTTGATTTCATATCAAATCTGATTTCGTGTTTGTCATCACGACAGACTAAGGCCACCTTATGAGTCTTCCCTTGGGCAGGGTATACCGTCGATTATGCGCCACGAGCTGGGTCCATTGTAGTTACCATGCATCTTTGCAGTCGTGTGAATCTTATGGTTTTGCATAAGGCTTTGTCATTGGATCATCGTCACGGCCCTTCTCTTAGCTTGTTGGGATGGGACCTGCAATTTGAAACGCCTCCTTGCTACAACTCTGGTAGTCATACACGCTTTGAAGATGTGACGGTATGCTTCACAGATTTTCGCAGTTAATCTCTCCCAATGTACAACCATGGGAGTTATCTATTTGTTAAGGCTTTTGAGGTAATGTACAAAAATATGCAGAGCTTACGATTACGATTTGTTTATATTTCTCGTTACTGCCGACATGTAAGTGTCGACGATGATTATGTGCTTGCGTCGGATGTGTTCTCAGAAGATGTTCATATTTTGTGGGTGCTTGAAGCACTGCCAGTGCAGCCGAGGCGCCCATTTAAACGCTGTATATGAACGCAGTTTAAGAATAAAGCCATTGTTGTTATATTTGTATTCTTATTTGGTCTGTAACTGTCCCTACACCGTGACTGCCATGAAGTGATACGGTTCAACTTTGTTTGACCAGGGCCATCAAGTTCGCACACCCTCCGCAGAACCTTTTCGCATAATTTGCCAAAGAATTAATCTTTCGTCAGGAGAATCTTGGTTTGATTAACCTCGAATTAGGTTTTTCTTCTTTCTTTTTCTGCATTCTCCATTATCAACATTGGCAAGAAAGACACGCGCATCCATGGCGATGTTTCGCAATTACTCTCACGAATGAAGCCTGTCTTGCACGTAATGCATAGTGTGATCGCTAGACATTTGTTAGTCACACGATTTGCAGGAGAATATGAATGCCGCTTATGTTTTAGGGCTCCCATATTCGACAGTTGCATAGAACGACTGCGAGCGAGGGGCTGTCGTGTCATGGCTGCAGAAATGGTATCAGCTTTAGAGTGAGCCTTCGGTCTTTTCCTCTCTTTTGAGCATTCACATTCTCAGTGTTGGGTGTCAGATACAGGTAACGCATGTGCGCGTAAGGGACAACAAATGCTTGAGAAAGAGGGAAACGGAAAATATCGTCACCTATCGAATGATTATTTGCGCTAAAAGGCGGTATTTAATGCGAAGAAATTTGATTGTGTAAAAGCGGCCTATAGCCCATTACGATACAAGGTATCCTATGAGGCTTTGGTAGTGCGCGTCGGTTGAAAATAACTCGTATACAGTGAAACTTCTCTTTACGAACACCCCTCTTTAAGGGCAATTCGTCATGGTAGAAGATATTCGTGTATTCATATTTCAACCCCTCCAGAAATGACACCTCCACATGGTGGCCCCTATGCTGTCCACTCTGGAGAAGTTTCACTGTAACTGGAATCATTTCTCATCGAATTGAAATATTCTCAGAAATGTGAAGTTGAATATGCCGCGGTTATTGCACCAGCCGCTTCGACGGATTCACAACTTTATTAATATATGTCAACCTTCTTCGTTGGCGGTAAAGGTTCAACGTAGTATGTACACATTCTCTAAAACGCTCATGTTTATGTAATCACATTAAATACCCTCATTTTCTTCATCGAACTGCAGCCTGCATATACCCTAAATCAGAACACGATTTTTTTTGCCGCGCCTCAATACAATGCAATGCAGGTGATTGAACCGACACTTGCACCGACAATTACACTGACTCTATTCATTTCATTCTCACTGAATTTTTATCGGGCCACTGTTAAATCCATATGTCTGACGAGGGCAGACTCAGACAGCGAATATTTTACTCATATTTTCACTTGACCCACCCGTAATACACCACATTCACCATTGTCGCGTGACGTCTAGTCCTGGCTCCTTGTACAAGGTTTACAAGCGGCTCCTAGACTTTACTGCTAATGCTACGTGTGTATATAACCGTCGGTGTATACGCTCTTTTATAGGCCATTGGTTAGCATTGGGGGCTGTGCGAAACGCGCACATTTCCGTGTTTCCTTGGCATTTGTACCTTTGTAGAGCAGTCGCAGCCAGACATTTCCCATTCTTTGGCTGTGCAATGACCTCTAGGGGTTGTATAGTATTTCTGCGACCCCTGACTAATGCCGCATATATTACTTCAAACTCAATTGAGTTGTGTGGCAGCACTAACGTCGCCCAGGCACGATATCAGTCTGCACTCCGAGGCCTTCGCATGGCAGTCACACTTCAGTCCGCGAAGAACGTTGTTTATTAACAGAAGCGTGGTTGACTTTACAAAATTGCAAAAGTGAATTTCGAGTGAAAAACAAAGAATGGATATGGATTGCGATTAATACGGTGCGTCCATGTGATTTTCTTTTGTGACTCATAACACCTGACAAGAGTCGATATCAATCATTTCAAATCATTCGATTCAATCAGTCTTCGATTTGTTCATACTTCCGCCTGCCCGCTTCATGCTTGCGCAAGCTGCGTGTGTGGCTCGTTGACGGGAATGCTAGGAATGAGAAATTACTAATCCTTATCACGGCCGCTGACATTGAGATTTGTGTTTGATTGATAGGTGTCCGCTGGTGAGCAAATTTATCTAAGTCAAATGTGAAAACAGTGTAAATGTGAAAATCTATCGTTCATTACATAGACGACAGATGTCAAAGCCGAGAGTGGCTAAGCACATTAATGAGGGAGAGCATTTCTGCTTCAGCTTGACATTAAATTCCTTGCGTATGCACAACCGAACGAATTTGATATCTTTCGTCAACGTGATGTCGGCAGCCGTCATATATTTAGATGGCGCGCATTCGAGATGATGACTTCAGTGGATACAAATAAATTCATACGTGCTAGAGGTGATGGCTGTGAATTTGCGAATTTATTTGACTCGACAGGACATCATAAGCTGTGGGGTGGTCATCGCAGACACTCACTTGTGTGTAGCGTGATATAAGGATTCAGTGAGAATGCCCGAAATGAGGTCATACTCTCTGGGGCTATGAATGACATCAACAGCTATCGAATGCCAGTCCAGTGATTCGTTAAGTGCGATATTGTGATTAATACTCTTCCCTTAAATCGGATTTCATGGTTTCAGTGGGCGAACGTGGTCAGTGTGACTATTTTGAGGGTTACTTTATCCTGCGAAGGTACATGTGTTTTATTTTTGTCCATAACATGACGAGATTATATTTAGTGAGTCCAACTCAGAGACTTTCGAACTGAGATCATTATGCCCACGAGCATGGTTCCTCACTCACAGTCCGACAAGTTATGGAACAAAATTCAGTGCGTCACCACTTCGGTGTTACTAGAAAATATGCAACCGACATTTGTTTGAGTTTTAAGGTTTTGGTTGGTTAAGACAGGGATGACATGGCTTTTCGGTAAGAAGTTTGTCGATCTTCAGACATTCAAAAGTTACGTGCATTAACCACTAAACAAGTAAATACAATGCGAAGTAACTAGTAGGGCATCATTTATAAATTTCTGAAGACTAAAAGAGGTCTTAATGAACAGCAGTGTTGGAACTCGTGTGTCACGACAATGTTCAGAACGTATTGCAGACAACTTGCTATTGCTTCTAACTAATGGGGGGACCTACATTTCGAACGTAGAATTCTAAGAAGCCTTCTCAAGACGTTCGGAGTCGATATAAGACTGTGCGCCCCTTCCACTCATTAGTGAACAATGGCACCTCCACGAGTGAATGCTGTAGAAGCTAGATCCGAGTCTACTCGGACTGTAGCGCAATCTATGTTATGAGTTTTACTATACTCAGTGATTCATTACGAGAAAGAGGGGATCATCGGAAATTCACAAAAACAGAAGCCAAAGCTGAATGTTATGTCCCCACCAAACGAAGTCACTAGGTTTCATCAAATTTCTCCAAGCCTCCAAGGTTTCGCTATACATTCTCGGGGTTTCGAAACCACGCGATTTCACCCTTAAGTTCATCCGTGCGCGAGAGGCTGTCAAACCGAACAAGTCCACAGCATGAACTTCGGTTTATTTTGGTCATTTTGGTGTTCATTTTCTCATTTTCTCTCTATTGTGTTCTGTTTTGCCGGCCATTTGAAAGTTGACAGATAATGACATTTGGAAAGATTTCAACAGAAATGAAGTATGACAGAGATGCGCAACTTCTACCTCTCCTGCCCCCTAAAATTGTTGACCACCATTTTTTAAATCGTTTTCTAAAGCGAAAGTTACCAATCAGAAAACGGCATTTACATTATTTCGTGAATAACAGTCAATTCATGAATAACTGTTAAAAATCCTCTGAAATTCATCGATGGACTAGGGGGAAATCAGCTGTGAAGTTGGGCTTTTCAATCTCAGTGGGAACGGCCTATTGAGGTTTCATTAATTTTTTTTTGTTCTTAAAGTTCATCCAAACCTCGCGATTTCTGTTTGTTGGGAACTCAAATATATCGCATTTGTTAAAAAAACACACACATTCATTTGCAATTGCCTACATTATCGGACAAAGCACACTTAAGAGAAATGCGAGAATAATGAGCATTCCATAGGTTGTGATGAAATTTTTATATGAAATTTATGATGCCACCAAAGCTTTACACACATGTTCAAATAAATTAATCATCTGTTGGCTGAACACTCTTGAGTCTGATAATTCCTCAATAGATTAGAAAAAAGTTTGGTAATTAGCAGCGATGAGTACATGACAGCCTCGACTTTATTAGTGCTCGAAGCACTGCAAAATGTTCATTATACTAATGTTATTCGAAGAATTGGGGGTTAGACTGAAAGCATATATTATCATTGAAGCTGAACGTTTAAGAGATCTGTCAGGAGATTGGCGCATTAAAATTAACTTAATTACGGACTGGGTTCTTAAACAAATAGGCTTCTGCATTTAGCCAATTCAAGTGATGCACTTAAAATTACGATTAATTTGTTCAGACAAACTAATAAGAATGTATACGACTTTTCCAATTGATGTATTCCGTACCAGTATATGACATTTTACCTCAACCAACCACTTCTTCGTTATTTTGACATAGTTCTTCTGAAAGTCCGTTCGGCATTAGTCGAAGCAAGAAATAATGAGAAAATTCCAATTCTGTCGCACAAAGCGCAAATGGACGGGGATGTTGGTGGGAGTGCGCGTTCCTAATTAAAATTTCGTTTGCAAAAGTGACGCGTGCATGTGTTTGGGTACATCTCGCTTTTTTTTTTTTGCTGAAATCCTCGAATCAATTGTTGACTTGACAGGTTACAGGACACCACATCCTTGTCCCACCCAATATACAGCGTAACCTTTTTCGGGGATATTGTGTACCAGTTGTAAAGTTGATGAGTTGCACATATTTTTCTGCCATCGGCCTCTGCGTTGTATCGCATTCACAGCAGTTTCCCCTGTGCTATAGATAACTAGCAGCAGTCATCATTTTCTGTGTGTAATCACTACCCATGACGTACTGGATTTTATTGACTGACATTTACCACCCAACATCCACTTGTGTTAAAATTGACAAATGTCATATATAGAAGTTATGCTATGTACGTGCCTTTATATTGACAAATATGATGTTTAAGTAGTCATGTCATGTTTTTGTCAAATCGACATATTCCTTATTATTGCTTCAAAACCCAAATGTCAAAATTATTGAAAAATGTGCTGTAAATATTCTTTATCAATAAAGCTGACAGCGGCGATGTCATTGTTAACAACCCTGGAATTTACGACAAAACGAAATTCTAAATGTTCTTCGCTTGTTTATGTCCACATTTATTTAAATGTGATTTCTGTCAAATGGGCCTTCAGGAGTTTAAGAGATTTAGAAACGCTGTTCCTCCGAGTAAGTAATAGATAATTGAGTTGTCCTTCTGTCTCGGTACTTCAATGCGTAGCCGAGGAAGACGGCCATCTCGAAGTTGTACCTGGCCAGTGCTACACTTTATCCAAGAGGTCGACGTCGTTTCGTGAAGTATTTCGGAAAGTATTCTGTACTTCGTTTTTCCCTAGTTTACCGCTAGTCAACACTCTTAGCAATTGCCGTCTATATGCTAGTAAATACCTCAAGTCAATGCCATCCGCGTTTGATGCACTGACCCCTGAAGATTGTGCCTTTAATGTTGGCCTGAGAGTTTTGCTCAAGAGCAGTGAGTTTGCAGAAAAAATGCGCCATCTTCTCTTACGAGTTTGCCAGGAATGTCACGTGTTGACCTGGCCTCATTGGGTAACTTTCCCGGATCGACAGATCGGGTCAGTCTACATGGCTAATTATTGAGGCCTTCAGCAAGAATAAAACGATTGAGGCAATCAGTCTCTCTCAAAGCGACAGGTGAACGAAGCTCTCTCTCAAAAATATCACACATGTTGGATCATAATAAGTTCGTGTTACGTTTGACGTTTGAAAACTTAGCAAGACGCACTATTTTGAGCATGGCCATGGAATTGCTTGCGTTGAAAGACAACGAACGGCAAGGACAATGCTATTCATGCGTGTTTATTTTTTTGTAAGCACGCCATAGCTCGTGTATTTAATGCATTCCATTAATTCTCACCATTTTGGTACGGAAAGTAACAATTTATTGATGCATCATTAAGAAGGTAATTTTTTCATTCAAGTCCTCAGCTAATCTTTATGAACCTTTGCTTCCTCGGAGCCTTGGTGTGTCATAATTTTTATCAGCAAGTCGTAAACGAACGTTGGTCAAATTATTCAAACACTCTCATTCTACTTTCACTTAATGAATTTATGTGATTTCGTCAATAAACCACTTGGATTACCGTATATGCTTTACAGTCGCACCATATACGGAAAAAATGGCTTCATCAAAATACATGATATCTGAATCTACAAGTAAGTATGACGCATGTGTCGTAATCATGATTATAGAAGGTGGCTTGGCCATGTAGAGCGTATGGACTCTGCTCCGCTCCTCAGCACCGCATTGAAGAGTCTTCTAGTCCAAACCGAAGGGGAAAAACGAAACAGATGACGCCCGCGTTTATGGTGGCGCACCTAGGTAGAGAAAGACCTAAACAAACTGGGCTCGCGGCACTGGACGCAGTTAGCCACAGATCGTGCAAGGTGGAGAGGCTTGTTGGTTGAGGAAGGACGCCTGGTTGGAAAATTACATCAACCAACTTGTCGTACGAAAGGGTAGGCAGCTACCCAGAGATCGCGGTTTCTCGTTATTGAAAGCCACCCATTTTTCGTCTCCCGTAACCACTCTAGCGTGCTCTATCGCAACAAAAACTCACAGAACATTATGTGATAAGTTATGACCTTTTTCAACCTTTTTCGACATTCCAAGCAATCCGTGATTTCCCATGTCATCAACGATAACTGCAGTCCAGACTTGAGGGTGGGTGGACGTCCAGGGCAGACAGCAGTATTTCCTGAACGAAAGCGTGGAAACCAACGCTGACAGGCATTCGCGCCGTCTGTAGCCGAATCTCCATAAATGCTGCAAGTCTCCCGTAGCGCCTCTCTCGATTTGATACATTTTTCAAGAAAAAAAAAACACAACATATGCCAAAAACTCACTTTCATGTACTGCACTTCCGATCACAACAAGTTGGCTAAATGTGATGGACAACCCTTCTCCTCTATACTGTTGCAACAATTAACCATAATTGCAAGGAGAAAAACGCAGAACTTACTGAACAAGTCAAAATGAGGATATTTTCACATGTTCACATGTCACTTGAAGCATACTTTCTTCAAGATTCTTCTTCAATTGTCCAATCAATCTGTAACATAATCCAAGAACAAGAATTCTGTACATGGAACAGAAACAGCTGTAAACATCAAAAGAACATCTGCTGACCCAAATTTCGTTGTTCCCTCCATAATATGCCGAATTTATTTTTGCCAACTACTGATAAATCCCGTGCGGGTTCAAGCCCTCTCACATAATTAATTAAACCTTACATAACTTAAAGTCAAGCATTATGAGCTTAAGTTTCCATTTGAAACGAACGCACCATTTGTCTTTATCGCTAATCTGGAGCTAATCACTTAGTCTTGATGGAATATCGACGGGTGCGGCATGTGCACACAGTTAATTCACTCATACGTCCAGCCAGTAGTCACCAGTTTCACGAAACAGGTCAAAAGATCGCAAAACTTAACTGATAACTGCATTTAATGAAACAAACAGTTTTTTTTTGCTTCAAACATTTATTGCGGTGCTGAGTCGATCGGTTTAACGAGTTACAAAATTCATTCCACAAAACTACTGTAATCGAGATTCTAAATTTAAAATTAGATTCACATGTTGTTCGGGCTATCAGCTATCAAATGAGTGAAGCCACCGACAAGTGTCTACGATTTAATTGATGCCCCTACATGTCTCGGCTTTGTACCTTGAAACTAGCCAATCTTTGGGAACGTTTCATCACGTTGTCACTTTGACAAGTGCACTATCATTATTTTGTTTTTTTTTTTACTGATTTCTCATATATTTAGACCAGAACTGAAAATGTTTTCAGAAGCTGTTTGTTTGCGGCTAAGAATCTGATGTTTTAACAGATCGGCTTTCGCATGAAGAAGAACATTATCTCCGTCGCGTGGAAAATAGTCCCGCAATGCGATCGCATTAAAAATATTTTCGACGTTGTTTGTCATTTTGCTGATAGCACTTATCTCGTATTGAAATTTACTTAATACGTATATACGTATATTCTCTCTTTTATGTAGTTCAATGGCAAAGTTTGTATCGCTCCCGGTTACGTGAAGAGCATGTGATAAGAGAAAAGTTTGTTTTTTCTTACTTTAAGGTCAATGGAACACCAGCTAGAAAAGAAAAGAAAAATATAATAATTGGAAAACGTCTCTAGAACGCCTGATGTATGTCGTATGTATGACCGACTTCTCGATTCAAGTTTTAAGAGATCGTTGTCCCACTGAATAGCTTTCGATTTTCGAGGAACTATGTTGAATCTTTATTGAACACAGATCTTGGATAATTGATGTACTCTCTGCGACCACCACAAGTCTGTTGAACACACTGTAACCGTCCTCATTAAGTACGCTTCACAGAGTCAGCTTGGCTTCTTTGTCGGTTATATCGGGGTTTGCATAAAGGACGCAAACCATTTGAGATAATTCGAAAATTGTGTTATTGGCGGTCAAATCATATCCAGTGTTGGCCAAAGCTAAAGCAACTCAGACTTTCACTACAAAAATAGTAGGGGGACATGCCAGGGTTTGGGGACGTTTCTCAGGATTTGGAGTTGGTCCGATTTAACGAAAAGAAGAAATTATTGATCGATTTGTGCACCAAGATGTCCTGGAAAACGAAATGCTCCCCAATGCACTTCAACCTTGTTCTCCTATGTTTGGTTGAACGAAATGGCCACTTTACAACCCTGAAGATCCCAGGCAACCATGAACAGCTCTTTGGCGAATTGTCCTATCGTTCGCTTCTAAATTTAATTTGTTCTTTAACTCCCTGCATGACAAAAGGAGTTTTCCTTAGAAGCAATTTATCATCTCGGTGGGATTTTATTTTTGATCTTCCACCTCGGATAGAGGAGAGTTGTTGCTGGCTCTGTTTTTCGATTTTTTTCTAACACTTTGGATCTGCGTTTGTCTCTCCCTCGAAATGCTTGTCGCGAGAATGCGATAAGTCCACCACGGACACGTTTGTAGCTCTCGATTCGTGGAACCCACAGTTCGATGACTCTGCCTCACATTTCCACGGTTACTGCCGCTTTCTCTCGTTTAATATTTTCTCTGAACTCTTTGTTGGTGTATACCATTGACAGAAAAAATCTAGAAGTGTTAAATTGCACGATATATGCGGCCATCGATACCACCATTTCCAGATGTGACGAGTTCATCAAATTGAGTTTTCATTAAGTCGAGTGTGTGGTTGAAACCACACATCTAAACGTCTAGGACATGCAACTGGCCAAAGCAATAACGTTGCAATACGCCTCTGATACGAATCCATTGCCCGTAACGTGACTTTTTGTTCAATGGCATCGCCGGCAACAAGACCACACGGTAAACTGACAGATGCCAATTTGGAAAAAATAAAGAGCGTGCAAGGACACATGGAAACACTGCATATTTCAAAGACCACGATGGTGATGGACTTCACAACACACTTCGGGGTTCTCGGAAAAACGTTTACCTTTCCGAGGTTATGTGTTGTTTGCAACTCAATTAAATATATATCATAGGACTTCAAGATGTGTTTCGGGGTGGACCTGGGCCTCAACCATCAAGCCCCTATAGCTGGCACAATCTTTAGCGAGGTCCCTTCAATTGCACATGCAAAATTGGAGGAGATCCTTTTCCATTTCTGTGGACTATCGGTTTCGAGAGCCTAGCCATCTAAGCCGTAGAATCCGTAAACGTAAAAGGGGTGGAACTGGGCCTCAACCATCAAGCCCCTCTAGCTGGCACAATCTTTAGCGAGGTCCCTCCAACTACACATGTAAAATTGGCCCCAAATTGGCCCTTCTCCATTTCTATGGACTGCGTTAAATCCGGAAACGCCTGGGTAGCCGCATGTACAGGCCATACAGTTCGCGGTTGACTTGATTGAGGTACCCGGAATAATTAGTTTCATCCTCAAGTTACGTATATGCGTAAATATGTAATTTACTCTGCTCCAATGTCCATGAAAATGGCTGAGACATGTGTAATAGGAACCCTAGTGTAATAGGTGTCCCAGCCTTTTTTTATTTCACTGTACATCTTCCCCCTAGTTCAGCCCGGTTTCAAAATAATTTATAACTCCTCTCCGTTATCACAAAACAACTGAAATATCACACTCCTTACCTCCTTACCCCCAGCAAGTAAACACTCAATTCAAGCAAACTGCAACAATTGATACCCCACACGTCCTTGACCCGTGCGTCGTCAGTAATTGATTTGAACAAAATAAATACAATTCAATTGAAATTGAAGATTTAATCTCCCCAATAATCAATTGATTAGATTAGTAAGTGCGTAAATTACTGCTCTCAGGGTGAGTTTTGAGTAATTTCATGCACACGTTAATACAAAATTGATCAGTGTCAAATATGATTTTATTTTGCATTTAATTTATGAAAAACCTGTCAGGTGTCAAGTGGGTTTTATTACTGCCCGCGAGTGGGTACGAACCGGTATTTATTTCCGATCCTCCCAGTGGAGTCGAAATGATAAATGCCACATCGATATCGAATGAAGACATACGAGACGTGTTGGCATATCTTTTTCACTGAGCATTGCATGCCAACTTGAAACTGAAAAATGTGCGCCCACAGGGGTACAGCATTGCCGGTGAATGGCTGTGCGACCTTCGCGTTACATATCAGTAGTCTGTTTAAATTGTTCAATTATGAGAGGTAATGAGATATTGACGATTTCCATCATTGATCAATTTGTGCTTAAATGAATTTAGGTACACTGCGTCGTATACGTACTATTGATCATATCTAAATTGAGGTTGAAGGAACAGTTGTGTTTTCAACGCTGATGGGATCATAGCTCTTGCAGCTGATTATGCGGGAATTTGTGGGGGTAAGAGGAAACTACAATGATGTGCAGCTTCGTCTGCCGGGTGTGATTAAATGATGGCAAGCAATAAGTGGTGCAAAGTGGTTGAGGTTGTGGTGGCTGAAGGGATGCACATAGCTGCTGGTCATGTGAATTAATTAGAGATATTTCATTAACCACTGTTTGGAAACAATCTTGAACTTTGTGTAAACGTATCCGCTCTCATCTATCGTATATGCGTGATTTCCTCACATGAACATGGGTATGACTACTTATGTGCTTTGTGAGTACACTGATCCTAGCAGGGAGTCGATAAAGAGACGTTGAGCAGAGCAGAGGATTGAGCAGAGCGGAAAGGATGTGTCATGCTTAAGTTATTTCTGAATATAATCGATGAAGAAAAATTGGGCCAACTCTTGTCAACTGGTGCTGTAAAGACAAATAACAAACAAAATAAAGCTGTTCCTCGAAAAACCAAGCTGACCTCATACAGGGCATGGACTAGTCTAGTCCTGCTCCAAGGAACAGAGACATGGACAGTCGGTCCTGTTTGCATTCAGAGCATATGGAGGCAAAGACTCAATCTCGAAATAAACAAAAACTGTTGCAGCGGCATAAATCCATGGCAACTTGGTTTCGTCTCGAAGAGTCAGAGGACAAGCTGGCACACACGAGTCAATTTGAAGCCGATAGCCAGAGGTCGCGATGTCGGGAGAGGTCTGCTGATTTAAATTCATGTTCGCCCCGAACTGAAGAACCACATAAAGCAGAAGATGCCCAATACGCATTCCACAGCACTGACTTTCTGTCCTAGCCGACTTCTACCTCTTTTGTTCACAACGATTTTATATTGTTCCCATTCCGGGATGATGTATGATGCATTTTCGATTTCGTGATTAACTTCAAAAATTCGTCAAAATCGCCATTCAATTCGACGGTCGGCAAGGTAACAATCAGCTGTGAAGTCGGATATAAATATGTGAGACATAAAATGTTTTTGACTCTATTTCGAACCTACATTCATGCCATTATGCATGGAATTGTACATCATTCAAATGGCCATCTTGGTTTCGCTGGCAGTACTTCAAGACGTCGGTCATATTATTGATGACTTGATGTAATTTGTACGGCGTTACTCTGGCAATATCCTCTTGAGTCTTCGCCAGAGCTGGTCCAATGTGACTTGGATCTTAGAGTAGACTTGGACTTGACGTAGTCCTAGAGAAAATATGCGGATCAGCGGAAATTGATGAACGCTCGCCTTGATATGATCAAGTTACCATTTATCTCCGTTACAACTTCGAGTGTTGCGTCGCTTGTATGGTGTGGTCTTGTTGGACCCACAACTCGGATGTGTTGACGTTGTCGATCCCTGGCCACAGCATGTCGGTTGCCACCGCTCTATACCTGAGGCCATTTATATTAACCGTGTATCCTTTCTCATTTCGCAAGAAATAAAGTAGGATGATGGCGCCATGACATAAACAGTCACTCGTTCGTGGATGCATTTATGCTTTGTCGAAAAACTTGTGGATTATGTTGGCTCCAATCTCGATATGTCCAGATGATAACTTTTTGTTCAAAATCGGGTCTCCGCCCATCAGCGTCCAATTAACATTATTTGTTCTCGTCCGTAAGCCGGGTTGACTCTCTGGCGATGCCCCAATTGAGCTGATCATTTCTGAATGAATTTCCATACTGATTCGGGATTTCTTATAATTTTCAAGCGAGAAACGATACATGATCAAGTGTTCTACGTTACTCAATATCTTGACAACCGGATGTCCTTGGTAACTTTGACTGCTGCGAAAACACCATTTACTATGCATACGCTACGAGCGACAATAAGCCTGTGATCCTCCTCTGCACCGAACGTCAAATTTGAGAGAATTTAATCAAAATTATACTGGCACAGGTTATATGGATGGGTGGAAGGATTCGATGTATATTTTTATGCAAGCCTTCATTCCATCACTGAATGTCACTTATGCAACAAATTGTGTCATAATTGAAATCAGGGTAGTCGTTGCCACAGCTCGTGTAATCCCTGCAATCAAACTAGACGATAACATCAAGTCGACGCAGTCATGTTCACGTCAATTCTTTCAAAATCAAATGGGAATGCAAACAATTTCAGCAAAGGAAATGTGTGTCTCTCCTTGACAGTGTTTAACGATACTGTCATTTGAGAGATTGACAGCACTGATAAGTGACAGCATCGCAGCAACAAATATGTCTGATCTTAAGTCTAATCTAACCGATAAAAATATGTAATTATAATGTCTGACATAAATTTCTACATCAGATACACGGACTTTGCAAAACAGAAAGATAACTTTCGTGTTTACGCACACATAGGCGTGTTCACATTTTTCTGACATCGTTCTGGCTAGGAGACAATATCCAATATTTAAACATTCCTACCGCCTTCCGAGGGGTGTAGATAAAAAATGAGTCGTACTTATATTTAAACACTCAAGATTAAAACGCGAGATATGTACGTTCTTTTCAAGGGGTTCATATAAAATGCGATATTAATTTAATTTTCATTTAGTCGCTCGTTATATTTCATGGGTCGCAGTGTGTGGGGTGGGCGCTAACGCTGTAACGAATCTTAAGTTACACTTCGAATATAACCGCTTTCGTTGGCTCGCATTTAAAACGGGAAATATTCAATTGAGGACTTCATACCAACCATCTGGATATCGTATTGCACTCAGTCGAATTCAAAACGTAAGTCAATCGCCTTGTAAGGCCGTAGCCGACCGTAAAACGGTGTGCTATACGGCTTCTGGTGATTTACGAACCGGGCTTATCATCGTGTTCTCTGGAGAGTGAAATATAAGCCACTTGTCATGACCTATCCTGATATATGGCGCAGTGAGCTGCGAGTGTTGAGCAATATGTGATCTTCTGTCTTGTGATCTTCGGTTTAGTGTGAAGAAGTCACGTGCATTGTATAATCGTAGATGGGATCGTATTTCGTGTTTAGTATGTCTTTGTAAAGAATGTGGCTTTTTGTTTAGCGAGTGAAAGATCAGTGTCCTTAAGGCTTTCGTGCATCGGGAGTGTTTCGATCAACTTACACACATCGCTTGGTTGTGCATTCTATCAATTAAGTTTCCTGGCGACCAGAACATGTTGAGTTTTAAATGGCTGTGCGGTAGGCTTGCAGTACATTTCCTTCACTTTATCCGTTAATGTGGGAAAAATCCGTTGATATAAGGATCAGCCTTAGTTTCGCTGACTTGTGACGCCTTTTTTCTTAAGCATTCTTCTAAGGTTTATGAACCATTTGCAAGTAATTTAAAATCTGAAAATCGTTCGTTTCATTGTACATGTGAGTTCAACAACACAATTTGCGGAATTATTTTGTTTCCAAATCGGTTGGATGACAGCTGAGAAAATGGATCCGATGTCGAGACTGCCGTAGTGAGCCATGACTAGAAAATGAGTGTGACCGCTTTACAATAATTGATCGCTGATTTTACCACAGACTAGTGAATAAAAATGATCTGGACGCCAATTTCTGATCTCTCCGTGTCTGCGTATAACACTTCGTGGATTGTGTTCGCTTAATAGTGACAATCTCGCCGCTGAGCCAAAAATGGGCATTTATTTAATATTAAATTTTATGGTAATTAACTCTTTAGTCATTCAGACACAAAGCTTGCAATGTCAGAAGATGCACATCTTTCGTGGGAACACGGTTAGCAATAGTCATCACTATCGTTTCAATATGAATGTCTAATTCTTCAACACGATGACGAATATAAGTTCCTACTCTCTAATTACTAAGATGTTTCGTGCGGAAAGGCTTTTTGTCTTCCCAAGTTGTTGAATTAATTTCTTCACGGTTGATGATGTTCAATCATTACTTACTTCTCAGGCCTAGGGTCAATAGGTGACTTCCCTCATGTCGTTGTCGTTGCTTTGAATCATCTAGACCAAGGTGTTTTACCTAATTGGTCTCTAAACCGGAGATCCGGCTTTCCTTTCCTTCTCAAACCAGAATGCTTGAATTCCAAGACACTCTTAGTTGGAGCACTCGATGTGGCCGATTCAGTGTATGAAGGCACAAAGAATCAGCTCCGCTTATAGTCAACCATTCAGCATTACATTCATTAATATAATATGGCCTAACTTCTACAGCAACCAGTCGTGTTGTACGTGCTATTGTTCTTTCACGAGTGGATAGGACCTACAATTTGACAAGTTTTTTCTCTAGACAGCTAAAATAATTATTTACCAATGTTTTCCTCTAAAATTGTGAATCTAAGCTGCAAGCGTACCATTTTTAATTTCTCTGAACTGTCAGCTGTCACACTGTCTTTGTTATTATTCCCATGGCAACACTTTACCAACACAAATGCCCTTCGAATCGGGACCATGCAACCATAAGCCTATAATTCTTTCCCAACCGATAGGAGTGCACAAATATTCTACCCAATAACTTTCCAAATGCATGTGCTGATTAGGCAGTCATTTGCTGTGATGCACGTCATTTGGAGATATGCCCTCATACAACTACTTAAGATATTGTTGTAAACAATTAGCATTGTAGAAATTGTGATAACGGGTCATTGGTGTAAGTGCAATCGACCGATTTCATTTATTGCTTATCTTTATTCTGTAAATAAATGGACGAAGGCAATTAACCCCGGATTTAGATTACATTAAGGAGAGCATTGTTTTTTCGTAAATGAAATGTTCGTTCCAAAGAAGAAAGAACTCAACTCTTGGAACTCAGATTACGATGGAATTGTGATTCATATGTGAAATGTTGTTGAAATTGTTAAGGCTCCAGCAAATAGAATCCGTTGTGAGCGTGCGTTTAGATCCCACACACAATTCCCCTCACGCAAATACCCAAACCCAATGATTACGTAGCGTGTACAATCCACTTTTGCATAAATCTTGTAAAAGTCCCTCAATTATTTGGAATTATTCAAATACAATTTTAAACAAAACACAACGTATTCATTCAGTCATAAATTATCGAAAAGATAAACACATGTAGAGCAAGCAAATTAATTTCCATCGAAACGTATGTCAATCGCACAAAAATCACATATTCGATTCGCCAAAAATGCTGCGCAATGTTTAGGTTTTCTCAATCGATGCATTGGCTTTAATTTATAAGGAGTGCAACGCTCGTATCTGGGCTGGTGCGCTCAAGACCACGCAGCATTTGTTGTCTCCCTCTCATCACGTTGTCAACATGAGTTGTCAAATTTTTGACTTAACGTAAAGCACGTAACTCGTAAGCAGAATTGAAGTATTATAGAGATGCCCAACTTCACAGCTGACTGACCCCTAATCCATCGACGAACTTCAGAGACTTTTTGAGAGTTATTCATGCATTTTTGCCGTTCTCTGATTGGTAAACGGTATAAAAAGTGGTTGTCAAACATTTTAAGGGTCAAGCAAGGTGTCTCTATCATACTTAATTTCTGCTCGTAAGTGCTTTATGACGCTACTTTCTTTTTCATGAGTTAATTCAGAAGTCGAGCAGTGCGAAAAATGCACTCTTGAAATTGTCATTGAGTGTGAGTGCGTACGCACTAGCCTCATAAATTGGAAAATGTCAGACACAATTTATGGAAATTTGTATTATTCAGTCGCCTTGTTTTTGACATTTCATCGCTTCTCAGTTTGAAAACCAAATACATACAGACCACGGTACAGATAATACACATATGCATGTACATTGCACACAGGCAGTGTATGATCCTCATTATCGTCATCTTCTGACCAGCATGCTCCACTTAAGGGTTCACGCACGAGAGATCTCCAGACAACTCGATCCTCCGCCATCGACTCTAACTCATCAGGAGTTTTGCCCAAGCGTAACCAGGCGAGTTTTTGGACTTGGTCCAACCACTTCGTCCTGGGTCTGCCAAGCGGTCGCCTACCTGATGGAATAAAATGAAAAAATATCAAACTTTAAACAATAGTAAACATCAATGTCAAGATTGGTTTCCCCAAGAGGTGTTCTTCTTCGCTGGTAAACTACCTACTACTCTTCAACTCTCTTTCCGAGTAGGTGGAAACCAGCGTTTGTCCATCCCGTCAAGGACCGACTCACAGCACATACGTTCCATCTTTCTAAAATCATGGAAGCGCTGATATATCGTCAATTTAAGGATTGTCTTGAATGCCGGAAGCTTCTTAATGATCGGCAGTAGGATCTAATTTTTTGTCAACGGTTCTGCCCGGATTTGTTTTTTTTTTTTCATAATTTTCACTGTTGACTCAGCCCCATTTCACTAATGCTTCGTGACTCCATATTAAATGTTCTGAGGTCGACCTACAATACCGAGCGTCTACAATACGATCCTGATTCATCATGGTTTTATACTTCCCAACTAGATGCATTTCGCGTGGTTTCTACTTTAACACGCAGTGTCCCTCTGTGTCACATGTACAAATAAATGTCGAGTATCCCGAAGAAACCGGGCGTGAAATTGTGGTTATGTGCGTCGAACCCTGCGCAATTGAAACTCGCTGCCTGGATTCGATTCCCGGCCACACTCCACCTCTTTCGAGTCACTGACAATGTAAAAACTGTTTAGAAAAAAAAGTTTCTCAAACTTGGCCGTACGGAGTCGACATAAAACTGTAGGTCCCCTCCACTCGTGAGAGAACAATATCACGCACAACACGAGTGGTTGCTAATAAGCTGGGCCCTGGCCCTCTACGGACTGTACCGCCACTCATATTTTTAGTATATTATCCCGAAGCAGCCATGAAAGAAAGCATCTAATGCCGTCATTTGCCACAAGTTATATTTCTTTTCACATGGTCAATTCAATCTTGTTATCTCTTAGTCACACATGCGTCGAACCAATCTCTGTACAATCCAGGCAAAAGCAAGATCGCTGCGTTCGAAGTTTTCGAAAGACAATTGGCAGAGTTTGGCGTCAGGCTATTTTGTCTTTTGAATATAAGGCCTTTTGTAGGATTACGATTAGAAATTACCTTTCGAACTGTTAAATTTAAGAGTTTTCGAATGGGCTTATGTCTGATATCTATCAAGCAGAAGGTGGTGTTCCATAAGGCTATGTTGAGACTCCGGCACTTTCTCATTTTTATAGATAATGCATTGCCTGCTACTTCTAATCCAATTCATATTCGTTCGAAGGCTTACGACCCCGTCCTTCGGCCGTAGAATTGGAACGACAGCGTATGTAAATTCCGATCTTGACAGCGTAATTAGCTGGGGAAAGAACAATAGAATTGAATTCAATGCTGTCAGCTGTCACTCAAGCGAACCCTAGTTAGTCAGCCATTATCCGTGAATGGCGCCTCTGTCTATGAAACCGAAACACTTCCCATTTTTGGTATTTGTTGATCCACCACACTTGGTCGGAACGATGTCGCCAAAAATGCTGTGCAATGTCTAGGTTTTCTCAATCGATGCATTGGCCTTAATTTATAAGGCTTTTATCCAATTAATGCTTGAGAACAACACTCATATCTAGTCAGGTGCGATCGAGACCACTATGCACCTACTAAACAGAATCCAAAAACGAGCGATTCACACTAGTAGGTGCACACACATATCGCACAATATTTAGACTCGCTCAAACACCGTGTCTTCTTGGTCCCTGTTGTATCGCTCCTTTGACAAACGACGCTCACGTGATGATCCAGGAGGCCATTCCTGCCATTCCTGCTCTCCATGAATCCACACGCAATACCGCAAAACCTCATCAGTTTACCCTCAAGCCTGATATCGGCGTCACAGTCACAAATTTAGAGACTCATTTCTCAGCCACACCCCACGAATATGGAATGCACTTCGCAGCCCAATATTTCACACAGACTACAATACACACACATTTGAGAGCATATTGGTCTCAGGTTCCTCTGTGCTCCCTTCCTCCGTCTATACCTTCGGCCGGTAGTGTGTCCAAAAACTGCCCACAGGTCACCCCTACCCTTGTTCCTACCTGTACAGATGTGCTAGCATCCACGCACTTTAAACTCGAAACATCCGCCACTGGAAGAGTTTAACTATCCATGAGCTGCACTTATGCAAACCCAATATCCAATAAAACAATCCCACTATCTGTGGTAACCACCACAAGACCTCTGAGCACATGTTATTGCTCCGAGCTTCTCTGAAATAAATCGTGTCTGAGGAGATAGCTGAAATATGGTCGGAATAATTTCATTTTATTGAGGCACAGACTTTCCGTTTTAAGGACGTTTACTACACACATCATGTTGTGTCCAATACAGCATTCATGTGCCACTGCAGAATGTAAGGCACTTACGATTGCAGGGCAAAGTGCATCAGAGTCCCTCTCAACTCCAGCCACTTCAGCATCGAGTGGCAATAATTTCATTTTCATGAAACCATTATTTCGCCTGAGCTTATCCAGACGACCGCGACGACGACCATTCTCCGATCTGAAGTGCTCCATCACGTTTAATTGTTTGCCATGAATTTGCGCTAAGAGAGTAATTGCATCGCCGCAAATTAGTTTGTATCTGTGAGGACGCAATCCTGAACGTTTGTGATTGCCGCACACATGTACCGGCACAATAATAGTCTGGATATTATCAGGCACTCACCATCCACTTGTTCTTCAATCAACCACTTCAAATGATACTCGTATATTCAATGTTACGTTTGTTTTCTGCTTTCAGACTAATCCAGCAAAATGAAGGTCTCCACGTTGGACAAGATCACCGTGTTCCTGTCGGAGTTGATCGCGACAGGACTTCTGGTTTTCCTCGGCTGCATGGGCTGCATCAAGAGTGACATTTTCCCGAACAGCCACTTGCAGATGACCCTCAACTTCGGTTTGGTCATCATGATCTTGGTTCAGTGCTTCGGTTGTGTGTCGGGCGCCCATATGAATCCGGCTGTGACCGTTGCCGCTGTGGTCTACAAATTGGTCACACCCCCAATTGGTGCTTTGTACATTGCCGCCCAACTGCTGGGTGGATTCATTGGCTATGGTCTGCTGAAGACCGTTGTGCCGTCGAATGTCATCAATGCCCCAGGAGCCGCTCATGGAATGTGCGTCACGATTCCCATCGATGAAATCACCAGCCTTCAGGCAGTCGCCATTGAATTCCTGCTTACAATGGTCCTCATCTTGGTGTGCTGCGGCGTTTGGGATCCAAGGAATGCCAAGCATCACGACTCAGTGCCAATCAGGTTCGGTTTGGCTGTTGCCTCTTTGGCCTGCACTGGCGTAAGTTTACCTCATTTTTGCATTTGAAAGCTTTTGACTGATTGATTGATTTAATTTTAGGGAGCCTTCACTGGTGCCAGCATGAATCCAGCAAGGTCCTTCGGACCAGCTCTGTGGAACGCTGATTTCCAGGATCATTGGGTCTACTGGGTTGGACCAATGGCAGCTGGTGTATTAGCCTCACTCGCCTACAAGGCCGTCTTCAGGCGGGAAGTCATCGAGGAGAAGGATGCCAAACTGCGTGCCATGGAGGAACTGCCACTGCGCTAAGTCAGACAACACAAAGGCACACACACACTTACACCTAGATAGCCCTTAGATAGATGAGATTTGTTAATTTTGATTTACATATATATGTGCGTACATATGTACAATTTATTCGAAGAACTTGCCAGATAATGCCTTGAAAGGCTTTTAATCTATTTTCTCCTTGTTTAATCTGTATTGCTCTGATTGCTTTTTGTTGATGTTGTGCTCTGTTCCTCGAAAAGTTAAAGAAACCCAATAATGTTTTTTATTTTTATTTTATTTTTTAAATAAATGTACATAAACATATTATATCCTAATTTTATACAAATGCTTTTATTTCACGACGCTATGGCTCTACAATCCGGGGTGGACCTGGACCTTAGCCAGCAGGGCTCTGCAGCTTGCACGATCTTTAGCCAGTTGGTTGAGACCCTTCGCCACTGGTGTCCTTGCCATGGCCCACTGGTTCGGATTCGAAGACTCTCCGGGCTGGACGAGTGTTGTCCATGCGCCAAGCAGTCTAGTGCGTTGAATATGTAGACACCTGGCTGGATTCATGTCGCTGTACAAGTTGTGTTTTTTTCTACACATCCGAGACACCATTTCTGATGGCGTTTTAACAAGGTTTCCAATTTTCGCTTGGCAGAGTGGGACTCTCTGAGGGCTTCAGGAAGACTCGATCGGCAAAGTTAATAGCCATCGATGGCGGTTGTGACTTTCCGATGTCAAACTGTTGTGGTCTACTCCGTTGTCCTATCGATATCGGTGTTCTTACCTTGGCTACGACAAGACAATTGTCAGAGGTGGTGTTGGCTCCTAGGAATGTCCGATCATCGAGAAAGCCGGAGGAGTGTTCGATTGTTATGAGGCGTGTTTAACTGCCTCGAACATCAGAACAAGCGATTTTCTGTTCAAGATTGCTGATAATGAAGATTTATGTAAAGTGACATCGCTCTCTTTGAATGCAGTTTTTGCATATTCAGAAACGTGTTGAAGCTCTGCATAATTCACTTCCTTAACTCATTCAACTCAGCAACAACTCCGAACGGCTATGTTTGAGAAGCACTTTCTAGACGGGGGTACTCTTAGGGCACTGACAGCACCTGGAAAGAAGGGCAGCTGTGAATGGTGCGCGGGAAAGGGAAAACAACAATAAATAAGGTCCAGTCACCAATGGCCGTTGGCATCAAATTAATGACCCTATCACTGGAATGGTCAATCAGTGGTAGTAGTTTGACTGTGGGTATCACAATGGACCAGCATAGTCTAAGGTGAATATACTACTGCCTTCACTGGCGCCCAACGTGAGCCCACTGTACGAATGCACAGACACTGCGTTAAATCATTTGCTAGGAATTGTGTTTCACTAAAAGAGTGTTCACTTTGTAATTTTGACGAAAATGATAGAAGTTCTGCATTTTTCTTTTGCTCTAACAAGGCACATCTTACAAGACCCTGTACAAGAGCTTAATGCTTCTTGCCCAGTTTCGCATGATCCATGTCTCAGTCCATTATAAGCCCCCTCAGCTGGCCATCTGAGTCAGCTTCTTGTCGAACACCGACTTAAAGAATTATTGCCTACAACCATGTTGGGCAACGCAATGTGTGATATATTCCTCTTCCTTAATAAACTGGACATCTAAGACAAAAGACACTCACTTACTTAACAGGCCAACGACCCGTGGAGGGTTTGACCCTGAGCAATAGCTGCTTCCCATCGCTGATGGTCCTACTCGCCACTCCCAGCCATCAAGACCAAATTTTCTTGCGACCGCCACAGCTTAATCCTTCTAGCTAGAGTGTTGGTGTCCATGCTCTCGAGGTCATCTTGCCAGTGAAGTCGACGGATTCATGGCCTCGGCCTCACATCTTTCGATTCACTGACAATTCGTAAAGAGTACGAGTTTTCAAAACTTAGCCGTTCGGAGATGACATAAAACCGTAGGCAACTACCACTCGGCACAGAACAATAGCACGCACAAGCCGAGTGTTTGCAGTCCACCAATATTATTATTACTACCTTCGGGCTTAAAAGAATCCCCTCACGGCGCACTCACTAAACACTATTCCTTCCTTCACACAAAAGTAAACACGCTCACGAAGTTAAAACACACAACGTAATGTCACACTCCCCAATATTTGCGTTATGGGATGCAAGTCCAGTTTGCTTCATGCCTAAGTGATGAACTGATGCAAGCACAATTCTGTAATTACGCAAGTACCATTAGCAAACCATCAATTAGCCCCTAAGGCTAATCAATTCTGCGGTCACTGCTGCAGCCCAAAACGGCAATTTGCAATTCGAATGCTATTCACTTAAGGTAATAAGTACATTCTGCCTGCTCGTTATGGGGATACTCAACTATTAAGGTGTACTGTCATCTGCATTCACATTAATACGACATGCCTTTGATACCTTTAGCATTTTAGGTGCTATTCTGCGTGTTCAAGGTCGAATAAGTTCACTTGATTCATAACTTGATACGCAGTCTTGTGTCTTGTCTTGGTACTCATTTTAAGCACTTTGTACTGTGGATACGATTGGGGAAAGCTTGCCTTTTCGTGGTGAACAACTAATTGACGCACCAACAGACTACTCCTCGGGCACTACTTTCCTTAGAATAGGGAGATTCTTTTCCTACGGATTTAAGCCCGATACTCATCTTACCTTGTCCTGGCTTCTCCTTGCAGAACATCTTGGTATGGCTCGTGGGTTGCATGTTTGTCCCGCTCACACTAGCCATCTCACAGTCTCAGGTAATCTCAGCCGGGTCCCTGATGACACTAACCTATTTTGACATTGAATTCATCGATTTACCACCGTACTCCGTACCGGCTCATAATGAATCGGAGTCATAGTAGTCTTTCGGTAGGGCTGATCTTGTAGAATCAGCTTGGATTGCTGATTACCAGACCTTCACCGGATTGAGGTCGATTGACCGCGACCCAACGACAAATCCGCATCACACTATGCGCACATATTTGCATTAGCTGAATATATATGGACTGGATGTTGAAGCGCAGCCAAGACGAAGAATGTTTCACATTGGGAGAGTTGAGGGTAAGCCATCTTCTTTTTGCACATGACATAGTTATCCTCACATCATCCCGGACGGAACTCCAGCGCGCACTCGATAAGTTTGTGGCCGTATGTGCTGATGGAGAATAAAGTGGACGAATCGGAGGTTATGGTAATTTCCACAACGCGCTCTACATATTTGTGGAGTCCCAATGAAGCAGGTGGAGAAGTTTAAGTATCTCGGGGTCTTTTTCACGCGTTCTAGAAGGAGTAATGCTGTGCTTTCCTGTAGGACTGATCAAGCTGGGTGTATTTTGAAACAGCTTGGTAGATCTGTAATCAGGAAGGCCGAACTTGGTGTCAATTCCAAGTTAGCGGTTTTCAACTCCTGTAATTTGGGTAATGACCGAAATAATATGAAAGCGAATAGAAGCAGCTGAGATGAGATTTCTTCGTGCTGTTGTGGGAATTACTCTCCGGGATAGGGTGAGAAACACGGCAGTGCACGAGGAACTCAACATTGAGCAGCTGCTTCTTCAAACGGAAAGGGCTATGGTTCGGTGGTTTGGTCACGTGGCACGAATATCCCCTTCATCACGACTTCCGAGGTGGACGTTGAATGCGATTCCATCAGGTAGGCGTCCGCTAGGCAGACCCAGGACGAGGTGTTTGGACCAGGTCCAAGAACTCGCCTGGTTACGCTTGGGCATAACTCCTGATAAGTTGGAGTCGATGGCAGAAGATCGAGTTGCCTGGAGATCTCTCGGGCATGGTTTACCCCTAAGTAGACCATGCGAGTCAGAAGATGAAGATGATGATGATGATGAATATACATATTTCCCACTTAGATATATTCTCACAAGGAGGAAATTTATCAGTCATGGATTACTGAATAGAGTGTACACTTGGAACTTCAATTCAAGATCCACTGTCGTGTGAAATTGCCCGCTCCTGGGGATTGTCCGCCTAAAGCGCATTCATATGAGCCGCGAACTGAATGCGAACATTCAGAAACAAGCAATTTTCACCGAATATACTTCTCGGTATGCAAAAAGATCTGGATTGAATTACCGAGCTTTTTCTCCACTAACATTTCAACAATAATTAGTTCAAGTATCCTTACTAGCGATTTTACACTTTTTTCTGCACTAATCAATCATTCTATTTGGGAACTGTCAATCTGAATTCGCAAACACAAGAGAGGCAAACGCGATTCACAAATTCACGACCAAAAAATTCGCTGAGAGTGTCTGCTTGTACCAATTGCTCGCTGCGAATGAGATACGATCGTAATTTCACAGCAGAAATGAAGTATGATAGAGATGCCCATGCTTCCACCTCTTTTGCCTATTAACATTTTTGACTACCATTTTTTATATCGTTTTCTAAAGCCAAATTGACCAATCAGAGAACGGCAAAAATTCATGAATAACTGTGAAAAAGTCTCTGAAACTCGTCGATAGACTAGGGGTCAATCAGCTGTGATGTTGGGCATCTCAATACATTCCATCTTTATTAACACCAAAATGGAGACAACACTGAGCTGTCGAATTATGTGATTGGAGAGCTTCCTCCAGATGGAGTGTTCCCTCCAAAATGATGAGGTACACGCACACTCAATTTTAATTCACACCACCCAGTGTTCATGTAGAATACAATTTTCGTACAATCTTGTTCTTCCATTTGTTTCACACTGCAGCGAGAGCACTTTTCATTCATGTCTTCAGTAGCTTCATATACTACGTCAGCCTATTATTATGCAACTTTTGTTACAGCGTACTCGTCAACAAAAAAGTTGAACAAATATTTTCTGGACATACACTAGGGAGTTCGAATATATCGCGCAACAATCGAACACATGCAGTTCATCACCCATTTTTCTTTTTTTGATACAAATGGTATCTGCGGATAGTTTTAATATAATGAGACATCTGTATCATGCATAGGTAGGATGGTGAATTCACCAGCACACTTAGACCATGTTGGTCCATTGTGATACCCCCAGATCCCAAGGGCAAATGGGGACTGGACCAGACTTCAAAAACCAGATAAAAACGCATTAACTTTGTTTTCGCTGGGATTCGAACAGGAGACCCCACTAACCAAAGGCCATGCAGTCGCCTATGTATCATGCATCCTTCTACATTAGCCCATTGACTGATCCAGTTGGAGTTAATGGTTCCGGTTGTTAATTGATCCGCCAAAGTCTGTTAGGAGGAAGTGCCTCTTCTTGACATATAATTTTAGCACCCCGAGAAGGGTACCTTTGAAGTGGGCAGAAAAACAAACTAAATCAGTCAAGCACAGTAACAATCACCGAGTCTCTCTCAGTAGCCTTGTTACCGCGAATATCACCTGATTGTCAGATCCTTTACTTTTCTCTTGATAAGTGAATTGGAAACATAATGTGTTGCACAATAGGAATGGCAGTTTTTTATTACAAATTTTAGAAACAGCTTGGAAGATCTGTAATCCGCAATGACAAACTTGGTGTCTGAGCCACATTAACGGTTTTCAACTCAGCATTTGTAGCAGTCGTTGCGTTGTGGGTCTGTGCGTCGACTGATAGGCACTTGCCCTACGTGCCTAGGTTCGATTGCAAAACTGTGCCTGTACAAGCAAAATAATTTCCACGGCCCCTCTTCTTTCGAGTCACTCACAATGCTCAAAGAATATGAGCTGTATAGAAAAATCTTCTCAAATTGGCCGATTGGCATAAACCTGTAGGTCAGGCGCCGGCATTCCCACACTCGCTTGGATTTGATGATGTAGAAGTCTAGTGCTAAGATAACGGCACTTTTTGCTACGTCGACGTTGCTACGTCGCAGTGGGAATAGTTCCTGACAAGATTGAACGCATCGGTCCATGGCATACAATTCTGCTTGAAAGATACTAGTGCGTTTACCCATGGGTCCAAATACCCCCGCCCCTGTTTCTTCATCAGTTCTTGATCCGTCTGTACACCATTTTACAGTATTGCCGCTCAGTCTGTGGACTATGCATTCATTGCTTCAGTCCTTTTTTGTGCTGAGCTTAATGGTAAACAGCAAAGTCTCATGGCCCCTGCAATGCAGAGGCATTCCAACCTTCGAACTTCATTGAGTGTCTATCCCGCACGCACCAGGTTGGTTCTTTTGGTCCATGCTAGGTGGTTGTCGGTCTAACAATGGGTATTTACGTTCATGTTAGGGTGCTGGGAATGCATCCCCCAGGGACGCTTCGTAATGCTGGTTATCTCTTCTGTGTGCTAGTTCCAAGTGAGTTAGCTGTCTAGACCAGTGTTGCGTCTGACTGACTTATTGGTCTTAGTCGTTCCAGTTTTCGTTTCCCTGTAAAAGGTACTGTGATGGTTTTTGCGGGACTTAGGTTTATTCCACCCGAAAAGTAGCATTCCTTGAAGGTTCGTTGGGACAGAACTTCTTGTGCTCAGATTTGGGTGTACGATAAAGACTGAGAACACTTGCCTCCTCAACATCTGGACGACCGTTCGCCAAGACTGGCCAGATGAGCACCCATGTAGCAGATAACCTTGACGCTGCCTTCCCACTGCACAGTCTTTCTTGGCTTTCGTCAGAGAATTATCTACATACACATAATGAGTGTTAAAATACCGATATTGATCGAGCCAAATGCTGAGATATCAGCTCTACACAAATCCTCAGAGTCTTGCAACACAAAGGGAAATCTATTTTGTGCTTCACAAACCCTGATCACGAAGGGTAACCTATTTATTCATGGAAATATTAAATACCACTCATTTGGAATTAATGCGTTCATCCAAGTGCGATGATGGACTTCCCTGCATCGAAGCAAATTGATTGAAGCCAACAGTGACTTGGTGCATGCCTGACAAGAACGCACCAGAAAACAGTTTAGAACCCCTCATATTTCAGACTCAGATTCCAAATAATGCCAAGTCATTTGAGCGAAATGTGCATGCATGTCGAAAGCATTTCAATAATGACAATAATGCATCACCTTTGCATGAATGTGGTACCTCCGCAGAGAAATATGTGTGAATTTAGTATTCAAAGTAGGCTCCATCCGAACTTCGCCCTGAATCCCTGCGCATAATTGGTGTTCCGGTCACCACTGAGTAAATGGAACACGAAGAAAAAACTTTTCGCTTTAATTCAATTTCAGTGTGCATCCTAGCAAGTTTTCCGACAAAGTTTTCGCCAAGAAATCGATTGTAAACAGATGAGATGAATGTGCACAGTACACACTTCCCTCCCTACACACGGTAAACAAAAAGCAAATGTGTGTTTCCAGCAATTTATTTGTCGTAAAATATGGCTTTTCAACCCTTCGTGTCGTAGGATGAGGACACTCATTGACATTTGGAGTGATGCCAAATTGGAAGCGATAAGGGGAACAACATGGAAAATTGTGCCATATTCTTCCGGCGATGGTGGTTGTGAATGGTTTCGGCCAAAGCTTGACCATCTCACTCTAAAGTGGTGAAAAATCACGGGTAATTGGCAATAAATTTAGCTAAACCCCACTCAATCAAGAGCAGGAAACCTAGGACAGTGCTGTTATCACTTCGTTAGCACTGAAGCGCATGGACGTTTCTGTGCTTTAATGCGATTAGAAGTTCAAGGTCGTCTTCACTGTTCACGATTGTATCGATGGTCGAGTGCTTCGCTGATTAACTTCCTACAGCGAGTTCGGAACGGACAATTCAAAATTATTGAAGTAGTCTTACTGACGGAAGAGATTTATTGTTTCTTGTCGGGAGTGTGAAAGGGTGAAAATTCCACGGACATTCAACTAGTTTTCCAGGGCTAATTACCTTCTCCCTCCATTCGAGTATTAATTGCTGTTCGACAGGTCCTTCATTAGGGGAGATAATGTCAATTCGATACGCTAATCGAAGTACCTGGCTCATTAGATAAGGGATGGCATATATGTCAATTGTCAGCAATGTAGTTCCAGTTTATTGCTTTGATTATGATTTGCCACACGTCTGTACATGCTTACATGCCACTCGACGTCATTGGGAATCAGATCGCACATCAGTCAACTTGATCACGTTGCGATACGAGCTCTGCAATGGAATGTGTCGGAAATTTAAAACTGGCAGTCAAATACACCCTATTAAACGAGTTTATAGTTTATCGTCTCCTTCTTCAAACCTCTGAAAACTCTTTCAGTCCATTCATGTGACATTCGAAACCTCTCGGTAGCGAGCGAATTCAATTGATCGTCAAATAGTCGGTGATCCCAAGGGATTTATTGAGAAGATTGTACAAAATGCTGCGGATTCTACGTGTTTCACAACACTTGAGAATCTAGAAACCGCAGATTTTCTACTACACAGAGAGAGCACCAGTTATACAGATCCAACAGACTACTAAGACTAGAGATTTCCAAATCATTGACTCACTCGTCTCAACGAGAGCTGGAGGTGTGTCACATTCATCTTCAAATGATGAACTGAAAACTGGAATCCTAAATGAGACGAGGCCGTCTACTGGATTTCAAAGCTACATACGAGACCATTCATAGCAAAGAAAATATTCGAAGCGAGCGATGGCCAAATTCGGGGTTCCGAATTTCCGCCATCGCGGACTACCATACATCTCGGTTCAAGCACATCCAAGCCTTTCAAAAGATGCACCGGATTTCAGCAAGGACATGAGCTGAAATGTGATTAATTCAATCTGATCCTGGAGAAGGTAGTGAAGCGGGCCCAAGAACAAAAAACCATGCTCCACAAAACTCTTTTTCTGCCAGTCCTGCTATATTGAGCCGAAAGCTGGACGATAAGCAAAACTACAGACCTGATTGTTGGTACCTTCGTAGGAAAAATTCGACGTCGGATATATGGTCCCGTGTGCCACGATCCACGAACTCTACGAGCTGAGGAAGTAGTCCGCAAGGCAAAAACCCATACACTGTAGTGGTTACATAGACCGCATGGACACCAATTCTCCGGCGAAGAGGGTCTTTGAATCCAGGAATCCATGTTCAACAAGGACAGAAAGACCGAATCTCCGGTATTAATACCAAGTGATCACAGACGCAGGACAGCTTGGTCTTGATGACTGGAAGCAGCGTGCCCAAGACCGTCAGCTATGGAAAGCATCTATGCCTCAGTCTCAGAATATGAAAAGGCTTGATAAAATATAGGATTATCCAACAACTTTACTATTTCTGATAGCATTTTTTCGATTTCTAGAAAAATCTGACCAAGAACCAATAATCTCTTCAATTTGTCGGTAGGAAAGGGTACAATCAGTAGCGAAGTCAGATATCTCTTTAAAAGTTGATTGCTGGAAAAGAAGGACGTTCTCGAAACACTCCCATCCACCACATCTCCGAAATTCCGTTAGGAACACTAGTGTCAGAGAGCGTTCTGTACTCTGTCTGAGGTCAGTAGAATGTTAAGCAGAAGACGTTTGACGAAGATTTCATTCTCTCTCTAGTGTCCTTAAAGTTGGCTTATTCCTACGTCTCCACCGAACGAAACCGCGAGGTTTCATCAATTTTCTCCGAACCTACCAGGTTCCGCCATTCATTTTCGAGGTCTGGAAACAGCGCGGTTTCCGACAAACCTAGTCAAATCCTCCTCAGTTCATCCCTCCGTGAGAGGTTGTGCACCAAGATAAGCCTACAGCGTGAATTTCCCATTTTCTCAGTTTGTCTCTTTCTATTTTCTGGTGTTCTCACACAATTATGTCCTGTCAACAAACAGCTGTTCCGGCGGTCATTTAAAAATTGAAAGGGAGTGGCATTTCTGTTGGCGGGCACTTATAAATTGAGAGCGAATGACTTGAAAATTGAGAGCGAAACCACTTCAAGCTCGGCGGAAACGACCAATTGAGGTTTCAGTAAAAGTTCATCCGGACCCAGCGGTTTTAGTCCTCATACAATGTATGGGCGATTCAACTTTCCCGAAGTCAACGAATACTACACTCAACAGACCCTCCATGAAACCAAGTGTGTCGCCTGTTAACCAGTATTTTAATCAAAAGGAAGACGAAATTTGAAACCCACGGCATACCTCAACGGTCATGTTGAAGTGGCCAACTGGCAGCAAGCACCACTTTACCACCACCGGTTAATGCCCTCAAATATTTGCATATTTTTCAATGGTTACAGCACTTGTAAACAGATAGTCCACTGAATTGCTTGTAGCATGTCATTACATTCACAGCGCAGGCAACACTCCACAATACAGCCAATTAATTTTATTTTTTCGTTCTGTCTAGCTTTTTAAAGCCCTGCTGTACACATACGCACGGACATGATGGGTGCATGTCGTTTGTAACCTGTTTTCGCATATACATGCACAAACAACAACACTTTCCGTTCAACGCATAATTCATCATTCAACAAACATGTTCACTTATGGAGCTGTGTCTGTTTTGAATGCGCCTCGTTTTCCCAGTGACCTCATCGGGCTTCACAATTTTAGTAAGGGCATCCCCTAGAAGGAGGACCACCCGACAAGTTTCTCGGCGATTTCGACATCGCCACAAAGCTCTTTCCGTATCAGACTTCTCTTTCCAAGTGCCAATTAACCGCTTCCATCAAATCCAATTGGCAACGGAATCCAACTCATGCTGCAATAATTCGTTAATAATGCAATAAAATCCATCAGTTCGACCAGAACAGCGTGGACTCAGTCAGCGAAAAAAAGCTGTAAAATAAAAATAAACGAGTACACCTTCATACAAAAACAAAAAAAAAATCATTGAAATTTAACAAAATGAATTTTCAGTTTTCATATTCAATCAACGTATGAAAAGGGAAATTAAAATACCGCTGAGTCGACCACCGTCGCCTACACCATCACCGCCAGCACTACGAGCGTCCACTCAAATCTCAAGCCCAAAAAATTCAAATCCGAAACTGATATCCCAATCCGGCTAGCACAGAACCAAACTGAGCCGCACCAGCAAGCGCTACCAACAAACAACGAACGAACAATCGGCACGATTACCTGCGTTAGTGGCTCCGATGCCTCATGTCATGAATAATGCATTAGGACGGATGGATACCCGTATCCACAGTGACCACGGATTATTTCGTCTTTAGTGTGTGCGTGGATTGTGTATGGAGGAGTGGGTGCCAACTGCCAACCGTGTCGTGTGGACAGTCTATGGCGACAAAGCGGAAGGTATATATGCAGACACAAACATTCCGATTCACTGCTAGTTGCTGAACAAAAATAGAGAGCGACTAAATTTTCATTCCATTTACGAGCGTTTGAGGAATTGGAATAGTCCTGTCTTTCTCTTGTTTGCACAATAGGAACCGGTGTATGATGGGCATTATCTGCAAACAGCAGCATGCAGGGCATTTTGGGAGTGGAATGCAAATTTGATTAATTTATTTAATATCCCAGTACATCGCTACCGTTTGGTGTAGCAGCACACTTCCTGAAAATATTCAGAATGAACATGTGAAACCTCAGCGCTGTGCAAGCAAGGGCCATTCGAGCAGTGGCTGTACACATTTTCGAAAATTTAACCCTCTCTTCAATTTTAAGGAGACGTTCGGCATTCCATTGCGGGGACTTGATTAAAATTGTTTAGCAGCAGTTTTTGAAAGTTGCGACGTTAGGGTCATGGCGGTTACACTTGTGCTGCTTGCGTGTTCATGTTGCGGTAAAAAAAGGGAGGACCTGGTTTTCCGGTTTGCAAAGGAGGATGACGTATGGTGTTTTGGAGAAATCGAATCTCACGACCCTGGTGGTCATTTCATTGGCTAATTTTGCTATTGTCGTCCTCTTTAAGTCGTGGTCGATCATATTATCCATCAACTATGTCCGCAATCTACATACGGTTGCCATGGTTGTCTATGCTAGCCCAGGACAAAAAGTTTTAAGATCCCGGACATTGAAGGACAGCAGTTTGCCATTAACAGAGTTGACAATTTCTTAAAACGTTGTAGGACGTTCCGCGCTGGGTTTAAAAGTAGGATATGTCCTCCAAGAAAGTGGACGCAAGGCGACCCTACTCAACGAATTATAGAATTTCTGAATGAGAGTCATTCAACAAGAGGTGAGAAGAACCAGGAGGTTTTTGAGTATGTACCATAGCACGTTGTCTACACTGGTTGAGCCACATCGAGCACATGGACAACATTGCTTCAGTCATTAGAGTCTATTTCCTGTGATGTGGAGCACAGTTGTAGACGAGCTTCTAGAGATACTGCCAAACCATGGAATCTCATGTCAGACATACGCTTATTACCGGCAAGATGGAAGAGACCCTGGCGACATCATTAAATGGAGACTAGCAATAACCAAGGATTGGAGCTGAGCTAAGCCTAAATCCGGCAAAAACGAAAACTAGAAGGACCAACACCAGTATGTCTGTCAGACGCAACACTGGCTCTTTAGCTTGGCGCGTGCTTGGACAATCGCAAGCACATGGCTTCGGCTTGGCTTGGTTGTACCGCTTTTCATCGTTGCACAACATTATCATGCGAGTGGCTTGGGCGCAATTTTGGATAAGTAGAAACACTGCCAAGTACAGTCTGCACCGAATGCCGATAGTAAGCCATGTTATTCCCAGCAATCAAACATGATTTAAAAACCCATTGTTAGACCCACAACCATCTAGCATGGACCAAAAGAGCCAACCTGGTCAGTGTGAGATAGTTTCAATAAAGTGCGAAGGTTGGAATGCCTCTGCATTGCAGGGGCCATGAGACTTTGCCCCATTGCTGCCATGGAGGGGCTAATGGAGTTGACTCCCTTACATTTAGTGGTTGCAGAATGTGCAAACAAAGCAATCATGGGAATGGCAAATAGGAGGCAGGTGCATTACATCGAGACAATTCGATGCATTAGTCAAAAAGCTACCACCCTTGGCCATTCTGGGGGATGACGTGATTAGGAAATTAAATTTCCAAAAGATGTTTACCATTAAGCTCAGCACAAAAAAGGAAAATGTAAAATGGTGTACAGACGGATCAAGAACTGATGAAGGAACAGGGGCACGGGTATTTGGACTCGGACAAAGTACTACGAACCCATGGGTAAACGCACCAGTATCATTCAAGCAGAAGTCTATGCCATAGACCGATGCGTTCAATCTTGTCAGGAACTATTCCCACTGCGACGTAGCGCTTTTCGGGAATGCCTACAGAAGCAGGAGAAACAGAATAAGACTCTGCTGGATACCTGTCCATACGGGGATAAAAAGCAATGAAATGGGCGACTCCCTAGCTAGGGAAGGAGCATCGAAACATTCATGGGCTTCGAACCATTCTACACTGCAGGAGACCATGTCATTAGAGACGGATTCACTGAACCGGACAGAAACTTGTTATAACGCTCATGGCATGAGGCAACCCAAACAACAAGATGAGCAAGAACGACGATCAAACAAGCTTCCTCACAGGGCACTGCAGACTCAGGGAGCATCTACGGAAACGAGTGGTATCAGAAGAAGGTCTGTACAGATTTTATGGAGAAATTCCAGAACATGTACTGGGATTATGTGAGGCTCTAGACCACAAAAGAAAAAGATATCTGGGCAAGCACCTATCAAAAGGCATTTCAAACCATCTCCCATTCGCAGATTCCTCAGAGAAAGTGGCTTAGAGAGAATACTCTAGTAAAAATCCCTTCCACCTCTCGTCCTATAACCCTCAATACAACTATGAAAAGAACTGTATGTGAGGTGAACTCGTAAGAGAGAAAAGGTGTAAAAAGGGGTTACAATAGATCTAAAGGTCGCGGTGCAATATACCCTCAACAACAACAATAACAATAATAGAGGTCTTTGAAACTAAGCTTCTTACCTCAAAGGAGAGAAAGGTTGAATAAACAGAGGCAAGCCAACTTGGTGATAATGGTAAGTAACACATTCGCACATTCTGTCGTTGTTCTTTATCAAGTTCCGTCTCAGACAATTTTGTTTTTGCAAGTTAAACAGAGAATATCACACCTCTGTTTGAGTTTGAGTTTAATCGCTGGTATTGTACTATTGGGATCGATGGTGTGTGTCCTTTTCTGAAGACAGCATCTGAATAGTTTTTCCCTAATCCGCCAGTAAGCCCTTTTTTGTCCCCCTCCGATTCATTGGCGGCTCACTGTGTTCTACTCGTCATTGACGTCCGCATATCTTAGCAATTGTAAGGGCTTTTAGAAAATCATGCCTCTTTTGTTGCACGACATTCTGTAGAATGACGTTGAAAAACTCACATGCGTACGACGCTTTGCCAAATGTTTTTTGACATTGAACGGCTCGGTGAGATCATTCAGACTTTGATGTAGCAGCGAAAATTCGAGAGTTCGTCAACCTTGCCTCGTCTCTATGCGCGCTCTTGAAATCGACGAGTAGTTGGTAGGGATCGATTTGCATATCTTGGAGTTTTTTGAGGAAATGCGACATTCTGAAGATCTGATAGATGGTGGACATCCTTAGGAACTTACTTATCAGACTACAGACTAGCCATAGCGGCCTTCCATGGCGGACGGTCCTGCTTTCAGTCACCAAGACGAAGCTGTCTTGTGTCTTCGGTAACTGTATACAACTCCTAGACTTCGCGGTTATGTATTCCACTCCATTACCGACCTTTCTCCCAGACGGGACCCTATATCCTCATCCCACGGCTGTTAAAATGGTATTTTTACTATACAGACATCATCTCATCTTTCAAATGAGTTGGTGCAAGCGCCATAACAGCCTACCTCCAGGTGCTTTGAAAAGTTTTGCGGAGCACCACCAGCAGCTTTATTCGACTTTACTCTCTATGTAGGGGCGACGGAATTCCCTTCTATTGTGTGTAGTATTGTGTATTGTGTGGAGTGGAACATTCTGACTCACAGCGGTATGAATGCCTTCATCGCTGTTTGACAGAGAGCGTTTCCAGGTTTCTGTATCACTGGGAACCGGGTGTGTAAAATTTTTTGACTCTCACTGTATCCCTCTGATAGACTACGTACACATATGTTTTTTTTAAGTATCCACTGCGACACAGTAACGATCTTCCACAGTTATCCTCAAGTGATGCGCTTCTCGGAAATAAACGCACAAGAAATAATTTCTACCTATTTGTACCTGATGAACGTGCTTGGAGTTCCGGCACCTTCATCTCCAATTCTTTAGAAAGTAGATGTGATAAAAACGTGTGCAGGTCAATAAAAGAATGTGTATTGATGAGTTTTTTCTCACGTCAGGGACACATGCTACAGTTGAGTGGAATATTTGCTGTTACCAAATCGGAACCTCAGATCGAAGTAGTTCGGGGCACACATATGAAAAACGAACATTGTTCGTACACTATAGTCAAGTCTATACTAATTTATGGTGGCACACCATTGGTGCCAGAATTTGGTGAATCGCGCTAGATAAAGACAGCAATTGCAAACTGCAACTTCTTCTTTGTCTCTTCCCCCTTGGTTTCATTGGACAGCGTTATTTTTAAAATGTTGACAAGCAGGGGTCTGAGCTAATCGAAGCTGATTACTCCCGACTAACACCATGTCGCTGCTTTAAAGCCTTAAGCATTGCGCAAAAGGTCATACTGTACATCTCGAAATCAGACGCTGGGCCTCTGCTGGTCCTCTGCGAATTTTCATATATGGATCGAAGATGAGCGAAGGTGTAGTCGCGGATGTTTCAACTTTCATTCCGATCACCAACTCACAGCAGAGTCTTACTGGCACAGTCGACATCGACAAAGGACGCTTTGCCCTTGCTAAAAAAAATGTTCTGACAGCCAGGCAATGATCAAATCGGTTACATTCAATTCAAAACACCTCTCAACGCGTTAGCATCTAAATAGTGTGGTTGCTGGGACACTGTGACATTGCGGAGTACTGTGAAGCGGACGAACTCTCTAGAAAGGGTGCTGGTTGTCCGCATGGAGACCGACCATCCACGCATATCGCTTCTGCAAAGCATACACATCTAGAGCTTGAACCGCTTACTCACACAAATCGCAGATGGTCTACAGGCAAAACAGATATCGCCTGCTCTCGATCCAAAACCAGTCGAGTAGACCGATTCTAAGGACTACAACTGGGCACTGGAACTCATACCTCAAGATAAGGTTATACAATGACTTCAGCAGATGCTGCAGAGGCAAGGATTAGGAAGAAATGAATGTAACTATTGAAACTAAAGTACAGCTCCTGAGTACCATTAATATCAGTCATCTCCACCGCTTTGTCAAAAGTGTTAACTGGTTTGCGAAATAGGGTCTCCTCACATCGGCGTCGTAACATAGTCTAAGTGTGACTGCTGCAAACCAAACCAGCAGTCAGCCTATCAAACCTAACCTAACATAAACAATGCTCCGTATTCCCTATTTAACTATGAACACTAAGAATCATCTTAGTCTAACCGGAATAACTCCTCCACATGCTTTTTCCAAAAACATTTTTTTAACTTCACTAGAACACATAAAATGATTTGATTACTCAATATTTCTTGCTGGTAACACCCGCCATACAAATTCAAAGAAATGTCATTAGGTTATTGCCAGACATGCACTTTTAATTACAAGAAAATATCATTTTTAATGACGTCATCAAAACCTAAAAACTCACTTTACTCACAAATAACACAAAATTTACCCCAAATTCTGATGCTATTCGTGGTAATAAAGACAACTTCAGGCACCGCATATAAACTGACACCATTTCAATGCGAAAACAGTAAGAAAACACGATTTCTAGTTTTTGACAAGTTTTACACAAAAAAATGCAGTAAATTGTGTAATCATCTGGGTCGCCTCTTTTTGCTCAAGAGAACCCGATTTGGACTCGTTGTCCTGCAGGAGTCCTGAAAGGATTTTAGGGCTGGAAATGATGAGGAAACTTTAAAATGCAATTAGGAACGATGTGAAATTGTCTCTTTGCTTGGATTTCAAGCGAAAAATTGATGAAAATGCGTTTTATTCGCATGACAATGAAAAAAATTGCAATGTTGTTAAGCAATGATTATGAACTTTGATTTTGATGGATTAAATTGTTTGTATTTGATTGTTCAAGCATTTGTTAGGATGTGTTTGAAGTGGGTAAAGAGAAATACATAGAATCAATCAAACTAGGCAATGCAAATCGAATAATGCAAATTAATGATGCATCAACATGTGCATTTGTTCTACTAATGAGGTCTGTGCATTATGAAATCCTTGTATACTTATGATAGGGCTCTTCCGATTTTAGAAAATATCAGATGGACAAGTCTTGCAAGGTTGCCGCCTTAAAGAAACTCTCAGTTTCGAATGAAGTGGGAAGTTGGGGGACTAGGAAGATTCAACCATGAACTGTGTGGGCTGTACAGTGCGTTTACGGATACAGCGCTTAGATGGCTAGGTCAAGTAAAGCTCATGATCGACACCACACCAGTGGGACAAAGCAATAGAGGACGCCCACGAACTAATTGCGCTCTCAAATGGAGAAGGACCTCGTCTTACTGAATATGATTCCAGCTGGAAGAACAAAACTTGGGCTTGGGTTTCATTGTGCCAAAAACTGTTTTTAAAATGTATAGTAAATTTTATCAGTTTCAAATTGTAACGTCCAACTGAATCAGTGCCTTGTAAATGTGGAGTCGGAGTGTAGCTCTAACTCAATAAAGTCTCTCCGGCTAGCAAGAGCCGTAAGCTGTCCAGCTTCTCCTATGTGTCTTTAAAGTGTGAGCCTCGATCTAAATCTGGGACATCCTCAGGTGCACTCTTCCACAGGCATGATTGTTCAGATCACATGACATAGATGACATTGAGGTGATTAGTTGAACACAAAAAGCCGACACTGATTTGGTTGCTGGCCGTGAGAAGCGACTAAAATGGGTCTAGCGGTGAATAAGGGCAAAACGAAATATATGCTGTCCTTTAGAAGAAAATACCACATCGTCGTTTTGGACATAGCACCACAAGGACATCTCCTGCCATGGGTCTTGCCAACCACTTTTCTCTGGGCTCAAGAGGCAAATCTGTAACAGAAGGACCAAGCTGCTCTACATAAGACAGTGATCATCCCAGCCCTGCTGTACGGCGCAGAGCTATGGACAATCTTAAAGGCGCATGAAGAAGTTCTTGGTCTCTTAGAGAGAAAAGTCATGCATGAGATGGTTGGTCCTGTTTGCGTTGACGGCACTTGGAGGAAAAGATTCAAGCACGTACTTTACGGGCTGTACACCGGCAAGAGCCTATCCAGGCGGCTACAAATCCAACGCCTAAGGTTGCTGCACCATGTAGAGTGCATGAAGAACTCAGCTTCGGCCGGAATCGAAGTGGGATAACGCATCAGAGGACACCCACGTCTATGGAGGCGCTCATTTGGATAAGGACCTCAACCAACTTGACGTGCGAAACTGGAGACGGCAAGATAGAGATCGCGTTAGTTGCACCTTGAACTGTATCGCCAAATAAAGGAGAAGATGCCCTAGTCGACACCTTCTCCTTTTCCAATCAAGTACACTGGGCCAGAAAATCTCAACGCCGATGTTCTTGGTGCTTTATACTAAGGAGCAAAGATATACGGAGCCTGGTGATGAGGTAAGAGCGATAGGATATATCCTAAATCGATTCTGACTTTATTTTGAAGCTACATTTATTTTTATCATGATTGATGTTCAAATAACAGTTCTGGCTTTGCCGACAGTGTTTCAAACGTTTAAATGTCCGATGACTCTGTCCAAAAATGTTGGACTATAGCACCAATTTGTCTTGTAGTCTGCACATCTTGAGGCATTAGTCTTCACCATAGCGAGCTGAACAACATCCACATCAATTTGTTTGAATTCCAAACGACCTCACGATGGAAGTGCCACCAATCGACTCAAATCTTATCTGCCAAAGTGACTATGACTCATTTAGTTGCTGATTACAGATAACGGACGATTTATTAAGCAGTCACAAAAACGAGAAGCGGAAACCACTTGAAGAAGAAAAAATCATTAAACTTCAGAGGGTCATACGAGTATGTCTACGATAACTTGTTCGAATTTCAAAGAATTCATCCTGTTTAATTAAGTTTAATTGAAGACAAGAAACTATAAGCAACTATCATGCATTTATGTTATAACTGTCATCACTAATACACAGTCAAAAATGTTACCGGTCTTGCGACTCAAACAGCCAAAGTGACGAAGAACTTTATACAAACTTTTGTGTCCTTTGTTTTTTTGTTTACTTCTTGGTAAAGTTGAAAACAGTTGCTTGCTTCGGACGTCGGGGTTAGTGCTTCTTAATTTTAATAATCTTACCCGCCTGTTCATCATTTTGACTTCGTTCTTATTGTGTCAATATCTGTCATTTCGTAGAACTACACATGTACGAAATGAAAACTACAAATACTCCTTCGTTGAACTTTGTTACTGGTGTTCGTAAACAAACTGTGCGAAAGTTTGCAGCATATGGTCATGTTCACATGCGTCTACTCGCACCACATGCACAATATTGGCAATCCAAGCGAACTATTTTAATTAAATCTCCTGTTTGCATTAAGATTCTTGCGTTTCTCGAAATTGATACGACCATACAGTGAACTTAAACGACTGGATGGCGCAGTTGGTTAGGTGCCTGCCCGTGGTTAGTGGGGTCTGCGGTTCGAATCCATATTCCAATCTGATTCAAATCTGATCAAGTCACCACTTGCCGTTAGGATCAAATTAACAGGGTCGATCAGTGTCTGATTGTGGGTATCACAATGGACAAGATTGTCTAAGTGTACAGCTGAATTCACTAGAGCCCCCTTCCCAACCCTACCTACTGAACCATATAGTGAACTTGTCAAACAATGTGAAAAAAGGAAAAATGCATAAAATCGTGTGGACCAATGTGACTCAGATAGACCAGATTTTGTAATAATACTGGTGGCCGTGGCGTTGTGGGTGTGGTCCAGGTTCGATTCCCGGTACGAGCAAAATAATTTGTATGGTCCCACCTCTTTCGAGTCACCGACAATGCTCAAAGCGTATGAACTGTCGAGAAAAAGCATCATTGGAGTCGGCATAAAACTGTAGGCCTCTTCCACTCGTGAGAGAACAATAGCACGCACAACAAGAGTGATTGCGGAGAAGCTGGGCACTAACCCTCTACGGGCTGTAGCTTAAATACATATTATTCCATCATGTGTGAAAGGGACCTACTATCTCATGCCCACTCCACACGGCAACGTCAGAATCATATTCTAGACAAGAATACACTCTGGGCAGTGTCAGTGACTCGATAGACGTGTAACCTTAAATTATGAAAATTGTCGATTCGGGGATTGAACGTAAAATAGGTAGGATTCGACCCACTATACCACGTTGGCATTGAGACCATTTCTATATGCGACTCAGAATTGGCAAGACGAAGCAAGCCAGAACGTACTCGATTAGGTTGGTGCAACCAAGTGAAGCAAGTCCACAACCCTAAGCCCAGGTAACGTTAGGTCTACGTGACTGTCAGAAGTCAGACCCTGGATGGATCCATTGTGCTTTCGGGTAATTTTTACACCGCTTCTTTGTTGACCAAAGGACTAACTAACTCCTTAAAAGTACCTTAGTGGCATATCCTTAGATATGTTTTCTTGATTAATTTTGCTATCTCGCAGTTGTTATGGGCTAGTGAATGAATAGTTTCCTAGAATGCTATCCAGGTAGTGTAGGGTTATGCCTTCTTCTTCTGCATCCCTGCAGCTTCTGCAGAAGTCGTTGTGGGGGGCTCCCACTCGCCTAGCCAAGTACGCAGTGGCCAATAATAATGTCTATCCTCTTAGGGCTCTACAGTCCGGGATGGACCTGGTCCTCACTCAACAAGCCTCTCCAACCGGCCGGATCTTTCGCCAGTTGTCTCCATGTGTCGTTTTGTACACCAAGCCGACTGAGGTCCCCCTCCACTTGTGTGGTGTCCTCTGTCCCACAGGCTCAAAGACGAAGATTCTTCCGACCGGAACTAAGTTGCCCATACGCTCTACATGGCAAAACCATCTTAGACGTTAGATCCGTAGACGCATGACTAGACTCATCTCGCTGTACAGTGTTCGTGGTTGAGTCTTCTTCTCCAAAAGCCATCAACGCAAAAATAACTTTTCTCTCGGCAAGACCAAGCGATTCTTCATTCGCTTGGATATAGCCCATGCCTCTGCGCGGTAGATCAGGACGAGGTTGATTAAGGTCTTATGCAGAGTCAACTTAGTCTTCCGTGAGAGGGCTCTATTACTTGATTGCCTCTTGAGCCCTTAGAAACTGCGGTTGGCAACAGTTCAACAGCGCTTGTTCTCGGTACTGATGTTGTTCAAATGTCACAGCAAATTTCCTTTTTATTTTAGGGTCGTGCTAGTCTTTTTTGGGTTTATTGAAGAGCAGGTGTGCCAGAAGATCCATCCATCTCCGTTTAGTGATGTTGATGGCATCAGTGGTAGGGAGTAATAGGATGTTTATTACTTGAAGTGAGGGGAAAAGAGTTTCCTGCTTATGTGCCAATGCCATCAATCATCAGATTAGGGAACCAGAATGGTAATGGAACCAACATGCTCTTCTAGGATACTCGTTCCTCCTTCTTCAAGTCCATTACACTACTGTCTGTCATCCACTGTCTCAAAACGATCGTGATGTTGTTGCATTGGTTCACCAAGTTGCTTTGATGCTTGGGTCTACCAAGAGGGGAATCCTTCACCAATTATAGAAATACCCTGAAAGAATGTTTGAACTTCTACCTTTCCGCACAACCAACTCGTTGGAAATGAGGCATCGTTGGAAACGGGGGACGATGACATTTGAGGAACCCAGCAACTGGACCGTCTTCTAGAAGATTGAAGAAGAGGCAAAGCAAGCTGAGACAAAGCAGCGTGCCTAGGACAGTCAGGAATGAGAGGCAGCTCTTGTCCAGACTCAAACCCAAAGGTCGTCGGCATGATAACTGAAGTTGGCAAGACTTTTTGACTTTCAAATGTAATCGATCAATAGAGGTTGTATTGGATGGTTGTACTTCTGCCCCCTTCTCGATAAATGCTGAGCACAGTCCTGTCTCCGACCCTGTTTCTAATATTCCTCAACGACCTTATTCCTTACTCTCAAATCAATTCACTCTTTCGCAGATGACAGCACTTCGTTCCTCACTTCGTCACCGAACTTGTTGAGTTCAATGCTCCAAAAACACAGTGCCTTCCAGTATCAAGTCCAGTGTCAATGCTTGGTATGCACATCAGCCATGACTTTCGTTGGAACCAGCAGACTACTGAAGCGGCAAAAGCCGGTGCAAGATGCCTGGGGTTCCTCAAACAAAGCGTATATCTGTCCGAAGCCAGAATATAACTCGCACATTGTGGCGAGAGCTCCGCCCACCTGTTTGAATATTCTCAGCGGATCCAGCTATCCTTACACTGCTATTCTTAAACTCTCTTTTATACCCTTTCCTTTCTCTCCATCACTGGGTTAATAAACCTTAAAGGACAAAGATGCGGAACAGTAAAATAAAAAAGGTAATCAGGTGCGTTGACGGTCTTGTGGCCGTGGCTCACTTAGACCAACGTTTGGATCCACTGTGCCCTTCCCTAGCAAAGTAAACCAGCCAAATCCACACATTAATCATAGGAGGGCTTTTTCAGTCCAACGCTTTCCCACGAACTGCTTTCTTTTCCTTTCCTGGGCTGGGCAGTCATAGAGTAGATGTTGGATAGATTAAGATTCTGATTCCTCCTCGTGCCTGCAGCTTCGTGCGGTATGTTCAGACAACTTGACCGTGCACATATGACATAATGCCCTGTAAGGACTCCTATTAGCATGCGTACATTTTTTGCGACTAACACCGATCAATGATGTTGATCTCCTCTTGCTTAGCGGCGGCCATAGAGCCCTTGTTGTCGTTCCAATATCCCAACCAAGCCATGGAGTTCTGGCTCTATCCAGAGCTCCGTCTTCTAGTTTTTTTCCTTCGAGTATATTCCGTACGCGCATATTCCGTACGAGTCTCCGCCTTTTTGCTTGGATTCCAGTATGTGCCCGTACCCAACACGGATTCTCACTGTTTCTCGCCTTTTTGCTTGGATTCCAGTATACCCAACAACGGATTCTCACAGATTCTCTGTTTTGACGTCAGAATTGCCTGATGCTATGGTCTTCATTGCTTGGCTTAGCTCTTAGAGCAATCGATTTACTGGTTACGTTGTGGTCTCTCAACGCAAATGCGGCCTCGTGTACGCAGCCACTTTGGCTTGAAAGGCCCTTAGTGCCAGGGATTTTCGAACAGGTCACAGAAGACCCCCGCGCTCTTCTCTGAGCCGTCTCAGTGTCATCCCCCGTCATTCAGATGAAAGAATCAATGTAATGGAACTTCGAAGGTCCTCGTCCGAAGCGGTGCGATTGATTTTAAAGCTGAAGTCGATACAATCTGCAGTTCCTGCCTGATTGCCTTAGGTGACTTCCTTGAACTCCACCCTAATTTCATATTCATAATGCATACGGAATTTTATTATAAGACACTGACGAAAAAAGATTCTTTTTATTTAACGTGTGATTAAAATAGAAATGGCTTTCAATTCCATTGATTATTGCGGTCCGGTGCTTCCGCACCATATCTAGAGAGTCACCATTTTCGGAATACCATTCCCTAGCCGCCATAGAAGGCGTCGGTACCTAATAATGCTGTGTCGCCATATCTAAACGGAAATGCGACAACAAGGCACTAGGCAGTGGACAATCGAATTTCCTCTCCCACTCCACGGGTTGTTTGGAATTTCAAAAGAAATCTGATGAAAATCATTTTTTTTTTTTGTTGTTTTCGAAAATTATTATGTAAAAAGTAGAAACACAGTTTAAAGAAAATAACTGAGATGTCTACCGATACGAGTAGACACTGGCTGCTAGATACCAGTAGGCTGCCACCAGCGTCAGCTTATATGAAGCGACGTCAGCAGTTTATCAATAATACCTAGGGGTCCTCGCTTATGGTACGTGATCCGTTTACCAAATTGCGGGTAATGTTTCATTTCGTCGGTTTGGGTTATGTGCGTTCGTCTCGTGTGTGTAGGTGCATAGGCATCGATTCTTATTCTCTTGTTCTTTTTGACGGTCGTCGCGATCGTGGGGTAGTTGACGTTAGCCATCATCAACATCAACCATCAACTGCTAACAACTACCAATATTGTTTCTTTCAATTACCCTACTGGTCTGAACGGTCGCGGTGGTAGGTAATTCTGGCTCTGAGAGCAGTAGGAGGGGTTACATTCAAATTGTGTTTTTATGAATCACACACCAGGTACGGTACAGGCCAGAGAGTGAGAGAGAGAGAGGCTCTTCGTCTAGTTAATTTGTATGCAAAAGGTGATAAGTACACTGACTGTGACAGGAATGTATTCGTTGCGATTGTCAAGGTGTTGGTTTTTATTTATTTTTTTTTTATTTAAAAGTGCCCACATGACATTGGAATAGGAAGAGCGACAGTATTGTGTGTACGATCCGATCGTGGTATAGGTGTCCGGATGATGGTTAATGTCCCCACCCCGTGCATGCAATAATTATTAATTTGATTACCTTTCGGGTAACCCGAAAAGGTGCAGCTAAAATGATAGATTCTTACATGGGGTTCCATATTATTCCTTCTCGGCAAAGCTGGGCTGTTGCCATGAGTGCCGGTACACTCACTCACTACAGCCTTTTATTGGTGACTAGTATTTTTTTTTTTTTTTGAATTTCACCGTGGTGTCGGACATCGGAAGAACGTTGATCATTTTTGGTATCCGTAACGTACTGCAGACCGTTCAATTGACCAGCTAAAGCCCAGGTGATGGATTTTTGTGAGCAGTACAAGGTGTGGTGCTTACTCTATTCAAGTGCTTCGAATTCAGTATCTAATCAGCAGTTGTGTGAAAGGTAGCGAGCGCGCGCGTCTTCCCTTGAAACAGTGTCGGTTGCTTGAACAAGTCTGTGGATTATCTCTATGCTCGAAGTTTATTTGATAAATATTTATCATTTCACATGTGTCGCGACAGTTGTTAAGGGTTTGTGTTTTTTTTTTTTTTTTCAAGTGCTTTGCATCGTCTGTTGATGAATTGGCAAGATGTCGGCATAGCTGACGTTTAGTGACAGCGGCTATGCTACATCTAGTCAATTGATTCAATGGAATTTCACCATAAGCCCGCAATTTGGATTTTGGTTTACTATGAACGGAAACATCAGAGAAGGAAAAACGTGTTGAAGTTGACTGCATATCTAATCTTATCAATTCCATTGTTTTAACATTTCCAATTCAATGTACCAAACATATAATGACCACATTTCCATTGCACCTTGACTAGTGGATTACACAGCAGCACATTTATCGATCGGCAAAGGTGATAGATTCATTCGTTTCACGTATAAACAAACTTGATATATGGCGATTAGTTCATGCGCTGACTCTCATATGAAGCCTACACGGACGACAACTAAGTCTCTGATTCTTGCGAATGGAACATCAAATGGAGAAAAATCACTCGAAATTAAAGAATTTAAATAAACTGAAAACTGATGAGATCAATTCACGGTAAACACGATTCAACGAAAAGTATGTCATAACGCATGGGTAACTCGAGAGAAGGGAGTCAATTCGACGAAGGATTACCAGGAAATCAAGTCATTCCCACAATGTGTCAATCTTGGTTTTCTGTATGAAATCAAAGACAGTACAACTTTATTTTACCCAGAAGGTCCACGTAGTAAACGTTGAGAAATCAACTTAAAACCCAAATCCGCATCGCTGTCACAAGAAAAAAAGGAAGTGAAGGATTTTTTCCGGTTAATGTATTAAAGAAAATCCGTTTCAGTTTATATTGCTGAAGTCATAAACTCTACGTCCAGAACGCTAGAAGTGCCATGTTTCTGAAATTATCGCACAATAATATTCATTCATGATCTCCGGAAGCGAATTCTTTGCGATAATCATAGACAACGTTGTCTATGGACTCTTGCAATGTGCCTCAGCTCTTCACACCAATATACGAGACCTGTAAGTCAATCAATCAAATCTAGATGGTTCAGTACGTAATTCAAATCGCACTTCGCACTATTCTTGCAATAAACGCATAAACAAAATTGAATTAATAAAAAATATATGTAGGAAGAGAAACTGAAAATGTCCAGTATGTACTAGCAAACTGTTTTTTTAATATTGAATATTTTCAAAAAAAAAACATTTTATCAGTTCACATACAAATGGTAAAACAAAATATCCGAAACGTCCTCAATTTGCAACCTCCAGCAACGACGAACTCTATCTGGCGAGTCATTAAATTCATATGCGTAGGAAAATTATCCACTGCTCGGAACACACAGCTCTTCTTCATTTCACAATAATTTACTTTCTTGCGCTCTTCAAAGATTCAGTATTTGGGTGTCGCCTAGCACAGTGCTTAGTTGGTTGCAACTGATGCTGGTCTAATGGCAAGACATTCGATTTTCGAAGCTCCTACAATCTACGGTTTTGCTTGTGGATGTGGAAGTTGATCTTGAATTAACCCATTCTTGAGTGCACCTAAATTGTATATTCGTGCTCCAGAGGGTTAAAATATTGGCTCTATTTTCGCTGCGTCGCAACAAGTGATCGTTGACAAGAGCAGAAACAAATCGATAATTTGAACGCGTTGTTGTGTACTGTATGTATCCATTATAAAATTCAAAGAATTCACAGTCTAGTGCAAATAAATGTGAACAAACGTTGTTTTTTAAAAACTGATACTAAACCCTCTAACCGTTATAGCCGTCTGTAGACGGTCTCTTTTTTCCTGCAGATGCATAAAATTCAAGGCAAGGAGAAAAGGTTAAACGATTAATTCTTAAAGAAGCGGAGATAAATAATGGATGAATGGTTAAGTTAGGTTAGAGTGGCTGACTAACTTAAATAGGTAGCCACACTTAGGTAAAAGTAGACCTGTTGTGTTACCACAAAGACCGGACTAGGATCTACTATCTCCATGTGACGATGGTCCATGTCACGAAATCTCCGAGATGAGAGGGCACTGAAATTGAAAAAAAGGTGTGAAATAGTCTTTTCTTCCTCTTCATCCCTGCAACTTCTGCAAACATCGTTGTAGGCGATAAACATCGTTTGGAGGCGTGAATACCAATGGCATAGTGCCCAGTTATGACGTCGATGGGAGTTCTAAGATTCGTTTCGGATCGATAATGAATGAATAATGACTTATTAATTAACACCAAATCTGCCCACCCTTGGCCTAGAACCTTTGGCATGGATTCCACAAGTTGTTGGCAGTTTTTTGTGGTTTTTAAATCCCGTCATAACACTTTAATAACTGACTCAAGCAGCTTAGTTATACAGTCAATTCTCAACCCATTTTTGCCTATAGCCCATAAATTGTCTAAAGGATTGATGGGTGGCGAGTTGGCAGGCCAATCTAAGCAAGGTATAGCCTCATCCTCAGCTAAAAATTGGGGTGACTGCATTTAATTTTGACAGCTCGGGAACCAGACGTTCATCATTACTGTTATTTATTTATATTATTATACACATAACAGATTTTCTTATTATACATTAGATATACATTAATATGTTCAGATTTATTTAGACTGTAATTTATATTACAATTATATAAAAATAAAAAACGTGTTTATTTGTTGATTTCATTTGGTCCACCCTGTACAAAAAACAGGGCACTACACAAAACCTCTAATTTAATAGAACCCAATGAATTTTTGGACTTAATTCAATGATCAGTAGCTATAAACAAATTTTTTAAAAGTTTTATATTACGTGGTGGTATATATCGAAACCTGGATCTCTCTGACTCAAATAGTGAAACATGGTGCAACTTTTGTATTCAACGTGCGATCAATACAAACATGGATTAAGAATATGGGCCCGTAGCTCCGCATATCTTAACTGCCTATAAAATGGATGTTATGATACTGTTTTTTTTTTTTCAACAAACCCAAATGAAATGAAATGATCGTGAGTGCGTGCGAGAGATCCTCGTAGTTTTTCTTCAAAACTGTTTGTTTTAAATTGTCTGCCTATAGTTCATATTTTTAGGGACTGTGAATCATGACAGCAAGGTTTGAATTATGGTGTAATTAGAGCAAGGTATGCTGGACAGAGTGACACCATGTCAAGACCGACATCTTTTTATTTTGGGGTCCTGGAACTTTTACCTCAAATTGATGTAAGATGAATGGACGTAATTAATTCAGAGGAGAAACTTAAAAACGGCTTTATGCCTTAACATTTCTGTGGACATGAAAATTCACTGGATGACATCACGCATCATGCCTCCCTTCGGTCTTTAGCGTTAACTCGTGTGGATCAATTCTTGTTCAAATGGTTCCGAATGGTTTTTTGTTCCTGGGCTGTCAAGACAGTGTTTGCATGACGGTCAGACTTGAGGATTACCATGCTTTTATCGAAATATTCGACAGTTGGCCTTCCAGAGCATGGTGCATTTTTGACATCGAAATTACCGGCGCATGATTTACTGTTTACACTTGTGGAACCATCCCAAATGATGACTTTTTTCAATTTCATGTTTGTATGTACCCTTGTCGTAAATTAGCCCCTAATTTGGAAATTTGGCATTTTCCATTACCTTCCTTACCGCCAGTTCGGTTTCAAAGCAAATCCTTATGCAAATCACATCACCAAATACGCATTACAAGGATACGTCTCCTGTTGCGAACGAGAATATCCATAAATTGCATGGAAACGAAGAAATTGAAATGCACGCTACTGACAGAATGCCTTTGACGTGGAGGAGGAAAACGAACCTGAATTCCAATGCTGCTGCAAATGAATGACAGTGGGAGGTTAAATAGTTCTGTCATTCACCTGGTAAGACGTTAGCTTCACATCACTGTGCACTGTATTTGAAATACCTTTACCTTTAACGATAACAGGGTTCCGTGGAGCTGACAGCTTTGGTTAATTATATGTGCGTAAACAAGCTTTTGCATTTCATCATACTGATGGCGAAAAGTGCATTGAGATTGAGACTCGATGACGATGGGTGACGCATTTGCCGGGAATACAAATTAGTTTCACTTGACCTGGGTATATGGGCGAGGCACAGGTCCACCTCGAACTGAAGCGCCTTAAGAAGAAGAAGTTAGTTTCAGAGTGGAAAAAGAACAACTTTCACATTAGGGTGAAGCCAGAGACAATTGTTGAACCGTCAAAGATGTGCCGCTCCTTAGCACTCTCTCTCTCCTATCTCGAGCGGGGATCGCTCTACTGAACCGGAGTTGATCCTCGTGTTCACGAGCGATATCCGATTCATAGTGGAGTCGCATGTCAACTGTTCGGCGTACAGCGTGGAAGATTATAGGACATCCACTCATGTCCTGAATCAGATTTAACGAATCTAAATAGAGAAAAGCCTCAGGTGGAATAAAGCCGGTGTGGCGCACCCTCTCATGATACATAAAGTTCGGGTAATAAGCCCCGAAGATCAGACTGTTGGTAGACTCACACTCCTTGCAATGTGTCGTCGTGTTAATGAAATTATAAAATTGTCTACTCTTTGCATGTTAGCCTTGTAGTACGAGACCTCGTTGGGATAGTACTTCTTGTACTCGGACCCAGGTGTCCGACACAACCGGAGACAGGTCCTAAGATATCAACGCACGAATCCACTCCAGCAATGGAACCGGTAACTTTTAAGGTATTCGCATTGGAGTATGCTTCTGGTAGAGACAGTGAACCCGCACACACAACCGAGTGTGGAATGAATGACGGTGCGCTGAATGTTTTTGAACACCAACACCTATACAGATTTGCATTGTCTGGTCTTTCTGTCTGAATTTTTGCTGTTCTTCGGTGCGCTGATGTGGAGAGAACACCCAAATGATTTTCATTTTTGTTGTTTTGGTTGTGAAATCTCTTGCCATTGTGTGCTGGTGACGCCAGAAGCATCTCTTAATATTTTCTGAGTTTTAACAAACATCACCTCGGTTATGCATACAATACATTTGATTCGTGACTCAAGGCACTCGTACATGAAAACGTACTTGATATTGCCGTTGCGTCCAGTAAATGTATTTGGAACAGAATACTTGAAAAAAAAATTGTTTTATCGATTTTCAAATACCAAGTGAGTACAAGTGCTGCATCAAGTTCGGTAACGAACTCACCGAGACCTTCATTGTCAAAAAAGGACTGAGACAAGGCGAGACTCTGTCAAGTGACTTCTTAAGACTCGATCTCCCAGAAGTCTGTACAACAGTTGACGTGAGAGCCGTGAGACGCTTGTTGCCATTGAAACGATAGCGGCTAAAAGCGGTGAATGAGGGCAAAACGAAGTATATGCTGTCCTCAAGAAAGGACAATATCGACATCTTGGACAGAGTGTTACAAAGGGCAACTCCGAGGTATTCAAGGACTTCGTCTACCTTAATACTCGTCCCCGCCGAAACAATACGAACAACATCATTGCCAAAATCAAACACAGAGCAACTCTTGTAGCTTCTATAGACTCAAGAGCCTGTCAGTCCTGCATACGACACTGATCATAGCAGGTCTGCTGTCCGGCGCGGAGGCATGGAATATCTCAAAAGCGGATAGGGAAGTCCTTGGTCTCTTCTAGAAAAAAGTTCTGCGTGCGATCTTTGGTCCTGTTTGTGTTGGCTGTTATTGAAGGAGAAGATTCAACCACCGACTATAAAGCGACATAAGCCGAGCCAGGTGTCTACGGATCCAACGACTAAGGTGGCTGCATCATGTATAGTGCATGGACAACTCAGCTCCGGGCAGAAGAATCTTCCACTCCGAGCCTGTGGGACAACGCAACCAACTTGTCGTGGTACAATGGAGGCTGCTAGCTAGAAAGGCTTGTTAGTTGTGCCCATGTCCACTACGGACTGTAGCCAAATAAAGAACTAGAAGAAGTGACTCCAAGTGCAAATAAAGCATGTTGCTCAGAATGATGAAGGAGAAGTATTTTTTTTAAAAACGCAAGCGCACTTTGTCGGCTAAATAAAGATATCATTGTAGATGCCATCATAATAAAACATTGCTATCTTTCCGTTAAGGAATCACGGTCGCGACTATTTAGCCTTTTAGCATTGGCGCGAAGAAAGTTGTCGGATTGCGTTTATGGCCAGAGTCTTAAAGTCCCCTCTTTTTCACATACGTACTGGTGAGACTGCCCCGCGCCCTTAGCTTAAGCCACAGGTTGGGGGCGTATTTGAATTCCTGCGGAGCAGTGTTGGGGTAGATAGCTAATGGCTGGTCTGTTCCCTCAGACATTTGCTTCGGATTGATGGTCGGTCGAGGATAGCTAATGGTTATTCCATTCATTTGGATGTCTCCACTAGAATGTCAAGCCTCAACATCTCTTTGGCCCTGAGCTCTGTGTTTTCTTGATGCCCACGAAATCGTCTGTCTGCAGTTTCTCATCTTCCGATCTACATCCGACAGCCTAACTTGAGATAGGTGAAGGTTATCGTCCTCCTCTGCCGTTAAGTCAGGCCAATGCCTGACTCAGAGGCACCAGATAGTTCGTTTTTGTTGGATATATTTTGATTTGATAAGAAGAGGTCCTACCGCACTCACGTTCTGTGTGCAGCGAAGAAAACTTTATTGGAACCAGATTCCTTTAAAACTGCAGAGTTCACTATGAACTCTACGATTCACTACGAATTACTTCCTTAGCTAGTTCACTTGAGGATGGTTTATTAAAATAGCGATAAACCAGGAGAAAATATGTCTATTAGACGATATTGTAACATTTAATCTGTCTAGCAGGTGAAGGGTGGACTTAGGGGCACCAGATCAAATATGACATTCGTACTCAAGCTTAAAAAAAAACATTATCATCGTTCCATGGAAGTTCGATGGAAAGATTTTCTCCGGCTTTATTGACACAATCGCCATTCGGGGATAAGGGCTGATTATTACCGGTTTGCTTAGATGGCAGAATAGAATTTTGGAAGCATTGAATTCCAGTCTATTGGTCTTACCCAGTTAATTATGCTGTCACAATCAGAATTCAACGTGCTCTTGATCCAGTTCTACGTCTGAAGAGCGGGGATTAGAAGTGGCAGACAAGAGCTCTTTTATAAAAATGAGAAAAGGTGTCGTAGACAGAGTATAACCTTGGGGAACACCAGCTTTCTTTTGGTGGACAACAGACTTGAACCCATCCAAAACAACTTAAATTGAACCGCTCGAAAGGTGGTGGTTTCTAATCCATAGAAGAATAGATTGATCGTTGCCAAATGCACTCATCAAGCTTTATGCCAAGCTCTGTCTGCATTGTGTAAAGATTGGTTCCACTTTTCGGTGAGATATGCTATCAAGTCACTAGTTAACACCTTACTGCCCGCCATTAAGGAACTTCCCAGATTCTAGATTTTTCATAAGCTGACTCTTATGATTTATCAGCATTTCCATAACTTTAGAAAGAGTGATATGGGCCGATACGAGGAGATTCACCGGGCTGGAAGAATTCGGTCATCTTCCATGAGGCTTTTTCGTGATTTAGCCACCGAACCTTCGTGTTCGAATTCCAGTGCAAGTAAAGTTAATACGCTTTTATCTGCCAAATCTTGTCAAGTCGCCATTTGCCGTTGGGATCAAATTAAAGGCAGTATCACTGGAGTGGTTGATCAGTGGACCAACCTGGCCTAAGTGTACTGGTGAATTCACTAGCAGCCCCCTTCCCTACCCTAGCCACCGGAGAAGAACACTCTCAAAAGTATTGGAAGAGTATCATCCTTGGGCAGTGGATTTATACACGTCGCTATCTTGAAGTACTCCTGCAACTGCACAAGTGAGAAAGTGGATTTGTCCCACTTTAATTGAATTCCAGACAGAAATGACAGAGTAGACTACATGAGGTAAACTACTCGTTATACTACATTACCCACACACTACACATTTGGTACATTTGGATTGTGCCGTGTGTCATCACATAGGCATCACCCTCTCTAAAATAAGGGACTAAATCAGCATTTTTTTCTCTTTTGTTGTTGCCTCTGTACTAGTGAAGGCATATTTGAATTTCACAAGCACATCTAATCTCAACCGTATTTTTTCCTATGCTTACTACATTAACTACTATGACTAACTCAATTAGTAGCAGACGTAACAAATGTAGTTACTCAAAAAAAGTGACATTTTTGCCATATCTGAGTGCAGACATTTCTATGCGCATTTATGTGAAATTACTTTTTACGTTATTTTAAATCACACGAATCAATCTTTAATCACACTGAACGATACCATTCGGTATTCGAAAGAATCGAATTTCGAAAAATATATACTTCATAATCAGCTGTCTTTGACATCGCACTGACAGTTACTCTTTCTGCCTTTAGTGAGGTAATTGATTTGAGGAAATTTCTGTAAATTTTGCGCATTTTCATATTCATTCACAAAGTCAATATTCCATGCAATAAAGCAATTTGTACGAACTAATTCACGCGTTAATCGATAGGCTATAATTTTATTTAGATACAGTTATAATTTTCGAAGTGATGGACAGTCAGGTATGCGTGAGTGATTCAGAACTTGCAAGTCTTCTTTTTTTTTGTTTCACTGTGCAAGTTTTGTTGAGTGGTGTAAATAAATAAATCATGTGTTATCTTTTCCAACCAGAAATGTAAACAGTCTTAATTGCGTGTACACAAGTAAAATGCAAAAATCATCCTGTAAAAATATAGCATTATTGTGGGAGTAGTTTTTCCTAAAGAGAAGAGCTTTAAAATCGGTTTTTTAGTAATAAAATTCGTGTATCTCAGCGGAGTCATCAATCAATTGAAAACCCTATCTTTTTTCGTGTGGTATTTGCTTATCGGTTTGGGATTTTGTCTTCAAAGTGAGAAACATGCTTATTAACATTGGCTTGTTATATGTAGCGTTTACATAAAGTTAGTCATCTGAAATTTTGAACTTCAAGGGAGTGGAAATTTCGAGCTAGTAAATATGTTTTTCCACGTACATAGTTCTAATTTCTTATTTGACGTTGTTCTTATCATTCGAATGCATTTAGATGCTGCGTTGAAGCTTAGCCGGAAGAATGTGATTTTTCACTTTATCAGCATAGTGCTTGTAATTGTAACAATCTCTCGCTATAACGTAACATCAACAAACACAATTCAAATCCACTCGAATGTACAACTTTATGTAAACAATACGTTCTTAATGAAATAATGTGGACAAAAATGAAGATTTCGGTGCTGCATAAATGCTAGTGCTCTTGTTTTGGAAAGGAAACTAGAATTATTCTTAAAATTGAAGAGATTATTTTCAAAACCGAGGTCAACGATTGTCACAAAGATCGTAGGCAAAGCAAAAACATAACTGATTCATCGTTTGTTTCAAAGTTTACACATTCGCACATTTAACATTCCCCGACTGTCTGTTTTCCAGCCATACAATCTTTAGTCTTTTTTAAACAACTGTTCGATTTCTTTCACATTTCCATCAGGCTCCAATTGAAGGTTACTTGTTGGACATCGTTGACAATAGTTGGCGCGAGGAAACTCTACCATTTGATCAGATTCTCGTTCCAGCCGATAAGCTACCCGACCCAGAAGCCGATGGTACCGACTCTCATTTGACTTTAAGTGAACAGGTAAGCAGTCAACCTGGTCATGTCGACCTCCACACTCAGTCTGATTATATTCCTAGGAACAAAGATGGACTGATCTAGCACTTGGTACACTTGCTCCAGAATCTGGCTTCAACGATCAACTCAACTTAAGCGGTGTTTAAATCAAATCTATTAAAAAAAACCACCGCTTTCTACACACAAAACATTCACTTACCACCATCAAAATGAATCGACATCTTCATTCACCACATAAACTTACCGAATTTGCTCGTGACTTCGAAGAAGAACCTGAGACATTTCTGAGTAAATTCGTTAACAAAATCCAAAATGCCTACAACGCAAGCTATAACACCGTAAATGACGCTCCAACTGGTGCCAGCAATAGTCTCGCGCCAGCAAATGTTCCAAAATCATCATCGCATAGTACGTTCTACACCGACGCTGAAAGCATGTCTCGAAATAGTTCGTCATCGAGTCTGAGCTCAGCAAATAAACCAGGAAATTCGCAATCAAATCAAGATGGGTCTGGTTCCACAACCACAGATGAAATAAGCGAGACCGGAGACAAGGTAAAAATTGAATTGATTCATGAAACATATTCAGCACACTCTGTCTAGGTTGATGAGAGCCCACCGGAGGTAACTGAAGGAAGAACCATGGCGAACGTACTTAGGAGAATCAGCAACATTATAGCAGCGAAGAATAGTGTAGGTTTCCGGCGCTATTATCCTCTCGGCAAAACTAACGAAACATATTTTCAGAATTTACGAAACTACAAAGACACGGACTTGCAACGCTTTTGGATGCCAGACGCAAAGGCCAAGGAATGCTATGATTGCACACAGAAATTCTCTGCATTTCGTCGCAAACATCATTGTCGTCTTTGTGGACAAATATTCTGCTCAAAATGTTGCAACCAATTGGTGCCCGGAACCATCATAATGTGCTCTGGTTAGTTATTCACTTGGTCTCGAGTAGTTCCCCTTCACTAAACGATCATTTGTTTTAGGTGAACTCAAAGTTTGCAACTACTGTTCAAAAATCGTTCTCAGTTACTTAAAATCACCAAACATTACTGTCGATCTAAAATCAGATCTGCAAGCCTTGCAGGAGGATCTCTCTAGCAAGCTCTCCCAGAACGATGAATCCAGCAGCAATTTGCGGGCACGATTAAACTCAAATCAGCTTCGAAAAGTTTCTGTTGGATATCAAGAGGAGAGATTTGCTTCCAATCAAGTGAGCAATCTTTCAAATGCCGATCGCAAAAACATTCTGCAACAATCCAACTCGCTCATAACACTGCACGAAGAGATGATCCGTCTTTTGCCGGCTCAAAATTGTGGCATCGATCTCATCGATTTCCTGAACACAAATCAAAAATCTTCCAACAAAGTCCAAGCTGTTGCTATTCTTAGTGCCATGCTTGCTGCTGGCTTTCTCCTTCCCATCGTTCCGGACTCAGATCAGACGGAATTCGATGAGAATTTGCACTATAGATTCGCTCCGAAGAGGCCTGAAATTATGACGTCCGGAATAGCGGAATACGACACCGACACTGAAAACACTTCGGGGATTCAGTCCGAAGCAAGTCCTCAGTACGATAATGAGCTGCAGCCACCGAAGTCGATTGATGTCAGCTTGAGCTTTCAATCGGTGAAAGATGTGGAACTTGAAAATTCTATACGATCTACTACAACTACCTCAAAGCTCCTGGAAGCATATTGCGATCATGAAGATCAACTGCTGGCGCAGATGCTGAGAAATTCAAACCTTGACCTACAGTGGTCGAAGATACTGACCCCATTGTGCTGTCGAGCAGCGAATCACTTCAAACCCGAGTATTGCACAAATGAAATGATGGATATCCGAAATTATGTGAACTTTAAGAAGGTGCCCGGTGGCAAGCGCCAAGAGTGCACAATTGTCGGCGGGGTGGTGTTCTCCAAAAACGTGGCACACAAAGACATGGCGACCAGAGTTGACAGACCAAAGATTCTACTGTTACAGTGTCCCATCGTGTATGAGCGGATTGAGGGAAAGTTTGTGAGCATATCCACAGTTGTGTTGCAAGAAAAGGAGTATCTGCGCAATGTAACAGCAAGAATTATGAGCTTCAAACCGAATGTTGTGCTCGTGCACAAGAATGTTGCCGGAGTCGCACAAGATATGCTCCGTTCACATGGCATCACGTTGGTACTGGACGTCAAAGTTTCCGTGATGGAACGCTTGTCAAAGGCCTTGCAGTGTGACATCGTATCGTCAATAGAGTCGAACATCGGAAAACCGAAACTGGGTGTTTGCGACGCATTCTACATCCGAAGTTTCGATGATGGAAATGGTAGGGCATAGCCAGCATAGCCACTTGAACACGTGTCCCATTAACATTTCTCTTTCGCAGGCTCATGTAAGACGTTGATGTACTTCGAAAAACTCTCCAGTCCCAGGGGATACACATGCCTTCTGAGAGGTGGATCCAACTCTGAATTGGCTAGAGTTAAGAAGGTTGCATCGTTCCTCGTCTATGCTAGGTAAGTGAAATTAGACCCTCCTGCCCGTGTCTGATGTTTGATTTAAAATGTTCCTCTAGATACAATTGGAGGTTGGAAATGTCATTCCTTTTAGATGAATTCGCACGTCCACTATCCCCTAAGCCACTCATATTTGATTCCAAAGAGCAAAGCCCTCTGGATGAGGCTGAATCCGAAGTTTTACTTCGACGTAACCTCAATCAAACGGAGGCTGGTGCAGACGTAGAAGCGAGAAGTGAGAAAACTGCAAGCGTAACAAAGAAACTTATTGAACGTAAATCCGAAGAAAAAATCGTCACAATAGAAAACGTTAGCGATTTCACAGATCCCCTTCGATCTGCAGAGTTACCAATCAGCAAGCTCTCGCCGGACTCGTCTATAGTTGAGTTAGCTGTTGAAACTCCTTACGACAATCGATTCCGCACAGCTCTGAGTTCCACCATTCTGTCGATTTCTCCGTTTTTAACGTTTCCCCTACCATATCTGGAAACTGAGCCAGGAAGAAAATGCGCCCTGCGTCCGCATTTTCCAAAGGAACTCTACTTCTCTCGACAATGGTCAACAGTATTGAGTGAAAAGCCGGTTTCAATTGAAAGCGAAACTCCAACAATTACTGAAGAATCGTTGCAGCTGAATCCACCGCACCCGTTCTTGAAGAAGAAAATTACCGCTCCAATTGATAACCGGGAGATGCAAGTCTTGCTTGCAGAGTTTCGAGCGTTTGGTGGAAGATATCCTAAAAAGCAAAAAAGTAATGCTTTGCCCGGTTTTGTTCGTCAATTAATTCTTGTCTATTGCAGTGATGAAACTAAAACGTCGTCAATCGTTCCAAAAGCCACAAAAAATCAGCGAGGATCATGTGTACAAGGATGCACTTGACTTGGAAAATCATCAGCGCCTTCCAGTGCTATTCTGCAGTTTCTACTTCAACCCAAAGGCGTCATCGTTCTGCGCACATCCCACAATGTTAGACATGAAGTTCTACGGGCAGCACGACATTATGCTCGGTCAATTTCTGCTCCGCTATTGCTTCCGGGTGTCGTACATATGCCCGCTTTGCGATTTGCCGATGATGGACCACGTGAGGAGGTTTGTCATCTCAGTCTTAGTTTTGTACCTTAATTGATGTCTAATTTTAGATACGTGCACTCAATGGGTTGCGTGCAAGTATTTTTAACTGAGGATACCAGTAAGAATGACCCGAACCGAATATACTTCACATCATGGTGCACCGCGTGCAACGAAGTGACTCCTAGTGTCCCCATTTCAGAAACAACAAAATGTCTGTCATTCGCTAAATACCTTGAGCTTCGTTTCTACGGTCATGCTTACAAGAAGCGAGCAATTGAAGATGAAAGTGCGGAGCACAAGACATGCGGTCATTCCCTGCATCGTGACTACATTCACTACTTCACATATCATGGAATCGGAGCAAAGTTCCTCTACACACCGATCGATGTGTGGGAAATCAGTCTACCACCGTTAGTACTCCTCTTGAAAAAACCAAAGCCATTTGATAACTTCCAAGTTCTTGAGGACATAAAACGGTTCTCCATGATGGGACACGAGGTGTATTCCAAGATTCACGAGAGAATCGCAGAGTTTGCCACGGAGGATGAGTCAAGCAGCGTGACTCTGCTGAAAAATGCACTTCAAATAGATCGCTTCAACTTCCGGAAGCAGGTTGAAATTGTGCAGACGCTTTTGACGGAAAAGGAAGCCAACTCGTACGACATTAATGACGGTATGCTGATGGCGAAACGCACTCTAGCCGAAAGCATTGACGCCTGGGGTCCGAAATTGCACGAAATGGTGCTGCAGTTTAAGTCCCTAAGCAAGCATGACTCAAGCCAACAAATTGATTCGGGGCAGATATGCACTGAGGACCTCAGATCGGATATGGAATCACCAACTGGTGAGCCGAAGCCGATGGTAGATTGGCAGGAGGAATTTGCACGTACTGACGGCAATTCAGAGGAGCAAAGTATTCCTCCGGTAGAGAAAAACAAGTCCCAAGAACACACGAACGACAAAAAGAGCATTAAGAAGATGTTGAGTCACTTGCTGCCGTCCACTGGCACCACAAACTTCATACAGTCGCCGCTTTCAGCAAATGAGCACCTAACCTTACCTTTGGGTGCTTTTCCCATATTGGTTCATGATCAGGACCTAAGCTCAATCATTGCATACAGCCTGACGTCGCAGGACTACAATCGACTGGTGGACACAATTTCTGTGAACAACGTAGCTGCTAGCAATGCACCGTCGAACAGTCCCAATCCCAAGAGGAAAACAAACGAAGGGTAAGCACTGCACTCGAATGTAAGAATTGAGGTTAAGTTAACATCTTCTCCCACAGTTCCGCCGAACCAGATGACAAGGAGCCACCGAAACCCAGCGAAGAAGAAAAGAAACCCGCGAAATGCAATTCACACATTGACATATCATTCCAGGATCAATCGACACAGTTTGCATGTAGAATCTACTTCGCCAAGGAATTCGATCTCCTCCGCGCAAATGTGCTGAAAACTCCAAAAATGGGTAAAAACTTGTACAAAGAGCTGGAGCAGCTTAAGAAGCGAGAAGAACTGAAAGTTACTCAAAAGGGTTCCAACTCGGAGATTGAAATCGTCCGCAAGGCTAGTGATCCATCAGTACAAACATCGGTTAAATCTGACGAACAACCAAAGGACGAGAGCGCCCAACTTCAATTCGATATCGAAGACACGCGCACCTTTTTGGCGCGTTCACTTTGCCGCAGTATGCAGTGGGAGGCACGGGGAGGAAAGAGCGGATCACAGTTCAGTAAAACCCTAGACGACAGATTTGTGCTCAAGGAAATGACGAAAAACGATATCGGAATCTTTGAGAATTTCGCTCCGAACTACTTCGACTACATCACGAAATGTCGACAAAGGAATCACGCAACTCTGCTCGCAAAGATATTCGGAGTGTTTAAAGTTACCATCAAAAAAAAAGAGTAAGCCTATTGGATTGGGAAAAAACACAAACTTCATGGTTTCCCCTTTACTCGTAGTTCTTTCCAAGAGAAGTCCATGTTGGTGATGGAGAACCTCTTCTACGATTGTGACATCAAGAACAAATTCGATCTCAAGGGCTCGGAGAGAAATCGTATGGTTGACCCCACCAATCAAAACGGAGATACAGTGCTGCTAGATGAGAATTTGGTTCAAAGTAGGGGTTTCTTTTTCAGTTTCCCCTCTGGATTGTGTACATTTGTGTGGCTTGTGTTTTTCAGTGTCTTGGTCTAAGCCGCTGTATATCCTATCACACAGTAAGGCCGTGCTTAAGGACGCCATCAATCGGGACTCGTCGTTTTTGGAGAAAAACCAAGTGATGGACTACTCACTTTTGGTTGGATTGAACAAGAATGTCCTCGTCTTGGGAATTATTGGTAACATATAACGCATACGCATTTGCACGAGCTTTATACAAAATTGTTCATTTCCTAAAGATTACATACGCACATTCACATTCGACAAGCGCGTCGAGAGCTTTGTGAAACAAACTGGAATTCTCGGTGGCGGTATGGGTAAGCTTCCAACAGTTATCTCACCAGAACGTTATAAGCAACGTTTCACTGATGCTATGGATCGTTACTTTTACACTGTACCCGATCGATGGGAAGGTTTGTCGAAAGCTTAAACTCTTCCCCTTCTTCAGGCAAGGGGGATAATATATCAAAAAACTAAAAAAAAGTCTAACTTATTAATAAACGTTTACATAGGAGTTAACACATTACGTTGTAGAGAATTTATCAGTCTATAGGTTCAAAGGTCCAACATTCTAGATAAATTGGTAGCACGCTTTTTGAGTTTTCTAACACATTTTCAATCATTTATAGTGAATTGTGTAAAATTCTATGAGAAGATAAAAATAAAATACTACCTACATGTTACATACTACATTATAATGTTTCTTCTTTTTCCAAACGACTGCCGGGAGCGCGTTGATTCGTGATAACCAGATTAAAATCTTCTGAACAATACAACATTGCTTGCGCCCACATTTTGCTGGAAGCTCAAACTTCAGATTGGAAATTACTCGTGGTCATTAGTGGCCTCCGGTTCATCACTAAAGATAGCATTTCTATTTGTTCCCACAAAGGATGATCCAGAGGTGTGTGACTAATTCAGTTGGGTATGCCGTGAGATAACACTAGTGGCAAGTCAGTACAACAAAAGGATACCCTCAAGAAGTCCTATCTCCTCTCATATGGAGACTAATTGAGGCTATAAGTGCAAGAGTGGGTTATGCCACAAAGCGTGAAAATTGCCAAAATAAGAATTTTTGAAGTCCCGGGAGCCCTCTAGTGACGCTCTTGTTTCATGGTCTCTCGGCGGGCGGCTGCTTCAGAAAAGGCTCAATTTGCGAGTAGAGTCGCATACAGGCAACCCTACTAGGGACCGTTTCAAGAAATTCTGTCTTTTTTTCGAGAAAGTTTATATATGCAATTTTCGGTCCTATTTGCGTTAAAATCTTTTAGAGAAGATTCAACCACGAACTATGCTGTACTGTGGCGGATATAGTATCAAGGCTAGAGGCCATATAGAGCACATGGACAACTTCGTCTCGTGCCCGCAGTCTTCGATTCTGAGCTTAGCCTGTGGGACAACTCTGCAGAGGATTCCCGACCGTTCGCCTGATTGATTTTCAAGCCATGAGATTACCACTTGTCTCACAAAAAAAAACCTGCCGATATAGACAGTCATAAAGCCGAATAAACTGAGTTGAATAATGACCACTCTCACTTGTGGACATTACAACAACCAAGCTGTGTACTGGCGAAAAGAAGAGACACTTTAGCAAAAGAATACACATTTCAAATAATTCAAAAATAAAGTCTTAATCGCTCAAGAGCAGCCTATATTTCTGAAGAACTAGTATGCAAGTTCCTTAGCACATTATGTTGCTCAATTAACGTAAAGTAAATCAAATTAAACTCAAATTCATTTCATTTAAACTGAAAAGAGGACTTTTAAGCGAATCTATTATTTAAAGACACACCAGACGCCTTCGGTTGTATTCGGCAATTTGGAATCCCCACGCCGTCGGAACTTACAACTTCACCTCCTGGGCATTTATAGAGCAGCGGCTTTTTCTGAAAACAAAAAACGATTAAAAGAGGACTCAATAATCATAAACAGAAATGATTAAAACTCACTTGAATTTCGTGAATTTCTCTTTGAATTTTCATGTCATACTGTGGCTTGTGAACAGATGGATTCACTCCATTCAAGAAGTCGAGCAGTTTACTGGCCAGTGCCGGTATCATTTCATTTCTTAAGCTCATTTCATTCACTCCAAGCAGACTTTTGATGGCTTCCGATCCTTTAGTCGGTCCACTGCTGTCGGGACTCAATACCACTTGTTGCGAATTCGATTTAATCAATTGTGGTATGGATATAGTTGTGGTACTCTTTCGATCTTGTTCACAAGTGGTTGCCTCAATGGTCAAATCGGGAGCTCCTGCTTCCGTGTACAGGATCATGGGATTTCTATCCTTGAGTTGTTGCAAAACTGTTTTTATGTCCTTACTGGAAGTAAACAAAGGAGAAAGCAGAGTCTCGAGAGCATACATGTCTTTAAACTAGATCACAGAGTCAGAGACAAGCATATACCTATTCACATTTGGTCGGCAGTTATTGCCAAAGCGTTGGATTCTACCATAATTGCGATTGTTGTTATTATTATTGTTACCATTACAGTTTTGCTTTCCAAACCAATTGCGATACTTGTTTTTGTTGTTCCGCCGATTATTTCGATTCCCACTTATTCCATTTGGCACAGAATCCGTTGGTACTAACGGCGGCATACCTGCAGGACGAGTATGCACAACATTCGGGTGCATCAGACGCCATTGCTGTGAGTTTGAGCTCGGTAATCTCCCAATTTTGTGTCGCAAATCGTTCGAATCAATCGAAGCTAATGTGTTATCTGTGTTATTTAGGGCCAGCGAAACATAATCGTCCTCCTCACATTTAAGCACGAGATCATCATCATCATCATTTTCGTTTAGTTCTCGTCTGCCTTCTTTGAATTTTGACTCCTCCTTATGAACTAGGCTGGCTAGGTTTTTGTCCGGATCCGACTTTTTGAAGCTGTTTATGTATTCATCTGAGTGGAACAAAAAGTTGTTTAACACTACATTTAAATTTACTCTAAAATAGATTACCTAGGGACATATCCATCACGTCTTGCATTATTTAAAAAAAAATAATAACTTTGAACTTATTGCTGCGAACGCCTAACAAAAATTCTCCTTCCTTATCTGCCATGGACCGTTATGCACAGCAACAATGTGATATGTCTAAATTCCCATTATTTGAAGGTGTTCACAAGTGATGAGGCTGTTAGGCGGCGACTTATTCATCTTGTGTGCAAGGGAGATGAGACGTGCTAGGGATAGGATAGACTGTGTCTCGTGTGTTCCTTTTCGCTCGGTCGTAGCACATGTGGTACAGTGTGAGAGCGGATTGTATCGCATAATGTGCCACGCTCACCTAGGCCATAATTACATCAAAAGTTCGTTCATACATGTTCTTGAGTGACTAACAGTTTCTTGAACTATGTGAAATGAGCTTCTTACAGAATAGAGCGCCATCTACACTCATAAGCTTTCTATGACATTTCATTGTTGTCGTTTTTTTTGAGTAACAACGTCAATCTGTCGAGAAGACTAGCACGGAATCGATTGATACCTATTTCCTTATTTTAATCAGAGAAAAAATGAGTATCGGCGTGTGTTGTATTTCACCCAGTGCTCAACAGTTCATTGAAAATTAATTGGCATTGGAAATTTTCCAGAGGACGATACCCTTATTGACAATTTACACAATGGATCTGGAATTGAGTTCGGAAGCTCTCATTGGATCGTTGCTCGCTTTGGTTGCCTTATTTACATTCTGTCGAAGTCTCCTGATCGAAGACGTAATATGTATTCCAAGAAAATCTCGTCATAGCTGGAAATCAATACGCATATTAGATCGGGTAAGCACTAATCATAATCGCATTAGTCAAATTCGAATTGGTTTATTGTATGTTACGTGTGTGTGACCTGCGGCGTTAGTCGTGTTTTTGCAGCATATGTGAAATTCTCCTTCAACCTTCGGCTGGGCTGTTCTGTGATTGCTGTGGAATATTTGCGGACGCACCCTGTACCAAAAAGGCAGACACAGAGTTCAAGTGCAAAGAGAAATGGCTGAAGAATGCGAAATCAATGAAACACCTTTGGGTCAGAGGTATGTTTTTGTTTTTGTTATGAAATTCAGAATTAGAGCTGTTGATTATATTTAAGGCAATCTCCCGCTTAATTGTGAATGCGATGCATGCAAAGATGGCATTGACTATCAGGCAACGCCAGGACTCTTTGGATATCGTTGCTGCTGGTGTCAGAGAGCATATCATAACAACTGCTATAAGAGGGTTGATCTGAATGGCGAATGCGATTTGGGAGAGTTTAAGGATTTGATTTTCCCATCATACTGCATTGAGGCAGCTCGCACAAGGGAGTCGATGCGACTTCATTTGACCGGTATAAAACCGCCAGAAATAGAAAATTGGGCGCCGTTGATTGTTATTGCGAATACAAAGTCGGGTAGCAGCACGGGGTCTGATGTCGTTTCCTTGTTGAAGGGATATTTGCATCCTTTGCAAGTGATGGAACTTGGTAGTCGTGGTCCGCAAGATGCTCTGCAGTGGGCTGCCAAAGCAAGCCCTCGTCCGTGTCGCATTCTTGTTGCCGGAGGCGACGGAACTGTTGGTTGGGTTCTCAACACAATCTACGCATTGAATATAAAAGTGAGTTCATTACATGCAATTTATTCTTTAATGCTGGAGTTTTTTCCCTCTAGCCGATACCGTCACTTGCTATAATGCCCCTTGGAACTGGCAATGATTTGTCTCGGATTTTGGGTTGGGGTCCAGAGCCTCCCTCTGAACTGGATCCCAGGAAGATTCTGCGGGATGTAAGTGGGATTATACACATAAACACATGAGTGAGCTTATCATTTAGAGATTAATGTATTTCTTAGATCAAAAATGCGAAATCGGTAAATCTGGACAGGTTTGATTTACAAATTGAAATCACTCGATATCGTTTGCCAATAAAACGTGCGCCAATCAAAACGGTTTACGTCTACAACTACTTCAGCATAGGAGTAGATGCATTGGTCACATTTAACTTCCACAAAACACGTGAATCTCGTTTTTACGTTCTAAGCAGTCGCATATTTAATAAGGTTTGTCTTAGTGACTTAATTATTTTTCCTATGGATTGGTTCCGCATAGTTTAATTTTGCCCCGTTTTTTAGTTAATTTACTTTGGTTTTGGAACTCAACAAATCGTTCAAAGGGATTGCGAAGGAATTGAACAGAAGCTAAGTCTTTATTTGGACAACAAACTCATACATCTACCAGAGCTACAATCAATTGTTTTCCTTAACATCGACTCCTGGGGAGCTGGTTGTAAACTTTGCGGTAACTCAATTTCCCTTCTTCTCATTCGCACAATGAGACTCAATTGAATGACTTGCGTTATTTACAGAGTTGAGTAATGGAGATACAAAGGTCAAAATCATTAATTCCATTTCGGATGGCATGATGGAAGTATTCGGTATTGTATCGTCTTTCCACATCGCTCAGTTGCAATGTGGGATCAGTAAGCCAGTTCGAATTGGACAAGCTAAACAAATTCGAGTAAGTACTCAAGAAGTTTTGGATATCTTTTTAGTGAAATTTGCATTTTTCGACTTAGATTCACCTTCGAGATACTTGCCCAATGCAAGCTGACGGTGAGCCATGGATGCAGGGACCTTGTGATATTTTGCTTCAGTCCAGAAGCCAAGTGCGGATGTTGAAACATGAAAAGACTACAGAAAAGTAGATACTATTGTATGTGTATTACACTTGTTGAAAACAGAGAATCATCGTTCAGAAATTGACATATTTTATGAGACTAGTTATTACATATTTTGTACTTAAACTTGATGTTGCTTTAATTTTTTATTTATTCTTTTGTTTTATTGTATTGATTAGTTTTAACTCAGATGATCCGAAATAAAAGTAGAAGAAAAATTTGAAGTTAAGTTCTTAATGCTTGCGGAACCAGTGCGGTCATACTCCAGTGAGACCAGCAAGTAGGCTGAAAGAACATTCAAAGGCTTAAGGAAATCTTGACAGTACCAGACATGCGCGAACCATTTCAATTTCACACAAACGAACATGGACGGCAACTTCACTCCCTAATGCAAGAGCAAACAGCGTAACGACAAGCGCTTTGGCAAACCCGACTTTGAATGAATAACGGTAGGATTTCCGAAAGCAAAATATACACGGTGCCGTCTGTGGGGAGAGTGAATGGAGAAGACATAACTGCGAACTCTACGAGCTGATGTGGATGTCGTCAACTGGACATCGAGCTCAAGGGCTCACCACACCTTAACCGAGCCTCCTGGTTAGCTTGGTTTTGATGACTGTAAGCACCGTGCCCAGGACCAGCGATAGAAGGCAGTTACATATGACTGAGTTTCAAATCATCTACGGGTCGCAGTTCTGATAACTAGTCGACGGGACATCGAGCGCAAGGGTACACCACAGCTTAGCCGAGCCTGCTGGTTAGCTTTGTTTTGATGACTGTAAGCGCCGTGCCCAGGACCAGCGATAGATACAAATGGCTGAGGTTCAAACCCTCTACGGTGGCAGTTCTGATAAGTAGCGTTAGGATTGTTATCAGCTTTTACAAACTCCAAATAATTTTCGTGCAATAATTTTATCCTACGCCTGCGAAATGAAAACAAAGTAACATAGTCGATACCATATGTTTCTGTTCAAAGTTTAAAACACTTTTATTCAATGAATCCTTACAGCGTATGCACTAACAACTAATCCCAAAACGAAACGGAACTGATGATAAATGATTCCCCGGAGCAATATACCATTAAGAGATACCAATGTGTAGTTTTTTTTTTAAATATATTTTCATTTATTGTTGGGTTTGAATTAATGTGTTCAAAGAGGCGGGTAAAATGCAAATTATAGTGAAACAAAATCAATTGTTAAGTGTTTTTCTCTTATAACATTGTCAGCTCCATAATTGCATTAACGATATCATTATTGTTGTTCTTAAGGGCTCGAATTGCTTTGGCTCTTGTTGTGTTTGCTTGCGTAATGACAAGCTCAATGTCCTTTTCATCCACACCGGTCTCATCGACTTCCTCTTCGTCTTCTTCAGCAATTGGTGCTACTGAAGTGGTGGTACCAACGGCATCTGATGTGCCAGTGGTCGATTCGGGAGCCTTGAATTTCTCAGCGGCAGCAACTTGAGCTTGCTGCGAAAGATCTTCAATTTTGGCCTCACCAAAGATGATGTAGGTATCACTGTGGGGATTCTTGTACACATCGGGATTGTTGATTACGAAGAGGATATTCTTTGACTTGCGAATAGTCACACGGTTGACACCCTGGATTTGTTTCAAGCCCAACTTCAGCATGATTTTACGTGCCTTCTTCTCTCCGCGAGACTGTTTTGCCTTTGAAACCAAATCAATTGGCAAACCAGAGGCTCCACCTCCCAGCTGAGTAGTGCCTCCAGTGGCATCTTCCAACTCTGGAATAGTATCCTCCGAGTCACTGTCACTGGCGTCGTCCTCGAGACGAACGGCGTTCTCAGAGGTTGCTGCTGGCTTCTCCTCTACAACGGTATCCGCTTTAACTTCAGTAAGTTCAGGCATTTTAATCTTGTTTCTTTGATTGACTGTAATGAAATGCAAAGATAGTGTATTAGTTTAAGTGCTTATTGATTTCGCAAGAAAAATATTCTGAAGCAACTTCAGTAAATGCAACCCGGTTCTTAAAACTCTGTTTACATAACTAATCGATACGAAATCGTAGAAATGGCATGAGAAACAAATTCAGGAGGATTTAAATAATATTGCTTACACTTTTCGAGGTTGTTTTAGTCAAAGATGCTTCTTAATTTTTTGGATAATTACCTGATCAAAATTCACACCCTGCCGCGGATTTCAATTATTTTTGACAAAAAGAATTATTTTCGCTGCAATATTGGTACTCGTGAAAAATGTCATCGAGCAAAGCCACCTGGTGGTCAGATTGGAAACAATCATATTGTGTGCGTTCATTAAGGGTGTGTGTATAAATATGAAAAAATGATATAAATGAAATATGTTTAATGTATTCAAGGCTTAGAATTCTGATAATATTTATAAGATGAGTTCATGAGCAATTTCAGCAGATAATGGCACATGCATGTCTGCTTTCTTTTGACGTCAGAACAGGGCAATTTCAAATGGAAATTGTTGAAAGATACCACAGGCAACCAAAAACTCATAACAATGCAACTGGCCATATCTTGCCATGAATTGAACTAAAACCTCTTCGAATAGGTATTATTGTTATTGTTATTGTTGAGGATATATTGTATTTTTGCTCTCTTACGAGATCCCCTCAAATACACTTCTCTTCTCCTGTTGCGCAAAGGCGGAAGAGATTTATTGTACACAATGGTCCCGATGCTCCTTTCTGAGCTAGGGAATTTCATTGCTTTCTATCCACGTATGGCCCCAGGTATCCAGCAGAGTTTTACTCAGTTTCTCCCACTCAATTTGTTGAGCTTCTGTTGATATTCACACAAAAGCCTAGATTTGATGAGTAATGTGCCATGACAGTGGCTCGACTGTCCGACATTATGCCAGATCCTATGTAAAGAATCGACCGCTAGACACTTTTCCGATGGAGTCTCCCTGAACCTCTCAGAGAGTCCAACCCTGTCAGGCGAAACAATCGACGAACAATGGAACGTTGTCAAAACGGCATCAGAGAAGCTGACTCCGATGTGCTGGGTTTAAGACACCCCCAGAAAAAACCCCTGGTTTGACAACGAGTGCAGGCAGGAGCATTCAGCGAAGCAAGCAGCATATAAGGCGACGCTAGAAAGACGGACGAGGGCGGTTTGTGAGCTCTACGAACTTAAAAGAATTAAATAGCACCGGCTTCTCAAAAGGAAAAAGAAAGATCGAAGAAATGGAGAGGTGTGACAGCAAAAATTATGCCCGAAAGTTCTACCAACAGGTAAAGCAACTGTCCAATGGGTATACATTTCGAATAGAGGTCTGTCGGGACGAAGATGGACAACTCGTAGTAGAATCGCAGTCAATAAAGATAATCTGGAAAGATCATTCCTTTAGACTGTTATACGGCGAGGGAGACACTTATACGATGGCAGGCAGAATGTTCCCCTCCACACAATGGACTATGATAGAAGAGATTTCCGACCCCCCGGCCTGAACGAAGTCAAGATAAAGCTGCGGGTGCAGACGGTCTGTGGAACTCTTTAAGGTAGCTGGAGATGAGCTGGTACTGCATATGCACTAGCTCATCTATAAGACATGGTCGGAGGAAAGAATGTCCGACGAGTGTAACCTCAGTATTGTTCGCCCGATCTACAAGAAACTGCACCGACCGAGGGATTGGTCTCCTAAACATCGCCGACAAGATCGTTTCTGCCATTTTGTGTGAGCGCCTGAAATCATTTGTAAATGATAAGTCCTTATCAGTGCGGTTTCAGGTCAGGAAAGTCCGCTCCCGACACAATCTTCACACTACTGTGGATCCTGAAAAAAAAAACACAAGAGATGCAAATCGATTCCCATCCGTCGATTTCAAGGCCGCATATGACTGACTGCACAGAGACGAGCTATACAACGTCATGTTTTGTTTTGACATTCCTGCTAAACTCGTCAGGTTGAGGCGGTGAAGAATTTTCGCTGCTACATCAAGGACGGACGAAAACGAACTCACCGAGACCTACAATATCAAAAAAAAAGCTTTGACAAGGCGACGCGCTGCCATGTGACTTTTTAACATCATTCTTGAGGAGGTCGTGCAAAGTTCACCCGTCAACACAAGAGGCACGATCTTTCAAAAGTCCGTACAATTGCTAGCATACACCGACGATGAAGCGTTTGCTGGCATTGAATCGGAGGCGACCAAAATGAGTTTAGCGTTGAACGAGGGCAAACCGAAATATATGCTGCCATCGAGAAAGAACGCACAACATCGACGACTCGGCCAGAACGTCACCAGACAGCTATAACTTCGAGGTAGTGAAGGACTTGGTCTACCTCGGGTCCGCAGTAAATAGTAACCGATATCAAACGCAGAATAACTCTTGCCAATCACTGTTTCTTTGGGCTGAGTAATAGAGGACCAAGCTAAGATTATATAAGACCCTGATCATCCCCGTCCTGCTCGATGGTGCGGAAGCCTGGACAGTCTTAAAAGCAGATGAAGATGCCCTTGGTCGTTCAGTATTTGGTCCTGTTTGCGTTGAGGGTTTTTGGAGAAGAAGATTCAAACACGATCTGTACGGGCTGCACAGTGACATGAGCCTAGCCAGGCGTCTACGGATTCAGCGCCTAAGAAGGCAAGAACTCATGGACAACACCGCTCCAGACCAAAGAGTCTTCGACTCTGAACCAGTGGGACAACGCAATAGAGGACGCTCATGGAACCGATGGCGCACACAAGTTCAGAAAGACCTCAACCAACTTGGCGTGCGAAATAGGAGGCTGGGTAAAATCGTGCCAACTGTTGGTAGTTTTGAACAGCTTATACGTATATAACTGAAGAGCAGATTCCTGTCTAGCCAGTTCATCGGCTTTCTACTTTCCCGAGTGGTCACTATGACCTCGAACCCAGAGGAGGGAAATTTTGAGCTGGCATTCAAACGACGCTAGCTTAGCCCGGTCTTCCTGTGCTAGTTTTGAATATGAAGTAAAGCAGGCATTATTCTTCAAAGCAGTTTGACTGTCAATGTATATGCAAATAGTTCCGCTTGAAATACACTGGAATAGTCCGGCAGTCTGTTGGCTTTAGAAATATTCACGAATTCTGTAACTCAACCGCACCGACTCACCGATCTTTCTGAAAAAGAGTGGATATCAAATCAGCTCCAGTAACTGGCAACAAAAGGTCGTGTGTTATTTTGGCATGAGTTCACTGACACACGGTCAGGGTTTTATTTGAGTAAATTTAACTCGTGTCTAGTCGACCAACAGTGAACACTTACAAACCAGCACATGTGTGATTACTGGCACAAATTCGTTGGCTAATCTCGTGCGTATCTGCCGTTCACGTCTGTAACTCACGAGAATATTGATTGAAATATCAACTGAAACCCGCTCACTTCATTGGAATATCATAAATCATTCGGTTACAGGTAATGAATTCTTATCGCCGAGAATTTCCTTACTCCTGATTCCAGAATACCGGTAGTGCCGATTGAAGCAATTGGGCAGTACCCGCACAGTTACGCGTCAGGGGTAAATCGTTGTTATCCGCCAGCCTACTGATATGTGTACTTCAGAACGGAGTAATAAAATAGTTGGTGGGCCAAACAAAATCTTTTCCCGGTGGATTGCCAGAGCTATCAGTCTTATCTGTGACGTAAATTTGGTGTCATCGCTGGGACATCACCTTTAGTCCGTATTTCCCCACATCGAGCACACACTTATGATCGTACATTAAAAAGTAATTACTCGTTCGCGGAGAGGGTAACAGCAACAAGTTCATCAAATACAACGATTTAATTAGAAAAGTGTGCATGAGACTAATCAAATTATGGAACAGCTAGAAAGTAATTAAAAAAGTGTGCTATTAGCGCGGATTACGTTCTGCACTTAAACTTTATCTGAAAGTGATACAGCAAACATAGTACGCTCTTGCACTCTTTTGATGTGACAATGATTTTGTCAATAGGAGTAGGCGGTTCGCAGAAGTGAGGACCAAGCAGATGGAGAAAATGATTTTCATTATTTGTTTGGTTTTGTGATTGCATTCGGAGTGTGTGCAGAATGCAGAGCATTTTTGTTCTGAGATGCTACGTTTATTATCGGATGGTCTTCACTATAAGTCGTGAGATTGGTGTCGCCCAAGAAATCATAATCAGACGTGTGTTTGCAAAGCGATATCCAATCACCAAGCAACAATGTGTCTGCATTCCTTTCGATTGACAGTTAATTTAACAGCATTTTTAACGTATGACTATGGGCCAAGAGTAGACACAGAATTAGCTACGTTCCTGACTTAAACGTGAATTTGTTAAATCGAACAGAATGTATTCAGAAAAAGAACATTAGTCTTCGAAAAATCCTTCTTCTTCTTCTACCTTCATTCTCCACTTGTGTGCGCCATCGGTTTCGTGGGCGGCCTCTATTGCGTTGTGCCACTGTGAAGCTATAGTTGAGCTAAAAAGTTCAGACAACGGAACAGACATGTAACGATTCTTTTCGAAGTCGGAACTGGTTCCTGGAGGCATGTCCGCGGCACAATGTAGTTCTATGGCTTAAACATTACCGCGGAACTCTGAAGGTCCTAGGATCTGTCTGCATTATATCTATATCCGGCGAAACTCGCCTTCCTTGCCATATGCAGCGCATTACTGTTTTACATACCGTCGGACATATCGGAAATATGGGACATGTTTAAGAAAAGTGTGCGGAGTGATTGGAACTAGTTCCGAAAGTGGACCTAGAGCTACCCAATCCTAGCTGGAGCACTGTTGTCCATGCGCTCTGCAAAGACTAGCCATCTTAGGACGACGCTAGACTCATGTCTCTGTACAGCCCTTACAGCTTGAGGTTGAATGTTCATCTCCAAATGCTGTCAGCGCAAACAGGACGATTGAGCGCAGTACTTTTCTCTCGAAGACTTCATCATCTGCTCATAAGATTTTCCATGCTCCGGCGCTATTGAACAGAACAGTGGAAATCAAGGTGTTGCATAATGTAAACTTGGTCCTTGGAGGGGGCGCTATATTAGCCAATTGCCCCTTGAGCTCAAAAAAAGAATTATATTTTTTTTAAATGTACTCGTATATTTAGTACTGTTAGTGTACTAGTAGTGTTTACTGGGGAGACGAGGTAGATTATGTACTTAAGGTTAGGTTGAAGTGGCTAACAGACACACTTAAGCCAAGTATAGGCCCATTGTGTTACCACCCGGATATTGGGGTACCTATTCCGCAAACCAGTTAGCGCTTTGCTCAGTTCAGCCAGATTATCGAAAAAATTGACCCTCAGGGACGAGAGAGCACTGCAACTGCATAGCAAGTGTTCAATGGCGTCTTCTTCGTCCTCGTTCCTGCAGCTTCTACAAAAATCATTGTAAGGAAGGCCTAGTCTAGAGGCGTGAGTTCCGATGGCACAAGGCCCTGTTATAACGCCCATAAGAGACCTGATATTTGGCCTGCTTAATCAGATCAAGCTAAGCGATCATTTGGAGAGTTGCATGGTGATGAGGCTGACGTCTATCCGCGGTTTGTTTAAGCAAGCGTTTCAAGCTTTAGCAGATGTTTTATAGTAGCGACAGGCATGGAGGGTGGGTCTCCAACCCGGCATGAGTACAGAGTTTGTGCCCTTTCTAGAGAGTTCGACCGCTTCGCAATTCTCTTGAATGTCACAGTGTCCTGGACCCACATAAGGTGGATGTTAAAGAACTTGGACATCTCGTTACGAGATAGACGGCAATTAAGGGAGTTCAAAGTGACAGAGTCCACAGATTTGAGCACTGCCTGGCTGTCGGAACAGATGACGATATCTGTGCTTGATATTATATTGTGTTGTAGCCATGACAGAGTTTTCTTCATCGCTATACTTCAAACTTCTTCGTCAAACTTCTTGGATGATTGAATGACGCACCTGGTTAAGCGCCTTCCCTTGGTTAGTGGGGTCTCCGGTTCGAATCCCTGTAAAAGCAAAGTTAATATATTTTCATCTGGTTTGCAGATATAGTCCAGTCACCATTAGCCGTTGGGATCAAATTAACGGCAATATCACTGGTGTGGTCAATCAGTGGTTGTAGCCTGACTGAGGGTATCACAATGAATCAACATGATCTAAATGTGCTGGAGAATCCACAAGCAGCCCCACCTACCTACCCATGTCAAATTGCTCATTTAACTGTCGAGTTTTTTTTTTACAGAAAAAACGACATTTATAATTAAGGTTATAATTAAGAATATAAAATTGTTTGTCTCTCTTTCCTTGGCGACTTGTCAAACTGTAAATGCGAACCAAAATTCACAACTAAAAATCAGCAGCTTCACGTTGGTATCTGCGAGTTTGAGGTTCGGTAACTAATGGAGCTTGCATTTACATTTTATCAGACAGACAATGATGGCGTCACTTCAGACGGTACAGATTAGCAAAGTGGACTGTCCACTGGACTTGTTGTACTGAAGGAGCTCTCTGCAGTAAAGGTTTAGGAGAGGCATAGATATTTTACTCTACACTCTAACACTTCTGAGCGTTAGACCTAACTATGACTCCTGTACACCTTTGGAGATGTTTTTGTTTGTGTACTAATCGATTCCCAAAATTTGGAGTGCATTTGAGGACATCGGAAGTTTCATAAATTTTAGCCGTGTGATTTTTTCAATTTGTATTGGATAAGGCTGCTGAGCTGGCTGGAGGTGAATGTACTCCGGAACTCCCTAGACTGCACTGGCTCGGCCACATCGAGATCTTGGACACCAACGCTAAGAGGGTCTTCAAATCCGAGCCTGTTGGTTCGAAAAGGTGTCGAAGACCGAACCTCCGTTATGAATACCAAAAGACCAAGTAATCGCGGATGCTCTTGATCGGAGATAATGAAGGAAGAGATATTCGACTTTCCAGTGGAAAATCCCCAGTCCTCCGCAGTTCACCTCAGATTTTGACGGTTGTGCTCTCAAGTCACCCATACTACTTTATTTTCACGCACACTTGTTAGGAGTATAGAGCAACGCAATTGTGTTAGACGGGAGTAATCAGCTTCGCTTATCTCACACGTATTCACAGACGGCTGTGAAAGTTTGGTACGCCCGTGAAAAAAACTAAATGCTGAGCTTTTGATGCTACGTAGTCCAATAATTATAGTGACTTGATGTACTGACTTGAATGTATATATAACATAGCGTACTAAAAGAATACCACTTGCTGCCAAATTAAAATAAGTGCGCTGTAAATGTCTTTGAGATATTACGGCACGAATGTCTCCTTCATCACGACTTCCGATGTGGGTGTTGAATGCGATTCCATCTGGAAGGCGGCAGCTTGGCACACCCAGCACGAGATGGTTGGACCAAGTCCAAAAACTCGCCTGGTTACGTTTGGGCATAACTCCCGATGAGTTAGAGTCGATGGTGGAGGATGGAGTTGCCTGGAGATCTCTCCTCTGGAGGAGCATGCGGGTCAGAAGATGATGAGGAAGATTTGTGTGATTGCACAAATGTTTCCTTTTATGCTGTGCTAGAGTCTTTGGTGGACATCAGACATGCCTCGGCAGATTGAACAATATTCAGTTACACAAATTTTTGTTTTAAACGGTTTTTTATTTTACTTTTTTCTGATGCCTAATCCGACCTTTTTTTGCTTTCCGACAATACCCTTGAGTCTCCAAGACAAAGGGGTAGAGGCGCGACTGCAGTATTTACTTATGTCGCTTACGCAAACGCTTCATACACAGGGGTTCTGTATTCCATTGTCATTTTGCATTATTGGCGGTTAAATCTCTGGATGCTTTCGAATTTAACTCAAAGACTTCCCTAATTCGCCGCCTATCCCTCAACCAGACGCCGAGAGTATACAACATATGTTGGTGTCGATCCACTCGCCAGAGAGAGCACTCTTCTTCGGAATGGAGACCTGCCACTAATGTCTAGCGCTACTGCATTACATCTGCTCAAGATTGCTCACGCTCACATCCTGTGCCAGTGATGTCTCACTACCAAACAATTATGGCCTCTCTCGAACCGAGACGAAAACACAGTTTGATAGAATTGAATAAACCGAATCTCAGAGCTCTCATCGGCGTCATAACAAGTTTCTGCCTGAACCATTGAAACTCAAGCTCTAATATTGGGCTGCTCTACAGCGACTGTTGCACAAGATGCTAAGATGAGGAAACTCCTGTGCCACTAAGGGGTTACTTTTTCGATACCTCGACGGAACTAAGCGGAATTGGTGTCAATCATCTTGGTCAGTTTTGTTAAAAGCACTACACTGCACTGGCCTACACAGATCAGCCACTCTCACCTAACCCTCGTCCATTTATATTTTAATGGATCACGTCTTGTCGAAATGCGTTCATGACATTGGCAAAGTGTATTGAAATCCGAACTATGCACCGACGTATGTCATTAACAATTCATGCAATCATGCTAAACCGCCCATGCTTACGGACGAGGATAATTCAAACCAAATACTGAGTTCCTTTTCTCCAAATAACGGTCAGATATGAAATAAATTTTTGAGTATGCGCATTAAATCATCTCCCGCTTCACCTTCAGCAACATGTCGCCACTATTCGACGAATTTCTGAATGAAAAATGTTTCGCAACATTGTGCGTACAGACTGAACATGTCTCAGTTTTCATATTTTGCACCATCAACCGCAATGAAACCTCCCCTTTCGCGTAGGTGTGGGCGAGAGAAGGAATCGCTTTTGTTGTTTTGTAGATTTGTACTTCAATTAGAGTATCATCCTTATATAAAGGAGACTCGACTAGAGTGTTCGCATTCAGTATCAGTGTGTACTCCACAGGTGTTCATACCGGGAAAACCAAACACAAAACTAGTTCAGTATTCGAAGAGTGTTCTTTGCCTGTTCAGTTGATTTGGATACTTTGCGCTCTTTCGTGTCTGTTTCAATTTTAAGTGAGTTTCTTTAATTATTTTGATTTTAGTTCTGTAATATGAGATTTGTTAATGATAGATTGTCATTTTTTGTAAAAACGTTTGCTTCAGCGTTTGGGTTATTCGGGGAATTTTTTGGGGGAAGACCATGCACGAGCAAAGGTGAAGAGTGCCTCTTATATTCGACGAACGCAGCAACGTTAACGGTTTAAACGCGTTTAAATTATGTATTCCGATGTCGTGTCGAAAGGATCATCGGAGAAGAAAACGAAACATGTGAAAGCAATAAAACGCTCATTCGAATTAGGCGATAAAAATGAGCAAAGAAAAAATGCACCTTTTCGTAATAAATATAATATACCACGACGGTAGTTAAGAGTTGCAACACTTATGTGTATTTGCAAAAGGGGAATTTTGTTTTATGACCGGATCAATCAACGAGATATATATGAGGATGTTAACGGCCAAAAATATGTTCGAACTCATCGCCTCTATATTTAATGATATTGATTGGTGCTAAGACGGAAAAATCGCTGTCACACCAAATGTAAATGTATTCACATTTACGAACAAGTTTTTCTAATGAATAGGTGATTAGTGGAAACTTTTGGCAAGACTGTTGTCCTGTGTGTTGTCCCTTTGAACAATACGAACTAATTGTACCTACTTTCAAAGTTCATTTGTTTCGAATATATTTGGGATATCGTGAGTAGGTCCAGGAGAAGAATGAGTGGAGGGAAAAACTCCTTAGGGTAGCACTTCGACAGAAATATTCGTAACGTCGAGTGTAGTAGATAGCGGTGAGTCTGTAAATCCTCTAAGTGTTAAGCAGAATGTGAATAAGACTAACACGAGGGAATATCCCTAGGGCAAACACTTGTTTTGGTTACACAGTCTATTCTTCTGTTCATTCCCTACGTATCCAGGTGCGTGTATTTTGCGTTCGTGTCTCATTGCTCATAAGTGAATTTCCCGTCAGTGAGAAGCACTCCTCCTTTTTTTGTCTACTTTTGCTGTGGCTGCTTATTTTTAACAAATAAAACTTAAACTATTTATCGTTTCGAGAGACTATACTCCATGGCCCGTGTGAGGTAACAGTTTACGTGACTTAAATTCTATCGCAAGGGTACGTTTATCTAATTTAGTTATAATGTAATAATACCGGCCTTTGTGTTGGTCCTTTGAATACACATCCTGTTGCAGCAAATTAATCGTGTTTTATGGGCACATCTAAGAATAGATAACATGTTTGCAGCGAGAATAGTGAATTCTGCTGAGAAAGGAAAAATCTAATTGAATTGGGATCAATGCATCAATTTAATCACTTACAGCCTCAGTTTGAATTGTTTTTAAGAGGCGGCTTGCGTAGATCTCCTGCGGAGAGTCATGTGCTCCCCAGTTAGGTAAGGTTAGGTGGAGTGGTTGACTACATTAAACCAACTTTGAGCGATTGATTTGAAATGCTTGTATTTTTATTTTTATTTTTTTAAAGTTTCTTATTTTATTGTTGTTTTGAATTAAAGTATAAATTATTAATTTTTATTTTTTTACTCTAAGTGTGAAAATTGAGATTAAATAACCTCAAATTTTCCTATTGGCAGTGAAGCGCATTTTTTTAGTTTAGTTTTTAAAGCATTTTGAAATTAAGCCAAAAATCTATTGACGTCAAGTAGTATGACCGCTAAGTCCATTTGAGGAATGTGTCCTAGCTGTGACCCAATTCTCCATTACAACTTCGATCAGAAATGAATTATTATAGAGATGCCCAATTCACAGCTGATTGACCCCATAGTCTATAGACGACTTTCAGAGGTTTTTTGACAGTTATTCATGAATTTTTGACAGTTATTCACGAAATAACGTAAATGCCGTTCTCTGATTGGTAAATTTGGCTTTAGAAAACGATATAGAAAATGGTTGTCAAAAATGTTATGGGGCAAGAGAGGTAGAAGTTGGGCATCGCTATCATACATCGTTTCCTTCTTCGGATATTGTCCAGCTCTGGCCAGAGAGCCGATTAACATTGCTCTATAACTGAGAAATTGACGGTAACGATGCATCCCTCCTCACGAAGAAAGAAATAATGTCCGATGTTGCCAGCATGCAATAAACGGCTCTGAGGTGTCAACGGAACACTTGTGACCTGGCTGAAGGATCCATCCCTGTGGAACATTTCCAACGAACTCATGGCATTGTCTATGGTCGTCCGACATCGATTCTCGTTTCAGCACAATCAACGGATGTGGGCCTTAATCGAACCGGGTTGACTATCTGGCGATTCCCAATTCAGCGCTGAATCCACATTCCTAGGTCTCTTTCGACACTAGCCTTAATTGCCGCTTTGTTTCCTTCATTTCTCATCAATCTCTGGTCTGGTAAGGTTCAAAAGAGTGCACTCACTCTCAAATTTGATGTCGACTAATTCCATAATGAAATTCAGTTTGGGAATTTAAGACTAATCCGGAATAATAATTAACCCACGGCCGGCAAGCGTGAATCGATTCATGAAGTAATGGCAAACCTTACTGAATATTTTGACAGATCAAAGTCATTGGTCACTTTGACAGCTCCTTGTCATTGACAGCTGCTGAACAAATCTCGTTGTTATCTGCCTATACACTCCTTGCAAAAGTCAATTCTTTGATTTCAAAGACAACAAAAAAATGCCATTCATAATAAGTAGGTCAATATTCTACTATTTAAATTTTTCACTCCTCATTCCTCACTTTCCGTGCGATTACAGGGTACGCAGATCATATCTTAATTTAGAGAATTAATAACTACTAAATATTCCAGCACACAAATTGCTACACAAATTTAAAACTGATGAGCACATATGTGGTTATAATTGAATCCTTGAGGCGGATGAGGGTTTACGTATTCCAAATATGTACTCGTGGGCCTTCGCAATTTAGAGAATATTTATCAAGCTTATATGCATGAGAAGAAAGTTAATTTGCGACTCACTTTGACTATGGAAACGTCTATTATTTTAATTAATTACTATTAATTATCAACACTCTCGGCACTATTGCCATTTCGCATTCATGTATTCTTGCATGGTCATACATTCAGATTTTCAGCAACAGCGTTTTGTTTAGACATGCAAGTTCGCGCAAAAAACGCTAATCCGCTAGACATATATCATCCATTTTCTGGTTCCCAAAGTCGTTTTTGTGATTCAGATGTGGAACAAGTTTTTAATTGTTTCATTCAACATGTCCTCCACCTTAGTTCTTTCTCATTTTGAGAAGGTATTTGTTATTACTCGGCCATTACTTCAAGTTCGTAGATTATATGCATAAACACGAATTCTTCGTTTGCCTCTCAAAAATAAACCCAGCGCCGCCATATGACGCGTTTTGGTGGCCAGTCCACATTACATCATGTGACACCGTCTTAATGAAACAACATGTTTCACACCCTAATCCTCGATTTGAGACTAAACAACATTTGGTCCTGGTCATATGTACAATGCTTCCAAGCTGTCTTGCGTCGTTGATGACTTGGTCTTCATACAGGTTGTTCGGTCTCTTTCTCGAAGTAAGTGGCTCAAATTCGAAGACCGTCTTATCTGGGGCGCTCCATGTGGCCGAGCCAGTGCAGTTGACGGATTTTTGCCTTCCGTAGTTTATTCTCAACACTACAGTGTAGCGTGGGAGCTGCTATTCGATATCACAATACTCATGAAATGCATCTTAGACCTTATCTTTGTTGTCTTTGTATGCGTGTTCAATCTGGGTCGCCACTACAGTACCACATCCACATCTTGGTAAACTACAACTCGTAGAGTTTTGTAGTTATGTCTTCTCCTCCACTCAGCTTCTCCGCAGTCAAGACCGTGTACTCGACGTAGAAGTTTTCTTTAAAATGCTCTGTAATATATTCGGATTTCGTGTCACCACGTACACTCAGCTTCACTGTATCTGACCGAGTGTTTCGGTGAATTTTTGTGATTTGGCATAGGTTACTGCGATATGGTATTCACTACAGGCACCAAGAACCAACTCTGCTGTTTTGCTCAACGTCCAACTTTTCGTCTGGCAACATAAGAGCTTTGTACATGATCTTGTTCCTTCGAGTGAGGAGCTTTGAGCTCAGTTTTTTCGACAAACCCAAGTAGGCGGCTCTTCGTCAGATCCCCACTGAGATGTCATTCGTGGAGTTCACGATTGCCCCGAGGTAGACCAACTGTAGCTGTCGATTGTAATGTTTTGCCTCCAGGTGGTGTGCGGTGGACTGTTTCTTGCTCGACAGCGTATATTTTGTCTTACTCCCTCATTTACGTTTCTCCTGTTTTTCTATCGCCGTGAACACTAGATTGTAAAAGATTTGTAAAAGATTGTGCCTTGAGCATTTACAGCAGCCCGCAGCAGTTCTCCAGTAGCAGGTTGAACAAGTCACACTACAGCGCCTCTCTCTGTGGAAATCTGGTGCAGTTTACAAACAGTTCGGAGGTCCTTGAACCGACATGCAACCGGATCAGTTTTCCAGTGATCCCGAATTCGGTAAACTCACTCAGCATATAAAGTAACATCCACTGGAATTCGGCAATAGAACAATTCAGCGGGAAGAAGTTTCCAAATACCTTCAGATTCCCAAATTACACATGAACCATGATTCCTTTTTCTGAATTCAATTCACTCCACGTTGCTCGAAAATAGATTTCAACCGAATCAGTTCACCACAACTTGACATCATAATAATTTAATTAATTTAAATTAATCGAATTTAAAATACAAACTAAGTGCTACTCTAAAAGACGGTTTGTCTTTAAATGAACTAAGTACCCTTTTGGTGTAGGCACAATCAAAATGTGTATAGTAGGAATTTCTGATGGAAATTGAAGCTCTCCCAAACTTTGCAATAAATACATTATCCGAACTTTGAGTTTAGTCGTCATCCCTAATCCCCAATAGATACTGTACCCCGAAAACCTTCTTCCGACCAAACTACCCTTTAACATCACCAATTTGAAGTAAAATCTATCGCGATTCGCGGTTAAAAGGTGACGCAAAAGGAGCGCTGTATATACAAACAGACTTACCTCTATATGTATGTGGGTATATATTTTGATCTACGATTAGCTACGGTGTGGTTTGGAGAATATATTTCCTAATCTGATATTTCTATTAGTTCAACTTGCTTTCTTAAGAACCACCTCTTAATCTGGGTAAAAGTGCACATCTGGCTACCGGCAGAATCGAATGACATTTAAATAAAGTATGCTGTTATGGATATTTAAAGGAACATAGGAATTATACGAATTTGGTAAACAATGATTGAAGAAGAGTTATTTTTACGATTTATCAGGGGTTTGCAATGAAGTCAAATACAATCTTGTTGGATATGCACGAAAGACGAATATATGTAACTGAAAAGTTCAGTCGATAGATGCACAATAAAGTCACTAGAGGACAGGAAAGAAAATTCTTTGCATGTGCGGTTTCAAGCTAAATACCAGGCAAAATATCCCTTTATATGTGCTCCGCTATAAAACACCTATAACCTCAAATAAGAAATTTCTTCAATGAAAGTTGCTGAAAGTTTCATCGCAAATTTTGAATTTGGTTTCGGAAAAAATGTTTGGTTTTAGTAAGGAATGAACACAAGACACGACACACATCACTTTAAGTCAGTTTAGATAACTAGAAGGCAGAGATGAAGTATTACAGACAGGGCCGGACCCATTATATATGCAGGTACAAATGCACAGGGCGCCAAGCTTTTGTGGGCGCATTTTGAAGCCTGAATTAATAAATGCTTTCATCATTTCACACAAAAACCCATTCACACACAAGAAAATAGTTCGAGAAAAACTAAAATAGCCTGTGCAGGATAATTTCTTGCATAAGCACTCACAAATTTTCATATGAAGGAGTCTCTAAATAATACACGCTATTAATAATTCACTCAACACTCAAAAAATAGTCTATTGCGTCCTATGGAAAGAGTGTCCACGAGAGATTATCGTGCTCAGCCTTGCCAGGATTTTGTGTATTTATATGGCAGATGAGTAAATTTCATCATCATCACCATCATCCTTTGACCCACATGCTCCACTAAAGGGGTCGGGGGGTTAAACCATGCACGAGATCTCTCCAGGCAACTCGATCGTCCGCCATCGACTCTAACTCATCAGAAGTTATGCCCAAGCGTAACCGGGCGAGTTTTTGGACTTGGACCAACTATCTCGTTCAGGGTCTGCCAAGTAGGGGACCTTGATGGAATTTCATTCAACGCCCGCCTCGGAAACCGCTGGCCTCGTGAGCCGCTATGGGGGTAGAAGGGGATTCACGCCATACTCAAACCAGTGCGTACGCGGAGCAAAAGGCAAAGGACAACGTCACCCCAATTTCCCAAGACCTTGTTGATGATTTCGGGCTAATGCTCATGGATTGCTTGGATGATTGGGCCTTAAGTGCGTCAATTGTTTCCGGTTTTCGTTTTCTTTAATTGACATTTGGAAATTTGATGCGCACAAGATCGATTGTGGCATGGGCTGTATGGCATGGCGCACGATTCTACGTGAACCGGCAGTCGTTCAAATGCATATCTTCAATCTCAGTAAAAAAAAGTTAGCTACGTTAAATGGCTCTGTAACGCCCCCTGTTGATCGAAGCATTATTCCCAGCTTGAAGGAAAATCGCCCAATGATGTCACCACTCCTCAATCACCGCACGACGACGTGAGTGTTGTGCACTTCATTTTCCACATACTTGCCTACGGCAGTCGCGGTGCTATTCGGGCTACAAAGCACTCACTTTGGAAATAATGTTTCAATACTTCCCAACGTTGTTCAAGCACAAAGCGACGGAGGTATGATACACTGACTTTCTGTCAAGATTTCGAGCGGGGAACCACTGGCAGCGTCACAATAACCTATGATTTAAAAAAAAAAATAGAACACTAGATATATAATGAAGGGAAGTCGAATGTTTTCAATGAAAAACTGATTTATTATTTCTAACAAGTTTACGTTTAGATATCACCCTCATGCACACTAGATGCTCACTTCACTGTACCATAGGTACAAGACAACAACCATCTTGCACCAAATTGATTGTCCTTTATGTCTCAGTTATACTCTCTCGAACTACGAATCTACGCATTTTTTGTCATGTGCCTTGTTGTAGCATATTCCTTTTTTTGAATTTTGGAATTTAATCTGCTACAGTTGATGTTCTATCAACCCTGATTTCATTTTGAACGACAATTACACGGTAGGGCTGCCATACTTTGATTTAGTCTTTTTTTGCCCTCGACAGAACAGAACAAGAACACAGCACGAATTTAAAATCTTTCGTTCAATACAATAAGTCACCTTCCTTTTAAAAACAAAACAAAATCATTTCTTAAATAACATTAAATATTTTTCCAACTGGAAACATTGTTAATTCAATAATTGTTGGCAACATCGCGAGTATTTTTTAACACTTGATGAATCCCTAATACGCCATCGGCTCAATTAATCACCCTTTCAATCTTATAACTTATTTAAGGACACGCCTGTAATCAATCAAACAATTTCCTTTCTTTGGCATATCATACTGTATCAATGAAGAGGTTTATGTCAATAAACATGCAAGTAAGCACACCCTAAGTGCGTAATCTTGGATTCTTCGTTCTCAATTTAGCTTATCGATTTATGATATACCTACAATTGTCTGCCACATTAGCAGGTGACATTATTTTTCCTTCACACGTTGAGGCATATCCTGGTTATGAATAGCAAAAATTCTCACACATTAATCCCTGCAAGCGAGTGTTGTTTAACAGTGACTTTGACTTCAGTATTAAACGCAACTGTCTGGAGTTAAGGTTGTGTATGAATCGAGACATTTTTATTAAAAATATGGAATCTTCATACACATTGATCTGTTGTGCTACAGTGGAATGTTTTTTCTTCCTCGCGTTGAACTTGAATCTCCATCTATCCAATTCTCCAGTTGCGCACCAAATTCGTTGAGATCCATTCTTCTCTACTTATTAGATTCGAGTAATTTGTTCGGGCTTACAATCGGACTTGAATTCTTCATCTAAACAGATAAACCCCATATCAGTTGCACTTTATTCGCTATCATCCTTTCTGAGGTTAAGACAAAAACACTTCCACTCTTAAAATTGACGCCGTCTCCACTGGACATGCACCATGCCCTGCTCATGAATATGACATGAAAAACTGCAGTGAATGCAGAAAAATCCATGTCCAAACAAGCATCGTGTCGGAGATGAGATTTGACGTTTTACTATACGTCCATTGATTTTTTTTAATGTAGTGGCACATTTTTGTACTTTATTTTCTTTTTGATGATTCGTGGTTGGTTGGCCATCTCTTGATGTTGATCCGTGACAGCCAACGCTGAAATAAAGCGACACGGCATAATTTGCCCACAGAAACGAATAGCACGGATGCTGTTCTGAATCCGTGAACAAAGCCGAATTTCACTCAATCCCAATCATCGCCATTTGAGGCTAATGACGAGCTTATGAATGATTTTCCAATTGGGACTTAAGAACTTCGAACTTTCACCGTGACCAATGATCAAACAATGCCAAAGTATTTAAACCAAAACTACATTTTTACCATGGTGAACATCATGAACCAAACAAGTTAACAAAAATTAATGTATTTCCAAAATGCCCAGTCAATGATGACCACAGATCACTTAATACCTAACCTATATTTATGGTGACAACTTTAACTTCGGCAATGTTTGGGCGTAGTTCTCAGTTTCAGTTATTGTCTGCAGTTCATAGTCCGTCGCTGCTGGTTATGAGACCAATAAGACAAAGGTTTGGGCGAAGTGCCGAGAATATTCAAGAATGTCAAAAACCAAACCAGTCGATTCCATGGCATTGTCAAAAATTGGGCGCGTCGTCAGACCATAGTGAGGAGAGAAGACCCTTCTCTGGCCTGCACCCTTTTAAGATGAAGTTAACTCAAGAACCTCTCGACCATAAGAAGCGACGTATGTTCCCGGATTGGGTTCTAGAAATGGTGGAGGAAAATGAATCATCTTCAGAACTGACGGCGACAAGTAGAATATGTGTTATGGCGAGTCACGTGAAAACCCACATGTGCTTCAAGAAAAACCACTTCATCTCTCACCACAAGGGAAAGATGAAAAGAGACAGCAGCCATTTCCGTTGAAATGTGTGGCGGAGTCATCGAAAATAAGCTTCAACGCATCTACAGCTGCAAACGTGCAAGTGATGGACATATAAACGACGTCGAATTTCGTTCATATTAATGTTTTCACTGAACTTAAATTAAATAATCACAGCATTTTCGACATGTCTGAAATGGTTTGCGTTTTATTTAGTTGCTCTTTGTCCTTACTGGAACACCGATATATTTGAACATCAGTTGCGACCTAGTCAGTGCAATTTAAGGCTGTCCTTGTTCATTGAAGGTGAAGAATCTCACTGCGGTTTATTGACTGTGAAACCATCATCATCAGCATCCAGTCCATATTTACAATGAAGAGGATAGGTCACAAGACGCACCCTTGGCGAAGTCCAACGCTCACGGTGAAAGGTTTTGATTTAGCACCGTTAACCCGAACACACCCGCTACAGTTTGTGTACAGAGACTGGCCTGAAACTGGTGGCCCTAAAAAAAAGGACCAACACTCCAGAGTGTACCTCGAGGAACTCAGTCTTATTTCGTTTCCAAATCAACAAACCAGCTGTAGATCGCCAAGTTTTCTAGCGTACCATTCTTAGCATTTTTCTTTTTTTCAAAATGATTATTATTCTTGAGAACATTAAAATACTGCATCACTTTGCAATAAAGCCCAAATTAAAGAAACTGATGAACTAAAATTGCCCCAATACGCACATGACGAAACATTTGAAATCCAAAAGCCATGTTAAATACACAAACGGAAAAAATAATACAATGCTCAACTTCAACGACGAAGGCTGTTTCATTAATTACTCTACTTGTTAAAGGAGTGGTCATCGCCAACAACGGCGGCCGTTAAGAGACTTCTTCAAACCACGCACTCGGGGCCAGTTTACCGGGAAAACTCCAATACCCACAGTGGTGGAAATTACAAAAACAAAAATGTTCAACTTGTTCCTGCCGAAGTAGCATTTATTCTTTTCCCCAAAGCATAGCATTAGTGTTTGCAATTCAACTTAATTTGCACCCGATACAATGTGCTATGAAATTTTATGCAAATGTTAAGTTGCATAGGACAGATTGAAAAGTTGGTTGGTGCACTTGAGTGCTGGCAAACTTCTTCGGATGCAGGACGGCAATCCGAGGAGTTACGATCTGTTTTTGTGGCTTCCTCTCGCTAAGGACGACGTCAACAGGGGTTTCATAAGGACAAATTGCTAATTACAAGACAATGAGGGTGTCAATGTGCAAACAAATAAATTTCAATTGGTAAGACATTATCACGTTCTTAACATTACCTGCCATCGCACTGTCATTTTTGATTGTATGGGTTTAAGGCTGTCTTACACTTTTCAGACTCAGTGGGATTTTAAGCTCATGATGTATTAAGTCGTCATACGTGCACGTATTTGTGTTTTAAGCGACACATGGGACACGTATACTTGTTAATTGGTAGCTGTTTGAAGTCTGTGGCGTGACACCGAGAGTGTGGTTATGTTGTGAAATGAATGTGGGTAGTTTGGATCAGACGCATATTTTATTTGAATGACAGCTGCAACAAGAATATTAGATGTTTGAATGTTTAAATATGGAAATTGTTTAATAGAAAATTATTTGATTTATTTTATTGCCTCGGTGATTTAGTGAAACAATCTCTCTATTTAGAGACAATCTGTAATTGGGGCACCTCCGAAATGAATCGCACTTCATGGCATGCTCGGTATTTTCATATAAGCGAACCTCTGCAAACAGTTCCTCCTCTGAATTGGATCATGGCACAACGATTTCGTTAGAAAAAAGTTTTCTATGCCTAAAAAACACTGTGCTCTAAAGTGGAACAAAAGGGAAGGAGAGGCAGAAATTACAACTGTCAGAGCAGATTGTGTGGATGTACACTACATCTACGTAGCACATGCCATGATGCCAAAAATAGGCGCTTTCCCCGGAATGTCGGAAATGCGTTTGTAAATGAAAGCACTCATTAATTTTAGAAGTTTTTTAAACATTAATTTAATAATTTATAATGGACAGTTAATATTTCGGGAACATTTTGATTTTATTTCAGAGCTATTAGTAATTGGAACTTAATGATTTTTGGCCCATATTAGAGGTCCTCTCAAATCGGGTCACCTTCAAATTGTTTCGCATGTTCTTAGTCCATTGGTGTGCTCCATTTGTGGGGCTTCTATATACTTGCCATTGCGATTTATTCACAACGTCGCGTTCGCGCGGTTGGGCATTGATAGGCTTTAGTACGCGAAAATGTTTTTTTTTTCACATAAAATCTTTACAAAAAATTAATTACGTTCGCAAATAGTTGCCTCAGCCTGTCAACATTGAAAAATCACGAGTAAATAAAAGAAAATTGTTGCACAACTGTCGAGAGCCCGAGTTTGTAGAAATAGCTCTACTTAGAAATTTATGCTCGCGCTTAAGACATTACGGTCTGTAAAATATCGAAGCCCGACGACTAACGTGTATCCTACTTCAAATGTCAGAGCCCGACCGTCATTGTGGGTATGATTAAAATGAAAGGATACTAATTCCACTGCATAGACTTTCCGTGGATAGATATCCATGGAATGGACCATAGAATCTTCAGTATCCACTTCCATCATTTCGTTGTCTATTTTAAGGATGCACATATACGAGGCATAGTGTGACCAATTCTTTCACAAACTAGTCACTTGTAAGAAGACAATGGAATTCTCAGGCCGGCCTAGGTTTAGGTTTAGGAAGTGTAGTGTAGTAGTCTGGCAGCCAAATTGCTTGCGAATTTCAGGCAATTATTCTTCCCAGGAATACCGTTTGCTATCAATCCATTTTTTCGTTGGCTGTATGCCAAGTCACAGAGACTTTATGAAACCAACATCAACAATAGCCACAAAATTGGGTGTCAACATGAGACTATATCCTAATCCGTTGATTGTAAGAGCACTGCAAGCTGCAATTTAAAAGAAATATGTTCCAAAAACACCACGAAATGAATTTAGAGGTTTTTAAACATATAAGCGTGGATGTCCCGCACTAAAATGTCAGTCAACTTCGTCTGAGAAAACGAGTTTTTGAGTAAAACCATCCGGTTGCTCTTCAATGAAATTGATGAATTGTAGTTGTTTATTCAGTTCTCGGATGAAATGGACACTTGTCAAAAACAAAAAATCTGTCGAAAGAAATAAAGTTTCTTTGAAAAAGTAACTCGAACTTGAACGACCCTATAAAGGAGCTCTTGAGGTACTCGTACGTTGTATAGCATGTGACACCGTGTTGTTGAACCCCACAACTCGGATATGTCGATGCTGGCGAGCTCTGGCCATAGAAAGTCGCTCAACATCGCTCTACATCCTGGTACCATCGATGTATTCTTCCGCATTTCGATGGGAATAATGCCGCCATGCCATAAACCACACCAAGCAATTAATTTTTGTGGATGCATTTGTATGCTTGTCGACACCTCGTCGAATTAGTGTTCCAAAATGGGTCTCGTCCGGGGATATAATTTTGTTTGCCCAAAATTTCGAATTTCCCGCCAGCATTTTCTCCGGAGGCAATTCCCTCCCAATTAGCAAACTCACGGCACTGTCTGTCCGGCTTCTGGAAAATAAGACGGGTGATTCTCTGGCGATTCGACATTTTTGATACTGGTGGTCATGTTTTCTTCATTTCGCACATATCTGGGCTTTTCCACTACCGACGCTTCGAATTACCTATGCAATGAACTCAGCATGAGAACCATAAGCAGTGGACAAGACGTAATTCTGGTCGGAGATGGATGCTCTCTAATGACGACGGAAATCACGATGAATCTTATGTTTCGCATTTGCATATGAGCCGGAATTCCGACAAGTGAAGTGATCCATGATGCATTTCAACACCTTACTGAATATTTTGGCAGTAGGAAGTCATTGGTAACTTTGACAGCTGCTGAAACACACACAATCATTGCTATCTGGCCATCCTTTATTTCCATTAAAACTACTTTTTGATAATTCTCAGCTCCAGCTATCTCGACGCAGTGACAAATCTTAGAGTGTATAAATATCTAGAAAGAGCCCCTCGACAAGTGGGAAAACACTCGCATGCGCAACACGAGTGTTTGTTGTTGAAGCTTAGCCCAGATCAACTGCGGACTAAAGAGTAACCGATTTTAAAATAGCCAATTGTGACACGCTAGGAACGGGCGAATGTTCTAAAGAAGGACCAAAGAAGCATTATAGATATGTCTGGCTGCTGGGCCTTTGGAAAGTGGTTTCTCATTACCTCTGGAACTCCTCTAGAAATGGGCACACCTGGAACTACCAAGCAGCTGCACTCATGCACTTGAATATGGATAAAACCCGTAGAACCCGTATACTTTAGAAAATATTTCTGCAATACTTTCCCCTTTTCACTTCCGCCTGCATTGCTTCAAACCATCCATCGATTGTTTATCCTCATAGTTTAGTTAAATATCAACAGTTCAACAATAAAATGACACCTCTTGTGCCTAGCTTCGATTGCCACCTATCTTACTGGAAGGCAACTAAATTATAAAGCATGTGGTTTTAATTGGCGGCGGTGGTGTTGTGGGTCTGTGCGTCGACCTCTACGCACTTGAGTCTACGCAGCCCAGGTTCGATTCCCGGTACGAGCAAAATTATTGTCACGGCCCCAACTCTTTCGAGTCACTGACAATGCGCAAGGTGTATAACTGTCTGGATAAAGCTTCTTAAATTGGCCATTCGGAGAGAACGAGTGGTTGCCTCTACGGGGTCTACCGCCACCCATATTATTACTATTATTACATGGCTTTAATTAGTAAAAAATGAAAAGAAACCCCTATCGACTCCATCCTACTACGGATTAGTCACTATCATAATAAACTCATAACAGAGATAGGCCTCGTCGAACAGGATCTATAAATGTTATCGCACCACTGTCGTTTATTGATGTGTTTTTCATAATTTTCAAAATTGTTGAACTTAAAAGCACTCTACTGGCACATAAAGCAACGCAGTGACTAATTAACAAAATGGAACTCCAAACACATAGGCACAGTTCTGCAAAGATAATTGCTAAATATATTTAGCATCGTCCAAAACATGGAACTCACAACATCACAGCCATCCACTGGATGGCGTGGAGCCCGTGCACTTGGACACTCGCACAGAGTTTCCTGTGACACAGGGTTGTTTCAGAATGTTTCATTTGTTTTATACTTGTGCGTGTGCATTATATCCTGTTTCTCGTTTCCTGTGTGTCGGAGCAATTTTCACTCAACAACGTTTTCATTTTAAGTGCCCTGTGGGCACTCTACATTGTGCGAAGCTGAGGCAGTATTGCATACAGCCGAGATACTACAGAAAGGCCTATTCAGGTGTTCGTTCGTTCAGGTGCGCCGACTGAATTGATCTGTATAAAAATTGAATTGGGGTTTAAAGATGTAATGAAGCATCCTCCGAACACTCAAGTATGATAAGCCTTAATGTGAATGAAATAAAATAAAATTTGACATGTGGGTGAATGCAGTCAGCGATAAGAAGCCACCCGCCGGCGATTTGCAAACCCATTCCTTGGATGAGGTGGATGGAGGGGGGCTCATAAAGATGGGCCATCTGTAAAATTTCGGTTACAATGCTTAAAGATGTTTTTACAATTCATATGTACTTGCGGTGTGCAGTAACTTTTGACTTCTCTTTCAGATCAAAACATGGTTGGCCGTAATTCGATGTCTATTACCCTCGGACTGGTGCTTACAGCATGCATGGTGTCAATGACATATTCCTCCGATCCGGCATCTTTGGAATTATTCGGCAACGGCGACATAAAAAATGATGGTAAGTCACTTGTCTTGGATGTCTTTTGTTCTTGAGACAGATATAGGGTCCTCGCCTACTGTCAACATGGACGATGTGCGAATAATGCGTCTCCCTCAAACTCGATGCCTTCCTTAAGTTGCCATAACTCCACTATCGACTGACAATTTTTTTTTTCTAAAACACAAACCATTTGAGACACAACGAAAAAACTCAAAACTCACCATAACCCATATTCTTCTTGTTGGCGAAGCCGTCATCTTCTTCCAACATTTCTAGAACCCAATTCGAGGACGTCGCTTCTTGTGATTGAATACATTTAGTTCTTCTCATCTTAAAAGGATGCATAGCTGGCGCTACAGCCCGTAGAGAGCAGGCAACCACTCGTGTTGTGCGTGCTATTGTTCTGTCACGAGCGGAAGGAACCTACAGTTTTATGCCGTTTTATGCCAATTTGAGAACTTTTTTCTAGACAGGTCATACTCATACTTTGAGCATTGTCAGTGACTCGAAAGAGGTGGGGCTATGAAAATTATTTTACTCTTTCAGTGAATCGAACCTAGGCACGTACAGACGCACAACGCCACGGCAGGCCAAAATTCTTTCGCAAAATTTGCCCTACTGAGTCATGGAATCGCCTATTTTTGTTACTTTTCGACAGACGGTTGAACGGTACCAATACTTTTAGCACTTCCACCAACCCTGTGTCTCACTGGTACGGGAACAACCAGCTGGGAAAATTACAATTTTGTTCCCTAGACTATGAATTGCTTATCTTCTGGGAAGTGAATTAATCCGTTAACCCTCTTAAAGTTTCCGCCACCGACTCGGAATTTCATTATCATCATCTTCTGACCCACCTGATCCACTAAAGGGGTCGCGGGTGTAACGCGCGCATGAGGGATCCCCAGACAACTCGATCCATCGCCATCGACTGTAACTCATCCGGAGTTATGCCCAAGGGTAAACAAGCGAGTTTTTGGACTTGTTCGAAGCACCTCGTCCTCAGTCTGCCAAGTGGTCCATCGAAGCTTAGCCCTTTTCGTTCAAAGGAACAGCTACTCAATATTGAGGTCTCGCGTCCTTTCTCACCCTTTCCCGGAAAATCCCACAGCAGCACAAAGAAATCTCATTTCAGAAGCTTGCATTCGATCGTATTCTTTCAGTCGTTTTCTAATTGTCATGACCGTATGTGAGAGTTGGGATAAATATTGAGTTGGAAACTTGGCCCATTGGCCCAATGCTTGGTCAATCCTACAGAAAAGTTGAGTTTCACTCCACCCACCACTCGTGAAAAAGTCCCCAAGTAGAGTGCATTGAACGGACGTTGTGAAAATTACAGTAACCTCTGATTTGTCCACTTTAGCCTTCATACGCTTTTACAATGATGGTTTGATCTGAAAATGAAGCATTATGAAGACAGCCAACTTCTACCTCATTAACTTTATTGACAACACCTTTTTCTCCATGTGACCAATCAGGGAGCGGCATTTTCACATTATTTAGTGAATAACCTTGAAAAATGCATGAAGAACTGTCAAAAGACCTCCTAAATGCGTGGATTGGCTGGAGGCAAACATGTAAAATGACTTCTCAAGCATTTTCTCCTATGACGAGACCTGTGAGCAAATCGTAATCTTGGAGGCCGCCAGTTTCGGATCTTTTATATGCGCACAGTGTATTGTATTATTTCATATTTTGTTTGTTTCTTTCTAGAATTAAGTGCTGTCAAACGCCCCGCATTCTTTATTGGCAGCCGCTATGGACGATCACCACAGTATTACGAATCAAAGTCTAGGAGATTAAGTGTCGCCCCCCGTAACGACAGATTCTTCTTGGGCTCACGCTACGGAAAGCGTGCCGATGAACTGGAATCACCAACATTTGAGCAGTCATCCTTCAACAAACTGAATACCCCCTTCATGATGTCATGTATTTACACCGGAATTAAGAATTTCTACAGATGTAGTAACACGTAAGTGCACATATTTTCAAAATTTAAATTTTCAATTCACCATCAATCAATCCGCGTGAATGAATGCGATTTATTTTCCATTTGACAGAGACGAAATTAACGAAGTTATAAGCCAACTGACTGCTGATAAAAATGAGACCGAGAACTGAAGGAAAACACAACCGATAAATCAACGTCACGCAATGAAATAAATTTATTTAAATGTTTATGCTGCATTTGTAGCAAAATTAAATTTTACATGGCTGGGTAAATTTTAATTTTGTTTACCAAAAAAATAAAAAAAGAAGAAAAACAACATGTATTATATGCGTTACATAAGTAATTTAATTTGTAAATAAAAAATTATCTGTGTATTACACAAGCGCTTTCAATAAATATGAAGTAAGCTGGCATCAGGAGGCAATTTGACGTTACTGATATTTATTTTATTATGTAATAGAGAAAAGTATTTCTAATTGTGCTATTATATATACATATATATATACATAAATAATATTTGCAATAAATCATATAAAGTACAGTATAAAGTATGAAGTTGTTGTTATTGATGAGCGTGTGCACTATTTTGATCCTCACGTGCTCCCAGACGGAACTCCAGCGTGCACTCGATCGGTTTGTTGCCGTAGATTCTTATGCTGGGACAAAGGTTAACGTGGACAGATTTGTGGTAGTTTCCAGAATGTCTGGAGTGGAGTGCCATTGAAGCAGGTGGAGAAGCTTAAGTATCTCGGGCACTTTTTCACTAGTGATGGGAGGCGTACTGCTGAGCTTTCTTGCAGGATTGGTCAAGCTAGGTCAATTTTGAAACCGCTTGCAAGATTTGTAATCGGGATAGACGACCTTAATGCCAAGTTAGCGGTTTCCAACTCAGTATTTGTTCCAACTCTCACCTATGGTCATGCAATTTGGGTAATGACCAAAAGAATAGAATCGCGAATATAAACTGCAGAGATGGAATTTCTTCGTGATGAGGTTACTCGCCGTGATAGGGGGAAAACACGGCAGGACAGAGAGAAACTCAATGTTGAGAAACTGTTTATTCGAACGGAAAGGACTATGCTTCTACGTTTTGGTCACATGGCACGAGGCGTGCCTAGAATGCGATTCCATCAAGTAGGCTACCGACTTGCTACGAATACAATTTCGCCTATGCAGATGGTGGAATGAAGTTTATCTTGAGCTGCTATTCGAAAATTGCAATCTTGATCACATGCTCTCCGACTAATGGCTGATTAGTTCTACATACCTCGACGTAACGATTCTGGATATTGGTTGCGTTTTCTTTTCCCCGAAATGAGATGCTGTAATTGAAGCACTCTAGGATTAAACATTGCTCCTCATGGCCTTAACATGAACGAGCAATGGATAATCCAACTATTTGGGTACTCCTCCATTCAAAAACACCATCGTCATCGCCGTATGTCACGGATGTGTGCAAACTTTACCTAAAGTTGATGTGCTGGGGAATATGAATCTTGATGTAACCTGCTCACAAAACTGGTCTTATCACCAGTCTTATCACTTTTTTAATTATAAGCGATGTTGGTATGGGACTGTAGAAGAGTGCTAACAACATAGAGTGGATATTCTTGAATGAACAAATTTAACTCCAGAAAATGCCTTAATCAAAAAAAATATCCCAGGGAATTTGTATGCGCCCCACATGACTATACGGCGACAGGTGCATGGTCTTACTTGTTGGCTCCGTGATAGAGCTGACACGCAGACACTCCCGGCATATACCATCAGTCCTTTGTAGGCAAAACTAATGCATGCAATAACACAAGAGAGTTAAATTCTGCCGAAATAGATGAGACCGCAGCCCGGCTTTTAGATACTTTTATTTTTCCGTATATATTCAGTATAATTGCTAAATGCGAAGAATTTCGGGTTGGAGCAGTGTTGTCGTTGCGCTCTACAAGGGCTAGGCATCCCGTACAGTTCAAGGTTGAAGTGTCTTCTGCAAATACCATCAACCCAAAAAAATGGACCAAAGATTGTAGAATTCTTTTTCTAAGTCTGAGGGCTTCATCGTCTGCTTCTGTTTGATGTTGTCCATGTTTTCGACCCATAGAGCAGGACATGAATGATCACGGTGTTATACAGATTGATCCTTTGAAAGAGGGCTCTACTCCACCATTGCCCCTTAAGCCTAAAATCACAGAGATTTATTTTATTCTGCGTTTAATCTGATGATCTCGGTACTGATGGTATGGTTTGTATGACTATCAACATAAATACGGAGATTAAGCCTCTTGTGAAACATTGTTTTCTTGCTTGAATAAGATGCGGAAGATGAAGTCGATTCGACAAGTTCCGCCTATGTGGCGTTTTTAGTCGTGTTTATATTGATGCCTATTGGAGGAGGTACTTTAGGGGCTGTGGAGCAACGACAGTCTATCATGTTTTTTTGATGATTGTGCTGATGACCAGTGACGACTAGAACATATGGAACGTAAGGACAACTTAGCTTTGGCTTATATAGTATGGGCAAAGCAAGATGACGTCAGCGGCATAACGAAGCTGTTGAAGTTGAAGTTCCCAACCAATTGAAGACAGGCGATATAATAATTTGAAGAAAAATTGCCAGTATTCTGTGATCAATGACAACTTGTTTGCACAAGGGATTGTTCTTCTTTCCGTATAAAAGATGTCATACACAAGCAGACATTCTGAAGAATATTGACTACGCACTACCAATCGCAGAAGTTTCTCTCAGTCTGAACTGTCAAAATGGAGTCGTAGGAGAATGGCCACCCCTTGTGGTAAGAATTCATATGGTAGTCAATCCTAAGACGTCCAGTCTGGTCGAAATGATCGAAATGACGATATTGAATTTAAAACGTCGATACATACATTTTATATGCAATAAAACTTAAGGCCCCACCCCAGAAATGAAGTATGATAGAGGTGCTTAAATTTTTAGACAACCATTTTTTATATCCCTTGCTGAACCCAAATTGACCAATCAGAGAACTGAATTTAGGTTATTTCGTGAATAACTGTCAAAATTCATGAATAACTGTCAAAAAGCCCCTGAAATTCATCGATGGACTAAGGGTCAATCAGCTGTGAAGTTGGGCATCTCCATAATACTTCATTTCTGCTCCAGCCCATAGTTCTGTCAAAAAATTTACAACATTTGACAGATGTTTCTATGAAAATTCATTCGGGTGCTCCTTATATGGTTGTCTTTGCGATATTTTCTAAATGAATGAATGGATTTTCTTTAGTTTAGAATATTTTTTTAAAAATATTACAATAATAATACATCCCGTAAGGGGTCACGGCCTAACCTCTCTGCCAACCACTCGTGTTGTGCGTGCTTTTGTTCTCTCACGAGTGCTAGGTCACGCCAGATAGGTCCCAGTTTTATGCCGACTACAAACGGCCAATTTGAGAAGCTTTTTCTGGACAGTTATACTCTTTGAGCATTGTCAGTGACTCGAAAGAGGTGAGGCCCTGAAAATTATTTGTTGAACGAAATCGAACTCAGGCAGCGTGGTTTGGTTGCGTAGGGGGTCACATACCCACAACGCAACGGCCGCCAAAGCTAATAAACATTCAGGAATTTTAAAATTTCGAATTTCTTTGATAAAAGTGGATTGCCCATGTAACGTACTCAGCGGGTCGGCTATTTGCGTTGCTTGATGAACATTGTGTTATGTTATGATTTCTTTGGTGGGTGCAGTCTCATAAGGAACAATGTTCTCGAGTTTCATGAATGTGAAAAAACACGCTCTATTTTAAACTGTGTGTTTTCAGCCTTAGCCTTCAGGTGATACAATGTGCGGTTAGTTACACCATTCATAAATCAAAAAAGATTGGACCGATTTTTATGATATTTAATCTGTATATTAGAAAACTCACAAAAAAGGGTGATTGACCACAATAAGATGATTAATTTCATACATTTCTAGTGTGGTTCGAGTTCGTGGTTCACAAAAAGAGAGTTAGTACGTCAAAATGCTCAGTTGGCTTGGCAATCAAAAATCGCCAAGCTTATCGCGCAGGTCAACAACCTGATAATCTTCGCCGCAGAAGAAGAAATGCTTAATGTAATGATTTGATTTTCGATTTTCAATACGATTATGTGTGAAGACGAACTTCATCGCCATCAAATGATTGATACAACAATGAACGTAGCAATTCTTTAAAATCTTCGGCAACTACTTTATGCAGATCTTGCACTGGTTCGGTTGTACAAAACAGCATTGAATATCATGTCGATCCCTTAGAACATACGACCGCCATTGCAACGCTCCAACAATAGATGAAGACGCTTGAAGGCTTGGTATAGCGCCATGTTCACACGTGGCGACTCTGGGCAATTCAAACGACGACACGAAGACATTGTATATCGAAGCAATGCAATACCCACGGAAGTTTTATTGAATCCAGCCAATAAGTTGATTAAATTGATTCTGAGGAGGTACGAAGTGCTCCGGGTCAAGTTGCAAATGTATATACTCTCCTCAAAATTGCCTGTATAGAGTACCTATGCATTCTTACCAACTTACTTACTTACTTACCATGCTTGGGACTGATGGGAGTGTGTTAGTTCTGATTTCCATCGTTGATAGTCCTGGGCACGCTGCTTCCAGTCATCAAGACCAAGCTGTATGGAGTTGGCGATAGCTTGGTCTTCATACCGAAGGATAGGTTTTCCTCTCCTTCTCGAGCCAGAAGGCTCGGTTTCGAATACTCACTTTTCTGGAGCACTGGTGTCTGGAGCTCTGCAGTTCCGATTATCGTAAGCTACTTATCGCCAGTCGAATTGTCCGTCATTGCATGAAATAGATTTGCCAGTATATGTAAAGTAAGTAATAAACGTATGCGACCCTACCACGACAGAAAAAGGCCCGGTCCAAACAGACAGGGCAGCGGGTACCGATACGTAATGGAAGGCTTTTGTACCCTACAGACGTACCATGCAATTAACTTCAATTTTTTTTTTGTTTCTTGATACAGTATGCACAGTTTAATACATCCTTACAGTGTCTCATTGTGAAGATATTCCAATTCAATTTGCTACCTTGCTTCCACATGTGTTTTCCAATTATGCTTCATTATCGGTTGTTTGTATCCGTTCTCTGCTTAGACGTGTGCTCCCTATCTGGTATGTCGTGGTACATCTTATTGTTCATTCTTTTTATTTTGCTAATAGAAACGCTGTGTAGCATCAGCATGATTTTCCCATCGTGTTCTTTGCACACTGATGCAAGCGAAATTAGATTTTACAGTATTAGCTCTCATACTGTCGTGATTGTGACAACCGAAACTGACATACGGGAGAAAATGTCAAAGGGTATGTAACTTAAGGGGATTTTTTATTGAATCACCGTGCAAATGCACGCGTCATTATCGATAAGAGGTTGTTAAGGTCAGCTGTACATACATCAATGTCAACTGAGAATGTGCATTATGCGCGAACGAAAGGACAATAATTGTCATTGCATCGTGTGTCACAAAATGTCATCTTAAGGACGTCTTTTAATATCATTGTCAATTCTTGTCATCAAATTGGCATTTCCAGACATCAGCCATTCGAAGTAATCATAGTTTAGTCAAGTGAACTCAAAAGCAGAAACGAAATAGGATAGAGATGCACAACTTCTACCTCTCTTGCCACTAAAAATGTTTGACAACCATTTTTTATCGTTTTATATCAAATTGACCAATCAGAGAACTGCATTTAAGTTATTTCGTGAATAACCGTCAAAAATGCATGAATAACTGTCAAAACCCTCTCAAATTCGGACTAGGGGTCGATCAGCTGTGAAGTTGGGCATCCCTATAATACTTCATTTCTGCTCAAAAGAATATCAAATCCATCAAAAAGTGTTCACTTCTGACAAAGTTGAATATTGCTGCTTGGTAGGATTTTTAGATTTTTGAAGTAAACTTAGTTAATGTAGAATCCACATTTTCACCAAAATAGACCTGTGTCTGTTCCAACTAGCTTCGTTGACTGTCGTATGCCAAAGTTTTTGAAGTTCTTCCCCTATGTGTGCGCCTCAATATACGCGTCCTCAGATGCGTTGTTCCACAGATTCGTAGTTGAAGACAGTTTGGGCCGGAGCTAAGTGTTTCATCCGTTCTACATGGCACAACCTGGCATCAATCTGTTTAGCCCATACAGTTCGTTGCTGAATCTTCTCTTCCAAATGCCATCAACACATATAACACCAATATAACTTTTCCCTCGAAGAGACCAGGGACTTCTATATCCGTTTTTATCCAAGCTTCTCTGCTGTACGGCAGAACTGGGATGTGCAAAAGTCAGCTTGGTCCTTCGAGATTAGGCTCTGTTGAGTTATTCTGTGGTGTTGGTGTTTGTGTTAGACGAAGTTCCGGACAGCCTCAAAGTTAAGCAGTCAGAGACGTCGCTGTTATATGTAAGTAAAGACCTAAGGACTACGTAACCTTCATTCACCGCCAGACCCATTTTAGTCACTTCAGTCTCAACGCCTGCAAATACCTCATAAATGGCTAGCTGTGTTCTGCCATCACATCAAATCTTCGTACGATAACAGTTGTACGGACTTCTCGAAGATCGCGACTCTTGTGTTGGCTGTGATGTTAAAAAAGTCACATGACAGTGCGTGGCCTTGTCTAAATCCTCTTTTGACATTAAAAGTATCAGTGAGTTCGTTACCGACCTCGATGGAGCAGAGTTCTCCATCGTCATCTTGCACAACAGCTGACGAGCTTGGCAGGAATGTCAAAACTAGACATTAGGCGTTATATAGTTCGACTCAGTGCACGCTGTCATGTGCGGCCTTGAAATCGACGAATAGGTGGACCTTCAGAGCTTCTTAGGACTTTTCCATGATCTGCCTTAGTGTGAAGATGTGAACGATGGTGGACTTCCGTGGCGTGAGGACACACTGGAATGAACCTCAGCCAAATTCGAGCACACAGAAAAGCAGAGAAAGAGATCTTAAAGACTACTTATAACAACAAATGTTATTGTTTTTTAGCTATTATCTTTTTGGCAACACTGGTTTAAACAGCTGACGCACGTTTCGTGTTTTGTTTCACTGTCAAACATCTTCAGTTTGGTCTATAATTTCACCATGAATCGTCTTACAAACGAACAACGCTTGCAAATTATTGAATTTTATTATCAAAATGCGGGCTCTGTTAAGAAAGTTCATCGCGACATCACATGTGTTCAGCGACGAAGCTCAATTTTGGCTCAATGGGTACGTAAATAAGCAGAATTGTCGATTTTGGAGTGAATATCAGCCAGAAGCATTGCACAGTTTGGTGCGGTTTATGAGCTGGTGGCATCATTGGACCGCACTTCTTCAAAGATCAAAGATGCGAATCGTAACGTAACTGTGAATGGTGAGCGCTACCGTGAGATGATATCCAACTTTTTTTTGCTCAAAATGCAAGAGCTTGACTTGCATGACATGTGATTTCAACAAGACGGTGCCACATGCCACACAGCACGCGCAGCAATGGACTTATTGAGAGGCGAGTTCGGTGAACATTTTATTTCACGTTCGGGACCGGTCAATTTACCGCCTAGATCGTGCGATTTAACGCCTTTAGACTATTTTTTGTGGCTGTGGGCTATGTTAAAGCTCATGTCTATACAGACAAGCCCGCTTCAATTGAATAAATTGAAGCATTTATTCGTGAGATACCAGCCGAAATGTTGGAAAGAGTATGCCAAAATTGGACTAAGCGGATGGACCATCTGAGGCGTAGTCAAGGTCAACATTTGCATGAAATAATCTTCAAACATTAAATTATATGGATCATACTATCGATTCAAATAAAGATTTTATGCATTTTTCTGAATTTTTGTTTTGAAAAACTTTCCTATAGCTTTTAAAAAATCACACAACTTACACAACTGGTCAAATAAAATCCGCATCCAATTCAGGAACAGTCAGGAGGGACATATACACTGCAAAGGAAACATGGGTGGCAATCCCAAGAGAATAATGGAGGCCGTAAATCTGAACAAGCCAGAAAAAGTGATCCGCCCTAGCGATGTAACTGTTCGAAACGTAAACTTTTCCGCAGCGCATACTCAGTCGTACAATGCTCCTACAAGGCTCGGCTGACAAGAATGCGTAGCAAAGCAGCTTTCCGGGATTTCTTTTTTTTATATTATGCGCGCGCCAGTGATTGTTAATACCATTAAGTGCCCGGGTTCAAGACACAGCACGGGCTGAAAGTGTGCTGTCGAGTTTCGAAATCTGACATCAATCAAATATACATATTTAAACGAAACAGAATCACCTTAACAGGAACAGACTATCAAGACATTCCATCTGTAAGGATTATCTCGAAAATCCTTGACCGAGAAACGGTGCACAATGGATCTTGTGTGGTCGCGGTGCTATATTCATAATTTTCTTTAATTCAATTCCAATCGTACAGATTCACTTGTTAAGTACAGATATATTGAAAAGTCGGCTATCGTCGAATTTGTGAAATGGAGTAATGCAAGCGGTTTAGGTGTTAATCCGCTGCAAACAGAAAACACCAGGAAATACAAAATTCCTGTGTTGAACCTTTCAACTATTAGGGGGAATCCCTCTGAATCTGAGTAACAGTGCCAATTTCCTAGGCCTAATGCTGGATGCGAAATTGAACTGGAAACCCAAAATCCACTGGAAAACCATCATCGTGTCAAAAAGTCTTCTACGGCTCTATACCGCTGCCTCAATAACCTCAACAAAATGCTTGAGAGTGTGGACTACAGCCACTTGTGGCTCATTAACTACTCGTATCAGTAGTCAGACCCATACAGAGCAACGAGCGTAGTGATCTGATGGACCACCCTTGATAAAGGCACTAATTGCTAGCCGCTCAAATGGGTGCAATAGGTGGCATATGTGTGCATCAGGGGGGCATGTCCATCAACCTCCTCGACAGCCTAAAATACACTCCTTAATCTTATGCTGATAGCTCTATTTGACAGACAGGCCGCGGCCAGAACGGCGATAAGATTGAAATGTGGAATGTTGGAATGCTGCTTATGTGGAAGGATCTCAGCTTCGGACATTGCCATCCTTGACAGATTCGGATCCAGTAAGGAAAACCACGAAGAATTCTGCAGGAACTGCAGAGACGAAGAGGAAGAGGAAACTAAGCTTCACTTCCTCGGTACTTGTCCAGCCCTTTCAAGAACAAGGAATAATACGCTAGGCAACTACTCTTTCAACAGCCTAGAAGAAATGTCCCACATAAATATTCAGGGCATAGCTAAGTTCACCAAGAAAACAAAATGGCTGTAACCCAGCATAGTAAGTAGTTATCAGCTGGTATTGTAGTCCCTGATTTAAGAGGAACAGGTACAAATAACCGGGCAGTGATATCACAATGGATCCAACCAGGATATAAGTTAGTCACAGTTGTGACAATCACCTCAACCAGTGTTGCCGCTGAAAAATTGAAAAAATCGCACAAAAAAGTGTCTCGGGACAGAAAAAAGCAAATCGCAATTGTCTGAAATCGGGACTATTTTTTAGGTTTTATCATGCTTATGAGTGCTGCAGTCATTTAGTTGCATTTTCTTACAATAAATGTTGAGTTTATTGCTTATGACAGACCTAACGACGTGTTTCGTGGAAGAAATATGTTTCAAACAAGTTAGTCCCCGAAGTCATTTGAGTCACGACCTCACAAAAGGGTCAAATTGCGAAAGCCGCATAATAGCGGCAACCCTACCTCAACCTAACGAAAGAGCTCCTTCAATCGCCAAGATGAGTATCAGTAAACTGCCCTCAGTACAATGTATGTACACCAAATTTGTGTGCAGTTCATACGTTCCAAAAAATTGTATAAGAATATTGCTGACATTCTGCATAACCTATGGTTAAGTTCGATTACAAAAACAGGTTACCAAAACATCAAGTTTAAAAGATAAAATGAAGCAACCCGTGTTAAGCCTAAAACAACTGTGAACAGCAGGAATTATGATTATTTTCGGGGAATCATACTTAAAGACAAAATTTGCCTACATTTTTTATGTTCAATTGCCCGAAGTATCTTAGTTTGAAACGATAATGGACGAATTACTCCCCCCATTCATAAGGCCGCAAATTGGGCAACAGTTTAGACCCTGGCATGAGCTCTACTTGAGAGTATATTGATTGTAAAATATGTACATGTGTACGTATGTTTCTATGTTATCTGAAAAATGCTATGGCCTACAATGGCTGTTTCTGCCGCTCGCTTCTTCACGAGAAATGTGCCTTCCTTTGCTGAACGACGAAAGGTTAATCTAATTATCCACCCCTGATTTAGTTATCGTCGTAGGCAGAATGATGTAAAACTTATGAAACCACTTTCACCGCAAAACACTGAAGTGTATGGTAAACAGGTCGCTATGAAAATCCTTAAATTTCTGTTGTATTTAAAGCATCGTCTTCCCAGTATTACCAAGAAAAGTAAATCGGGATGAGCTCTGATGGTGTAGCCACTACAGTCTGACTGGCGTCACACTATCGCACATTCAGTCACATTAGTCTGCGATTCATCTGTAAAACCATGTCGCAGACATGTCAAATGAAGGTTAAGTTACTTTGAAAACAAAGACAGAAGACATTTTATTGGCGGTATGAGTTAAACAAGACCTTGCATATGTGGAACCGTGTTGAACGAAGCATTCATTTCGACCTTCTTTTTTTTGAGCATCGAATAGCTCCTATCATCGAATAGCTCTTTAGAATCAATGTAAAGGCGGTGAGTATCGATTTGAATCTCGTTGGTCTTCTCCAGAATTAGCTTTAGTGTAAAGATTTGGTCTATAGTCGATTTGACAGCCGGAAGCTGCACTGCGATGCAAAGTGGCTATAGACGTTCACAGAGTCCTTTGGACAAGGTCGTGTAGGCGAGGTCGAGCAGGGATATGCCTCTATAGCTGCTGTAAGATGTAGAATCGCATTTTTCGTGGTTGGGGCATATTGAACTGATATCCAGTCGTCTTAAAATTATGCAGATAATATTGTGCATGTTCTCTGCCAGAACATCTCCACCGGCCTCGAAGAGCTATGATGGAACATCTGAGCCAACTGATCTCGCTTTCTTGTTCTTCAGCTTTTTCATGGCTGTGCCGACTCCTTCAAAGCTGGCTGAGAGGACTACTCTCCTGGTTACGCTGTTGGCAGTGCTGCTTACATACATCCACTATTCTCAACGACGCAGACATAAGGTAACCTTCACAATTTCGAAAAGTCTGAGTGGCTTTCCTGAATCCTATGAACATTTAATTGCTGTTTGTAGGCCCTGGAAATCTGGTGTGTTGGTTGGTGCACCTTTCTGACATTAGGCAGTCCAGGTATAAATCGTGCTCCGACGACACCTACGAAATCGTCAAAGTCGACGTTTGCCCCCCTGAATGTCCGCACACCCAGTACATCTGACGCTAGAAATCATCATCATACTTCATTTCTGTCTGACGCATGACTTGCTTCAATGGGCACATGGTCGAATTGGTTGGCGGTCCGACCGTGCAGAGATCGCCAGGTTGCTGTGAGAGTGTTGTGAGAGCACTTCTTATGCTACTTATGCTACTTATTATCGTATAACGTGCTGTCGCAAAGTCTGTGCCATGTCTTGTTGTGTATAAACAGGTGATAAGACATTCTCGCTGTGAACACTCAAATGATGCATTTATCTACCGAATCAAAAGCATGTCTACCATCCCTTAATGAAAAAAAAAATAGCAAAAAAAATGTCATGGGAATAAACGGTAAATTTTCTTTCCTAGATTCACGCTGAAATAATTGTATTCAAAACAAGGAATACAAAATAACAAACCTTGCAATTAAATGTGACAACGGATAAATTTCAAAAAATGCATGTCAAATACTAACCGACGCTATCTTCACGTTAAACTATTTTCTACAATGACATATGAGATACTCCACAACTGTTGGCATATGACAATTAAAAACAAGAATTGTCAATATTTACTTTGCATATTTCCATACTTTTGTTTATGGAAGTCACTCAAGCTTCTTTTTAAAAAAATCGTTTAAGAACATATTGCAAAATGCCATACGAAGATGACCACGACTATTTAGACGGTTCAAGGCGGTCTCTTCGTGAGAGAAAGAAAAAATCCCACACCGAACGAAAGTTACGCAGTCGAGCTGACGAACTTAAATTCCTTGAAGACTTCGATCCTGGAAAATCGAATCGCGAAAAACGCAAGCTACGTCGCAAGCCCAGTGTGCAATCAACAAAAACCCCAACGTCATATGACGAAAAAGGACGAATTCGTCAGAATAAAGTTGATATTTGTGATTGTATGAATGAGGAATGTGAAGGTTGCTGGTTCGAGTGTGAAAACTGTTTCTCCACCAAGTGTGGCCCTCATTGCCGGCTTAATAGGAAGTTCTTTTATGAATATATAACGTTTGATGGAAAGGATGCTAGTATAAGGAATAAGCACTTTGTTGCAAAGTAGATTACTATAAAACTATAATAGATACCTACATATAATTATATACGTACATATATGTATATCCCGCAATTTTTATTTTTAAAATAAAGCACTTATGTTATATTTCATGGTTTATGAAACCAAACATTAAGCAACTTGTTTTTATTGTGGAAGTTTGGATAGAGTTTAACAAAGTGTTCCGACGGGTAGCATGGGATGAATCAAACCAGATATGTTAGCAAATATTATTCTCAAGTTAGCTATAAAAGACATTTCAAAAAAATTGTCCAAAAGAAAAGAAACAGATAGTCAATTAGAAAGAACATTCTTAATGGAAGAGAAGGTTAGGAATTAAGATACAATGGATAACTAGTCAAATAAGGCAGATGGGCGACCTAGATCCAACCCATACGTCGTCTGTTATTATAAATAGGAGCTGTACAGAATGACTACAACTTGTAGGAACTGAGCATTAACTTGGTGAACAAATATTGGACAGTACTGGCAAGTAAATCGGATCAACTAGAAAGCGAGTTTGCATTATGCTGAGAAGTTTTATTTTATTTGTTCTACATATGTAAATACTTTTCTGTTTTGTTTGTTAAGCTCTAATATTGTTTTTTTTTTATACAAACCATTCTCATCTTTCGTTCAACCTGCAGACAAAAAACATTGCTTCTCATTTTCTCTATGATCATCTGATCATCTATTGATCATCTGCATACGTTAATAAATCAAAATCACAATTTTTCAGCTATTAAAGTGTAACACCGAGGGGATATCAAATCATCCATGACCTTCTCAAACCTAACTGATATCTTGATGTTACACAGTTTTGCTTGCTCCTCCATGTAACATATTCTGTCGTAAAGCACAATGTTTTCGCAGAGCTCCTGTAAAGGAAATCATATCACAACAAAATAATGCCTGCATACTTCCAAATCTCACCTGAATAGATGCTTGCAAGCACGTAAGTCCTTCAGCGGATTTATGCCCAAGTGGGTAGCTTTGTAGCAGATTTGAAAATCTTGTTGCATGCTCAATGGACCAAGTTAAAGTTTCCTTCGTCAAATTCGATTTTACTTCATATTTATTAGACAAGTCTGAAAAACTAAGTTCATGTGAGGCGCTTTTGGAGCAAGTTTTAACAACCATTTCGTCATTGCTTAGGATTGCTTCTGCAACTGCTCGTTGAAACATGTCGATACCGTGCCTGTTATGTTCCTTTTCGGTTAAATTTTTCCAACAAGCTGACGTTTGCTGACATGCTAATCGCAGAAATGGTCTGTTGAATCCACTGAAACCACGTTCTCCTAGAACTGCTTGCTTCAAACATGTACTGAGGGGGAAATTCTTGAATTCACTGCCATCCGTTGTGATCTCCATTTTGTGATAACAACATGGCATAATGACCAGTTTTAAAACGTTTTCCATTGTCAAAAATAGTTTCATCGAGTCAATAGTTAGATCCGCACAAGCATGCAATCCAATAATGCCTAACCTCAAATTGTTTTTGTCGGGAGCTAATTGCCCTGCGTGATGCAAGATAAACTCAACCGACTGGCTCGTCACAAAATGCTCCTTGAACACAACATTCTCCTTGGAAGTCGGGTAGATCATCCCCTGGCGCGTGATTGCCGTTTGCACTCTGCTTGAGTCCGATTCAAGACCAATTATTTTGTATGCATTCAATCTGTGCAGGGCCTCACTCAAATACCCTAGCCCCGAGCCGAAATCAATCAAAATATCAACTTCATTCCCGCATACACTATGAATTACTGCGGACAACTTAGTTATTTCGTGTTGCTTTTTCAAACTCATTTTCTTCAGTTTGTAGTCGGCATGTGCTATACTCAATTGAGTGCGTTTGGGAATCAATTCTTCAAGCTCCTGAATGAAGGCATCGAGATCGGAGACATTCGTTTGAATGCTCCTTTGGGGGAATAAATTTAAATCATGCGTGCCAACTGTGCTGAAGTATTCAACCCATTCCTTAGGAAATTCATCCAACACCTTATCCTTAACGAAGCATGTGTTCGACGACCGATAGATCCAGGAGTATGTTTGGAGAAACCTCAAGCACTTTGCAAAATATTCCTGGGGATCACTGAAACTACTGGGAAGGGACATGTCCTGAAAGTTTATAAAACAAATGATAAGGGAGACCTTAAGAAGAAAATGAAAATTTTAAATTATGAGGTGAATCTTGGGTCGATTTTAATTCAATTCAATTCAATTCAATTGCACTGTATTGTAGAATTCAAATTTAGCAAGTACTGATACGAGACAGAAATTGTGCTTTAAGCACGGGTTTCTTTTTAAAACAAGGAAAGACATTCATTTATTTGGAAGACGAGGATATTTAAATCAAGACAATCTGAACAGACTTCGATTCCTCTTCGAAATACGTAATTATTGCATACTTGTTTTATTTCCAAGTACTGACTCTATAATATTTCATATCACATGCTTAAATAAAATCATTACACATTTATTTTAGAGAACGTTCGCTAAGTTTAGGTTTGTTTAACGTCAACGGATTAATTATTATTGTACACTCTAATAAGTCAACTAGGCATCTAATTCAATGTCAATACCGTACAATTATTTAAAAAAAAATCAATAACAAACATATCTTTACGCAATAACTCTCCAGTTCTCATCGCTCTTTTTGGACAAGTCCTTATTTTCAGGTCCCAAAATGCATTTTCCATAGTGCTGTGGATTTTCTTTGAAATACTTTTCCACCACGCTTTGTAGATCGCTAAGCGTCACGTTTAACATTCGCTGGCGATATTTTTGGAATAATTCTTGTGATACGCCGTACATGAAGAAATCCACACCCAAGTTGCCTGGCGCAATGGGGGCATCCAATTGCTGCAGCACACCCAATTTCGCCTCGAATAAGGTTTGCTCTGTGATCTCCTTTTCATTTTCTTTCAGCCATTTGTACGTGTTGTCGAAGGCATCGAATGTCTTTGTTGAGTTCGGATCCCGATAGCTGTAGAAACTGAATATACCATCCGAACCGACACGGGCACCTGCGCCGTAGGCACCATTCTGCTCTCTCACAACGGGCAACAAGTATTTTGCTGATAATAATTTAGCTAGGATACGCAACGCAGGATGATCTCGGTGAATATAAGGTACGGTTAAGAGTGATTTTGCGCAATAGTTGACAGGAACGTTCATAACAAAGTGCTGACAGCTGGGCGTCAAGAGGTTCACTTGGTTTTCCTTTTTCTGTGATTCCACCCGTGGCAACTTCTCCAAGAAGGCGTTATAGTGTTCTGTTAACGTTGGCAAGTACTCCTCGGAGGTGTTTATTGCGACTCGCATTGTTTGGGCATTAAACAATTTTTTACCTAGTGTCACCAGCTTGGTTTTTATCTCCTCTGGTTTATTCTCCTTCAGAAGAGTTTTCATCACCTCAATGTGTTCCACTCCCGCCAGTTGAGATTTTAACTTGGCCGAATCAGTCACTAGTCCATTGCAACTCTGCATAGCGTATAGGTGACCAGACGAAGCAATGCCGACCGAAATAGTTGACATATAATTCTCAATGAGCATATTCAAACGTTCTACGTCTTCGATCTTGAAATTGCATAGCAACTCGTGAGCGAGATCGAACATATTTTTGGAGTTGTAGTCAAGAGCGTGGGTTGTCATCAGCACTCCGAGATCGTATGTTTTGCTGTCGTATATGTTCTCTGCAAAATGTAGTTTAAAATCAATGCCCGACGTTTTGGATGTAACAATTTTATCGAACTGCCTGTAGTCATACATTTTCGTGCCCATGTCGTCGATGACATTGCAAAACAGAGGGATCATGAGTATTTCTTCTTGGCTGAGGTTGGCCGAGTCGAAGAAGCACTTGACATAAGATATCTCGTTCGTCTGAACTGTGCAAATTTGAGTCCACACCTTCTGAATCTTCACAACATCAATGGGGTACACTTTGGGTGCAGTTCGCACGTCAGACAGCTCTAGACAAGGCAGCACATCAACGTTTGGTGGCGCCTTTTGGGACTCTTCTAAGCGCAGTCCATCTTCGTATATCTTCTGACGGTCCTCCGGTGTCAGATTACTCGCCTTGGACTTGAGCAGTGCTTGTTCAGCTTGCTGAAAATCGGATTCGTAATTATCGTCGGGTGACATTGTGAGTGTAAGTCGGTGTTGATTGTTGAGGAAATAATGTTCAACTTTCTTTTGCAAATACGTTGGGTCTTGTTTCAGGTTTTCACGGAACGTGTTCATAGTTTTACTAACTCTGAGTGTTTCGACGACGTCGCCCTCATGATTCCACAAAGGCGATGAATTGAAGAGCAGTCCCAAACCAAACTGTGGGCTTTGATGCTTCAAAGAGAGTTCAATGTTATGCAGGACACTTTCGATGTGATCCTGATCGAATCCCTTTTGGATAATGTCCTGAATTGTGGTATTGAAAATTTCCTGTACCCGCCCAAAGTCTTCCACTTTCAAATCCTGCAACCCAACACAAAAGAATGTATCCTTTATTTGTGGATCATAGCCCGTAACCTGATTGTAACCACCAGAAAAGTTTGGCTCGATCAAACTCTTATAGAATGGCGAATTGGGTCCCCTCACAAGCAGCTCGGACAGGACATACAAAACAAATGTTTCGTTGATGTCCGTGACATCAGACATAAGAAGCGCTATAGCAATTTGATTTTGCTTTTCAAATGGCGCTCCCATAGTGTCGAATCGACTCGAAATATGCACATTTCTTGCCTTTGCCCATCGCCTCTGATTTGGTATTAGACTGTAGTCAGTGTTTATGCCGTCATATTGCGAGAGATACTTTGAGTTGATGTAATTGAGCGTCTTATTCAATTCGAAATTTCCATAGCAATATATTCGAGAATTGCTGGGATGGTAGTATTTCTTGTGGAAAGCAACCAGATCTGCATGTGTTAGCTTTGGTATTTCTAAGGGATTACCACCCGAAACATAGCCGTATGTGTGGTCAGGTAGAAGGTTGTTCAACAAGTTCTGTCCAAAAATTGATGAATTCTCTGAAAATGCTCCTTTCATTTCATTGTAGACTACTCCCTTTATGACGTAGTCTGAGTTCTTGTCCTTTAGGCTTGAGTGTTCGAGACGCCATCCTTCTTGCAGGAAGTCCAAGTATTCCAGGTTGGGCCTAGAAATGTATTGAATAAAATAAATCATGCAACAAAGTCAAAGTTAATTTAGAATAAGCATCAGTTTCATGTTGAAACCAAATTGTGTAACAAGAGTTGGAATGTCTAGGCTCCTTGATAGGATCTACTCCCATAATACCAATTTTTCTCGGAAAACTGTTTGCATTCAATTTTATGGATGAAGACAGCCTGATTTTGCATTGCATACCTTTAAGAACAATACAAGTGTTCAATTAAATGCGACATCAGTCAATCGCAATTGGAAGAATACAAATTATTGCTGGAAACAAAGACTCGTGATAGAACAGCGAGTGATTGCTCTAAAGACTAGGTCCACCTAGGATTGTCACGCCGGATGTATTCTAATAATTTCGGCGACTTTAAATAGCTTCGAGCAGCAAAATAAAATATATAAGACACTTAACGATCCCTATCAGACTAGTAAATGTCCAAACAAATGTCACAAATCAGCCTTGCAGCTGTAGTGATGCAAACAAGCACTTCGGGGTTGAATCAATTAACGGAAAATACGATTGTACCAGTCATACGCCATATAGCTGTACAATATATCAATTGAGATCGATCAAAATGCAGTATGACTTATACCATTTTTAACAATAATATTATAAAACATGTCATTTGGGATCATCGTCTAATTGATTAATTATTCACCATTGACTCGAAAACTGATTATATGAAAATAATGAAAAAATGAACCTATTCCTGCCTTCCTTTTCTCCCATTCGTTTCGGGAAGCAATTCATCTTATTAATAATATTCAATTGTCAACATGTCTAATACATAGTACACATAGATTACACAATTTTAAGATTTACTCACCTGAACACCGCATCCAGATAGATCCGCTGCAAGTTTCTATAGTCGATTTCGTTCATTGATGAAAACGGATACATTGTATAATCGGGGCCGGTCATAGCATTCATAAATGTGGCCACAGATCGATTGAGCATCTTGAAGAATGGATCACGTACAGGATATTTCTCTGAACCACATAACACAGTATGCTCCAAAATATGTGGAAGACCCGTCGAATTAAAGGGTGTCGTTCGAAAATTAACAGAGAATACATTATTCGGATCGTTTCGATCTAAATACCACAGTTCTGTTCCAGATTTGTTATGCTTGAATTGATAACTCATTATTCCAAATTCTGGAATACTATCGGCACGTGTGCATGTGAAGTCCTCATATTCTTTACCCGGTGAATACTTTTTATCAGTTACATTTATGATGTCGGGTTGGGCTACGTTGGTCTTCCGTGCTTGTGGGTGCCCATCATGTGCAATTGCCTTCGATGATGAAAATCTTAAGACTTTTAAAATGCGAGTATTTGTATCACGAAGGACAGGTATTTGGTGCAGTAGTCGCGTAATCATTCTTGATTCACTAGTCAATAAAAGATAACATACAGTACATTGACACTTTATTAGCACTGAAAATTGATTATACTTTTGTAATTATAATCATGTACCGACTGAATTTCGTGTGATTGAAGATGAATTAAATCATTATGGTAATTGGAAAATGTGCAAAGAACAAATATTCTAATTGGTATGTGGAACTCACCTGATATTACGGAGATTTTTAGGACTTGCAGTATTACGATTATATTAAATCTTGTTTTTAATTCGGCTCCCACATGAGAAAAAGAAAAACCCTCCCGAAAATTAAGACAGGACAAATGTGTTATGTGGGGTTAGTTTGATTGAGTAATAAATAAATACTGCTCTGATTGTAGTAGATTCTCGTCTTAGAAATTGTGTTATACACGGGTATGTTTTATAAATTTAAACAATGTTGGTTCTTATTTTCATTTCTTTAAATTATATAAGAAATTAATCGTTTGAATTTACTTTGATTCGTTCAATGTATTGAAGAGAAATTTTGTACCAGAGTTTTTTTTTTATCTATAAACAGCACCTGCAATGGAGTATTTTAAGAAAAAATCGAAAGGATTTGCAGCCGAGTAACAAGTTACGTTCGTATTGAATTTATAGCAAATGGTTATATTTTCAAATCAAGACACATCTCTTGAACACGTCCAATATTTGACAACTCAAATTGAAAGGTTTTGCTTTGACAGCAGAATACTGCAATATTTGTACGTTGATTTTTGAACAGTTTTTCAACAAATTCGGGGAAGTGTGCTTTTTTATTAATACACAGCTGTTTCAGGAAAGCTAGACCATTCCGACAAGACCAACAAGACATATTAAGTTTTCCGGCTAGAAAAGTAGGAAACAACACTGACAGGTGTCTCGACTTCGAGGCGAACATGTGTTTGTGTGGCTGCGACCACTTTGCGACTCCCGATCTTTGATCTCATACTCAAAAAACCCAATATAAAGTGCTCTTCATCCATAAGGGTGACATGTGTAGCCTGACATTGTAATTCAGTTGCACGGTTTATTGAAACGAGGATGTTTCATCAACGCCGTCATTAACCGTGGTTGAGTGGACAAAAAATTCGTGTAAATTTCCAAAACTTACGGACAGGGTATTTACTTTAGACTCCGTCACCAAAAGTCTGCGTCGCTCATGAAGTATCAGAACCCAGAACTTGAGTAGCACAGCTTCTCCACATCGCCTTACCACGGCTGTTAGTTCATTTGAAGGTAAAATTATGCATTCAATTCATAGAAGTGATTTTCATGTTTTCAACGCGTTTTGTATTTGTTCTTTTTACATTATGTATCCATAAATACAAATTCATTACAAAAAGATATACAATAAAAATCTTTCGAGCAGTTTAAGTGTAATATAATTTACATTCTGACCCATTTTAAATATTTCTGAATCAATATTTATAGCAAAAAGTATACTTGTTAAATTTGATCTATTGTACATGCGATGCATTATAATTAAATGTGCAACAAATGTTCATAATCATCAACTGTCTTTTTTCATATGTATTTTAAACCGTGGCTATTTAGCTTTAAATGAATATATTAAATCTGCAAGCATTGGCCCTATTATTTACAATCTACAATAAGTGAATCATTTAGAATGGAAATATCTAAAATTCGATATCGAATTTAGTTTATTTATTCTGAATGTCTTCATCCCTTTGAGTGCATAAGCAGCAAATCGTGGCAGTTAACTAAAGTTCATCATGCTTGAGTGTTGCCTTCGTTTTCGTTGAATTCTAATTGTGCTAATGTTCGGACCACGACGCCGCGATTAACTGGTGTCAGATTCTGGCAAACTCCAACGACAGCATCCAGTGCTACTTCCGGACATTCCTAAAAGAATACACACAAATAGTTACTATGGTTCAACCTGCAAAGGATTACAATCGAATTACGTGTAAGAGATTTTGAATCTTTGATATAATAGCGTCCTGCTTCACAGCGTTGATATTTTTCGATATTGTTGAGTCTGGTTTATTCTGCTCCTCGTACCAGTGGAACATTTCCTCATTGTTATCCCATAAGTAAACCTATTCATAAGCGAAGAAACATGAAGACTTTTTGATTCCGGATTTGAAGAAGAAGACTTACGTCTGTGGCCCCTTTGTCTTCGGCCAACCAGCGTCGAAGCATTTGTTTCGCTTGTCCAACTGACAAGTTGTCTTGTGCCTTAAGTATTGTTTTTGTAATGGTATCTTCCAATAGTAAACGACGTAGACGCCAGTATAACCAAGCTCGAGATTCTCTCCACGGAACGATTTCGTTTATGCATTGTTTTTCCAACATTCGCTCGGGAGTGTCATGTAGATCTGCAAAGTGTACAGCCACCGTATGGTAGACGTGGATTAGTTGATTGATTCTGGCCTTGATCTTCTCTTCGATGTCATGCGCCTTCAACTTGTCACCAGCAACAAGTTCTAGTTCTGCTTTTAGCTAAAATTTGATATCTATTAGTTGAGTTATATGAATACATGAATCATGCAACTTACAGCGATAACTGTGCTATCCAAGCGATGAATAGTTTTAACAAGATCTTTTTCTTTGTACTTTATTTCAACAATGCCCTCTGGTTCCAAAACACCAGCCCTTGCTTCCGGATCGGCGTAGGTCTCCATGTATCTTGGATTAATCAGAGAATCTAGCACGGCCCAGGCTCCACCACGAAGCTCAGCATTAGGTGGCAAATAAATCAGAACCGGTTGTTTGTACTCTCTCAAGCCATCCACGATGTAGGCTCCGAATTTAACGATTTGTTCGTACATGTCCTTCATGCCTCCGGAGAAACCTCTCCAATTGGCGAATATTAGCAAAGGCAACTCTTCTCGTCCGAAGTCCTTGATGGCTTGCGCTGTTTTGTATGAGGAATCTGGGTACCAAACTTGTCCGGCTTGTTGCAGTGTCTAGAAATATTTACGTTTGAATAGACCAATTCAATTAAATCAATTAATGGAGGCCATACCTTCGCTTCGGAATCTAAATTGGCAGGATCGGCTGGCATATCAACTTCCACAGTACGGGTCTCTACAGCAATCACACCGACAGGCACACCACCCAAACGAGCTCTGCCTGTCACCACTGTCTTTGCCCAGGCTTCCATAATTTCAGCCCAGGAACCTTTGTCGAAGAATCCGGTTTCCCATTCGCTCATGTTTGCTTTAAGTTAAATCTGTTAACACAAACTCCAGATATTTTAAAATTGGTCTGTACCTGGATTCACGCGGCCTCCAAGCATCCACCTCGGGTCATAAGGAGATTTTGTGGGCATAAATCCAATTGGCCTGTTGACTGGATCATTGGGCAAAACGATTGGCAACTCACAGCCAATGTAGGCGGGAATGTATGACAGCCATGTAAGAATCGTGTTTACACCATCAAGATCGATAGCTGTATAGTGACAAGAGAGAAAGTGGGAGAGTGTCATATAAAATCAGGGAATTTCGCACTCGGGAAGTCTCACCTTCAGTCTTATGTGATACGCCGTTGTTGTACATAATTTGAACACCTCCAAGCTGATTATTAGAAGCGTAAACTTTACGTCCTAAAAGCTGAAATGTTTTCAATGTTTTTAAATGAAGTCTGAGCCATTGGCAGCACGAAGTATTTGCTTACCTTATTTAAAGCAGCATACCCAGTCAGGATGATGTGTGAATTCTCAATCTGAATCACACGCTGTCCCAAACGCACCAAATACGAGCCAATTCCAATAGTCCTGCATGTGACCATTGAAATGGTAACAATCTCTTCATAGGCTTGCGATGTTTCGCCAGCAATGAGACCAGCGTAACGCAAGTTTTCCACACCAAGTCCATCGTCTTTGCCAATGATATCGGTGATCTTATACCGTTGTTCGCCCTCGTCTTCAATCAATATCGCTCGGACTGAGTTCAGACTAGAAACCGTACTGTAATCCTCTGTGGTCAAGTATAAATATTTGAAACCCTTGTCTGGTTCCTCAGGATCCTCCCATGCGACCCTGAACATTGACTTAACTTCCTCCGCCAAACCGATGCGAGCACCACTGTTCACGGAAATATAGATCTGGAAATACTCTAGGAAATGAAATACATTCATTTTGCATTCGTTTTGATGATCGTCTTACCCTTGGAACTTTACGTTGTCGAGCCAATTGGGATGCCTTGTGGAACAGGATGTCCTCTTGAATTCCAAACGAGCCAATGAAGAATGTCAAATCGTTCGCGATCACAATTATTTCGCGTCCGCTTGGGTATTCTGGAGTGGCCAGAACAATTCTCCACGCAACCATTCCACACTGAAAATAAACATTATTTTGCTTAGTGCACGTGTGCTTTCATAGATAACGGGATCATTCGATAAAGAAGCGAGTGTATATGTATGTAAAATGAACACCAGTTAATAGATATGTCATTATGACACACATCTGGGAGATGTTAACTTTTAAGATTGACTCTGATCCCGGGGCAAGCAAGCGTCACGCTGTTTTGCAAAGGTAAACAAAAATATGTGTTGTGACATCAGAGTTGTTGAGGTCAATCGTTAAAGGTTAATGCAGCTTGTTAAAGCACATAAGGAGCAGGTTAACTTTCCCTGAAATTGTCTCGCACGTTTTGACCTGTGACTAGTAGAAAAATAATGTTATTAAACGACATGGTACCACATCCATGGTGCACCATCCATTAGGACTATTCGAAGTAAGTATCAATTCATATTTCCGAAAGTGTCTGGTCATAGGTCTCAACTGACTACTTGCGGAAGATCTAGGAAAACATGACATGAATAATGATGAGCACTGAGGATCTTCCAAGTCTAACCCGCACAGACACCTAAAGACTAATAGAGGTCATCACGGGACACTGGCCGGTAGGAGACCACGCATTCCATACAAAATACAGTGTCACAGCTGTAACGACACTTCAGAAATGCAAACTTTAACTCTTTTTCTGTGCAGCTGCCCAGGGCTGGCTAGAGTCAGGCGGCAAACACCAGGCAACCCTTTTTCGAATCCTCCGACGCAATATCCAATAAAACTATAAGGGAACTGCAGTGCACTGGCCACACTAAGGTTGAGGGTGGGAGGTCCTCTTCGATATGTCATAATACATGACATTCATCTTAACTCTTGTCTTTATTGCCTTGAGTGCATGTTCAATCCTGTGCGCGGGCAGTTGTGAACTGACCACCGACAAGTGCGATCGTAGCGGTGAGCCGACGCTACAGGAACTAATCAACTTTCTAAATGCAACTCGATGGCTGTAAGAAAAAAATTACATAAACAACTCACGCAATTATAAACAAAAAAAAAGAGCCGAGGGATCAAATCGGCGCATAGTATTAATTGGGTTCCCCTAGAACCGCCACATGGTGCAGAAACCATCCCATTTTGACCTAACTGTAGTCAAACACATGCAGGAACTGTAGAGCATCGGAAGAGATCGAAACACTCGAGCATTTTCTTTGCAACTTGCCCAGCTAATATTTCCTCAGTGTTCTCATCACAAACTTAAACCAAGGCCTCACAAAGAATAAACTCACATTGTTTTCACCAGGAAGCCTCTTCATTTCAACTAAGGTGTCTCCATCCAGAACAAGTTCGACACATTCCAGCAAAATCTTTTCGGGGATTCTGATCTCAACAGTTGGCCGAGCCTTAGAAAATTCTTTCCACTGCTTTTCAGTCATTTGACGGAACATATCAGGAATGTCATACACGTATGTGGTGCCGTTGGACTGAGCCTGGAAGCGCTTCTGCTGCAAGAAATCTTTGGTCATGTATGGCGTCGATATCGGGTGTCCATGGAGTGAACCTTGCTTTTCGCCGTACGCTTGGAATTGGATCTAAACACCAAAATAAACATCAGCACTTCTCGAATGACAGCAATGTGTTGGACTTACAATTCCTGTTGCGTGATCTGTTACTTCGGTATACATTGAAATGTCCAGGAAGTATCCAGAATCGTTGGCGATGCAAAGTCGGATCGCTTGGGTTGGCGATTGTGGGGTTTGTCTGATAACCATCTTCAGTTCGGCTTGGAGAACGCGCAATTTCCACAAGCGTGGACCATAACGCATAATCATTTTGGTAACGGATTCTTCAATTTTCGCTGGATCCATTATGACAGTTGGTACGAAGTTCAGGAAGATGTGATTGCAATCAGTTCGCTTTGCATGGGGATGCGAGAAAGCTACTTCCAACTCATCCATTGCTTCTAGAAGAACTCGTTCTCCTTCGTTTTGTAGATACTCAAAGGAAGCTTCCTATACACAAGAGGTCACATTTGAATCAGCATTTATTTAAATTCAAATAATAACCATACCTTTGTAATCAAGTCAGAATGACGGATGATGGAACGGATGAAGAAGCGGTAGTCGGTGACCTCTTGCCCTTTAGAGACCTTCGCCCTGCCCAAATACAAGTGCATTTTCTGATTTGCAGTTGGCAGTGCTTCCAAGTCGTATGTTCGCATTCTGTTGAGTTCCAATTGGAAGGCACACGCTGGTTCCAAGTGTCTATAGATTCTGTCTTCGTCGAAGTTGTCCCTCGAGCGGTAAGTGAAGAACTTGGGGAATTGCCGCCTATGAGTATACAGATCAAAATAAAATATTCGTATGCAATCTAAGAGGATTATCAGCCTACTTCTTCAAAGATGCAAAAGTTATCCTTCGCACTCTGCGCTGGTACAGCTCATCGCGATGTAATTTACAGAATGTTCCGAAAATATGCGCCATTTGAGCATCATCCATTTCACCGTTTTCCCGAACCGCAACGCTCAAAATATGAATAGGTTCGGTTGATGTAGCCTCCTCTGCTGCATTTGCTCGAGAAATTGGATCGGATAACGATACATTGATTGAGGTGCTCAGTCTGCCGTCAGAGGCTGAATCAGCAGCATCAACAGCCTCCAGGACCTTCAAGGATAACGCACAACTGTATTGTAAGCCACAAGATTAAGTAAACTTTGAACTCACCTTTGCACTGACATAAGCTGGGGATGACAAATCTTCGAGGAGATCAAGAATTTCGTCAGAATATTGCTCGAATTCCTCGAATGAATTGAATGCTGCCATGCAACCTGTACGCATATACGTTGATCCGGGAGTCAGGGCTGCTTCCATTCCATCCAATGAGAGGTAGGATTGGAGTCTGGAAGAAATGGGGATTTGAAATGGGATCGTTTATAAATCTGCGTTACAATAAATTGTAACATATCAGCTAAAAATTCAAAATAGAGTACAACGCCTGGCGAGAGACAGACAGAGACTTACCTATTTGGATGTGCTGTTGGCAGAAGGAACTGGAAGTGAACCAGTGGCACTTCTGCAGACAAGTCCAGATGTTGCAAGCAAGTCAAATCGTATGAAATGTACGCCCTACGGACATACACCTCCAAGGCAGCATTGCACACGGCACGGTTGGTGTGATAGAAGAAATCATGCAGGATATCGAAGATAGATGTTTCCGACAAGATCAACCTTTGCAGGTTCTCTGGATGGAAATCATGTCCATACATATCCACGGCTGACAAGAATATCGATTCCATTTGATTGTGACGCAGTTCGTATGCGGGTTGATGTGCAGCAATGAGCACTTGCCTCGAACGCAGTGCCACTCGGGAGTGTTCGGCGCGATTAAGGGACGTGAGTTCACTTAAAGTTGTGGCCAGCTCATCGGTTAGGCCAGGTTCGTTTGCCCACAAATGATCAATGAGCAGTGTAACCAGGAGATTTTTCTTCGAAACCTGACTGTGCGAGAAAATCGTGTTGACGACTGTCTGCATGTCATCCTTATTTCTTTCTCGAATTAGACCAACGCACTTATCGTAGTGACCGTGTTGGAACTGCGACTCCACGTCGTAGTATTGTCGTAGAAGCTCATGCACGGCAGCCTTCATTCTGCCACGAATGCCATTCCGATAGCGTTGCACCAACTGAACTATGCTCTGGGTGGTGAGGAAGAATACGTCCCTATCGGCTCGCTTTTGCAATGTCGCTGCATGGCAGTCGATGACACTGGCGATTTGTTGCGATGGGAATTGAGCTAGAACACTCGTGATGTTTCGCTCGTATAGTGTCATTAGTTTTCGTATTTTTTTCTCCACCGAAATGGGAACACGACCCGATACGGAAGCAATGACCTCCTGCAGTTCTAACAGCGGCAGGGACGGGTCTCTCAAACTAAGCATGAATTTCTCGATAACCTCACGTAGCCGAGTCGTATTGTAGGGATCTGGTATACAGTAGCCAGCTAGTGTATTTTCCAAAATTGCTTTGTAGTTGTTGTGTACTCTGTTTAGTTTCTCCGGCAGTGAGGAGTTTTCTGTAGCTGGGAAGCCACTCTTAAATGGTTGTGCCTTGGTGACCAGGGACGGATCGTCAAGTTCCAAGTGCCCCAGGAGAGATCCCGCATCGAGCACAGCACCTGGACGTCGAATGAAAGTGACGGTACCGGCTTCGGAGGATGTTAGTGTCATCACCATTTTCATAACCTTAAAAGAAGCAAAATTCGATTATGAATATATGGATGAATGGATTAATCATTTGCACAGCGAAGTACCTCAATTTCGGCGTATGCCTGTCCTTTGTTCACATGGGCGCCATCTTCAACCAGCAAGTTAATGAGCTTTCCCGTTGAAGGGCTGCGCAGAAGTGAAGGATCGTTTTCTTTCTCGAAGACGCATGTCTGATTTCCAATGACAATGCGGTAACGATCGACTTCCTCCTTCATGTAGGTGGTGTAAGATGAGCCTTCGAACGAAACGAGCATGCCACCGTCGGAGAGCCGGTGAACTTCGACTTCTTTGAACGATTTATTCATGACAACGAAGTAGGTATTTGCTCCGCTTTTGGCGGCCTGGAGCTTGTAACGATTTCCATCGTTGATAAGCTCGATATCTATTACGTTTGTCAATGTGTTGGCCGCCTGGATTTGACCCTTCTCCAGCGATGTTTGGAAACTAGTGAAGGACTCACTGATTTGCCGGTCAGCAATGTGCAGTGCTCCGCAAATTACTCCGAGCAAGATGTCTGGTTTTTCAGATTGAACACGTTCTGCGATTAACGCATCCAGCCAGGCGGTGTCAATCGTATTATCGAGGAAGCTGTTTGTTTCCAACAATGTAATGAGATACTCCACAGTTGTTCGGAAGTCTCCTCTGATTGACAATTCCTTCAGAGCAATAACTAGGTTCTCTCTGGCTTGTTGCCGGTTCTCTCCCCACGAGAAGCAATGACCGAACTGAGAATCAGCAAATTCGTGCAGACCACCGGATGCAGCAACACTGAAATAGCCCCACACGTTCTTACTCGAACGGAAATTAAGCTCTTGCACAGTTCCTGAACTGGGCTTGAAGCCTTCATCAGGATTCTCGGATGTGATACGAGCTGCAATTACGTGACCTAGAGGAACAGGTTTGTTCTCAGGATTTTCGAAGTCAATTATGGAAGTGCCCCAAGGAGATTCTCCATAAAGAAGACGAATGTCTTTCAAGCGATAAAGTGGAATACCCATTCCGATCTACATGAACAAAATGTTGAATTTATTTTTAGGTGAGCATATTCTTCAATCGTACCTGCAATTGACAGGCGGGTAGATTCACATCTGCCACCATTTCCGTACAAGGATGCTCCACTTGCAATCTTGGGTTCAACTCCAGGAAGAAGTAATTGCCCTCGGTGTCATAAAGGTACTCCACCGTACCCGCACTGACATATCCAACCATTTTTGCCAATCGCACAGCCGCCTTCTCCATGTCCTCGAATATTTCTGGGTGCGCAACAATTGCAGGCGCCTCTTCGATAATCTTTTGATGACGTCTCTGAATAGAACAGTCGCGACCAAACAAGCTGATGGCGTTTCCGTACTGATCAGCTAAGAGCTGAACCTCCAAATGTCTAGCTCCACGTGCTAACTTCATTACGAATATCGGAGAGCCGGGTACCTCAGCTTGGACCTGACGGAAGAGTGCAGGAAATTCTTCGGCAGTATCCACTCGACGGATGCCTTTACCTCCGCCACCTTCAGATGCTTTTATCATGACTGGGAAGCCTGTTGAATCCAAACTGGATGAGTTTTCATTGATCTTCATATGACTGATATGAAATGTTTACCAATCTTTGCCACAGCTGCCAGTCCTTGATCCACGTTACTAACACAACCACGGTTGAACAAATCACTGGAAATCTTGATCTTCTTGCCACTGTACTGAGCCTTCAGTTCTGAACCAGACCAAGGGAGTGTTGGAATCTCTGCAGTTTGTGCAACAATCGACGATGCAACCTTGTCTCCCAAAGCCCACATAGCTCTCTCAGGTGGTCCCAGAAAGACTAGACCCTCTTTGTGCAACAATTCAGGTAATTTCGGGTTTTCCGAAGCATGTCCCCATCCCGCCCAGACGGCCTAGAAGGATTTAAGTTTCATTGAATGAAGCAAGTGCAGTGACTTCAGATGCAGTTGATTATTGACATTGCGAGCAATTTAATTTGAATTATTCCCTCGAGACAGGTAGTTGAGCAAATGTTAATAGTTCCTGATTCGATCATTAACCACTCATTAACTGGCGTGTTATATAATGAATGGTGTAGCTACCGAACTACAGAAGAGGAACAATGGAACTAAATACGTCTCGCAACATGCCATTACATATTTGCATTGAATTAAGTACAGTATATCTGCTTGCGCGCTTATGAATTATTAAACAAGTCATCGAAGTGATGCATGTCTTAAAAGAAAAGCAAATGTTTGCCAAACTATAAAGCAAACAAGTCGTGTGATCGGGTGATTATTTGCTGACGTATTTTCGCATTTTTACTTTACCTGAACTTGGGTTCTCAACGCAATATCGACAATTAACTCCACATTTGCATAGTTATTGTTGTTGGATCCACCGGGGACGGGTACATAGTGATCGGCCATTTTAATGTATTCAGCGTTAGCCTTTAAATCCTCGGGAGTTACCTGAAATTATACGTGACTTATTATATTATGCTGATTTTAATTGACTTACAACTCACCATGACGACGAAACGGACAGCACGTTCGTTCTTGAACATCTCATAGGACCATCTGCGTATGGAGCGCATACACTTGACAGCTGCGATTCCATTATTAGCGATGAGTATCCTATTAATGACACGAGTGCCGCCGAACTTTCTAACAAACTCCTCAGTGGTGGCAATTAAAAACTCCTTTTCCTGATTACGCTCAAAGCCCAGTCCAGTTCCACGAGACATACTAGGCCTATTCAAAGACAGATTGAGATTTGTTTTTTAATGAATTGCATGTAGCCTGGGTATGTGATCATGCGATTGAAAATAACAATTTACTTAAGTGAACCAGAAGTCTGTTGTGTAGTTAACAGTGCTCGATTCTGGCTTCCTACTCCCGGTTTTTCAACAGAATCACTTCTTATATCATTTTGTTGTAAATTAACTGACCCACTTAATCCCACATTCATGCTGTTGCGCGCTTGAGAGCTGTTTTCTCCTGAGTCAATTGTTGAGTCCCACGAGGAACTTTGTTCACCAGTTTCGGCTAGTACAAAACGCTTACTTGCACGACGCTTTAGCATTGTCAGAACTATTGCGATTATCAATAAACACCACACCGTCAAGTATATTTCATTCATCAATCGCTTTGCGGAAGTATTGTTTTAACTAACTGCTGTTCTCTGCAAGTTTCGTTCAAAGGTCACACTTTTCGTCACTCATCGAACGATGACCTACTTATTTACTTTCTTTTAGCTGGTACCTACAGCACACAAATCAAAATCAGTTTTCGTTTGCTTTCAATGAAAATGCCATCCGGACAGACATTTAAAGCCTATTATGTATTAGACGACACGTTTTGAATGTAAAAAAAAGAAACGGCGAAAAAAAGTGAAATCGCTACTCTCTTCCGACGATGCACGCAACGTAACGACTATTTTACATGAGAGAGAATAACCACTATCGCGAGCCACCACCTGACACTTGGCGCATTCCGATTATGACTGACCAAAAATCTTCAGTTTCATCGTCTGCCTATTTAGCCCCACTAACTCAATTCTGGATTTCGTGTTTACCTTTTATTACGTATTACCACTCGTCTCTCGTTTTTCTCTCGCGTGATTTGTTTACTACCTGTTGGCGACAGGGGGGGAGCAACGCGTAGCTATACCAGCTCGATAAAACGAGCGATTGTATCGAGTTTTTGTCTGCTTTATTCACATGAGATCGATACTACTTGCAGCATTTTCATTGTCATTGCTGTATCGAGTTGCACTTTTTATACTTGTTTACACCTCGAAGTGTTAACATTCGATTTTGTAATATTAAGGAGTACGTAATTAAATCAAATTGGCAGCGACTGCAAGTCAAAGTAGGAGAACTTTTTGTACAGAAGTGAGATGTGAAGTTCAATGTCACTAGCCGGATGAACAAATTTAATCAAAATAAACAAAATAAATTAATGCACAAGTGTGAGGTTGCCAAGCAGACGCGTGAGAAAAATATGAGAGCAGTCCGAAAAAAAATACACGATAACTTACAATTCAGTTCGAAAAAAAAAATTTACCAAATTATCATCAAATGAAAATAAACTAAATGCATGTCTACGACGCCGCCGCCGCCGGCATCTCTTGGATCTCGAAGCATTCGAACAGCATGTGGGTGGAGTTGAAATAAACGTCATGCCAAAACAATCGTCACAAGACGGAAAACACGCCATCCAAGATATAAAAGCATGTATACATAGAAAATGTAAGGAATCCCACGAGTGGTGTTTGTATTTTATTGTTGTTAGAGACACTAAACGTATTTGTGTAGCTGCTAGTTGCAAGTTATATTCGTGATGTCAATGTGTCTAAAATAAATTAGACATGACTCAATGTATCAACAAAGCATCACACAAACTGTTCGGAAGGTGTGAGTGGCAGGTTCAATTCGAAACCAAAATTGTGTCCTTCATTTTCTCACAACCCACTTAAGTTGTGTGTCAAATACGATACAAATTCACCCGGAATATTATCATGTTTGATGTTTCCACCCTTGACACATGGTGAGTGACTGATGTCAATAAAACAGCAACATAGAATCATTTTTTACTCCATGTGAATGCAATAAGTGAATGAAATTATAGAGGAAATTGTGCAATTATCTTACCAGTCTAATTGAATAACTCCAGTTCTTTGACTACACACCTATGCCTATGCACTTATCAGTGTCAATGCCCCTTTTTTTTTTTATAGATTCAGATTCAGTGTGATAATCGTTAACGTCACGTGTCTGACAGAATTATGACACACTACGTTTGTCATAAATATTTGGAATTTAATTGGGGCTAGTGCGCTCACTACCGGCGCAGAAATGTTCGTCAAAGTGGAATACATTTCTTACTTCGTTGAGTTTCAATTAGAGATTAAGTTCCACTAGAAGGATCATATAGACGTTTAAAGATGTCTTTTACAAGTCTGACGTATTTGAGACCTTGTTGTGTTTGGAAAGTACAACTGCACCTTCGAACAGGTAACTATCGAAAACGAAAGATTCTTCAAAGTAATTATCTCTTTAAAATTTCATTCAGTGTATTCTTGTTATCACGAATCCAGGGTGATACTTTCGGAATGTGAACACAACCGCCGCATGAAACTTCCCGATCCAGTAAAGAACATGTGCTATATGCAAACTAGGAGTGCATACGTGAATTTAAAAAGGAAATCTTTACACTATGCATGTAACAGCTCTTGGCTCAAGCCCTTCATCGGTTATTTATTTCGATTGCTTAGTGGACAGTCGGTATAAGTATTCGATAGAATTTTAACCAGAAGGCTGTCGCCATTCAAGACTAGGTAAGTTGTGCACTTGACGTCATATTTTATATACAAAAAGCAGCCTAATTTCATTTTCTTAGGAACTAGATGATTTAGAAGTTATCTTTTTCAATCATTAATCTTAAGCAGTGCTAAGAGGGGTATATTCAAACATATTCGAGTATATCCGCTAATCCGCCACCACAAAATCCCAAACATACGCAGATTGCTGAAAACAGGGGATTGTAATGTACAGAAAAGACCATTGAATTAAAAGCAAAACGAAAATTTGGAAGGAAGAGTGCGGACTAGGCCGCTGAAGATTTTCAATGACGGCGGATTACAGAGCATAACCATGACAAACCCTGAGTCGCAAAACACGACGGATTAAACAGTAAATTGATAGTCAAGCGGCGACAGTGTATAGTAAGTGATCCTCTGAACTGGACCATGGGGCAACGATGGCGTTAGAATTGCCTGAAAAACAACCTCCAAATTGGGACAAGAGCTAAGAAGAAGGAGAAATTACAAGTGTCAGAGATAAATGTGAGGTTGTGGAGAAGAGGGTTCTCCTGGATTGTCGGAAACGCGTTGTAGAAAACAATTCTTGCTTGTTTTCTGTTTCACAAAGCACTCATTCATTGAAATTTAACCGTATGTACTTACTTAATAATTTATAATGTACAGTTAACAATTCAGGAACATTTTATTTCAGAACTATGTATAATTGGGACAGAATGATATTTGGCCCAATTTAAAGGCCTTCGCATATCGGAGAACCTCAAATTCGGTTCGCAATTTCCTTAGTCCCCCATTTGGAGGTTTTATCGTGTATCAGTTTAGCATAATATGTAATTGCACCGTTGACATGATTGACTGGACTTTTCAGTAGCAAAGTAGCAAATAGATGCAGTTTGGAACTGCAAGGAGAACAACAGTACTAATGGCACAATACTCTCCAAAGCACCTAATTCAAGCAATTAGTTTAGGTCTATACGGGCACGCATTATATAATGAAGCGATTCTAAATTGCTCCTAGAAGTGTAGCTAATTCTAAAATATTAACAAGTTGTTTCGAAAGGTCAAGTTATTTAAGAAGTATTTTGCTGAAATTGAAGGTCAAGTTGTGGTGCAATTTCTGTTTGAAATTTACGTCCATATGTAAGCAATGCGAAATCGAGTTGGAAACTATTTTCACTTCCACCAATCTTAAACAATGCAATGACACCCTCATACCTATGCGAATGGAAAACCTTTCAGGGAAATTTAATATATGTAAGTCAATTAGATAGAGAGCCAGTCATTTTCCAGAAAAATTTGCAATAATGCAGTGTGGTTACACAGAGCTAAGCATTGTTTACAATTACACTAGAGATTGACAACGCTGACTTGAACTGCATTTCTTGGTGGTTTTTTATTCACTTATGTATGTGCTGAATTCCGCACAATTCCCATACGTCTGTTGGCCCATTGCTTGGCGCATTTGTGCTGTACGTGATATTCTTCAAACGAGAATGGTGGAAAACTAACAAACAAAGCTGGAATAAAATAATACTTAAAACACAACGTAATTGACGTGCTGTATAGATTCGAAGCTAATACAACTACGATCCATTAACTAACATTCAGTGATTCCTCTGGACCTTGGTTCTCGTGTAAAAGTCTAGCAAAGTAACCACATTCTCCCTTAATAGTCATTAATTGTTCTCAATTGGTCACAACAGACTTAATGAAAATCCTGCGCAACCATTAACCATTAAAATGTCTTAACGAAATTTCCAATTAATCTCCAACAGAGTTCACTAAACAATAAATTGTAGCCGAAAGAATTAGATAAACGGTATCCCTGCCCCTGAACTGATACAGGGAAACTTCTCCATAGTGGACAGCAGCGAAACAATCTTGACTGTTCTGAAGGGGTTGAAATACACAAATACCTTCATGCCGGGACCATGACGAATTATCCTTAGGGAGAGGTGTCCTTTATAGGGGAGTATCCTTAGAGAAAAGTTTCACTGTATTTCTAAATAAACCGCTCGTATTATTTGTCCTCCAAATGATAAATCCCTATCGCGTGTGCCCAGGTGGTCCCCGTGGCGTAGTGGGTATGTGCCTCGAACCTATGGTGTCCAAGTTCAATTCCCGAAAATATTCACCAGACCACCTCTTTCGAGTCCTAGACAATGCTCAAAGAGAAACAAAAGCTTCTCAAACATGGCCATTCGGTGTCGGTGTAAAACTGTAGATCCCATCCACTCGTGATAGAGAAATACCACGCACAACACGAGTGGTTTGCTGTAGAAGCTACATAGTGGTGGAGCGCCACACATATTATTATTATTTTATCGCCTGTAAACAAATATGAATTATTGCTCAAAGCTTACCTCAATCGTTTACGTTTTTCCAGTAGGTCCCCATTTGTACGAATGATGGGATTATTTCCCTGTGGGAATTCATCAACAGCTTCGTGGGCTTCTTGTATACTTGCATCGATTTCATCGCCGACCTAAATATGCAAAAATGTAACAAGAATCAATCAATGAATGTCAAAATGTTTGCCTACCAAAAAACTAGGCCTCTCAGGAACACTCATTTCGGCGCTTTTCGTAAAGCTGCTGTTGTTGTTGTTATTGTTGCAATTTATATCGTCGTCACACCTGCCGTTGCTCAAAATTAAATTTTCGCTAGAGAATTGAACCTTTTTTATGAGGTTATTAGCATGTGGCCGTTCTTCGGCGTTCGCTGTAAAAGATTGAACAAAAAATTACCCCGTGTGAGTTTGATTTTTGAAAAGTAGTTCCGTTCATCGGGTTTGTTCTTACATAAAAAGTGTCTATAAATTTTTCCCACTAACGTCGCGAGTAAGAGCATAAGGCCGCACGTAACAATCACGAAGGAAAGCATTTATTGCCACATATGTGAGTATATATTGAAAACAGTTCTTATCTATTTTCAAATATGTATAACAGTTGCCATAACTAAAAGAAAATTGGAACGACGTATTGAAAAATTTGAATTTTAACGCGAAAGGTTTGTGGTTGAAAACGCAAGTATAATCGTGAATGAATGCGTAAAATTGTTTTGTATTTCGAGGAAAGACTGCCAAAGTATATTCATTTATGCATTTATACAAGTATCCCCTCTATAAACACACATTTCATTTCAAAGGTCATCCGATCAAATCACAGTGAAGATATTGGTTGATTAATTAACTATTGAGGTTTGAGGTCAATGACTTTTGAATATATGTACTACATTCACGAATTAATTTCTGTCCTCATAAATGATATTCCAACCATTTGTCGTGCGAATGTACGTAACGTGACGAACTCGAACAAAAAAAGAAAATCATTTCAAATTTGTGTGTTTTCTTTTCTTTTCCCCTACAAACTAAAACTAGTATTGTATAGTAGATTGAATAAAGATGAAAAACAAGAATTCAACTTGGTTTGCCGGACGCAGGCACACTCGCACACACTCCTCAGATGATTTAAATTCCATTAATTTATTCATTATATAACATTACTGCACATGGACAGTGTCAGTGGATAACGTTGTATTCAAGTGTCGTACAGCGTAACTCATATATCAGACTAACAATGAGAATCACGAACAAAAGGATGGACTGTGGGATGGTTTGATCCTTGCCTTGTTATATAACTGATCACTTTTATTTTTTTATCAAACTTATATAAATGTAAAAGTAGTTTTAGATTCGCCAACGGCTTGAATTACTTGGACGGAACACAATACGATTAATGCACAAAACAAATTCACCTTTGCAACAGTTTCCAATTTTGAATAGGTAAATTTATGAAACGGTTCTTCGAATGATTGAATAATATTAAAAAAAATAACAAAACTTAATGAAACAAGAAGCTGATACACGGCAAGCTCATGTCTTTGAACTTCTTAATCGACGGAAAGCCTAACTTCAACTAACATCGTTCGTGGCTTTAGTTAAGCCAACTGATAGCAATGCTCACGACCTCATCGAAAATCAGCAGTTCGCTGATTAAAAATCAGCTGAGGAAGGTTTAAGGTCGCGGGGCAGACGGTTAAGCAGAGGACGCGCTCTGTGATTTGCCAATGTGTGTATGGGTCTGTGTCTGTCTCGCACTCACCTAAGATTCAGATTAAGCAATTATTTTATGCTCAATAAGCTATATGATATATTTTGTTTTGTTCGTTTTCGTGAATGTATTTATATTTACGTCTAAGCACGCGTACAAGGAATTATGAGAGGCGATTATATAAAATTTAAGATTACTTTCTCAAGTTTTGCGAATGCTGGGCCTGTGTGTGTTTGAGTGTGCGCTTGTGGGTCATCCAAAAGACCAACATAATAATAATGGCCTTTGTAAAATGTTTATCTGTCGTCTTTAAATCGAACAAGAATTTATTCGCGTGTATACTTATATGGCTGGTAGAACACGACGCGATCGAAATTTGTAATGTTTTCTTGTTTCCCGCTGTTCTAACGAGCCCTGCCTGACCGATGCAAGTTGCTCTACTGCGTGTATTGTGCTTCGTCATAGGTTATGTGCAGCATGTAAATGGCCAGAAGTTGGGCACAAAACCGGTCAGATTCAGGAAGTTGTAAGCGAAGACACCAGGTATTTCGATAAGTTCCCCCACGAAACTCAAAGATGAATAAATACAAATTGCAAAAATCCAATGAACTCGGAAAGAAGGACAGGCCATAATAAATCCAAATGCAATCGGTGTTAGCACAATGATAAGATTTACCGTTCATTAGTCATTCAATCATTGTAAATATAAAAGCAAAAGCAAAAGTTGTTCTAAGCAAACAAACTTGATTTGGGATAAGTTAAGGTAAAACACAGTCTGAGTGCAATCTTAACGAAACGATTAAGTTGCAGTATGACACTGCAGTAATACGTTCTATACTAAGTAAGGCGCATGTTGCGTGGAAAAACCATTAATATTGTTGGGCTTAAGTAATGAATCAATGAGGGAAGTTCCAGTGTGGCGTGAATATCTGTGGGATATACATAAATTCTTGTGAATTCAATATGATCGTATTGTTTTCTTCGACGTGTTCACCAGAGTGATTCGTTGACGCAGGAACTAAAGCTTTGTTTTGTATAGAAACATGAGAAGTTACTTAGTCGTGTGCTTCGCTTAGACATATTTTATGCATAAATCATGGAGTGCAGTCTAACTGAAGGAAGCCTACCACGTCCCACGTGGTAATTCAAATGGGATATTAAAAACTGAAGACTGCAAAAATAAATACATATTTTCTTCAAAACAACAGAATAATGGGACATCTTCAAGTAATTCAAATGCAATTTGAACTCTGCCCATCACCTTATCAGAATCCTCTTTGAAGGTTACAAACTTTTCGTTTCAGCAGCTTATGGCACTGTACAACGGAATAAGAAAAATCTCTTTTTGATTATCTCCCTCATACTTCCGAATGCTATGAAGACTTGAGGGTTCTAATCACTTGTCATTGAAATTGGCAATCAAAGTTTGGGTAGCACATTTACATTTATCTCGTGAAATGATTCCTGCAATTACTATTCATACAGGAATAGGGGGAGACATGTTGGGCTATTGAAATCGAATAGACAGATTATGGGGCCAGATATCGCGTACCCAAGTAGATTTAAATTATCGGGAAGAATGAACCAAAACACATTTGTGAGTACATTTGGGATGCTGATCAGGGAAAGCATGGAGGTCACAAATGGAAGCTATTCTGCCCAGAGGAAACTTTGGAAGTGGGAGTGGCGCAGGATATCGGGTGGAAAGGGATATGGATGCGAGAGAGGAGTTGCTGTCTGTTGAAGGAAACATGCGACTATCTTGCAAACACATCCAGCAAAACAGGACCAAGCAGATCGAGGAGTTTAATTAATATGGCAGTGGGTTCTGATCAGAGGTTTTCAGATTTTTTACGAGAATTTAATGCAATCATTAGCCGTCTACAAGAGCTAATTCCATTATTGCTGAATAGCGCATCGGCTGATTTCAATGATGAACGTGAGGCTTTTGATGCACAGAGCAAGTATCCCGAACTGCCAGCTATTCTTGTTCGTTTAATTTCACTTGTACTTATATCTTCGTTACACTCGACATCCTCGGGAATAAACGAACAGTCTTATAATAAGACGTTTAAATTCTCGGCAAAGTTAAAGCCTGCAGACAAAGATCTTGAGATATGAGCTCTTATTTGCAAATACAGTCAAACCTCCATAAGTCGAATAGTCATGGGAACAAATATTGTGTTCGATTTATGGAAAGTGGAATATGGGAAAATTTAAGTCTCGGGTCCCTCTAAGTCCTGAAACATTTGTTAGACTTATAGACAATTCGATTTACAGTGGTTCTGTGAAGGCAGAGCCCAACTCTCTACATGTGTAATAATATATATTTAATGTTGACTCTGAACGGAGAAGTTTGAGAAGCTTTTTAAAGACAGCTATGTGGACATTGCCAGTGACCCGAGATATGTGCATGCCAACGATGGATTATAATCCGACTTCATAGTCGGTTGTCCGTTAATCCGGAATGGATGCAATTCTCCCCTTCCAAATTCCAAATGATACTCTTTGGTTTAATCAAGGGAAGAGAGATAGATCTCGACTATGGACTTGTCAATCAACAAAGATTGATTTGAAAAAAAAAAAAACACACGCCACAAAAATCAAAAAAATGCCTTTTCCGATATCAGTAAAGGAAGAAAATCTTAAGCGAATCAGCCCTACAAACCACCCTAACATTAATATGGCCAACACCGTACGACTACTAGAGCCAATAGGTGTCAGCGGCTAAGCTTGATGAACTTAGCATTGTCGTGTAATATCAATTGCGGGTTGATAAACAATGTCGATGTATTTTCTTAAATCGTTTGACCAAATTTTACCCACATTTCCATTTCCGTCCGCCAACGTAATATACTCTGTGTCTGTACATACATGCGAAGCTTATGAAACTCCTCAGAGCGAAGTTCAAAAGTTAGCGTGTTATTAAAAAATATATTTAACAACAAGAGATTAAAAACACAAACATAAAACTATATTTTCTCGCATTTCCGATAACCTTTTGACAATGTATATATTTATATCTTGTCAAATATATTGACGCAAGAAGAAGATTCAAACAAATATCAACCGAATCTAATTCGAATAAACCACACACTTTCATATCGCTATCTGAGTGCAGATACATAGCATCATTCAAATACTAACGGCAGCTCGACTGCATTGCTGCCGGTATACCAGCGGTGAGGTAACTAAACACAAACGAGCAACTAAAAGATAATCACGAAGAAAAATATTGAAATACTAGAATATAATCGTTCGATTTGGTTTTACGCGGGTATGACCTAATTGCTATGATGTAAGCAGAGGAGAGCGTTCGCTTGTTTTCTCAGTAAACAGCTGCCGGCTTAGCAGCCGGATAAACAGAATCACATCACACGATTCAAGCACCTGTTTGGTATGTTCCCCTACCCTACTATGCTGTTATCTGATTTGATCAGAAATAATTTAAAATGAAAACAAAAACTGACACAAAAAAAAAAAAAAACGCACACACACCCCCTACTCGATGGGCCGACTTTGGGGATTTGATGAGTCAACTGTATATGTGGACTACGGTTGTTAGCTTTTGGAAATCTGAAGATCTTAGTTTAAGTTCCCACGTGACCGGTTAACTCCTTTACTCCAGTCCATTAACGAGAGACATCAGAGCGGTTTCACTCACACTACAAGCTTCCACTTTCTGGATTGTTTTTTTTTATATGAATATTCTGTGAACCGGGAATCAACACAATTCTCTCCTGTATACGTATAGGAATGGCGCGAGTGCTATCGTCCAATAAAAACACAAGGTCAAGATTTTTGCACTGTAGTAGTTGCAGGTAGCATGTGCTCCCTTCGTATGCGCATGAGCAGAACAGACTTTCCCTCTGAATTTGTTTTGAATACTGTCAACATTTTTCCCTATTATTTTACTCATCTTATATTATTCATTTCCAATTTTATGGAATTGTTTTGTTGGTAGTTCTCTGATTTGTTAACTAGATATGAACATACGATTTCACTATTCCGCCGCAAATGGGAGACTTTTGAGACAATGCACAATGCACTCACGACAACGAAATGGTTTCGTCGATTTACGAGGGCTTAGACAATAGAATATTTAGTGCTTTAACTGTCTTAACTGCACACAATATTATTTCACATACTTGTTTCCATTGTTGGACTATGTGGAGAACAGATTGTCTTGTTTCCCAATAAATGGCTTCTTTTAGCAATCTGTTAATCGGGCAATTGGCAGGTAACACCGAACCACAAGAAATTCGCGTGTTAACGCGCTTTCTTCGTATTTACAACAGATTCCAATTAGATAACTGTTTTCTTCTTGCTTTTTAAATTATGAATTATAATTTACACGTGGGAGTGGTTGGTTTAATTTAAGTGGTTTTTCTGAAATTTGCAAAGGGACGACTGTTTCCAAACCTCCTTCTATGTTTTACTGGTCGGTGACAGCTTTCTTTTAGACCGTCCATGCAATGATAAAAAAAACTTTGGCCCAGTGATGTGGGGTGATATGATGTTTGATCTACTACGATATTTTATATCAAGCATTATCATATGTGTGTACATATGTATTCGAGAAAACATTATTTCAAATTCAAAAGTCGTTAACCCATCTCAAATGAATTCTTTGGATCCAAATCATTTGTTGCTGTACATTCGATTATATGAAGTTGTTCAGTTTCTTATCAGAAAAACAGACGCGTGGAACATTCGAATACAATTTGATCCGATAACCTTGACAAATTCGCACGGAACAGTGGTAGTTCCACAGTATTTTCATTTATTTATTGAAATCATGTAGCATCTCAATGGATTGTGCATATATGTGTGATGATGGTTTGTAATTCTTGAAGATCACGTTCATCTATACGTGCAATGTTTTATTTGGGTTCTTTTAATAGATATGCGAACTAACGTTCACAGAAGCTTTCAGGTGTGTCCTATATACGAGTACATTCATGAATTATCATTTCACATTCTTTCTCTGGAATGAAGGTGCGTTCTTATTTAATGATCTTCGATATCTTATTATAAGATTGCGGCATTTTATATGTCACAACAAATATTTGAATATCACATAGAATTAAAACAAACACATCCTCATTACCATTTGCCATCCTCATTATATAACCACTCCTGAAGTTATTCTCAATGCGTATAAAAAGCTCGAATCATATTTTTGATACACCCTGCAATTGTACTAGTTTCGACTTCACTTTTTGACACATGTCGGTTCAATTCCAAAGTAAACTTCTGCTGTCTTAAGAGTGTTGTGTTGTTATTTTGTTACATTTGCCGCTGAAAAATCGTGCTGGTAAAGTTTTTATAGGCAAAAAATAAACTAAAAAATACAAACTTTCAAGTATGTTTGAAGTGGAACAAATTCGCGCAGATCACAAGGATGTCATTCATGACATAGCATATGATTATTATGGAATACGTATGGCCACTTGCTCCAGTGACCAAACTGTTAAGGTATTCTTCAGCACACATGTGTATTTATTGGTTGAACTAAAGAATTCGCAATACTTTTTAGGTTTGGGATCAGGATGACCAAGGCAAGTGGACAGTTACTGCCAGCTGGAGAGCACATTCTGGTTCGATTTGGCGAATCTCTTGGGCACATCCGGAATTTGGACAAGTTCTTGCAACATGTTCATTTGATCGCACAGCATCCGTATGGGAAGAAGTGGTTGGAGAGAAGGTTGCCGCCACAATGGCTCCGATAAAGCGTTGGGTTCGAAGGACTACCCTCGTCGATTCTAGGACTAGTGTGACAGATGTTAAATTTGCCCCAAAAATGTTGGGTCTCCTGCTGGCCACTGCTTCAGCTGATGGTATTATCAGGATTTACGAAGCGCCTGATATAATGAATCTTTCTCAATGGCCTGTTCAGCATGAAATATCATGTAAATTGCCTCTTAGTTGCCTATCTTGGAATAAGTCGATGTATATGCTGCCATCTCAGTTAATTGCTGTGAGTATTCAAAGTGATTGAAGGATTTTTGTTGATCCCATAAGTATACACGTCGTCTCTGTTTTCAATTCTTTGCCTATGATTTGAATAGAAATGTCGTCTCACCTCAGGGACTATGCATTTCCTTACCCTTAAAATAATTTCAAAACTCGACTGCAGTTCTCATACCATTATTTTTATTAAATCCATATTTCATTACATAATCAACCATATCAAAGGTCCATTACTTACGTTTTTATTATTCGTCTTCCTCAGGCTGGAAGTGACGATGTCAGTTCATCTTCTGGAAAAGTGTTCATTTTTGAATACAGTGAAAATGCAAGAAAGTGCGTTAAAATTGAAACAATCAACTCGATAACAGATCCAGTGCATGACATGGCGTTCGCTCCAAATGTAGGTCGGAGCTATCACGTTCTAGCCGTTGCTAGTAAATACTTGTACATTTTGAATTTAAAATCTGTTGCGTAAGTGACTTAAATGTTGCATATCTCGTTGTTTAAATACTTCATGTTTCGTATCTATCTTAGTGATCCGACAGGAACATCGCGTTTAGACATACAAACAGTGGCCCAGTTTAGTGACCACAATTGTCCCGTCTGGAGGGTCTGTTGGAACATAACTGGCACAATGTTAGCATCTTCTGGAGATGATGGCTGCGTTAGAATTTGGAGAAGTATGACATCGAAAATAAATTGTACTTTTTCTTTTCCTATGTAATAAACATCTTTTTTTAGTGAATTATGCAAGAGCCTGGAAATGTGCCGCCGTACTTAAGGCCGAGGGGTGCACACCATCAATCGATACATTTTCACAGGCGGCAACCAGTGTCACCACTTCAACTCCTGCAACAACGAAGTACTATAAACGAGGAACTATAAGTAATCCAAACCAAGTTCCTTGGCATTAATGAACACATCCTATTATTTAATAAATTTGTTTAAAAAAATGAGGAAATGTTTAATTTCCTAATAGGTCAACTTAAGTAAACTAGGTACAATATTATGTTTCAGACGGGAGGAATGGGAAGCATCTTGTTATCACGGATTGAGTTTATTGGTTTTTGTATAGGTGTGCAGTGTTATTCTTAGTTTAGCCCTGCTCCTGGACGATTGAATGGTTTCAGCTGATTTTATTGCCTTTCTGGTATGACAACACAATGAGTGTTTACTGATTTAAAATAAAATACAATGTCCATACAATAAAATAAAATACGTTGTCATAATCGAAGGATTTTGTACAAATGTCATCTGTTGACACGCATGATCCACTAAAGAGGTCGCAGGGATAAAGCACGCACGACATATCTTCATGCAACTCGATCCTTCGCCATCGTCTCTAACTCATCAGGAGTTATGCTGAAGGGCGCTTTTGGACTTGGCCCAAACGCGGCGCCCTCGGTCTGCCTATTGGTAACTTACTTGATGGAGTCGCATTCAAGGTGATGATGGGGGTTGATGCATAGCATTATTCGTTCGAAGAAGGAGCTGTTGACGTTGAGTTCCTCACGTACTGCCATTCCTCACGTCGTACTTGTCACACTACTCCGGCGTGTAACTCCTACAACACCATGAAGAAATATCATCTCGGCATTTTGTATTCCCGATCTTATTCTTTCGTTCACTACCCAAATTTCATGACCATAGGTGAGTGTTGGAATAAAATTAAAACCGCTGACTTGTCGTTGACACACATCTTCCAAGCGGTTTCAAAATTGATGCAGCCTGTTGAATCCCGCAGGAAAGGACCGCTATACTTAAACTGCTCCACCTGCTTCTATGTGACTCCATTTACATATAATGTGCATGGAAGATGCGTTTTGGAAATTACAAAAGCTTATGATTTGTCTGATTTAACCTTGCGAGCATCAGCACATATGGCCACACAACTATCGTGCGGCTGCTAGAGCTCCTGGGAAAGATAACTATCTCATCCTCGCCTAGGTTGCGCTGCAACATACATTCTGTATGTGTGCATATAATGAACAAGAGAGGTTACCAAACGCACCCCAAAGTCCACAGTGAAAGGCATCGAGTTAGAACTGTTAACCCGAACACATATGATACTGTTGGTGAATGGCGCTCCGCAATATTCATACCCCAATCTGCACTCGACCATAACTCTAGTCGAGCCTTCAACACCTTACCTGTAGTTGGAGCTATCTCTTGTGTGACCCTTATTCAAAAGAGGGGCAATCACACCAATTTACCAATCTTTATAAGACCAACTCCCTCTTTAAACTTTACCTTAAACATTTCTGCTGGGGTTTCATCCACACTGAAAACTTTTACTGATTCAATCGCCAAAATGGGAGTCATCCGTTTGGATTATCCTCCGCCCATCTCCCTGCCATCCTCAGTCCACTGTTCGGGATTGAGCAGCATTGAACAATGCTCGCTCCATCATTGGAATCCGACACCCCATCTTTGGATTTAACTGCTTCAGTGGCGTTGAATTTCCTTCCTCAGAGTAGGCGACGGATTCGCAGATCTCCGCTTGAGAACTTCTCGCCGAACTCCTTCCTCCAGGACTGCTCTTTAGTTGCTCGCACAGCGAATTTGAAAGTTCTTCACGCCTCGATGTACTGGTGACGAGAAGCAGAGTCCCTCAAGGGAATCCAGTCTCGGCTTACACAAATGTTTTTTTCGGAATCTATGACGAGGATCGAATAATCAAACTAAGGTGCTTCTCAGGCTAGTCTGAGTGCGACGTGGATACATTCTAATCTTGACGGAATGAAACCACTTTCCACAATCGCGCACCCTTGGGCACTTGATTCTTTGATCGGAGTTTTTGCTGGCTTTATTCACTTCTGACGTCTTTGAATGTACATACGTGCACACACTTCTACATTTCGTACTGGCGAGCTTTATTCTAAGTAGCTGGTAACGTTTGTTACATCGTACATGTAGAAGGTCAAATTGGATTTGTCGACATACACACACAAATCCAATTTGACCTTCTACATGCACGATGTAACAAACGTTACGGCCATAGGTTACAGCAGTTTAATTTAATGCGAACAGCAAGCACAAACCGACACGAATTTGATAAAAATGTTATCATTATCTTAGATTTTATGGCCGGTTGGCGAGTCGAACGAATAAGTGTGGGAGTGTGAAAAATTGGTACTACAGTTGGCGAATTGAATTTAGGAGATTACTCGAATTGTTAAGTTCGCCAATCGTAGTACATATGTCGAAAGGGTTAGCCAACCGTAATAGGGAAAACTATTTTTCTCGTTCCTTGACTTGACTAGGTAGGCGAACCAAATAGCTTTCATTTCAGCTAGAAATGCACTGCAGTAAAATTAAGTTTGAAGGCCATAAGTGGTTTCTTTCCAGAAGAAGCTCTGGTCATGCGGAAAAGCCTACTGACCCTTTGTGGTCTTCCGTCTTATAGTTGCCCGTGCTAACGTACATTATCTGTACTTCTAAAACATTCCGGACTTGATTGCAAATATGCACGTGGTTGAAATTTTCAATGCTGGGGATCGCTGTCTCCCTTATCACTTAATTCGAAGTCCTCGAAAGCGGTTAAGTAAACGTTGTGTCGTTTGGTAAAAACCAAAAATCATTTCCGGAAAGGGACGTCCGACTTCACAGCGCAGATTGTCCACTTTGTCAGCCAACAAATTTGTGGGACATTTCGGTATTTCATCGCGAATGTTTCAAGGTTCGTCACGAAATCATGGAAATGACATTGTTCGCAAAAACGTTATAAAAATAGCTGTGACCAATGTTAAGGTCGAGAGAGGTTGAGCAAGGTGAACGGAAGGCGAAAGTCATGACTATACTGGCTTGGCCACATCAAGCGCATGGACACCAATTGTCTTCGAATCGGAGCCTCCTGGTTAGAGTAGAAGATGAAGACCGAATTTCGGGCATTAACACAAAATCATGGCGGGCACAAGACAGCTTGGTTTCGATGACGGGAAGCAACGTGTCCACGACCGTCTACCATGGAAGGCATATATTGTTCAGACCTATAGCCTCCAAGGGCAGCAGGCCTCATTTGTAAGCAAGTAGGAGATGGCTATCTCTATAGTATTTGATTAGGACTCAGTATAATGAGCTAGGTCGTTGTTCATTCTGCCCAATGCGTGCCAAAAGTGACCGTTCTTGAAAAACCACCAGATGTGCAAGAACAAGCTTAACTCACTGTTTAACCAAAAAGGACATAATCATTTCAGGACACATTTTTTCCTAAAATGTTGACCTAAACAAATCAAAGAGACAATACGTTTAACATACAAACAATTAAAGATTATCCGTCGTGCACTTTTTTAGGCAAAACTGAAAATAAGATGCAGACCATGGGCAAACAAGACACCATGGGCATTATTCAATTTTTGACTTTCTAAGTTATAACTTTTTGTACAGATTGGAAAAGGACGTTGAATGAAGTTCATTACAGATGGTCAACTTCACAGTTGTTTACCCCCCTAGCTCATCGACGAATAAGTGAGGCTTTTTGACAGATACTCATGAATTTTTGACGGTTATTCACGAATCACTGCGAATTCCGTTCACTGATTGGTTATTAGGTCTGAGAAAACGATCAGAAATGAAGTATGATAGACATGCCCAACTTCACAGCTGACCCCTAGTCCATCGACGAACTTCAGAGGCTTTTTGATAGTTACTCACGAATTTTTGACAGTCACGAAATTACGTAAATGCCGTTCTCGAATTGGTCAATTTTTCTTTAGAACACATTATAAAAAATGTTCGTTAAAATGTTTAAAGAGCAAGAGAGGTAGAACTTGGGCATCTCAATCATACTTCATATCTTCAAAACGATATAAAAAATGTTTTCCAACACTTAGAAGGACAGAGGTAGAAATTGACTGACTACCTCTATAATACTTCATTTCTGGTTAGCACTGCATAAATCTCATATCAATCAACTGCAGCATTTGCCTTTTGAGTTCATTTTCGGCCCCCAATTCTTGTTAGAAACAAATACACATCTGAGACATAATGGAAGCTTGGTTTTACAAATGTTTTTGACACATTTCACAAGTCTGTTCAACCACAGAAATAGGTGTGGAACAATCTTGTTTTTAACCACAATACGGAATGGTTGTGAACAGCAGACGTCGTTCGTTGTGAATTATTCGAAACTAGTGTGCGCTTTGTATGATATAAAGTTGTGTGTTCAAATAAACCCTTGGTTGTGCAAATGATTGGTTGCTATTGTGTAGAGCTCAAACGAGTCGTTATGAGCAGGCACTATATGAATGGAAATGGCCGTATTTAACTCTTAACTACTGTGGTGGAATTAGCTTTCACTGCTGTGGGGTTCACTGAACCAAATCATCAACCCAGCTATCAATACAAAATTCTAATGTTGATGAAAACAAATTTATTGATTTATTTTATATTCTATTTTATGAGGCCTTACAATTGAATAATAACAAAGACAATTGAGATTCCGTTTCTCTTCGAAAGCTTTACAGGAATGTGCCACTTTTTGCGTATCGTCCACGTTTCGGTTTATATGCCAGGACTGGCAAATGAGGGATAGAATGTAGGGAATGATTTTAGTCCTTCAAGTCAGGAGTTGAGAGGCCAGTTGTATCGACCAGAAATGAAGTATTATTTGATTCTATTTCAATCGATACACATTTCATTATACATACATATGCAAATAATCTTTACATGCATGCATTCCATTATACATGCTATGTACATTTTTTTTTATAAGTAGACTTATCAACGACTTATCAACGATCAACGAAGACTTATCAACGATCTAAGTCGGTCATGAGATCTAGTACCACGGCTAGATATTGATCTAGCCAGATCCCCAGGTTAGTCAGATACTTCTTTGGGCCAGTGGTTGTCCATGCTGTTCGACAAACTGAGAACTTACGCTAATTCTTTTCGGTATCGGCCGAAGCCATATATAACGGCGTTCTGAACAAGATTTTGTTCGACTTCTCAAATTTTATGAACAACTTTCAACCGTCGCAAAATCGTTGAATCGTCTCGTAATGTTCCTGGACAGTACGCTGGACAGGATCTTGGCGAAGTTGAGCACGCAACGTTAACTTTTATAGATGTTTAAAGTTTGATTAAGGGTCAGTTGGAGCCGCCACAGTAGTTAATTTATAACAAACATAGTACACTTGCTAAAGAACATCATAAACCTAGGTACGGCACGATCTTATACAACATACTTCATCACAAATAACCAGAAGCAGAAAATTGTAGTGTAGCATTATAATTTAGTTGCTTATCAAGGATTTCTTTCGTTGACTGTTCAAGCGAAACGTTTGAAATGCAGTCACGGAAAACAAAATAAATACCCTTGAAACTATTGTATTCAAGTGTCATTTCTATGGTGAATTTTTCGAAGTGATTTCTACGAAATCTTCCTACAGTAAGGAGAAAAAAGTATTGTTGGCGTGAAAAGTATTTTGCTCGTACCGGGAATCTTATCTGGGCTGCGTAGGCTCAAGTGGGTAGGGGTCGACGCACCAAACCACAACACATTGATTGCATTATTTCCCATTAATTTATACATTGAAACATGAAATTAATAGTTTTGGTGCTGCTGATAAATATTATGTCGTTCGACCTTTATACTTCACGATTTAAGTGATTCTTCTCGCCATATAGTTGATATTCTTCTTATCGATCGAACTACCTGGCTTTGCTAGTTCTTTTTTTTTGGGCTTTGTAGTCTCAACAAACATCGTTGACCTGCTCTCAAATAAATGCTTCATCGGATTGAGGTCCCGCGATTGAGCAGACCTCTCCATAAGCTCAACTCTTTTATGTTATGTTCCCATGAAACCCGAGGTTTCATCCACCTTCTTCAAACCACTGAGGGTTCGCCATACATTTTTGCACTTTTGGCGAATGGTAGTTTAAACCCCCTTCAGTTCGTCCGTCCGTGAGAGATTGCAAATCAAACAAGCCGTATGAACTTCAGTTTATTTTGGTAACTTTGTTGCTTATACATACTCTCTTTCTTTTCTGGTGTTCTCAACAGTATAAGCTGCCGTCAACAAACAGCTGCTTTGTATGTCACTCCAAAATTGACAACTAAAGACATTTGAAAGCACTTCAACTTGGTGGGAGCCGTCTAGTGAGGTTTCAGTAAGAGTTCATACAATGCACGCGATTTCGTTTCGGTGGGAACGTAGAGATGCAAACCATTCCTTTGTTAATTTGGCGCTGGTCTGGGGTCGTTGTCTTCCTCTTCAACATATATTCCTTCGGAATATTTCCATTGAGGAGGTGTGTGGGACCAACTCCATACCGGGTTAAACATCCCCCTGCCATAATGTTACCACTATTTATCATTCCATTCTGCGTTGGTTTATGTCTGATATCCGATCCAAAGCAAAATTTGACTTACTTTTATCACTCCAAACTGTAAACGATATGTCGCTACTTTTAACTTATTTAGATGCCCTATGAATAGCAAACTGTATTTATTATTTTGTCCGTCACTGTTTATAATCACATCATAAATTAGAGCTATAAATATCATGGTTTTTATTGTCACTCATGCTTTGCCATGTAAAGTTACTTCCACGGCCCCATAGGCTATTGTTTTTTTTTTATTGTCACACGCGGCCCCACATATCGACATTTGTCAGAGCATATCTAGACCACAGAAATCAAGAGCCAAAAGTAGGGGCAATTGTACAAATATTTTCTTTAATAATCATTTTTGTGAAAGAAGTAATCCAGGATCCAACACTTGAAAAACGAAGTCCAATTTATTGCTTATTTTTATTTCTACCAAAAGAACGCAAAACAAATTGCATTTTTATTTAGACAATATTAGATCAAAATCAATCCGAAATGATTAGAACACCGAACACACAGATTAAACAACGAATAATTGAACAACTCTCTAGAGTAAACTTTCCATCTTGTCGAAATGAAATTTTATCCGAAAATGACTGCAACATCAGCGACTGCATGAGTGGAGAAAAATAGAAGAAGAGAAAACCACCCTTATGTGAAACCAAACATTGTATTTGTGTTGGTTGTTTGTATGATTAGAAACCTTTTCCTTATTGCAACCTCTCCCTCATGGCTTATTACCCTCAAGTAATACAGGGAAGGTGGTGCGGCATTAACTTTGGTGAGATTCGCTCGTTTCGTGGGAAACAATCTGAGGAGTCCTTTCTCACGCATATTGGGCACGTGCTGTCCATGCTTCTGTTTATTGCTTTGTGTGAACCTCGTTTTTTGGGTAGCATGGACAATGACGATTAAACTTATATTCGAGAGATGGGTTGTTGTTATTCTTTCGTTTTTTGTTTTGTAATGTAAACTTAGTTGGAAAAGTTTTGTCGTGTGAATATTTGTACAAATGGGTACCACCGTAGGACATTGTACTCTTCAGAGTTGAATGGATGAGGTAGTTCTTTGGCAGACTCATTAATAATACGGGTCATTGACTTGCTTCCATCCGAAAGTTATTGAATATGTATATATTTATTAGTAAATGGGATATGAGTGCCGGAAATGAATATTGTTCGTGTGCCTGGTTTTGATATTTAACAAAATAAAATACGACCCAATCTTAAATTTTCATCACGTTTAGAAGGCGAGTGTGTTTAAATTAGAAACCATATCCGATTCAATGCCAATGTCGCCAGTTCATTAGTCACCATTAGTCATTCTAGTTTACAACACGCGATATAGTTCAGCCATTCGCATTACGTCCAATTAAAGGGTGTTAATCGATTGAATTTATTTGATGAACTTATGTTTAATTCGTATGCTTCATCAAATTTGTATTTCGCCTTTACCTAGAAAGTACTTTCGTCCACAAATGTACGTCAGTCATGGATTTTTTTTTAAGTATTTCTGTAACCTATTCCGAAACGGTGAGAAACATGAAGCGTTGAAGCAAAGCTTGATGCATTTCAGTAGATATTGTTTCGAAAACATTACTTTGTTTTTGTTTTGATTTCCTGTGATTTAGGCTGAACACACACCGGATAAAGCAAAGCGTGTTTTTTTTTTTTTGTTTCATGAAACAAGAGAACGTTGTTCCTTATGAGACTACACACACCGAAGAGAAGACATACGTTTTTGTTTTGAAGTGTTTTGGTGGTGTTTGCCGAAAATACATATGCCATTGTATTCGGGCAACACACACCGAATGCAAAAAAACTGTTTGCAACCATCGTCGCTGTCGATAACTGCCTTTTTTCTTATGGTGCAACAGACAACAAATTAAGCGAAACATAAAAAACCAAAGCACAACAGAAAAACATGTTTCGTTGACGTTAGCTGACCTCTTGTTTTTCGCAAAACAAAATGGTGATTCCTAGTTATAAACTATCTTTTAGACGAAGTTATGCTTTTACGATAGTTCGTGTCGTGTTCTCTGATAGCATTTTCGATTAATCCCTGTAAATAGTCAACAGTTTGAATACGCATTATGGTGAATTTTTTAGCATAAGTTCTTAACTCTGCTATTAAGTTTACTATCACATCCTCAGCATTTTGTTTCATATATTTATGAACCCACCACTCACTTGCCTCCTTTTCCGAAATTGCTTGAAAAATTGTGTATACTCGTACGACTGGCACAACTATGTCGTCTGAGTCCGACTACATGTTGAACATCATTTTATTTTATTTGAACGCACACCAAACGAAACTAGAAAACAAAACGCTTTGTTTTGTAACATTCAGCTTCGCTTGGTGTGTGTTTGAACCCAAAAAAGGTGTTTTTGACTAAAAACGTTTTGTTTTTTTCAGGTGTGTTTACAGCCTAAGGCCTACAAAATGTACAGTCTAAGGTTTACATACATAATATTTACAAAATTTACTTCAAAATGCCTGCTCGAGAGTTTCCACAGTTTTGAAACGTATCGAATTGCAGTATCTGGCAGGATCTTTGCACGATGGCAAATGACAATTCCAGTTTCAAAGGGTGAATGAATGTAACAAATCTGCCGGGTCTCGTGATATAGCTCAGACCCCGCCGGATGAAAATTAGGCTTTGATTTACCGTCTCGAGTGATGTATAATAATCTTATACCACGTCAGCTCTAAGATCTCCAAAACAAATTGCACTGCAAGTATCATATTCCGTACAAATGTACACCCCTCTCGTAATAACGATGGCAAACCATTTGCATATGCTGGACTACATATCACCTGTTACGAATATGGGTTTACTGACCCTTGAATAAATGCTTTTTTCGCCAGCAAACAGTCTACAGTCAAAGCGGTTAAATTTGAATGCCTTCATAATGTGGTCTGTTGTGCATACTCGTACACTCGGGTCAGTTTAAACTCAGTCTGAAGGCATAAATAAAGCGATGCAGTTGGCTGAATCTTGTCTAGCTTAATTGAATTAAGTATTATTAGGTACTAAGATTTATGGAATTAATCCTGTTAAGGATGAAAAGATGTTTGGTGTAGCGTGTTGATTCTCCACTTAGAGTCTGGCGTGCATAGAGTTCATCGGCTTGGCATGGCTGTCAGAACAACATCCCAGTCACTCTTAGCACTGAATAGCCTTCTGTAAAGGTTCTCTTTCATTTCTATCTTAAGGGTTCTATCTGGTTGATTTCATAGACGAAGCAATAAGCTCATAGCCTTTTATTAATCTGTGAAGAAACGCAGAAGACAGACTCATGAGCTTTTCCATCATAGCCAAAATAGCTATGTGGTACATGAAATTCATCGCAGTGCACAGAGAGAGCTTATTGTATGGGTAAAAATGTATTGTATCTTCTTAAGAATTAAACGTCAAGCTAAACATTGATTTTAAGGATCACTAAATGTAAGAGGCTTATTAGAGTTCATTAACATTTCTTTCATAAACATGGCTTCCGAAGAGTCTCTAAATTAATCACAATTTTAGTGGATTCATCGGGTGTTTCAACTGCCTTGCAGACATTTTACCACGTACAGTGCTGGCCAAAACTAAATAAACTTGTCTCTCCTCCGAGGCGGAAAACCTAGAATTACAACTCACCGAGATGATAAGTTGCTTCTAAGTACTATGAAAAGTAGTCTCTTATGTCATCCAGGGAGCTAAAGGACGAATCCAATTTAGAAACAAGCCGAAGAGCTGATGATGGTTGTCTGGCATCTTTCAGGTTTGTAAAGAAGCTATTTATTTCAATGAAACTAGGACAATTCGTCGAAGGGCTGATGATGGTTGTCTGGCATCTTTCAGGTTTGTAAAGAAGCTATTTATTTATATATATATAAAGTTTTGTCCACAAATCGATCTATAATTCCCTCTATCCAATGAATCGTACCATCTCCACATTCTGAGAAAGATCCCCAAACCATGACATTTCCTCCTCCCATTCTTGGTTGAAATAAATGGCTTGAAAAAATAATTTTTGGTAAATTCAGAAATAATATTGCCTCCTCTAGGAGTGGTTCGCAGAGAAATAACATTTACGAAACACTCCTTCAGTTGTTTGAAAACACCATTTTATAAAATTGTTTTGCGCCGATAACATTTTGAACAGCCTTGCATAATAGGCAGTACTACTAGGAATAAGTGTAACAATATGCAGACACAAAATTTACAATGAGAAGTGCAGGGAACTTAAAACATGTCAATTTGGCCTTAGTTTCTACCAGCGCTGCAATCGGAGAAGGGAACTGCTGTTATCAATAAACAGAATAGGTACACATTATTGAAATTTATGAGGTTTTGCCATGTTCGAAAACACTCTAAAGCGATTGCTTTGAGATATCACAATGGAGGCTGAGTTGTAGAATGAAGTTTGTTATTAGTCGATGAAGAACAAAAAGTAAGTCTATTTACATGAGTATATTATATAAGATAAATGAAAGGAATACATAGACTCTTGAAATAAACATTGGTTGAAACGACAATGGAACAACTTTAAATTGATCGAAATTAAGTGACAAAAGAAGTTTTCCTGTGCCGTCAAAAAGATGCTGGTATGTGGAATAAATCTTTTCATTCGGATAGGATCTCAATTATTCTATTTATTTCTATTACGATTACTCGCATGTGTATGTTGCATAAGTTCCTTGATGGTTCACCGGAGGTTGAATATGAAAAATGTGCGCTTAAACTCTTTTCGTTATTTGAAAGTTGATTGGAATTTATACTGTTTTGTATTTTCTCCTCAAACGAACTCGACGAAATTGATCATTTCTTTTGGACTTGGTTTACTATTAGAAGTGCATGGAACTTAATATATATTTCTATTAGCGCTGATATCGGAGAAGGGAATCGGGAGAAGGGCTTGGCATAGATATTTGGTTCTTTCTTGGAAAGAGTATGTTTCGTGTTTTCTGTTCTTTTATTCATTTTTGATACAGTAGAACCTTAGAACGATGAACAGATATAAAACATGTTCCGTTCATCTTCGAAGCATTAAAAAGCAATACACAAAATTAAAAGGCATATCACAATCGACAGCCTACACGCGCAATCACATTCACGCACTCGCCCAGCGGATGTAATATGAAGACCATCGAATGCAACCAGACGCATTTTTTTTTTTTTTTTATAAATTCATTTTTATTTTTTACTTCATAAAATACTTAAATACTAGACAAAAATGCTTAAAACTAGTTTAACGAACAATGCTAGATGTAACTTACTGGCCCTCGGCGGGCGCTCTAAGCTAAACTTAAACTTATGCTATGTCTTTCGACCTAAACTTACAACGGATATATTTAAACGAAACATGAATATTGAATCAAACATTTTAAATTAAGAAAATTGGGAAAAAAAAAAACTTAATTACAGAACTGTTTTCTTAAAACTTATATGCTAACTTACATACTACCTTAAAATAACTTAGGCTACCTTATGCTAAACTTACATACATATATACATGTATGTATGATTATATACACACATATATATATCTATGTACTTAATATATATACATGGGTATACACAGAGGTACAAACAGGTGTACACATGTGTATACCAATCTTTTTTTTTTTTTGTTTTAAATTGTTTTTTTTTTTTTTTTTTTTTTTTTTTTTTTTTTTTCTATTTTCTATTTACAACTTACATCTACCTTAACACTAACACTACCCTAATGTGTGTAAGTCGGTCATAGGATGCTGCGGATAGACATACATATAGACAGCATACATCTAATCCACTGCAAGACAGAGACCGAATACTCCCTCATTCGGGGATACGGACTACCCTATTTACCCCGGGTCTAAAGGGTTCAACGATGGAGTTCCCTCTCTCCCCAGCCACCAAAACTTTCGATGTTGCATAGAAACATCCCGTACATCCCGTCTCGAAACCGACGTGCTGAACCGGAGGCGACCCTCCTCAGCTCGTTGTGCGACGGAACGGTCGTGGTTGAGTCGCCCATCCACAGTTGATCTGGCGATATGGTAGATGAGCGGTACCGCATTTATATTTTGTATCAGCCCGTTTTTGTCTAGGTGCAGAAAAGCTTCTGGGGGGACGAAGCCGTTGTGGCGTACCCTTTCGTGGTATTGTGAATTGGGGTAGTAAGCCCCTGAGATCAAGTTATTGACGGAGTTCATCGCTCTGGCAGTATGACCTCGAATCAACTTCACTAGGAAATTGTCCACTCGTATCAGGTTCGCCCTGTTGTATAAGATCTCATTGGAGTAGAATTTTCTGTACTGGGACTCTGGAGTTCTATAAAGGCGAAGGCAAGCCCTAAGACAAGCCCTCTCAAACAACCGAATCTTTTCCATCAAGCTTGCACTCACGTTGAACCACACGGGACAGCCGTAGGTGAGCATTGGCCGGATGAGGGCCATGTAGCAGATAACCTTCACCCTCGCATCGAGTTGGCTGTTGTAAAACAGTCTCTTTGTAAGGGCAAAAGCGCCTCGGGCCCTGGCCAGAGCAGCATCTACATGTTTGTTAAAATATAGATATTGGTCTAGCCAGATCCCCAGGTATCTGACTACAGTCCTTTGCGCCAATGGTTGCCCGTGTCGTCCAACAATAGAGAACCTTCGCCAATTCTTTTTCGTATCCGCCGAGGCCTTATACAACGGCGTCCTGAACAATATGGTTTCCGATTTCTGAAAGTTGATTTTCAACTTCCAGTCATCGCAATCTCTCATGAATGAATCGAAGTCACCCTGCACGAGAGTAGTGATGTCCTCGATCTTTTTGCCTGATCTGTACACGATCAGGTCGTCGGCGTACGCAATTACGTGAGGGAGAGAACTTATCAGATCGCTCAAGTAAATGTTGAACAGGATCGGCGAATTAACGGCACCCTGTTGGAGACCATTTTTTACATCAAAAGTACCTGTGGAGGTCACGTTGCCATTCTTGACGACGAACCGTCTACCGGTAAGCATGTTACACAGTAGGTACAGCAGTGGTTTGCTAATGCCCAGCCGATTGAGCTTGTAAAAAAGACCTTCTAACCATACGGTGTCAAAGGCCTTCTCCAGATCAATCAAGCAGGCACCCGTACATTGTTTCTGGCTCTTGTTCCATTGGATATCCGACACCAGTTTCGACGCGGCATGAATAGTGTCATGCCCCGCTTTGAAACCGAATTGGTTATCCGGAATTATATTTATGTCCTTAGTCCAGTTAATCAGAGCTGTATTAATCACTTTCTCGAATACCTTGCTGATGTTCGGCAGGAGACTGATTGACCGGAGGTTGCACGGATTCGAAGAGTCTTTTCCTCGTTTGGATATGGGTTGTACAATCGCAGTTTTCCAATGCTCCGGATAATGTGCATTATTTAGAGCATTGTTAAAGAGGATCGTGTACATATTAACCACTTCCAGGGGGAGATGTCTTAACACAATGTTCGAGATCCCGTCGACTCCCACTGACTTCTTCTTCTTTATTGATTCGAAGACCGCTTTCAGATCTGTCTTCGAAATGAACGGGGGATGAACCCCTTCGTCGGCGATGACATTATCTGCCATGTTAACATCATTGAACACGACAAAGCCAGTGTTCTCAGATCGCCATTGTTGCAGATCTTCACGAAGAAGCGTGTTGTTAACCAGTACACGGTTCTCCAGGTCGTGGTTCGGTCGAACACTCTCGTTCACCTTGTACACTTCCTGAAAGACCGCGCCAAGTACTTCCACTTTTTCTTGCGGATCTTCGACCACAAAGAAGTTGTCGTCAAGTACAGCGTTATCTGGATCAATACCTGCTGTAGTCAGTATTTGTTCGTTGTCCGTCGTTCTAGGGAGCTTAAGACACGGAAGATCGCTTTGCTTGTTGCTTCTAAAGAATTTGTTTATCTGCGGGAACATGCTCGGGTTATTGGATCTTACAGCCCGGACCTTGTCGTTCCAATACGAATTAACAGAAAGTCTGTAATTCTGAGCAATTAATGTTTGTATATTCTTAATGAGCGATTTCAGTGTCCTAACTTCCTCGTCTCGTCTGTCCGTAAACCGCCTGTACAAGGTTTTTAATCTTGACAGGAGTCTACTTTTTTGTTGGTGGAGTGCGTCAATTGTCGCATTGCGGTACATGTCCTGGTTGTTTGTGCGTATATACCGAGGTATCGTACTGTCCATCGTTCGTTTAATTATCTCGTCCAATTGTATTAGATACATGTCAATCTCTTCGTTTGACAAGTTTCTATTGGACGGTATGTGGAGCTCGTTCGAAGAGAGTGCTCTCGTCATTTGTCTGGAGAAGCGTGTCCATCGTGCTCTACTGTAATTGTAGGGATACGTTTGAACAAACTCTCCTAATTCCGCAATGTCGTTAGGAATCTTGATTTCGGCACTGAGTCCGCAATGGTCACTGAGATACACGAATGTGTTCAAACAGTTTACCGTTTGTGAGTTTATGTCTGTCACCTGTAATCTTGCGTCAAGCAGCAGGAGGTCCAGATAAGAGCCGCTTCTCGGAAACGACGCGATCTCTGTTGCTTTCAAATCGAGTCTATACTCGACACTGTGTAAGCAAAACCAGCTATAAAGCTGGTCCCCCCTGTGATTGGAAGCTGTGTTCCCCCAATAACCATGTCGGGCATTTAAGTCCCCGGCCAAAATGAAATAGTTCTCCTCCGAGTCTAGCCTTAGACATCGAAAGAGTGAATCGAGCTCTGATATAGTTGTTCTGGAACTAGGGTTGCCGGAGGAGTAGACCGACACCGCATACAACCTTCTTCCACTGCGGAGCGAAATGCACACGATGCAGGCCTCCAACTCCTGAAACCTTCGTACTTCACTACTATACACTACTTTGTGTTTTATGTTATTTTTAATGAAGATCGCAACACCGCCTCCACCACTGGAATTGGGCCGGTCTCTTCTAATAACACTATAATTACTGTGCTCCAATATGCCTCTCTGAGTTAGCTTGGTTTCGCTAATCAGCATCAGCTCTGGGCTTTGATCATCTAACAGTTTATAAAGCTCGTTTTTTCGCGGGATCCCCACCAATGAATTAGCATTCACTGCAAGGATCTTAAAAGTTATCTCCGTCTGCGCAGCCATTAAGACTGTTGACGTGATTGGTCCTGCAGGAGCGCCAGAATTTGGTCTACCCGCTCTTCTAAGCGATCCATACGCCTTTCAATGGAGGATTTCCAGTCAGGCGTTGGATCGTGTGCTCTTGGCACTGAGGCTTGCGGCACTACCTTCGGTAGTTGCTGGTTTTCCGTGCTCCTCTGACCAGACGCCATTTGGGCGTAGGTTATTTGAGGGTTGACGGGTATGGCTGCCCCGAGTGGATGTTTCACTGGGGGCTGCTTCTGCAGAACCATTTTTGATTTCCGCTCTTGGTATTTCGGGCAACCCCGATAGTTAGCGGTGTGCCCTGCGTTCCCGCAGAGTACGCACTTGAGCTGACTTCTGTCAGCTGCCCCCTCTTTCCCCAGAGCACACTTCTCCGCATTGTGGTCCTCTCCGCACTTTACGCAACGAGGCTGCATTTGGCAGTTCGACGCGGCGTGCCCGAACCTTTGGCAACGGAAGCACTGTGACATGCCATCGCGCCGTCTTATACTGTCCCATTTGCATTGCCAGCCATCTAAGAAGATTGTTTTTCTTAGATTGTCTAGTTTGCTTTTGGGTGAGAACTGTACTATATATAGGGGTAGTTTCCGCCCCTCTCTCCTTGCCTTAACTGTGGAGAAAGGCTTAACCCCGACGATCTCGATTCCCTCACACACTTGCTCTTTGAGCAGTTGGAAGATCTTCTCCGGATCGTGCAGAAGAGTGGTCCTCAACAGGCGGGACTGGCGTTTTTCTCCTTTTGGCGTGAAAGAGAAGAACTCCAACCTCGAGATCTTTAGATATTCTATCAATTCGTTATAGCCATCTACTGACTTGCAGTGGATTGCATATTTATTTGTACCCTTGCTTTGACATATAAAATAATTACCTGCTCCTACGATGGTCTTACACACATTCGCTGTTCGTTCTATGTGCTCAGTGTACACGTTGATTGGTGGCACCTTTTCTTTTTTTTGCTGCTGTTGGTTCACCGTCTGCTCTCGCTGTTGTGTTGCTGGCCGCTGTTGTGTTGCTGGCCGCTGTTGTTGCTTGGTTGCTGACATTTTCTGGTTTACTGGCTGCTGTTGGTGTTGCATGGCTGGCTGCTGTGGATGAACAGCTGCTGGTCTCTGCTGTTGCTCAGCTGCACGATGCTTTTGTTGCTGAAGCTTCTTTTGTTGGTGCTGCTTCTTTGGCACTTGTTGTTGCTGTTGGGCCTTCGTTTGTTGCGCCAACCTTCTACTCTCAAGAGTACAAGCTTTCAGCTCTCTGATTTCATGCAGGAGCCGCTGAATTTTCTCCTGCATGTCATCTACCATGTTCTCTTTGCGACGAAGTACCCGTTCAATTTCGTCTTCAGTGTCGGTGTCCAATGAATCGAAGCTGTTGCTGCTGACAGCGAACAGGCCTTCCCCTCCATCGGACACGTACTGCACTGCTTCATCCTCCTCCGACTCTGCTGCCGTTGTACCAGCTGATACCGCTTCAGTAGGTTCTCCCCCCTGCAGCCCTTCGTATGACGCGTTTGTGTTGCGGCGTTTTACGCTTTTCGGCGATGCCTTTTTCCTCCTCCTCTTGCCTGTGCCTTCTTTGGGCACTATTTGCTGATGGGCTGATGTTGCCACCGGTTGTTCTTGTTCATTGTCCGCTTCTAAGAGCGCGGACCGCTCGTTTACTTCCATTCCTTATCACTCACTTACTTATACAAGTGCTTTTCTATGGAATTTAAATTAAAAAAAAAAAGAAAAGTCTTTTCTGATCCCAGCAGGGATCGAACCGGGTACCTTCAGCGCCGGGGCACTGACTCTATCAGGACGGCCGCTTCCTCGTTAAAACAATTAGTGGCACTTGCAGTACTTAATCACTGCTATTTTAGATTTTCTCTATTTGTACAAAGTCGAAACACTCGCGAACTATCACTGCACTGCTCGGCGGTCTGTGAACGACTGCAACCAGACGCATCGCATGCAAGGCATGCACAAACCTGAACGAACCAGCGTGGGAATGAAGAAGTCGATCAAGGGACCAGGCCAACTTTGGATTTCAAGTGACTACATATTGTACACTTAGTTCTTAAAGGGAGACGGAACAGATAGTACAAAATATAATCTCAAAAACCAAACCAGTGGACACGGAAAATTCTGTGTGGTTTAAATTTTCCCCAATTGCATTCGCCAATTGTGACCTCATTCTGAATGAACTCAATCTTAAAAGAAAGCAAAGAAGAAACAACAAAAGAAAAGTTGTAAAAACATACTTATAGATGTTTTTCTTATAGACTGAGGCCGGAAGGAAGTTTTGTCGCCCCGAAAAATTCGATCATCTTTTCCAATTGTTGAACTTATAGAATTGAGATTATACTATATTTAAGGCACAGCACTCTCGATAATCCGAAGCTCAAGGGAACTCACAAAAAGTTAGAATTAACAAAAAATTGTCAGGTTGGAGGAAAGCTCGACAGTGAAATATGTACATATGTACATTTTTTTTGTCCTTTAATTTTCAAGCCCAACTGAAAAATCTTGCATAATTTTATATGTAACCTCCAATTTCTGTATGTGAACAACCCTTTACTGTAGACCGCCCCATCGCGATTGAGCAATTACTTCGAATTAACGAGCGTACCAAAACCGGTTTTGTTCGATTTATTAAGGTTTCAAGAGACCTAACAATCACTTCGAATTGTCGAGGTTAGACTGTAATATAAGGTCTTATCGTCGACCGCCTAGATCAAAGGAAGGTCTTTGGCAATCCAAACGATTAAGGAAATACAGTCAAACCTCTGTAAGTCGAACATGCATAACTCGAATTTTCCATAAGTCGAATAAATTTTTTAGAACATGTTTTTAGAACATTTTTTAGCGCAGAACTTAGATTTTCCTATTTTTTGGTATTTTGGGCTCCTTAACTAAGTATTGGTCCGGAACAGCTAAGTAAATGTATGGGCCGTTAACGATGGATGGTAGCCATTACTCAGATTCAGATTCCTCATGGGTCGCAGGGCGTACAAGTCAAGAACTACAAGGAATAAATCAAATTAATAAGTAATTTAGAAACGAAATTCATAAGGACTCCAACTTCTTACCCACGACTGCGGTTCCTTTTTTAGTTAGTATTATTTACGCAATGGAAGCTTTTGTGAAGACCAGGAGGTCTTGGAAATGGCATACATGTTGTAGAAAGATGACAGCATTTTTGTATACGGTTGAAAACATGGGCGTATTACTAATGACAAATGTTGCATGTAGTGCTCAAAGTTAACTGCTACGATTATAGTCTTGGAAAAAATTGATGATCAGGGCTACGAACCGGGCGCCATTAACTGCGACTTTTCAATTTGCCTTATTTTTGAAGAAGTATGAATCAAGTCTATAACCGGAAGCAAACATTTTTAGAAATCTGATTTATGTTTATTCCTCTTCAATTGCTACAGAATTTTTTTACAGAATTTGGGTGTTTAGTACACACAAAGCAATATAAATCGGCCAAATTACTGGAGTCATGCGATTGACTTCTTACAGCGGTTGCGATTTAAAAATGGCAGTGTGTACAATATATGAGATTTTGAACAAGATGATCAATCACCCTGAACGTTGAGCTTGAAAATAACTATTTTTCACTTGTGACAATATTCGAATGCGAAGGTTAGAAAAACACGTGTAGACAATCTTTTTTGCTCGTTCGGCCTGTTCGGACTTCATTATACAGGTCTGAATAAGTAGTTTTTCCGCAGGACATCAGCTCATAGTAGATGATTCCCTGTCAATCCCATCAAACAAGCAGAAGGACATTCCTGGCCATCAATTCAGGCTTGGTCACCGTTTGCACCGACTCGCCTTCCAAAGCGTGGCATCGAAATTACCGGAACAAAATCGACGAAACCAAAACTGCGAATGATTTGCTGTTATAGTCTCAGGACCATAAACATTATTCATATTTTCAGGCGAAAGGCTTGCGCTTTTGAGTTTTTCGAAGAAACGGCATGTAGTTTGGTCCAAGCCGAGATACAGAACTTCTGACTTGTACCCCGGAAATGAAAAGTGTCAAGTATCCTTTGGATGCGGCTACAACTAAGCATACAGGTTAATTAAACATGATTTACTTGTATGCGTTACGCCACAAACCCCGGATAATGTCTTATTTAAGCTGCAAGGTCCTTCGTTCACGAAATATTGATTTTCGTTTTTATCTAAATGTTTACATCTCGTTTCGGTGAAGTTAATAAGTTCAACCTTTTGCACCTTGCACACTGACCTTCATACGATGCCAGCATGCAGCCGGAGGCACACCAGTTGGGGCAGTGCACGGCCACGCGGTCGGTCGTGTGCGTCGTACACGAACGCGTGCTCCACATCTTCACCGCACAATTGTGTCAATCGTCGATTATTAAACAATAAAGACAATCCACGCATGCATGCAACAATAGGGCACAAGAAGGAACATATTTACATCAGCATCAGCCATGTCATCTCGTTCTTTTATCCATCCATTGAAAGATGCTATTTTACTGTCATCAGGAGTGTTTCTGAATAGACTACTGCCTTGCGAAGCATGTAGTGGTCTCCCTCTAGCACATAACGGAGTGGTAAAAGATCGTTCCCCCAAGACTCACCCTTCAACAGTTCAATGACAAGGGTTGGTTCAAAATTGAGACTACACCACCAGTGAGAGCGCTCAGTTATAGTGATGAACAAGTGAAAAGCAGGGTAGTGCAGTACCCCGATATTATAAGGGTGGTAGTGTTTACCAATGGCATCAACGGTTCGGGCACCTTTAATAGTTAGAAACGGGCGACGGTAAGGCACTGCACTTAGGGTGGGGATGGCACATGTTCTGCATGCGTAGGTCGTGCGTCTCGAAATCAGTCGAACGACGTTTGCACACACGATAAGTCACGTGCTGGAACACACGCCGCGTACGCTGAGTTTTCAATAACAACCCGAATTTTTTTCCAAAAGAGCAGTTTGTGTTTTATATCGAAATTATTTTTTCAAAATTCAACCTGTGCTGTGTTCTTAAAAAAAATTATTTTTGAAAAAAAAAATTGTGAGTGAATACAAGAACTTTTGCGGATTTTCTTTAAAAAATAAAAAATATTTTGTGCACGAAAATTAAACAAAATGGAACACAACGTTCACAATACACCACTACACTGGGGATACAGCTCGAGCACCAGTACGCAAAATCACTGGGTCGCACCACCCCAAACAAGATCCACAAAAAGGGCACTATCGGAGAGCGACTGTGACGAGCTTTACTCTGAGGAATCATCGAAAGAGCAGTAAGTGCGAGAGAATGACTTGTGTTTTTGTGGCGACATTTTCTTAACTTTTTTCTTTCTTTGGCGTTTGCTTCTTTTAGAGTGTCACCCGGTGAACCAGGCAGTTGTCAGCTATTGAGTCGGAAAAAGCGACGCGGTGTCATTGAAAAGAAACGACGAGATAGGATAAACTCTTCACTTTGCGAATTGAAGCGGCTTGTACCATCGGCCTATGAAAAGCAGGGATCTGCAAAATTGGAAAAAGCTGAAATTCTTCAACTTACCGTGGAACATCTGAAAAATCTTCATTCGAAAGGTAAATACAGACAACGATGAAAAAAAATGTTTCAAAACAAAGAGCGTGGTGAATAGTGGTCATTTTTTGGTGGGGAGTTGGAAGGAAGGGAAAGCGAACAGTTTTTGAGGTTGGAATACTTTTCTATTGCGAATCTGTTAATTGCAGTGTTTTTGAATTTCGATTTTTCATGAATAATTAATGGGTACTTAATTTCTGGAATGAGAGTGAAGACATTTCTTTGACTTGAGTTTACGTGTATTTTGTTTTAACCAAGGCCATTCCGTGTGTCGTTGGTGCGTCGACCTCTACGCGCTTAGAGCCTACGTTGCCAAGGTTCGATTTCCGGGACGAGCAAAATACTTTTCACGACCCACCTCTTTCGAGTCACTGACAATGCTCAAGGAGTATAACTGTCTAGAAAAATCTTCTCAAAATTAGCGTTCGGAGTTGGCATAAAACTGTAGGTCCACTTGCGATAGAACAATAGCAAGCACAACATAAGTGGTTTCTGAGATGCTAGGCCCCGGGCATCTACGGAATGTAGCGCCAACCGTATTATTATTTTTATTTTTATTATCTCGTGATCCTGTTTGAAAAAAATCCTGGTTCTTTGCAAGGAAAGTATAAACGTACTTTACCCTGTGCTTTTAATGTGTGATCCAGCCCAGTGCAGGGTGTCCAAAGTAATAGCTTTTCCATTTTCCAATTTCCAAACTTACAATTCGCACGGATTACTTTAAGAGACTTCTCTTGACTTTACCTAACTTTTCCAACAAATCAAGTCTTTGGCGCAAGGAAATAATACACTCTGTCTCATAGTTTCGTTAAGTTACGTTCACTTTTGACTACTTAAATGGGAGCGCAATGAAGTAATACACACTGACTCTAAGAGTTGTTAATCTTTGATTTCTTAATTATTGAGAGCGAAATGAATTTTTTCTACACAAAAGTTAGTGACACTTAGATTTGGGGAAAGTTGGCTAAGTTCGCAGACGCAATTATAAGCACTTTGATTTAACCCTTTTGCCCCGAAGTTCGAATAGATATCTCGTTTTGAACGTAGTAAAGCTCCATTTGGTCAACATTTGAACCAATTCAGTTTCTGCTAACGAAACTTCTGGCTACTTTTCGTTCAGTTTCGATAAAAGTATAATCAACTTCCCATGAATCGACTCCATTTAAACTCCATTACATCCACAGATGTTATTGCTAAAAGCGGCATACCTTCGTCTCAGAATCAATCAAATGGCCAATAGTCTGCCTTATCATTATCAATCAAAAAAAACTTAAGTCAACAGAATCCATCACCCAACGTGCACTTTCGTATACATAACACAAATTGTGTGTACAGGAAACGGAAGCAAAATATCTAACCCCCCAGTGTAAAATATTATTCCTATTTTACTCAATTGAATGCCCCTATTGTTCAATTGCTTATATACCTATCAACATGTGTATATGGAAATATATGTGTACATGGTTCAAATGGTGGGGCGGCGCGCGTTGTGTGACAGTGTTTTACCTAAACTTCCGATCTTCAAATTAAATGTATTCTCTGACCAGCTCGGTCGGTACCTGCTTGATCATGGTCGCTAATGTACACTCATTGAGTTCTTCTAATAGAACCGCCGCCGCCGCTTTCATGGTAGCACAAGTGCCCGTCGAGTCACTAATAAGTAAACAACCCTTTGTTGCCTCTCGAATCAACGATACCACCGCGATACACTTGAACTGATTAAATGCTTAAAACATACGGTCAGAGTTTCACCCCTATGGGAGAGAAATGTTCTCACGAATTAAATGCTCACTAATACACGGGAACAGAGCACAGGGTGGAACTGAGCCGCTGACTCGCCGTTGTGGGATGCTCACAGTTGTACGTGTTTTGTGGGAATGCATACGGAAGCACTTCGCACAGCGAGTGTAGCAAATATATTCACCCTCGCTTGGTGCGATCTGTGGGAACGATTTCCTACGAATGTCCCACCCTTGTGAATTGTTACTCCTGGGAATGCGGGATGAAAAATGAAAATTATTCGGTACTTTAGGCGCTGACAAATATTCCCACCCACAGAAATGATTGTTTGTACATGTCTAAAGAATTTTTTATTTTTTTTTTCTTGCAGGAATCGATTCAATGACCTATGACCCTCAACGCTTCGCGATGGACTATCATATCATTGGCTTTAGGGAGTGTGCCGCCGAAGTTGCCCGCTACTTAGTGACCATTGAGGGAATGGACATTCAAGATCCATTGCGACTACGGCTCATGTCGCATTTGCAGTACTTTGTCCAGCAAAGAGAGATATCCGCCAAGAGCTGTGCAAGCCCGAACTGGTCATCGACCACGTACCAGCCCAGTTGTACCGCAACCTCTTACCAAAGCGGATATCCAGTGCAAACAGCCACTGCCAGTTCCTACGTGCCTAACTTGCCAGCAACCATACAGCCATATCCAACTCTGAATTCGACACCAGTGCATCAGTCATCGCCAGTATCACACAGCAGTCGGTCGGTGCCGGCGACGAATAATAACGACGGCGGTTCTCTTATGCCTCACCCCAGTCAACAGCAACAGCAGCAGCAGCAACAGCAAGCCCAAGGTCAATCTCACATCCAACCGCAACCTCTGAACAGTCACGAGACGCCGCAACAGCATCAGCCCCACTACTCGCCGGAACAAACGCACGAACACCAAGGAGCCACGTACATTGAACTAACGAGCAGCAACCATAGGAACGCCACTGCCCCTAACGCCCTCACCTATGGCAATGCGTCAGAGTACCCGGTTAGCAGTGCCCAGGTGTATAATCCTTCTGCAAATGGCATAAGTTATGCAGGAGCCAATGGATCCAAGCCCTACCGACCCTGGGGCGCTGAGATGGCGTACTAATGCCAATTCACCAACAAACAGACACAAATAGGCAGAACAACACGGTTTCCTTATCATCTAAGTCATTGAAATACAAAAGAGTGTGTGATAAATTTTTTCTTAGTTTAGTAGCGTAGGCTTAGTGAAAGTATGTAATATATATGTATTTATTATATTTATTGAAAACGAACGGACGGAGAGCTTTAAGAGATATTTTTGAAAACATTTACACCAATCCCGAGGGACTCGCGCACGCAATGAAGCACATTGCAGAGGTGTCCTTGTGGACATTTTGTAACTACGTACACATATATATTTATACTTAGGTTTAGTCGATACAAATTACTTTTGTGCTCTATTTTTATACAAATACAACATGTTTTATATGAAATCATATGCCGTGGTAACATTTATTTTTTGGCAGACTGTTTTTATGGCACCTTGCTTGCCGATGGTTTCTTTGGCTTGGCTTAACAAAACGAGTCTCAAAGCCTTTTTCTTTTCTCACACAGAGACGCAGGCAACAACCTACTCTTGCTTGATACTGTTGGTCTTCTGGAGGAAGGGCAGCAGGCGATCTTGTGATAAGCAGCCACATCAGCGGCTCTCACCTCAACTGCCAACTGATCCGAGCAAAACTTTGAGAAAATGACTTGCAACAGATGGGGCACTTCAGTGAGAACAATGATTGTTGTTTTCCTGTTTTATTTGCTCCTCTAAGCGTGCGATACATCTCTGCCGTATCGGTTCATACTGCTTTCTGTTAAATAGTGTACGTAATTAATAGTTCTAGGGTTATAGGTTCAGTCCGCTGTGCGACGTTGGTCGTTGGTGTATATCCTTCCTTGAAGACGTTTCCGCATTGGCGGCGCACTATGTTCATCAATGGCGTGCACGTATTCTACTGACTTTTTGATGATCGTGTATTTTTGTGTCACCGAATGAACTCTACACAACCTTCTCAAGAAAGATGATAGCGTGACGCCTTGCCTGATTTTCTCCTCAAGTTCGTATGGTCTATCTAAATATATACTTCTTTTTGTTAACTCTAGGCAAACCAGGGACTAGCAGCATGTAAGAAGCACGTTTTGATCGGACTCGGGCGTAGCCGGACGGAGTGATTTTTAACCGGACTTTAGTCCTACGGGACGTGTGGATGTCTACCGCAAGAGTGTGCTACCATAATGACAGTGTTTTCAAATGGACTCCGATGGGAGCGGTTTTGAAACGAATGGAATAACAATCGGTTAAAAAATCAATGGCGTAGCTTTTAACGCTTTACAACTTACCCCATCAAATGTTACAGCTTTCATCTCATTCATGTGCGGAGGGAGACCAAAGATACAAAAACTAAAAATGTTAAAAACTTGGATTTGTGGGCACCCATCGCAGATCTTTCCTCCTCGATGTTCAATGATCAATGGAACATACACATATTTTCCCCGTTTACTTGTTTCTTTATTCTGAGAGGAACATTTGTTGGCTGTTACTTCTTACCCTTGTTACAACTAGCCTCGCCCGCGTAAAAATTCCCATGCATTCAAAAAAAATTGAAATACTCTTTCCTTCACTTAAAAAGGAGGAAGATTAATAGACGTCCGCGCTTTATTTGTGTGTACATATCGATGAAGTAAATACAACAAAGTCGCGCAATTAAAGTTCATGTTTTCATTTTCACTTTCCTTCAGGAACTCGCCTCGTGTTGTGCGTGATTCTATTTTCACACGCATTGTATGACCTTTATTATTATGCTGACATCGCGTCGGGCTTCTAGTAAGTTTTTCATGACTGTTATGTTTTTGAAGAATTTAAATTGACGGTTTACACAAGTTATTGTTCTGCCAGAAATCAAACTCTTTAAATTGAAAGTAGCAACTCACGCTTAATCGCGGGAAAATTATAAGTTCTTGCTATTGTCAAAAAATCTACAAAAAGAACGCAAACAGTTCACTAAAAACTAGTCGCTTACCTGTTCAAGGAATATTTTCAGCAGGACCACGCCACATAAGTAGTGTATCATTGATTCTATTACGTGACGGGTTCCCTGTACATGCGAGTTATTGTCATAGTATTATTTAAGTATTTTTAATTACGACACACAAGACACCGACACCGTTATTTACGATACCGTATCCAGCGTGGGGTTGTGTCGACTCAGCCAACGACTCAGCTTGGCTCGTTGTACTCTAAATCTATGTCCAATCCCCAAATCAAGTAACTTTCATAATTCACTAAAATATATCACCTGTCTAGAGAAACCTTTTCAAATTTTGGCGTTCGGGGATTTCATAAAACTGGGTCCATAACATTTCACAAAACCCTCCCTTCCACAGATCGAACAAGAACATGGCCAACACAAGTGGTTGCTTTAGAAGCTAGCCCCTGGTCCACATCGATCTGTCGCACCACCATTTTAATGGTGGTTCGCATCCACTGTTTTCCAAATAGTTTTTAACCGGAGTAGCACCGTGAGGCCGAGCGTTGTCATGATGGAAAAATATTTCGTCGTGTCTGCTCGTGCCGCATATTCGGGGCGTTTTTCGGCTACTGCTCTCTTCAAACGGATTAATTGTGTTCGGTAGCGTTGTCCATTGATGGTTTCACCCGGTTTTAGCAGCTCATAATACAGCACACCAAATACAGAGCATTACATTCGCGTCATGGATATTCGGCTTTGCCGTTGATTTGGCTGGCTGGCCAAGCAAATCGTGCAAACCACTTTTGGCACGTTCGCTCAGCTAGCGCATGTTCACCATGAACTTCCACCAAAATACGCTGACTTTCGGCAGCAGTTTTCTTCATATTAAAGTAAAGAAGAAGAACTCCCCGCAAAACCACTTTTTCAGGCACAAAGTTCGACATATTGTTACATTAATTAATGTTGTTAGTATTAATGTTGTTATTAGTATTGGGCAACATCCCGAAAATGATACACATCTTCTCGTTCTTTCAGATTACATAGGTCACACAAAGTTGGTATCTCTGTCCGATGGGGAATGTAGTTCACCTCTTAATTTGAAAACACACTAATTTTTTCCGAAGTGTTGGCGGCTAAGAAGTAGGTCTTGTGGTTTAAGAAGTGATTCTTCTTCCTGTAGTAGGCTCTGTATATGGATGATTCAGCTTCCCTCTTAAACTTGTCATAAATCATATTGCCGGCTTTCTTCAGCAAGCCCTCAAATTTCAACTTAATCGAATCAGCGTTTTCGTTGGCTGATATTAACAAAGTAGTTGAACAATTTATTGCAAGTTTGTTCCATTCTTTTACACACGTTCCTTACGAGTCTATAACTTGTGACAGCACTAATCGTGGAATCCTTCCTTCACCCATTGTCATTACTCTTGCCGCGTGTTTGAAATGTAATTTAAGGGTGACCAAAAAGAGCGGCGGTATATTCTTTGTGACGTACTTGGCAGTCTAAAAGTACTCTTTAAAAAAAGCGAAGGCACTTTTCCACTGCTTCAAACTAAAGGTAGAAAAAGAGAAACTTGTGCACCATAAAGTAGAATTGCTCTAAAAACTTTATATTTAGCTATGTGCTAAATATACAGTTTTCTTTAGGGTGCAGCTTCTCTCTTCATACAGAACTCCATACAGAACAGATGCTTTTTTTAAGTGTGCTGTCAAGACTCCTAGGTATAGTATACGACTCCTAGGTATTTGTATCCCTTAACTATTTCTATCGGCTCGTCTTCGTATGTCCACTTCTCCCTCCTGTACCTACCACCGCCATCCCTCAATATCATCATTTTTGACTTTGAAAGATTTAACGATAGATTATAGATTTTCAATAAATATCGCGTTAATCCGAACCTCTATTTCTTCTCATTATGTACTCTACAATCCCAACCAAACCCGATTTTTGAACGCTGTAATTCGAATTCTAACTAAAAAACGGACGAACGTATTGGTTTTCACAGTAATTTTAGTTTTTACCGTCATTTTGTTCAGCCGTTACTCGTTATTCGCCTTTGTGCTGAGTCTTCTGGCGGTCACAACGCAATGAAAAATGTATACGTGTGCACATTCTCATTATTCATTTCTGCTTCCCTGGTATTGCCGGAATTTGGCTATTTTAAGTTTTTATTAGAATTTAAATTTTTGGTTTCGAGCTGCAATAAACATTGATTTTGCTCGTTAAATAACCAACTCTTTTCTTTGTCTTGTACTCGTTAGTCCGAATAACTCGATAATCCGAATACCTACCCCCTTGCAATAATTGATTTGGATTAGCGAGACATTACTCTATTTCAGAATAAATTTGAACATTTTCTAAACCTTGTTCCGGTCCGAGTCTATTTTTTATGAGTTGCCAAACTAAACTAACCTCAAAACAACCGAGTACAGTCAATCAGAAAACAGTGTTTGCCAAATTAAAGCTGCCCACCTCGTCCCATTCAATGTGAACATCGCTAATGGATTCCAGTACCATCGTTTTTCCTTGTGCTCGATTTTAAATGTGTTCCCACCACAGCATATTCACAATCACTAGTTAGACTTAGTGAAGAACGCACCAACTTGCATACTAATATTCATAATTTCAATGAAGTCGTGGAGACATCGTCAGCGAGCACACAACTCTAACTCAGATAGCATTCTTCACGGTCTTTCATACACACAGAGTGCTAGTGTAAGTAGCGTATGATTTTTGATTATCATACAACCCCTAATGGCACGAGCACTAACTGTGAGAGCAGTGTCTCTATGAGCTTCCCACGCTAGCCGGCACGTTAGGGGTAAACTATAGCCACGAAAATGCAAACCATCCCCTACAAACGATTAAGCGCACGTACTCACATCGGTCTCTGTATCAACAAGTACCTGAGATAGATTACTATGACTTTACATACACCCATCCCCTTGACTCTGTAGTGGACTAGCAAAGTGTGTGATTTCGATGGAACGATTGCAGAGACCTGTCGCTTCCCATGCAGAATTTCGAATGGGTGACTGTGCGTCATTGTCATTGTCGCACCCCTGCTCCCAGGTCCCAGGTCTGCATAGTGAGCAAAATATTTTATTGAAGTTTAATGAAGCAGAATACGAATTTATAAAAACACAATAACAGTTTCGGCATTAAAATAGACCGAGATACCGCAGTTTCTAGTTGATTTTCATTATTTTCCAACTCGTTTAACATGCAAAACATCGAGTGAATTTCCTCGTATTTGTGGAAAAACTTAGCTGCCGTATGCAAATACATCTGTGGACAGGTGGTCACAACAGCCGCATTTTTATGTGTTCTCGAAACGCTCTACTAGATAATTTGCAGGATATACGAGTCGAGTCGAGTGCAGACTGTATGTTTATCCATTCAATTAAGAAGACATCATAAAACACCCGCAATGTACATATGCATACATTATCTGTGCCGTAACCTTGCTTTGTTACGTACACTCATGTCCTTTGAATAATTTTGATAAACCTCTTGCGTCGACTGGTGGCATTTGCAAGGAATGATTCTCTCATAAGTAGATGCAAATTTATGCTCATTAGGCTTTCAAGTCCTTCAACAATAAGGAAAATCTACGAGTTTTTTTTTCGTTGTTACTCGGCTGGTTTTTTTTTCGAACGCGACGGTGTACGTTCTTGTTAGCAATTAGCGTGGAAAAATATACGGAACACGAAAATTAGTGGAGGAAAAATGTTTAAATAGCCAGTGGTCAGCGGTGTGAATTATGCCCGTCAGTTAGTTTCCACTTGAATAGTCCCTAATCCTTTCCGCACGCTGCTACTTTACGCGGAAAATATAGTGGAGCGGTTTGTGTTGTATTGTTTTGCTCGCCGATGGTTGAAAAACTTGTTATTTTGGATGAAAGCGAAATGCGGTAGGTATTGGAAAAGGATTACAAAGGAACTGGCGATTTGCCCAGCTGGTTAGAGTGACCACCTATCTATTTGCAGGTAAGAGGAATTTGAAATTGAACATGCATTGGAAATTAACTATCGGTGTCCTCCGTATTTACATATATTTGAACTTCGTTTCGATAAATGTTCGTTGAGTTGTTAAGAAGGATATGCCTGAGAGCATGTGGACCTGAAATCAAGGACTGGTCACTCCCTCGTCCTTCAACTGTGTTGACAGTGTTTCTTAAAACGTTTTCAGCGACACGAATCTCAGAAGCTGTTCCGAATCGAACAGCTTATGACATTCCTCCAAGCGAACGAGGCGAAATTATAACAAAGGAGACAAATTTGACGCGGTTTGTTAGTCACCTTTGCCTGGCCAACATTCGATCTGGGCGATGATTTTTTGTGCCGCGGAGTAATTATCGTTTTCAGTAGCAAAGGTCAGGCCGAATTGGCAGAAGTGTCACTTTTTTTGGAATAGCTACACTTGCAGTGAGTTTTGAAAGAACCTCAAACTGAGAAATGAAGAATTATACGGTTGCCCAACTTAACTTAATTTGAGAGGCTTTTTGACAGTTAATCATGAAGTGTATTCACGAAATAGTGTGAATGTCATTCTCTGATTGGTCAATTTGAGAAAGCGATATAATTAAAACAGTTGTCAACAATTTTTGGAGCCAAGAGAGATAGAAGCTGCCTTTCTCTATTATACTTCATTCCTGGCCAAAATGTAGTTGAGATGTCGATTTAACGTCAGTACAGCTTTGCTTGTATGTGATGAAACACTGCAAAATCCACAAGTAGCAAGTGTAGGTAGTAAATTAAACAAATCGATGATGTTTTCTTTTCGAAGTAGACTACCTCATGCGCTATCTACTCTGCCATCTCTGCTGACATGCCGAAATATTTTTAGAGCCCAATAAATGCTGGAAGTGTTGCCGTTTTCAAGTGCTACATTGTAGATCTCCACTGTGTTGGCTATTACCTGCTGTTTAAGGCGATCGACATTTATTTCGATGAAATGAATTTTATGTTAGCATTTTCTGCCTCTCAATCTGCCGTCTCTGATCTTGCTTGACCTCCAGAATATCAGCATATACCGTGCCAAGTGTGATGTTAGATTCAAATGAAGATAATTTTGTATACATCACTATATTGTCGTCGATTTTATTACCAAGGCGTTGATGCTGATGTAAGGCACTAGATCATAAACTAGTGCTTGACACGACATTGAATGATTCGACATGAATTCCGATGTGCTCGAAGAGTGTAAGAGTAATTCGAACATGCTCGCCAAAACTTATGGGATTTCTTCATGAATTCGGTATCTGCTGGCATCACATTTCCGCATACTGCATGAGAAAGTCTGGCAACGTTCCCCTTTTTTCCAGAAAAAACCTCGCGGTAGTCTAATGCTGATGTAACTAAATGTTCATTTACGTTCATTTTCTTATATTTGATATTTAACCTTTTCTGACTTGTAAGGTGTTTCGTTGTTACATTTGTTTTACTTTTTTATGTAAACATAATCCTAACCCTGGTAATGATTGTCTGGGAGGAGGTCGCCAAGTGTTTCGTGGGAAGTCGCGGTCGCAAGCCGGTAAAGCAAAAGTCCTGTGCTAAGCAAAAATAAAATAACACAACATTTTTAGCCACCTATATTGCTTGTTTTTAAAATAAACGTTGAACTCTTGTATTAATATTTGACACTTATACGATTAAATCATTTTCAAAATTTAGCCTATTTCTCTTTTTAGTTTCAATGGGAAACATTGAAGATGATGTGACTTCACACAGGTATGAATTGGTGAATGGCAGTACAAATCTCGAAGAATCGTTTGCCAGCTCAGGATACTCTCTTCTTCTCAGTTTTTAAATTCAATTCCATCCTCAGCACGCCATCTGCAGCTAGATCCATACGATTTTCTTTCTTCTTTATTGATAGTAGTCGGAGACTTGGACTGACATATTCCAAAAAGGATTTAATGTCCGTCTGTTTCGATTTCCACTTCCAGAATCCTGAATCCAGTAGGTCAATGGTTTCTGCTCTAAATTATGCAAGCTCTGTACCATGAGGTGAAAGCTCACTGATATCGATGAATCTGATGAAATTTCGTCGAAGATCTTTTGAACGCAGGGAAAATAATCAAAAATGTTTGATTGAAAGGCTCTGACCACAAACGAAGTGTTGCGAGGGGGTTAATGTTTTTTTCAGACCTCTTTCCTTGGACGCTATTATTCATGATGTTTAAGTGGTCGACAAGATCAGTAGAAAATGATAATTTTCAAAGCCGGATGGGATCAGAAAAATGCTTCAATTTCCAGATTCTTGTAAGAACATCAATAATTCATATTTTGATTCCTGAACTCGTCACAATACCTTTCCTTTTGACAGCCATCTGACCTCTGTGTGGTACAAGGGATTTGATGGAGTGACCCCATTTCATCACATGTGATCCTACACAGCCGACTTTGCTGGCTTTGTCTTTAAAAAAGTTCACTATTCTGATCAAATCAGTAAGCACGTTATTTAATGCAGAAGGTCAGGATGCCAGAATTTGTCGATGAAGAAAGCAGTGTGTGAATGAAACGTTTGGGCATTATTAATTTTAATTTTGCAACGAGTCTTCTTTTATTGCCGTCAGAGCTTTAGCCTCGTCGTTACAAATATGGCAACATTTTGTCCATTTAATCTCGTTGTCGCGACTGAAACACTGGCAGTTGTTGTGATGCTCACAAGTTGTTTGTTAAGAATACGAAAACCTCACAATTTGTGACTCGCCATGCTCTTGTGAGGCAGTTGTAACTTCACACAGAGGCGTGCCAGAAAATGGGTGTCAGTCTAATTTGTTCACAATTATGACCCTATTCTGGCGTACCTCTGTGATGTGTCTCAAGTCACAACTGCCTCACAAGAGGGTGGTGAGTCACAAGTTGAAAGGTTTTAGTATTCTGCGCAAAACCCCACAACTTGTGAGCATCACTATCAAAGTTGTGATGTGTGATTGAGCGCATAAGATGGAATAAAAGGAGAAAATAGAGACAAATGTACTAATTTCAGGGTTATAAATATTTTTTGGGGAGCAACTTAATTCTATTTTTATTATGTTTGTATTCTATTGTATTTACATTTTATCCTATTAATTCTATTTAATTAATTAATATTCTAAGGAATTTACGAAAAAGGAATTCTCCCTCAAATGCGTCCGAATTCCGATTGAGAGGACTCAACCGCCAAAAAATGGTCCATAGCACGAAACAATTCTAGAAATGGTTGGGGGATTTAGAACAAAGTCGACGTTTGATATCATAGAAAGACGGAGCATGTATAGTCACAGATTTAAAAAGAGCATACAACATTACCATAGAATCCGTCCCTAACTCAAAAACGACAAAAGTAGCGTAGGGAACAAAACACTTCTGACGATGTGTCGGACTCAGAAGCTGAAGTGTGTCAAATTCTTAAAATTTTTTGAAGTTGTTGGGTGGTGTGAATAAAGATTGAGTGTTAGAGTTTCCTCAGTATTCTGGAGGGTACCCTCTATCTGGCATGAATACAAATTTAACGAAACCCATCCACTCACATTTTTGCCAGCTTATCCCCATCTTGGTGTAAATAGAGATGGAATCTAATGAGAGATCTCTTGCAGGAGTTGAGTGTGCATAGGAGGTGGTTTCCGTCTGGAGTGTAAACGATAAATCAGAAGGTTTTCCGACGGGTGAACAGGCCACATATCGTTGCCCATGAGAGAAACACGAACTTTATAAATTTAGGCCACACACTTGTGAAGATTGTCCTTGTGCCTTGTTGGTGATCATTGTGTATTTCTACATTGAGAGGACAATGTGAAAAGAGAGCGAAAAAAGCAAATTTTTGACATGAAATCAACCATGGCGTGCGTTTACATGTGAGCTTTTTGCCAGAATACCAAATCGCACAAACCTCACAAGCGAGTCGTCACAATTGTGTGTTGTGATCAATTACAACCAGACTAAGGGCACTAGTTGGACATGAATAAGTTCATACTTACACATTTTCGCCGCAAACTTCATTTGGAAAGTTGACAACAATTGAAAAGCCGACTTCATCATATATAAATTTGCTTCAAAATCACAAATGCCGTAGCTTGATACAAATTACGAGCTCTGCACTTATGAATGTCAAGCGCCTTCTGTATGTCATCGTCAAACTCACATAAATGAATAAACAAAACATCCAGTTTGTGGGTTATTTTTACAATTGCTTTTCTTTATTAGCTGGGATTTTACATATAATATCATTAAACTTGTTACTATCTAGTAATAAATCAAAAACAGACATACATACATACTATATTCCGAAATGCTTTTCGATCTCTTCATTGAAAGAGTTGTCAAGAATTTCGTCATCTACCCATGTTTGAAGTGTTGTTGAGCTGGATCTAGTGCTGGATTTGTACGAGCCATCTCGATTTCGAAGTAATCTCTTGTCTCGCAACATATTCAATCGGTTGTCGCAATCATCCCAGTTGTTGTTCAAGCAGACTATGTCATCGTCAATCGAATTGCCGTTGATGTCCCACGTCACAATGGGGCAGGGTTCGTTCAACCAATTGCGCCCTTCGCTTATCACCAAATTGTTCAGGTTGCCAGCTGCATTTGACGTCAGTGTCAGGTTAACCGGATGGGATATGTTGTTTCTAAACTGAAGATAAATATTGCTTTGACGGGCCTGTGTGTACGTGCTCCTCGGGCGGTATTCAATCTTTCTCCCTTCGCTTAAGTCACAACTGCACTCTCTGAAGGTCTGCACAGTTTTGGGTGAGGACGGATGGCTGGAAAGGCTGCAGTTGGATGGAGTACGGCGAAAGTATCGGACATTGTCTCGGTAGTGAACTTTTTCAAATACAATTTCCGATGGATGTCTGCACGTGGAAACGTCATCATCAACATACGGGACGTCGTCTTCGTTTAGAAGCCGGAAACTTTTCACACCCTTCACATCGCTGGACAAAATACTTGGATTGATCGTCTGACGAGCATTGGTAAGGTATGCATCCAATTTGCTGGCGTAGTTCGAGTACACGATGAAATTTGTTGATTTTTTTGCAGCATCAGACTGGGAAGATCGGTAATTTCCATTTTGTGTGCTTATTTTAGACTTATTTTGACTTTGAGCTAGTTTACAACTTATCGTGTAGGGACATCTCAAAGGAATCTCACAGTTGGACGGGCTCTCGTCATGGGAAACACACTTGGGAGTTTGACTGGAGTCCACGGAAGTTTCTTCTAGTTTAGCTGCTGACGAAGGTTTCGTGGATGACGTTAACTTTCGAAAGAACTGCAAATAGAACGGAAACATACATTTTATTATTTCTTGCACTTATTAGGTGAGGCATTACTTAGCATTATTTTTCTGAATATTAGGGCAATTAGAAGACCATTTTTGACTGTCAAAATTTTGGAAAGAAATACGACACACACAACGCCACAAATGAAGTCCTTTTTGCATCGGATTGATACTAGAAATGCATCCATTACGACAACCCGGCCAACCAGCCAAATCAACGGCAAGCCGAATATCCATGGCGCGAAGGTAATGCTCTGTATTTGGTGGGATCAGAAGGGTGTGCTGTATTATGAGCTGCTAAAACCGGGTGAAACCATCAAGGGACAACGCTACCGAACACAATTAATCCGTTTGAAGAGAGCAGTGTCCGAAAAATGCTTGGAATATGCGACCAGACGAAAAAAAAACCACACGAATTAAGACACAATACAGTTTAGTACAAAAATCCATCTTATGTGCGCCCTGTAAAATCCCAGAAAATTGAAAAGCTGACTAACTCGGAATTACGGTCACTTGCGGGTGGATATTTGCCATCCATGCCATCGCTGAAGTTCGTTGACTCCCATCTTAGATGTTTTTTTTGGCACAGGATGCTTCACTAAGGAAGATATTGTGGCCTACTCTAATTCCGAGATGATGACGTAGCCTCGAATCCGAATAGGCAGGCTGAACCTCAGTACTCTTATCGGCGTAGGGGCTACGCTTTTGGGACTAACGCCTTTAGATGGGGTATATCCCACAATTTGCCACCTTTTCTGAACTTGCAGCACCCTTTTCTGCCGAAGAAAGAATCACCTAGCATCTTAATTCTTCAATAACCTGACTGAACAAAGCTGGGGACTCCTATTAGAATGCAGGCTCAACAGATCATTGATGATGATCTCTTCTTGCTCAGCGACAGCCATAGAGCCTTTGCTTTTTGCTCTAACACGCCGACTGCTTCGGCTTATACTTTGTTTCCTTATGGAGCTAAGCGGCGTAGATACAAAAGAGATTTGAATAGATTTTTCTCATCGCTAGGCTGCCCTCTCTTGATGCCAGTATGTCCTGGTTCCTGGCTACCAGGGTATACTTCGCAATCACCAAGGATATCTCAAAGTACTTTGTTTTCCAGCACACTTTCGTCGAAGTCGTACAGACTGGAATTTAGTTTAATTGAATTCACTTAATTTTCGCAAAAAGATTTTGTGCATCAATCGAAGTGTTTATCGACTACAACTAATCACCAAAGTTGTGAAAGAGATTGTAAATTATGTTGTTTTTCATATATAACCGCTAAAACAAGTCAGTAACCTTAACTTAGCCACATCAAGCAATTAAACATTGATTATGTATGCCTTCGTCCAATTCAAAAGAAAGAGTCATAAAATCGCAAATGGTGCGTGAGCCGGATGACTAAACATTTACGAGGAAGATATGAAAAGTAAACGTGAGTCATAAAAGTTCCCCATTATACTTGAATATTGCTTGAATTTAATTTATCGGTTTCCCGATAGAGACGTCTCCAAAGAGAATTATTAGATAATAATGCTTGTTATCTCAGCGTATTTCCTTATGTCCTTCTTAAAGTCGCAAGGTACTTTAAAACGACAATGTTAAAGAAAATAAATATGAACATAGCTGGGAGGATGAAGTATAATTCAGTTAAAAAGTAATTTGATTAACAACGCTCTCGTAGTTACAGACATTTGACAATTAAGAATTGACTTCTGTCAGTATGTTTTGCTCATCAAACAATTGACAGTATACTTTGTCAATCAGAAAAACAGATTATTCTTGTTGTATTTGTATTTTTGACTTATTCTACGTTCATCAACGGCGTTGGATTGCTTCTCCACGTTCACGGTGGAAGTGCCTTCAGACTTTGAAATCTGCGTTACGTGTGTTCTCGAATCGACCGTCCGCTACTTAGTAAATGTAATGCAGTTAATTAAATGACGGTCGATTTTGCGGAGGAAAAAGGTGGGTGCAGAAAAGCAAAACTTTTAAGGCTGCGTGCAGAAAAAAAAAGTGTTCGATTTGCATTAGTGATGGGCGCATTCGAATGATCATTCGAGTGATAATCGATTAATGCAACACCTCGAGAACATCTCGATTCTCAGTCAATCATTCGAAGACTACTAATTAAAACCTAAACCACTTTATTAATTGAACCGAGAAGTGGAGTAATATTTAAGTTATTTTTCTTTTGCGTTTTTCGTTCCTTCTGGTTATATTCCTGCTGAGTATTTCTCGCACTGAAGTCAGACCTATGTATATCCAGTTGTCTTGTGTTAGTAGTTAATAATTAGTTAGTAGTCATTAGAATGATTTTGAGAATCGAGATGTTTTACTAATCGATTATCACTCGAATAATCATTCGAATGCGCCCATCTCGAGTGACCGACCATTCGATTATCAAAATATATTGATTACTTATGCATACGAAGACGCCCTGATAATGCCAAGTTTTGGTTTTCTTAGCCACAGAAAATATCAGATTCTCATTTGAACACTTAGAAAAGACAAGTTTACTCTAGTAGAGTTGCAGCACAGGGTCCTATGAATATTTGTTAACCTACTTTTAGCATATAATTCAATTCAATTCTCCAAACCCTCTCTATGGGAATAAACACCAGAAAATGAATGACAAATTTGCTGAAACGACAGGCAATACTTCCAAGGATAACACCGCAGAGCTTACTGAACAACCCAACAATTGCGTAAGTTTTCCCACGGCACGTTTTGCAGTCGTTACTATCGCAGATTACAGGGAACCACTTTAAACAACAAATGGGTGAACCCTTTCTTATGAAGCTAAAGCATTAATGTTTGAATTTACAAAAATATTCCAGATGCCAGTTACCAAAATAACCGACTTAACTGCCCTAGTAGTTCTGATTCAAGCGTAGAACTAGGTTTTAAATAATTCAACTTCATGCGAAATTGCATGCACACAAGCAATAAAGAAGCTTTACAATTTCGCACAAGTGCAGACATTTCATTCCGAAAAAGCGAATATAACAATGTCCCTACACAAGTGTAGGCAACTCTCCACACATATTCCGAACATTTATTTTTAACCCAGACTGTACGATGAGGTGTTCTCACGACAGTTGTTGCACGGCACGATGGATACATTTCCCACACCTAGTTAGAGAAGGTCTTTAACATGCCGGAAAATTATACTTAAAACGAAAGACGTTCGTATTTGGTTAATGCCAAAACCAAGCTCAATCACTCAGACATTTCGTCACATTTCTTCTCTCACACTAGCCTCGTCGCGTCGGCTTTCACGCAAACGGTTGCTAAGCGGTATGGTAATTTGTTAACCCAATCGATTTTCTGCACAACACCCTCGTGATCATTGCAATAAATGTGTGTTGTATATTTAACAAAGTGCTCTCCCTCTCTCTCGAATGCGAAATGAGCCGTGTGCATGGACTTGGATACCTTTGCATGGATACATCTTGTGCGTGGTCACAGGCGAAAAGAAAACTTACTTTGATGCAGGACTTTTTTGTGCGTTTCAATAATTGAGCCATGTCGTCCAACACATCATATCCCTTTGCTTGTTCACACGTATTTTAAATCACACTCAGTCACTGAATGAAACGCGCAACGAAAATATGAGAGAAAATTAAAATAAGTAAAACGACTTCTACCACTAAGGCTACACGTTCGAAAGCAAACTGAAAAGCTGGTTCAGGTTCAGAAGGCAGTCATGCTGTTGCTTTTGAAATGTGTCTCTTCTGCCTCGTGCTGCAGCACAAGCGCAAAAGGGTCGTCTCATACCCTCGCCGTTCGCATAGAGTTTCTCAATGAACACTACCGTCGTAAATTTCCTGCCGTTCCCTCCTCTCCCACCGATATCCTTAGAGAATGTTTTTCACCCCAAATCCATGCGGATGGTCTGGCACACTCCACTAGCACTTTGTATTTTTGTACACTTTCCGAGAAGATTGTGCCGCATGTATTAATGTCTGTGTGCATTCCGAATCCATCCCATGTACAGTGGCTAGGTTCGTCGCATTCGCATTATTTTAATTGCCTATTCATCTTTTCGTTCGTTCGATTGTGATAGAACGTATGACTCTTGCCCATTCATAGACACAGAGTGTCCTTTCGGTGAACGAGCATTGATTTACACTCCAAAGCGATTGCACAAGCTTCGAGTGCACTGTAAAGATGCTCTCTAAAAAATGAGCATTTTTTGCTTCAAGTTCCTTTGGTTTGCCCTTGGGTCAGTTTTCTTGTCTTTGAGTGTACAGATACTGTTATACAACGCAAATTAATCGATACTTGTTTGTGCTGACGCTATAAGCGTGAATATACATAAATTATTATTCACAACATGAACTTCACATTCGTGTTGCATTTTAAAACAGCGTAGCGATAAATCTCTCTCAATATAACATGTGCTTTCGGAAGCGATAAGTTTGTAAAGACTCGCACAGACAACGGTATGCACAAACGGAATTCAACACATGCATACACACGTCCTACGTGTGCGGAAGATACGGCTAAAATTATACTTGGGCGCTCCCATGATAGGAGAGAACTTAACCCGAGTAGATACCAAGTTCATGGAAATTTGAATTGACTGCTATTGATCAGACCGAGATGGGGAACCACCCGCAGAGGGAGTTTGTTTGGTGCGTGTTGAAAGGAGTTGGATGATTTATAAAGTATCTCTTGCAGATGAATTCTGTTTAAGCGGCTGAAAGGCCTTAAGATGGTTAACGGCGGGAACGTCTGTTAGTGGAGATCCTACATACCTACCTATTTATTATTTTAAAGGGCTTCCCTTTTCACACACGTGCACATAGTCGACGGGATACACACATGGTTGTTCTTGAAGTCTTGAATTAAAAGGCGTATGAATTCAGAATAATTAAGTGCTTTCGTGCAAAGTTTGGGTATTTTTTTTTTTCGTCGTTTTCAAAAGGCACGGAGGGTTCTGAGCACTTCAACTCTTGAATAAATTCAGGTTTTTGTTTTCTTCTCCGATGCAGGAGCGTTAATGAAGACTGCCTCTTATGAGGTCTTGACAAGTACCGGCTCAGATTGGTGTATACGTTCACCCAATTCTGTTACTTTTCTTTGATACCTTTCAGAGTTGTATGTTGTAACTAATTTGACTCGTCAATGTAGTAGCACACCCTCAAATGGTCGACAAAGGATGGGGTACTCAAACCCCGGCCGCACACAAAAGACAAATGGGAATGTTCTTTGATCAGAGACTGTGTCTCCCTTTAGGATATTCGTGTACTTCGTACAGATTAGCTGAAAGTTAACAACTGTCTTCCAAGCTTCTGTCAAAAGGAAATGCGGTGGCCCTGTGGAGAAGTGGGTAGGTTAGATTTGGTTACAGTGGCTGGCTACATATTTCCACCAGTCCACAACAGGCCCATGCGAATTATATATTCATATTGGATGACTAAAAGAAAAGGCGTAAATGAATAAAACGAAAACACGATTTTACGTTTTAACCCTTTGTCGCTTGAATTATTTCTGATTGTTTAAAAGAATATTAGAAAAATGGAAAAAAAGAAAATATGGAAAGAATGATAACGGAAACAGGGTTAAAACATTTATTCAAAAGAGAATCCTAGCTGTGGAGAACGTCGTACTAGAGAGAACCTCGATTGTTTTTTTAATCTGCATCTCATCACTTTCAAGTGGTCATTCCCTTTCCTTATCTTTGTCGGTACCATCCGAGCTCCAGTGGATTTATCATTCAGTCACCTTGGACTATAAATCCTTAACTCTTAGGGTTGATTGATGAGTGACCTCTGGGCCTGGCACATCGATGATTGCTGGCATTGACAACATACATCAAATCTTAGTTGGCGCTTGCAACGAAGGGATATAATTGGTTTCTGCGGATGTCCTTCAGTTCGATTAAATTATTGAAAAAGTAAGCGCTAGTTGTAGAAGCTAAGCTCTGGCCCTCTACCTGCTGTAGCGCCACCCATATTATTATTACTAAGCCGATAGATGTGAGCTTCCATGATTAGCAAGCTCGAGAGCCAAGGAGGTGATGTTACGTTTCCTTCTCACTTTCAAGCATGTTCCTTCTGCAGAAATCGTGATACAGGCGGTCCAACCTGCCGCCTTGTGTACAGGTGTGCTGTACAATGCCCTGTAATTAGCGGACAGAGTGACCGGAATTCGGATTCGTTACTTTGCGGGTTGGAAGTAGACTCCTACTGCTACCTAGGTTCAATTCCCGACACGAGGAAATTGCGTCATTCTTAGTCTCGGGTCGATGATAACATTCCGAGTGCACATCTGTTTAGAAAAATAATTTTCAGGCATCGCCATTCAAAGTCAGCATAAACCTGTAGGTGTCCTCCAATCGTTAAAGAACAGCAGCAAAGAACATTGTGAGTTCAAAGTGATGTAGTTACGGGCCAAGTCCGCCTCTATCGACTTTTTTTTGCAACTGCTGGCAAGTACTTAGCCTGAGGATGTCATCGATCGAAGGGATGGAGAAATATCTAAAAATAGAATGACTTTTCATCTGATGAATGAACATTAATATTGATACACAGATTTCTCCTCCACGTAGGTTTGAAAAGTAATACTGAAGGCAATACATCAATGTTTGGACTAAAAATAAGGGAAGATAAACCGTACTAAATGGTCTCAATCGAATAGAATAAATTAGGCTGCTAGTGGATTCACCAGCACATTTAGACCATGTTGGTTCATTATGATAATCACAGTCACACTACTACCACGTATAGACCACTCCAGTTAAAGTTTCGTTAATTTGATAAATGGCGACTTGACCAGAAAAAAATAGACAAAAACGTATTTACTTTGCTTTCACTCGAATTCGAACAGTGGACCCCACTAATCAAGGGCAAGCACTTCACCAATTGCGCCATCTAGTCGTCTAGTAGAAGAAGTTACATTGTTGTTTTTTTCATTGATTTAATAAATATTCGTTGCATAAATATTCGTTGAAAAGAATACAAAACTCTGATTTGACAATGCCGAGGACAAGAATCACGGTTGTATAGTTTTTCTGATGGTTTAAAAAAATTATGAAACAGATCCGCTGAATCAAATTGCCTATAATTAAAGACAATTGACCTATCATACATTTATGAAGCCTTGTGCCACCGACTTGCCAAAAATTGAGACTCGTCACACATCCTCTCGAGTAGACAGCTCCAACATGGTATACTTCCTTACTTATCTCGACAATGATCATTGAAGTGTCTGAGTCTGAGCTATAATGAGTCTGCTTATCCAAGTATTCAAGACCAAGTGGCGTCCGCGCGACTTCGCCTTTATACCTGAGGTAGGGTCTTCATCTCCTCATCGAGTCAGGAAATTCGGATACACTCGATGTGGCTAGCCATTGTATACGATGGATTTTTGCCCCCAGACTATCTCTACATCTTGCAACTCGTAGAGGTCGCGGCTGTGTCTTCTCCTCCATTCAACTTCGTAACATTTCTCGTTCGAAAGCTCCCAAGTTTTGCTTATCGTCCACCTTCCGGCTCTGGCAGGACTGGCAAAAAGGAGTTTTGTGGAGAATAATTTTGGCTCTTCGAGTCAGGGGCTTTGAGCCCAGTTGTTTCGTATCATCTGTTGCCGATTCCAGTTAGAAACTCTATTATGATGCCGTTTGTGGAGCTAACGTTTGCCCGAGGTAGACAAACTCTATTACTGCTAAAGTGTAGCTGCCGATTGTGATGTTTTGTCCCCGGTGGTGTTTAACAGAAGGTTTCTTGCTTGACAGCATATGCTTCATCTTTCCCGCATTAACCGTAAGACCAGCTTCTTTCGCACGTTATGTAATCGTGAATGAGTGGAACCATTCATCTGCGTACCCCAACAGTTGGACTGACTCATAGAACATAGTGCCTTCCCTGTCTGCAACTACGCGCCGCGGCGGCACTATCGTCACCAGTATGAAATTGAAAAAGTCGCACGACAGGGAATTTCCTTGCCGAAATCCATTGCAGCTATCAAAGGGCCCGGGAATCTTTTGTAGCCGAACTGCACGATGCATCGCGTATATGTCAGCGTAGTGCACACACAACCGAATCCGTTTTCGAATAGCTCCTTACGATGAATGCTGTCGTATGCAGCTTTAAATTCGATGAAAAGATGTGGCGTATGGAATTGCGGCTCGTTGATCTTCTCCAGGGTTTGCTTAGTGCGAAGATTTGGTATATAATCGATTGGATCAGTCCACTCTACACACTACCTCCCCTAGTCTATTCGCATTTTTAGATCCCATTTTTTATACCGTTTTCTCAGGCCAAACTGTCATTTACTCCATTTCGAGCTTAAATGCAAAGCTCTTGGCCTGTCAAAAACACGAGAATATCTGTCAAAAGGTCACTCAAATTTGTCGAACAGGGGGCAGTCAGTCGGCTAACTCTATAGTAGTTTTTAGGAATCAAGTCGGTTCCAAACCCTTGATGCGAGAGATGTTTTCGAGGCCAATGCGGGATATGTGGTTTTATTTATGCATACAGAAATTTACTTTAAGGTTTAGCTCTTTGACAAAAATAATCAAATTGTTCGTCTCTAGAGCAATGACGTGTCATAACATCATCCCAAAGGATTTTCGTTTTGTGTTCACTGTTCTAAGGCAAGGACTGGAGGTGGGAATCTCAAGTACCAACTGATTTCATGCTTATAGACAATTCCTCCACCGTTTTGATGTGCGAGAGCGAGCTTAAAAATGCGCTGCTTTTCAGCAATCACGTCTCAGAGTCGCACACGCTTACTTCAGTAGTCGCGACAAGCTCGAAGACATGCTGATATAGTCTCCACTTCTTTCAAGGCCTTTGGGTCCAAACCAAAGCCACCACGTCGATAACGCTAGGGGTCCAACCTCAACCGATCAAGCTAAACTCGCACCATATTTCAGGAGGTGATCTGCCGTAGTTCCACAGTATAGCTCCTCATGAAGTTTTCCCAACCGAACGTTTACTTACAGATCACTTTACATCCAGGACTAGTCGAGGTTTAATTTTATTTTCATTCAATGAACAGCAAAAACAAAATAAATGTGTCTCCTAGCTTTGGGACTTTCAAAGAATTGACCATTGGAATGGGGGTGTTTGCCAATGGCTCTGGATCGTATCGTCCCAAAGTCACCTTCCGGTCTGACAAGTCAGAGTACTGACATAGATTCATACTCAACGACTCAACGACCTGCTCCAGGAGATTGATAATTATGAAATCAATGCAAATTGGCCACCTAGAAACTCAACTAGATATGACATGCCTAGAAGGTAGTATGCATGTATATTAAGTGATAATGTATATCGTGAGTGTATACATCTGAGGCTTAACATTCCATTTGTTTAAAAGCAGTCTCTACCTCTCCCAGTTTTCGACCTAAGTCGTTCCGCGATATCAAACCAATTAAAATGGAATTTGCTCAAAGATTTATATATACATACACACACATCGTCGGAGTACATATGTACACCATAAAAGGGTTGCGTCAGTGCGTACGTGTATAAATTTATTTATTTATGAACAATCAATATTGCTTAAAATATGCTATAAGCCTTTGTATAAAATGAACACTATACACATGTACATACACACGCATGTATAGGGAAGTGTAAAGCAACCATCATTTTTACTATAATGTTAACGGCACGTGTCATCCTGCGGCACGCTCCTGCATCATTGCTGCAGGATTCTATTGTTTCCCATCACTTTTCAATTGGACAACTCGTCAAGGAATTGTATAATATAATCTCTATGTTTCAAAGGAAATATTCGCGGGGTGTCTTTTATCCCTCTGCACTTCAAGTAACTCATCGACCGTATATACGTATGTACATTCTTTTTGGCTATGTGTTCCGACTTGGGTATAGTTCGTAATGTTTGATCTACACTCAAAAGAAATTGGTTTTTATAATTCCGTGAACCATTTTGCTGCAATTCTTTCATTCTTTTTTTGAATTTTGAATTACGTTTGAATCTAATGGCTTAAGAGATGATAGAAGTTCAGTTAGCGGTCTTATAGGGGGTCGCCATTTTCTCTGAATATAATATTTGGGTTTCCTTGTGCTGTTTGATGCGAACAAAAATGGAGTTTTTTTTGTCGAAAAGAAGGGGATTATTATTACTCTCTCTTATCGTTTATTAAATTAAGAATTCGCTTCAGAAATATACATTGATGTCGTTGCAAGCGGCTCTTTTACGGTAGGCTGAGCAGGCCATAAAGTAACACCGTCTTCCATTATGAGGAAGCCATTTTAAGAAAATTATAAAAATGTGTACACATTTATTTATACCATCTTAGAAAAGATAGGTGTAGGGAAATTGAAACGCGAATTGTTCCGGGAAAATGGTAAAATTACCTGCGAATGTTTATGTTTGATTTTCTCTGTAAGTTAAAGTCAACAGTTGTGTTGATTGAAGAACTGAAATCTTATAAGGGGGCTCACATGTCACCAACATTCCGCACAGATACAGCCTGACAGTCTCAATTTTGATATGAACGAGTGTCTGTCCGGCCTAAGGGAACATTCAATTTCGAAAGATATTCAAGTTAGTGATGCTTAAACATAAGTAGTCAATCGATATTATCGATAGAATAGATCGTTAATCGATAGTCTTAAAAACCTATCGGATTATCGATATTTTTAATGTTTCAAAATAATTTTACCAAGGCAGGTACGATTTTCTGAATTATGCCACTTAAAAACGTCTCATTGCGATTTGTTACAATTGGGGGCACCGCCGAATTATAATTGTTTTTCTAAAGGCTTTAGTGGGTTGTGTTATCGTTTTTTAGAGTATTGTGGCGACCGTGGTGTTGTGGGTTAGTGCGTCGAACTCTACGCACTCTTAGCCTACGTAGTCCAGGTTCGAGCAAAATAATTTTCACGGCCCCACCTCTTTCACTGACAAAGCTCAAGGAATATAGCTGTCTAGGAAAAGATTCTTAATTTGGCCGTTCGGAGTCGACCGCTCTAAGAACGCACTCACAACACTAGTGGTTGCTGAAATGCTAGGCCCTGGCCCTCGACGGGCTGCTGCGCCACCCATTTTGTAAAGTTTCAGACATAATCGCGATGTCAACATCACGAAGAAAGCCAGTGGCTGAAATCAAGAATGATAGAGACGCCCAAAATCTACCTCTCTTGCTCCTTAAAATTGTTGACAACCATTTTTTAAATCGTTTTCTAAAGCCACATTGGCCAATCAGAGGGTCATGAATAACTGCCAAAAATCCTCTGAAATTCGTCGATGCACTAGGGTTCAATCAGCTGTGAAGTTAGGCATCTCTATATTACTTCATTTCTGGCCAGTGGTGTGGCGATTTCCGATTCATAATAAAGACAGTTAAATTGTCAAATGTTCCTTGTGCAAGCAAGAATCGGGAAATACTAATTATTTGAGCGACCATTTAGAACCCAAAAAACAAACAGAGTCGCCATTAGAATTATGTCAGGATGCAGCCGCAGCACTTCAGGAGCAGAAAGTCATTTGGCAGTTCAGTGAAAACGCATTAAAAAGTAAAGTCGAAAGAAAACTGGTTTATAACATTAATTCCAAAGAAAAATATAGATTTAAACAGGCTTCATGTTCAAATGGTCCAATGCACGTTTTATGCCCATGCTAACTTTCGATCATGTATGATTTAAGGACTTGGCTTTGAACAACCAGTATGAATTACCAATTAGATCGGGTTTGAAGACAGTACTGCTTCTTCGATAGTGCAAGGAGATACATAATAAATTAAAATTCTGTGCATACAATCTTGATATGTAGACAAGTTTGGGCATTCTCGCAATCACATGACTTTTAATTCACAGGGGAGAGCTGAAATCACCTTTGTGAACGGTTGTAAAAATTGAGAAATCGGGTAACAAAGTATTAAATCTTCTGTTAAGTACACATTAAGCAACCACTCGTGTTATGCGTGCTATTGTTCTTTCGCGAGTGGAACCTACTGATTAATGCCGACTCCGAACGTTCAATTTGAGAAGCGTTTTCTAGACAGTTATACTCCTTAAGCATTGTCAGTGACTCGAAAGAGGTGGGGCAGTATGCTCAAGTGTATGGGGTCGACGCACCAACAGACAATACCACGGCCGCCACTGGAACACATGCTTACCGTACTTTTTTACACAAATTTGTACGTACATCTCATACACTTAAACTTTGTCCAAAACCATCGATACTATGTGGAATGGAAACTATTGATGTCTAAGCAACACCAATTCAAGTTCTGTTGTTGATCGCGGGAAATTAAAGCAGCGTACGTTGTTTTGTTTAATTATTTACAGGAGTGTGCCGGATACTTAGGTTTGGTTAGGATACAAAACAAGGCTTTAAAAATAGATTGTTCAAACGCAATTTACAAACGTGAGTACGTCCACCATCATTGAAATTCATTTAGAATGAAGTCTGACAACATGTTGGATAATGTGAACGCTAACGACATCGGTTTGTCCGACATCCTTCCGACCAAGTCTGTCTGGTATGTGTGCCCAGGTGTTTGCCCCCATGGTTAATAAATGCCTGGTGACCTCATTTCGCCGCATTGACAATGCTTCTTCATCTTCCTCCGTTGGATATATGTAGTCGGAAGAGTTTATTTTATTTTCTAGTATTTCACTCTTTTGCTCCTTCTTATAAAAATAAAGATATCGACCAGTACGGCAGTTGGATTCAAAACACTTTGATCCGTCACACAACCATTCGTTCCTAACGACACCAAGCCCTTTTTACTTCAATCTCTCTTCGAAAAGTCTTTCCCAGACAGCATTCTTCCATATTGAAATGGAAGTCTGATTTCTGATCGAAGTCGCCCGACACACGGATGAACAATTGGTCATTAACCCTGACATCTCCCGTTTCTTGAGAATTTTTCAGTCAGCAGATATAGCGATCGAAGTGGCACTGCCCTGTCCAAACGGATATAATTATCTGTTCGTCACTGGGTCGAAAAATCTCACGTTCAATTTAAAGACTACCCTCCATTGTCGCATGTCTATTGACGAGTTGGTTGAACCCACATCATGCGTGTGCCGGGAAGTTGTGACATACCGAGAACGAGAAGAAACACACCATCTACACCTCTAAAGGCACATCTAATCAGATAACCAATCACGTTCACTTTTCCTACTAAGTAGGCCAGCACTCAGGACACTCATGGGCATCTTAACATAACTTTTGCAGAAGCTGCTGGCACTAGAGGAGTGTAAGGACGCCATACATCAGCTCTTCTGCTCGTGGAATTCCCTTGATATTTGTAAGAATTAAAAGCATATTGATAGGTAAACTTAATGTAGTGAAATCTCCAAGAAACCCCCAGAAAAAGTAGCTTCTGCTCGTGGAAGTACGAGGTGGCATCGCAAAGGGACTATATACTGGCCACTAGGCCTTGCTTAACCCAACTCCTGAGAACACTAAAAAAGGTAATTTCGTCGAAGTTTTTACTATGCAGGCAGCAATCCCAGACCTCTTGGATCAAAGATAACACCGCAATGATTCCCGACAGAAGTAAAATGAAATGGTTTCGATACAGTTTCATCTGATTCTCGACTGTCCACCCATCCACTGTCGCTTGAAAACACGAACGAAAAACAGTGTTTACAACAATCATTAGAGTTCAGTTGTTTCACAAGATCCGCGTGTAATTCCCGACTGTCAATCATCTTGACAAATGAATGTTTTTCATTAATGGATCTGGCTTTTGACACTATTTTCCGAATATGCTTCACAATCTCAGCTACAAATGAAATGTAGAAAACCTGTTCGATCGCATGCGTGGTTGCAGCACTTACCCTCTTTAATGACACAAATTAAGCGGTTATCGAGTGCTCTGTGGGTTGACGCGAACTGATAGAAGTGCATTTACATGTTCAGGTAATCACCGAGAATTGCAGATTCGATGCGCTTGCTGAACCCTGTGCAATTATGCACGGTTCGAGGTCACAGGGATGTGGTGCATATTTATGGGTTTCATTTATTTCTAAGCGGTTTTTTTTTTTGAGTAAATCAATTCATGACCTTACTTCGGAAATACTGCAGAGTTTTAAGGGAGCTAAATGGTTTTTGGAGAAATGTAATGAAACGGAGGCATGGCGATTGATTGTTTTTTGGTTCGAAGAAATAATTCAAGATATGCAACAAACGCGGATTGACTTGATATGGTTAAATGGGCGATCGTATTCATTGTAAAGTTGATGTACCAAAGAGAGGACAAGGCCCGCCCAGTGAATTTCAAAGCTTGTCCCCGAACTTCTGTTGCGCCGGACTAGGATACACACCTCAGAAAGAAAATAGCAAAACTCTGTATTAAAGGTTTTCTTCAAAAGGAAAACCGAGATGGATTGTATTTATTTCATCTTATCCTTGAGTTTAAATAGCTTCACCGTTTCCTATTCCCTCAATTTTAGGTGTAATTCTTGCGACATGCAGTTGTAGAGTCTACATTGAATTGCGTTAAAAAGGTTGGCATTCTATCGCTTGCATTCCAACGTCCTTTTCCTGTTCCTAAAACATTTTCATCTAACATAGCTTTCGATTAACAAAGACCCAGTACAAATTCGTTGTATATGAAAAAAATACAAAATAAATATAAAGTCCATGATGTTTTACTGGTCTCTGGCATCAACGAGTTCCATAAACGTATTTCACTATTTATTTATTTATTATCAATGGATTGGATTAACAAACTGCTGATAACAAACATTTTGAGTACTTAGCTTCATAATAAAAAAAAAAAATACATATACTTGGCTTAATTCAGAGTAAGTTTTTGACAATATTTTTAGAACAGTCCCTATTTATTGAACTATCCACTTCAGATGAGACAGAACTATATAATTTAAGAGATCGGCTAATAGGATTATTTTGACCATAGTTAGTACGATGAGTGGGAAGATGGAAAATTTCATCTCTATTTCTTAGATGTTTGTCCGGTACATACCAGGAGATTAAGGCGAGTAATTCATCCGATTTAATATTGAAATTTGAAATATCCTTTGCAAATAATACGCATTGCACTCCTCTTCTGTTTGACTGAATTTCAGAAAATCTGAGTTTTCATTGATTTTTGCATACTTGGCATGGTAAACTTCCAGTCCTTGGTCCGTTTTATCTTCTGACTGCCAAAGCGGCTCTATTAGACCTATCAATGACCTCTGTACACCTTTGTTTATGTGTCGATGATGTCGTTTCATGTGTGTATTAATCAATTTAAGAGTTTTTAAACCTAAAAGCATATCTTGCCGAATATTCGGGTAACCCATCAGACCATCGTAGGTTTCTTAAAGCCAAACGCGTGAACCTTTTTTGAACTCTTTCAACTCTATTTATTGTATTTTCATAAGATCAGATCACACATGAGTATTCTAATATAGCAAGCACCAGTGATAAAAAAAATTGACTTTAACTTAAGGGCCCTTAAAAATGCCTGAAGTGAAGTCTACCAGAAGTTTGTTATGATTGGCATGCCAAGTGTGTACGTTGAAGAACAAAAAAAGGATGAATCAATAGTTTAGTTTACGATGAATGTGAATGAAAGAATAAGGGCACTGTTTATGGTTTTCACGACGATCTAGCTTCCAAGTATGTACTGCATGACTAACACCATTGATTTACTGTGACACCATTTAATTTCTGAAAATCCTCGAATGAAACATTTTTAAGCGCGGTCAATCTTCAGTTTCATTCAATCAAACAAAAAATCCCCGAAATGGGGAAAGCCAATAAAATATCAATCCGTTCGCACTTCAAAATAGATAGATTTTTGATTTATTGATGCGATTGCAATCATCACTCACTAAAGATGACAGTCACACTGATACACAATTAATTCGATTTAAGATCCATCGCACCCCATTGTAAACTTGAATGCGACAAGAAGGAAGTCGCGGCAAGGTGTTGTTCTAACAAACAAGTTTGTAGAATGGAATAAAGGGGTGCAGCACAAAGATCCATTTTGCAACTCACCGCATGTCAATTGCCCATTGATTGATTGATAACAGTTTCCCTGAGTCAATTCAATTCAATTGCTTCCTTGATTTTTCAATTCCTCTTTCTCCTTTAAAGTGGTACCGTGGAAATGGTCTACTCAATGGTATCCTCTCGGGGTTTGACATGCGCTACGAGCTACTTGAGGGCATGGCTCATTGGTTTTGAAACTCCGCCGCAAAATTAAAACCACCTCTCATCAATGACGATTGTCATTTAAATGAGTGTAAGTGCATGAGGGTCCGCCATGCCATATCGAATCAGAATTAATTTAGCCACACATCCACGTCCGCCGAGAGATACACTGACCACTGCACTGCGTTAGCATATGCATGCGAAAATTATTTAAATTTACGACCAAAAATATTTAATGTCGTAACTCACTTTATCATAAATACCGAGATGCGGCAATGTCCAATTTCAAGCGCTGTGCGCCTTAAACGCAAATCTTGACAGTTTTGCAATTAAATCCCATTCATCGGCAATTGCCTCGGTCGGGGGTGTAGACATGGCATTGTCCCAGGTCACGTCATTTACGTGATGATAACCCAGAGTGCAGAGGATTTGGAGATTCGGTGCTTAAGGACCATCACCGCCCAACTGTCGCTACAAAGGAGAAGGACCTACTCCCAATTCAACGGCGCGTGTTTACAAGAGATGCGAGGGTAGGTAACTTTTTGATTTTGTAGGAATTAAATAAATTATTCTGAGGTCAAGCGGTGTGTACAAATTAAATTGTATTCGTCCCCCGTGAGTGGTTGGTTGGCCGTACCCTCTTACGCTCGTCCTTTCAATAGGTCATTGTGCATTGTCTCGTAATGGGGCGTTGAAATGCGTGATTTTTGAAGGTCAAGTGGACGAGGAATTGGTCAAATTTAAAAATCAACTTTCACATCACGTTCGCTTGCATGAGACGGGATAGAGGAATACATACTCGTACATGTGTAGATTAATTAGCTCGGGCAGTGCCAATGATCGGAAGGGGTTTGAAGGGAAACTTTGCACGTTTTCGAATAACGTTACACAACTCGATTAAATTATTAAGCAAGATAACGTCTATAAATTGATAAAGTCTGAACAAATGCTACGGTGTCTGGTGGTGTTGTAAATCAAACACTGCTTCAGGCGTGGTGTGACATGTAAGTTTGAAGTATCGAATGCAGTACGTCCTCTTTCAGCTGCTTGAAAGCGAAAGTCCTCCTTGTCTAATAAAGCGTTATGTATTTAAGGTGTGACATAACCTATAACAAATGTGAAGGAGAAAGAACCGCCCGGGTGCGTCTCGGGTCCGTTGACGGAGTGGGTTGGTACGTTGCTCACGCTTTTTGCGGGTACAGTGCTCAAATCTGGTTGGCGCTATTTTTTTTTCTTTTTCTTTTTTATATACAGCATTCTTCAAAATAAAGAAACTCAGTAACACAAATTGATGGACAAAGTAAGAACGACCCGGTTCAATTAAAAACACAAGTACCCAGTTTTACTGTGCAAGTTTAAAATCCATTTTTGGTTTTAACTTTAGTTCAGAGATTTTCTCGGTTTCACAGTTTCGCTTAACCCTTGAACTGAGTTCAATTTGTAATTATTATTTTTTTATGCTCTACAGTCCCTGATGGACCTGAACCTCAACCAGCTAGGCTCTTCAACTAGCACGAGCTCTGGCTAGCTGCAGAAAGTGTCGCACGCAAAGATAGTTAGGGGATTCCTCCACGTGGGTGCACCACCTTAAACGAGGATGTCCCCTGTAAGAACCCTCGAAGTTGTAGTTGCCCAATGTGACGCTCTGTCCAAGACATCGATGTTGTATGTCCTTTCTTGACAGCATATATTTCGTTTTGTCCTCATTCACCGCTAGACCCAGTTTAGCGTATTTCGTCTCATTGGCAGAGCATGCCTCTTTGTGCTCTGCCAATGTCATCCGCGTATGATAACAGTAGTGCTGACTTCTGGTTAAGGAAGACGCGTGACAGCTCGTAGCCTTGTCTAAACCCGTTTCTGACATTGAAGATCTCTCTCAGAGTTCCTTACCGGTCTTGATGGAGCAGAGAATCCTCCATCGTTAGTTTGGCAGGGATATGTCCTTGAAATTAACGAATAGGTGGTGGATGTTGATTTGCCTGGGTCTGGTTTCTAGATCTGGTCGATGGTGGACTTCCCTAGCCTGAAGCCACACTGATATGGGCCTATTAAACTGCTTATAAACGGTTTCAGGCGGGCACAAAAAACGGCAGTAAGGATCTTGTATGCGATGTTAAGAACACTTATCTCTCTGGAGTTGGCGCAGGCAGCTTTATTAGACTTCAGGCTTGATATTGCTATCTTGACTCCATCTAGGTCGTGGGGATGGAATTCAAATAAAGCTGAGCAACCAGTTTAATTCGGCAACAAGAACATGTTCCCGGAAATAAAAAAATGTCCAGAAGACGTCCGCTGGATTTAAAAGCGGTGAGGTAAATTGTGCAAATCATCCAGTTTTCAAGTAAATTACGTATCATTTTTTCCTGACCAACATTATTATTATTATTGTTGAGGATACATTGCACCGCGACCTTTAGAATGCTGGGAAATGGGAAGCCAAAAAAGAAGCCATGAGACATGTGACGTGATACCGAATACGTTCTGCTAAGGAGAGATGCCACCAATTGTACTATGACCGTAGAGCTCTGGAATTATTTAGTTCAGTCTTAAACCATGTTAGAATTCGAGTAATTTTTTTCTCAAACCAATGTTTCTCAAAAGTTTGAATTCTGCCGAAATTCGAATTATGACAAATCGAAACCTAATTACTATATTCTACAAAATAAGCATTTTAACATTTTCACTTTCCATGCAGTGACTATTTGTTGCTTTGAATTAATACGTGCTTTACACTTGTGCGGAATCCACATTTTTTTACTGCGTTAAATGACACGTTGTTTGGGAGACACTGTGTTTCGCTACATCTGTGTGTTAAAATTAGAACTACAAATAACCTAAAGGGAAATGACAAATGTATTGACTTATCTCATGAATGATCCAATTCAGAAATTATTTTTACGGTCTGTGGTAGGTTGTTGTCTGTGCATGGCCTCTTTTTAGATTTGCAATGAATGCTTTAAAGGCGGAGGAATGTATAATGGAACATCTAACTACCATCAGAGGGCGCTTTAGTAACATAATGCAAAGTGGTTTCAATTTCCGGTAATTTTTTTTCATTTGGCTCAAGGTTGATTATCAAATGGACAGCCTTGATAGATTAAGATTTAATGGTGGGAAATGGGTCAATGAATGGGGGTTAAGTGAGCTCATAGAACGAATCTAAAAAAAAAAAACAATATCAAAAGTGGCGGTGGATGGTGGTGGATGGCGCAGTTGGTTAAGAGTCTGCCCTTGGTTTGTGGGATCCCGGTTCAAATAACAGTGAAAGCAAAGTTAATACGCTCTTAACTGGCTTTTAAATCTGGTCCAGCCACCATTGCCCGTTGGGATCAAATTAACTGCACTATGACTGGAGTGGTCGATCGGTGGTAGTAGTCTGACTGTGGGACTGTGGGACAATGGACTAACATGGTCTAAGTGTGCTTGGTCTATTGACGGAAGAATGAAGCCTATACTCTTATGAACTATGTTTTTCAATGTCACCTTGGTTTGGTTGTGCATCCTCATCTTCTCACCCGCAAGAAGTCAGCTGCCAGGGAAATGGTTATTCATTGGTTTAGATATTTGCCAGATTAATTCTTTGTTGAAAAATATATCCAGATGAAAGCACCAATGAAACCTCGATGACAAACATCAAAATACATTAATACCAGCAAACTAAGCTAATATGTCCACTCTCATCCACATGCAACGAAATGTTTTCAATGTATTCCAATAGCATCTCATCGGAGTGGTACAGTTTTCAGTGACTAATCAAAACTCTCACGATGCCAACATCAACACTAACATCTGATGCTGATAACATTTGACATTCAGTCTAGACAAATCAACAGCGTGCTCGCAGTTCTCTTCAGGGAGGCCTAACACTAGGTTCGATCTATTCGGGGCAGCTTGAATTCACTGTCAGTTTTTTTTTTCTTTTTTTTTTTTCAAAATGTGTTCAACTGTACCAGGCGTGATAAGCCTCTATCAAGGCGCTTTCAACCTCAAGGCCGAAATAGAAAAGTGTAACCTTAAAAATGTGGACGAAGCCCTTAACATGTGCAACCTGACGACTGTGATTGACAAGTTCTACACCTGGATGAAACACATGCCCAATGTCGTTCCTTACTATGGTAAAGTCAGAGTTTCATCGTCATCACCTTCCAAGGCTCAGTGCTTGCTTTTGTTTTGCAGCGATTAAGTGCAACGATCATCCGTTTATTTTAAAGACATTAGCTGACTTGGGATCGGGATTTGATTGTGCGTCGAAAAATGAGATTAGTCAAGTCATCGAACTCGGCGTTAGCCCGGAAAGAATTATATTTGCAAATCCCATGAAATCGACGGCTCACATACAGTTCGCGAAATCAGAGAATGTCACTGACAGCACTGTGGACAATGAATTCGAGATTTACAAAATATTCAAGCACTATCCAGAGTCTAAGTAAGACCGAGTGCTTTGTCCATCTTAACTGTGGGATTGACGTGTATTTTTGTTCATTTAGCATGGTTCTTCGATTCCGTTCAGAGGCTAAGAAGGCTCAATGTCCGCTGGGAGATAAGTTCGGATGCAACGCTTATGACGATGGCGCTGCTTTGATGCTGCTAGCTAAGAGTCTTAATACGAATGTAAGTGAATTTGTTATTTTCTAGGTTATTTCGAAGGGGAAATCTTGATATTTGAACGAAAGGTTTATAAGAGTTTGTTCCGAAAGCAAGTCTTCGGGTTTTATTTAATTTTTGAAAGAATATGCCTCTCATTGGCCTAACGGGCTTGATTTCTGAATTTCTTTCATTTCAAAATTGGTCTAAGTGTTACCTACGGAGATCGATCTTGCAACAAGTTTACATGTCTATTCTTCTGAAATGTTCTGGCAAAGGGACAAAGTTCAGTATAGGTGCGGGAATCTTTTAGATTTCGAGTGTGCTTTCCCTCTTTCTCCGCTCTTTCGACCGCTGATCTGGTTTAATCTTGTGTTCTCAGCATTGGGTGTGGGAACTCTGAAGGATGTAACCCATGTGTGTGGAAGACACAACGTGTGTGTGAAAGAAAGACCGAATTAAAAGTATGCTGTCGAAATTTCATAACTTGAGCATTTGAATGCACGCTACGACTACTAAATACTCGGGCCGGCAGATTTCCGGCAGATTTATACGAGTGACAAGACAGCGTAGCTGATTCCTAGTTTCCTTGAATCGCGATGAATAGTGTGTCGTAGCAACATTTGACAGCTTTGGAGGCTATTAGCTCTTAGGCCCTTGACACCTTTGAGGAGTTTGTGTCTGGAGCAGATCTCCATGCCCCCATAGGCAGTCCTTGTGTTGGGTCCAAAGTCTCCGGCCCCAGCACCAGAGTACACCTTTGATCGTTCTGTCTGTTAACCACACTAGACTCTCAGGGTCTAATATTGGAACACCATTGGTCCAGTTCTGACGAACCAATATTTCAACTTCAAAAAGTCTGCCGAAACAATGCAGCCTGACCATTATATCCGGTACTGTACAAAACATGTCTCTTTCAGGGATTGACTTGAGTCGCCTGGTTTATAATTATACTCTAGCTGCAGTTTGATGGCGTATATGGCAGCTATCTTCCTAACTCTGATTCGTAAGAGAGTAAGCCCGACTCTTGGAGTTGTTGTGGGGCAGTTGCGCATGACGCATGTTACCTCAAGGCAACCAAATCGGTGTAACTTCCGCAATACTTTGGCCGTTGTCTGTTGAAGGGTGTTATGCAACCAAACGATGGCCGCGTATGTGTTAATCGGTCTCGCCATCATTGCTTACAACCAATCTTTAATTTTGCCTGCCCTCTAGACCTCTACTGGCCCACAGTGCTTTAATAGCACGCTCACTGTGAATTCCAATTATGTTGTGTGTGTTATCCAGTGTATGTTGTTTGTCCAGGATTTCTCCAAGATATTCGACCTGACTGAATTTACGTGGAATACCACTTTTGTTTCACAACTCCTAGGTGACAGGGGTCAGCTTCCATGTGGGATCCGGTTGCAGTGACTTACCAGCCTACGATAGAGCAATACGCACGGGCGCAAGTCTGTTTAAGTTCGGCAAACTGATTGGGCACAACATGGAAATGCTAGACATTGGAGGTGGCTTTCCTGGAGATAATGACGTCATGTTTGCCAATGTAAGACCGCTCCCTTTTGAATTCCATACATTTTCATATTTAACCGATCCGTTTGCTTTTTAGATCGCAAAAATAGTGCAAGAGTCAATCAAAAAATATCTAGGAAATGAAAAAATCAAAATTATTGCAGAACCCGGGCGTTTTTTCGTTGCCTCGGCATATACTCTCGTGTGCAAGGTGTACTCGAAGCGAGAAATAAGGGGCATCGATGGTCAGCTGGAGAGGGTGATGTATTACCTCAACGACGGGGTGTATGGGACATTCAATTGTATCCTGTACGACCACAATGAAATCCAAGCGATTCATTTTCTGGTAAGTTTTCTTTTAGAATTTCTCATAAGAAATGCATTAAATTGAATTGCTTAGGATGAAGATGCCGAGAAATTCAACAGCTTGATCTGGGGACCGACTTGTGATGCTCTTGATAAGGTACTTCATTGAATGGATGTGAGTTTATGTGCGGAATTGAATGAGCTCCTTTTCTAGATTTGCGATAACATTCCACTGCCGAACCTGAGAGAGGGAGATCTTCTGGCCTTTCCCAATATGGGAGCGTACACGGTTCCGATTGCAAGTCCTTTTAATGGATTCAATACTCCAGAGACTCGGTTCTATTTAAGAAGTGATTTTGCGTAATAAATAATGATGCGTTTAGAGGCTTAGAGTTTACTCGGAATGTGTTTTTTTTTATCTTCCTTGACACTATTCTGCAGGACCAAAGAAGAACTACCAGCGATAAACACAAAAGCATCATAATTACTAATCACCACTACTCCGCTTGTCGTTTTATTTATTGGACTTGAGTCGTTTTGAGAGTCATGCCATTCTGCCGTGGTTAAAAGAAATCCGTATTACGTAAACGACTTGATTTCCCCTTCATTTATGTCAGAAACACTGTGGCAGTCCTTCAAGGTTTGCATTAATAAATATGAATAAACTGCATTGACTATGCATGACAGCAGTCGACTACTGCGTTCATAAAAGCGTTAATTTTTGTGGGACACACAGCACAGGACTTAGAAAGTAGTTTATGCGATATGGATGTACAGGGGGAAGGTCCGACGTTACCGTTTTCGATGTCTAGGTGATTTTTAATGGTCAGGTCACATTTGCCGGCACTTTTTCTTACCTTCTATTGGGCTCAGCGGCACGGTATAGAGCTCAACTGAAGAGTCTTTGCATTCTGTATAAAGCATCGCCGTAAAAAGAACAGTTTTTGAGATATAAACGATTTTTCAAACAACTTTCAAGTCCTTCTTGGGGGAAGTAGGTCAACTTTTCCGCTCCTTTGTGGGCTAGCGGCAAAATTTTGACATGAAAAGATGCGTCATAGGGTCCGCTATCGATGCCTAGAAGGAATGAAGTTTTCGATATAAGGGCGATTTTTCATGGTCAGATCCTACAGGTCACGTTTAACACTCATGTTGCTGTATAGACTGTGATTGACAAAAGCTATTCTGTGTTTCATGTCAGTACTGATTCAAACATTTAGCTTTCGTCACAATGCCAGTACACGCCTCACAGTTCCTGACTGAAGAACCAATTCCGAATCCGTGGGATAATAAATAGTTCATTCTTTCGGCCCATGCCCTCTCGCTGAGCACATTTCCTAAAAACAAGCAATATAGTTAAGAAGAGTAAAATTCGTTCAAATCTTCAGGCATGGCAGAAAGAAAACTTTGAATAAAACTTGTTTTTAAATTGTTTGCAGCTATTTTACATTCAATTCCCATTTGCACAGCTGAGCTGAGAATTTCAATATTCAATTGCAGCTGGGATGCGATCTCCAATCGAGTGTACTGTTGTAATTAATTGGAGCAAGATTTTCTCATTTTTTTCTCATTCTCATTTTTATGATGTGAACGTCTCGAAGATGATCTTCCTAAAAGTTCACGTTCAACACATCGCGTGTACATATTTCTACCACTATTTCGTCGTGGTGGAGTCTCATGACTTTCTTCTTCTTTCAAATTTGGTACTTACCGCGAAATAAAAGTTATTACCAAGTAAATTGCTGGATGATTCACAGACATAAACTGCACTAAAAACTCAATATTTACCCTTTAATTTATTGAAATGTAGAGCGGTAGTCATGAACGATCCGATAAAATTTTTAATTTGCTGAGTTGATTTCCCCCTTTTTAAAGCAACCGATTTGCCTGATTATGGAGGTGCTCCGCGATAAATTTACGGATGTTTACAATGCGCTTGCAGGTGGATTTTTCAATGAACCGCGCATTTGAGAACGTCTTTCCGATAGGCTTAATGATGCAATTACGATGTATAGTTTTTCATTGTAACCTGCTACAAAAGTATACCTTTCGAACAAAACAAGAATTATAAAATTTGGATTTGCCAAACTCGAGATATAAACGGACAGACATGTATCAAACTCATGTTCATACCACAGGCAGCGCAACGTTGCTCGATGCCCTTGTGCTACGGTAGACAAAAACAACCCTGATGTACACAATGCCCATATACACTTTAAACAAAAACCACCCTGATGAACAAGTCCAAGGCGCATACACACAAAAAACAAGGAGCTCAATTCAGTTCGATTGTTCCTACTGAGTAACATGGATGCAGTGTAAAGTATACCTGAGTTCGGTGAACTACTGAGCTAAATGAACTGAAATACAGTGACGTTGTGAACTAGTTCACATAGTTCACTTGTCAGAGCTGTTTTTTGATCTAAAGGGTGATTTTTTAGCTATTATCTTTGCAAGAGCTTGACTTGCATGACATGTGGCTTCAACAAGACGGTGCCACATGCCACACAGCACGCGCAACAATGGACTTATTGAGAGGCGAGTTCGGTGAACATTTTATTTCACGTTCGGGACCGGTCAATTGGCCGCCTAGATCGTGCGATTTAACTCCTTTAGACTATTTTGTGTGGGGCTATGTTAAAGCTAATGTCTATACAGACAAGCCCGGTTCAATTGACGCATTGGAAGACAACATTGAATACCGGCCGAAATGTTGCAAAGAGTATGCCAAAATTGGACTAAGCGGATGGACCATTTGAGGCGCAGTCAAGGTCAACATTTGCATGAAATAATCTTCAAACATTAAATCATATGGACCGTACTATCGATTCAAATAAAGCTTTCATGCATTTTTCTGAATTTTATGTGTTTTTTTTTTTTTTTTGAAAAACTTTCCTAAAGCTTTTAAAAAATCACCCTTTAGTTCGTTCGAGGCTACTCCAAATGATGGATAAATAAAACGCATTTTTGTATTTGGAATAAGTTTCCCTTTATTAAACTTGTTTTCATTCACGTAAAATACAATGTTTTTTTTATATTTTTTAATTTACTAACAATAAATATCTTAAAAAGAATCTCAATAATGCAACGATGAGTGACGCAATATGAATTAATTTAAGGAAAAAAATCTTGCAAAAAAATTGCGATCATATAACAACCACACTCTGACCGTGAACCATGGAAATTATATGCTCACACCTTCATTTGTGTATGTATAAAAATCATTTCAATAAATCTAAATCCGTTGCCATGCAGAAAACACCAGTCACTGCACTTGGACTCTGACCCAATTTAATTGTTTCCAAATGCCAGCAAGTTGCGTTTATCTGCTTCGTATGGACTTATGGATAATGCGGTATGCATCGGCATATTTTTGAACGAAAAAGGAAAACAATGATAATCCTAACGCTACGTAGATAAATTTAATCGATAAAATATGTAAATACTTCTAAAATTGTAATTTCTTTTCTTTTTTTTTGAATTTTATAATAATCAATGATATGTATTGAAATAGTTGATATGTATATAATTTTGTTTTGTAATTGCTATACGTCTCTTGGGATTTTCAAGGAACACAGCGCGTCACAGAGTATTCTTCTTGAACTTGATATGTTTTCGATAGCCCCCAACGGGGTTGATGTATATTTTTTTAATATATTATCTTTTATAAAATACCATTTAGTTTCTCTTTTTTTACATATATAGGGCAAACTACTTATTGTATAGTCAGTTCTTGCGAGATTATGTACATTTCCCGTGTGTTTGTTTGTTGTGTTGGTTTAGTTATGTAAGTATTTTTTTTTTCTTTCTTATTTTTCCTTATTAAATGACAAAGTTATTTGAATTGAGACAGTGAACATTGTAGAAATCACCTCATCTAAATAATTCGACAAAGTCATGATTGTAATTCACACCAATACGAGTACAAAACACTTTATGTAAAAATCGCACACTTAAAAACCATCTAACGTATTTGATTAAGACTATAATAAAAAAACACGATTTAAACGTGTGAATCTCTTTAGCAGTAAGCAAATTATCCATAATCTGATTATGCAAGTTTGTATAATAAAAATGTGTAGGTATGATATGTATAACAGTTTGGTAACAAGTTGTTGTCTTGTACCTTCAATAGGATCTTAATTTTTTAAGAAAAAAAAACAAGAATGTATATATTGTTTTCTTTCCGCACATTCACAAGAAAATGTGTTCGAACGCACAAAAATAAAATCTTTTTTGTGACACAAGCTTCTGCAAGCGTTTTTTTTTTTTTTTTTTTTTTTTTTTCAAGAAATCATCAACTTTTTTTGTAGATTTGTTTAGGAATTGATTGCTTAATGCAGTTCATTCTTTAGGCGAATCTAAAAAGCCAAATTGCGAAAAGAAGACACACATTAGCTATGATGTTCGTTTTCAACATTTGGCTGACACCCATGGATGTAGATGAACTGACCTTTTGCCCGGCACAGTGCATTTTCTCCAGTGGCATTGCTTGGACATAGTATTCACGATTTTCGACTGGCATGTGACACAGGGGTTTTTTCTTTTGAGCCATTTCGTCGTCACGATTCTTAAGATCCTGCAGTAAATTTGGGAACCAAATCAGATCGCAAGAGCACACCAATGGATTGTCTGAAATTTTAAATAAATTCTATGTAAATGAATGAATAAATGGAAAATCAATGCTAGTCACACAAAGTCCGGTTTAGATCAGAAATAAAGTATGATAGAGACGTACAACCTCTACCTCTCTTGCCCCTGTTTTCTAAAGCCAAATTGACTAATCAGAGAACGGCATTTACATTATTTCGTGAATAACAGTCAACAATTCATGAATAACTGTCAAAAAGCCTCTAAAATTCGTCGATGCACTAGGGGTCAATCAGCTGTGAAGTTGGGCATCTCTATAATACTTCATTTCCGGTTTAGATCTTGATGTAAGGTAAACAAGATGTGCTGAACTGTTTGTCAGACAAAGCTGTCCAGTGCAAATTGCTTTCCTGCACCATGGGCTGTGATCACCATCGTTTATTTAATTTGCATTTTGTCATTTAATTCAAAGCCTACAGCATGATATGTGACATTTGCAATTTTTTAAACACACATCCACTTGCGGAATTGAATAATTTTTGATACTATCGGACTGACCAGGCGCAAAAGACAGTTTTTATATTTTTTTTTATTTTTCTATCAAGGTGACATCCCACTGTAAAAGTATTCAGTAAGGTTTGCCATTTTATCACACATCGCTTCACGCTTGTCGTCTCGGTTGTAAGCACGCAATGTGAATTTCGTCGTCGGTTCAATGCGCATGCAATTCCTCGCACCGTTGCTAGTTTCGTGTGAGTACACTCTTTTGGATCTGATGCCATCAACCAGACCGAGATTGTTGCGAAATTGGGAAAACATAGCCGCTGTAGGAGCCAGTGCTGTAGAAGATGAAAAGAAATGTCGATTCGGGAAACAAAGATTGACTGTTTGGTGTGTTTAGGGAGGGAGACACCGAACTTGTCTGGCATAGAGCGTTGTTAACCGACTTTCTGTGGCCAGTACTCGATACCATCCAACAACGCACTGCTCGAAGTTATGAAGGACAAGCTTTGGCGACTGGGTCATCTCATGACGAGCGTTCATCAGTTGATAGCCGCAATATTGCGATGTGATAATCGAATGTTTTTTTGTGATTCATATCATAATCTCGACAGATTACACGATCCTCAAATCGTAACATTTAAACTTAACCCCTAAAGAGCTTTGACACTCTAATCGCCGAATGAGCGGAATGACGGCAGATTGAGGGTGTGTTCTCTTAATTCCTAAACATTTCCAAAGCCTACAGACTGCCGGACACTTCCAGTGTTTTCTACGTGGAACTATTTGCTATTCGGGATGCGTGTCGTCTAATCAAATTAAACCCAAATACCTGGCCAAGGAAGACGGGTCCCATATACGTTGGCAGCCAAGCAGCCCTCCAATCAATTGCCTCTTTGGCACCATATTCTCAACTACAAATGCAATTATCAGCTACAAATACCTCTTATCTGAGTTCCAGTTAACAGTGAGTGAAACTCAGGAATTGAGAAGACCGATGAACTGGCTAGGCAGGAGTCTGTCTTTCAGTGCTCGCTTACAGAGAAGGTACACATTCCACTAAGCTAAGCAGTCAAGACTGATAACTCTGCGTAATGTCTTGAAAAAGCAAACCTCAGATGGGCAACATCAAGAAAAATGACCCGGAGAAATCGTCATCATATCGCTAGATTGGTGGCGGTCTGGACACTGGCCGATAATCTATCGTTGTCAAATTAGATATCCCATAAAACACACATTGTCGCTGCTGTGTTGTTACACAGCGGAGAGGGAGATCTTAACGCACTTCACTTGTGTCTGCCCGGCTCTTCCTACAGCCAGACAGTGAGCGCTTGCTAGACCTTTCTTCAACTCACTCAACTCACCTTCCTTCAACTCACTTAATCTCGGCGAAGGGAATGAAGGAACTAATGGCTTTCATAAACACATCAGATTTGATTTTGAATTACAAAGGTGGTCCGATAAGTACTTATACTCATCACAAGAGAATTTTACTCTCATGTAGTACTTTCTCTTAGACGGCTACAACGGCCCAATCACACTCTTAGTTTTGTTTTGAGCGTGTGTGGAAGCTGGCGTGTCCACGGATTTTTCCTTCCTCCATGACAACTCACCGGCTCACACCTCTGCCATCGCCACGGCAAAATTAGTCAAGGGTGCGAGACTGCTGCCCCATCCACCGGATTCTCCAGATTTGGTCCCGTGTGACTTCTTTTTGTTTCCAAAGTTGAAAAAGTTACCCACCGGACAGAAATTTGAGTCGAATGAAGAGGATATCGCAGCAACGGAGGCCTACGAGAAAATCCGCGGACACGTCCGCTTCCATACGAACTCAAAACAAAACTACTAGTCTTGAAAATGGCCGTCAAAAAGTATGCACTACACGACAGTAATCTCTTGCTATAGTGACGCCATCAAGAAAGTATCTCAGAAATACACCTTATAAATAAGATAACAAAGCTGTGACATCAAAATGGTTCGCTACTTCCACCTTCCTAGTACCTACCTCAACTTCAAGAGTCCTCGAATATCCTCGAATAGGAGACTGTGCTAGGCTGAGAACAGAAGAACAGAACCTTCGGTACGTACGTCATTACTGTAAATCTCAGAAGTAAGTGCGTTGGTACGCATTTCAAAGTTGGCTGTGTTCTCAACAAAAATTAAATTCATCGGGACTATAAGAAAAAAAAACGCGATTGCAAATTTTGTTGAGAGACAACTTTATGCAAAATAAATACTTTTGAGATTGATTGTGCACTCGCCACCCGCAGGACACGAAATTTTACTGAGCTTATTAATATCAGCGTAAGCCTGTTAAATCACTTTTTCACTCTAAATTTCAATAACAGCCTAATAATGTTCTGCATAAATTTAAGAGATACACAGGCCATACACAGGACAGCCACATCCTATCCATCTTCGCAGAGAATTAAAGCAATTTTATGCTGGGCATTTAGGTCCTATTTTATCTTTTCAAAAATTTAAATATTGCTGCAAGACTCGACAAAGTATGTGGGAGCATGTCAACAAATTATTTTTGCCACCAGTTGAGCACCTAAAATTTGCTTTCGACACCAGTTGAATGAAATGACCGCTTTTGCACACAAAAAGTTCACGTTTCGAGTGCAACCCCGAGGCGATCAATGTCATGAGTTCCTCCCTAAGACCAGGTGAACAACAGCTTGAATGTCCACAACACACAAACAGCAACAGGGGAACTATTAAAAGACAAGCTGCCGATTAAACTCTTTCAGTGTTGTTCCTCCGAATGCGCTACATTGCCAGCGGCATAATTAAATTTAAGTGAAAGTCTTCCGCCCACTTCCCCCCACAATGAGGTAATTTTTGATTACACGTTAGATGCCGTCATTCGGCCACACACAATGGTAGGTAAACAACACGAAAATCTACAGAGATTGAATTGATATTCATTTCATATTCATCGCAGCAACAATGTATTTCAATTTGTGCATTTCTGAGTGATTCATGACGTCGAGTTGTGACCATAAGTAATCTCACAATGAATCCAAAGCTAATATAATGCGACAGGAGCTGGTTAGCCGCGAATGTGCACTTACCTGTAATATCAATGACACGCAAGGTATCCATTACGGGTTCCATTATGTCCTCTGGGATTCGTGCCAACTTGTTATTTTGTATGTTAAGGGTTTCCAATGAGTTCAGGTTCTCGAAGATCATTGCTGGCAGGACCTTGATACTTATTTTCATGAACGATGATTACTAGATATTTTAGGCGCGCATCAAAGTTACTTACTCATTCTTCTGCAAATTGAGGAAGGTCAACGAGTCTCCGTAGCCGGTAAACGAGTCTTCGCCCACGAAACTTATGTTGTTGTTCCTCAAATCCAAGTGTCGGAGACGATGTAACGGACGCAGTGCCTCGCTTGGGATCGTATGAATGTTGTTATCACCCAGTCGTAAGTATTGAAGATTTTCTACGCAACAAGTGGCAAATGGTTACCTTTGGGGTGCATCGCATCGGCTTCACTTACCTTCTAGGCCGCGGAATGCACTCTTGTCAATCACAAATATTTTATTACCCTCTAATTCTAGGGAGTTGAGTACTGTCAAATGTGAGAACACGTTTGCCGGGACCGTCGTTATCATGTTATGAGCCAGAATTAGAGAATCCAAGTTTTCCATTCCTTTAATACAAAAATACATGAATGGAGGCAGTGAATACAATTATTCATAAGGCCACACTTCACGTGAAATTCATGTTGTCGCGCTTAATTTAGATGCAACTAGTCGGAGACGGATACATGGGTTATGGGACCGTCAGCGATGAAATGTAGCTACTTGATAATTCGAACCTCGATAATTCGAACTCATTGTTAAGTCTCTCGAAAAACCGAATAAAACATGTGCATTTTAGTACGCTAGTTAAGTCGCAGTGGAGCTGCTGTAATTAGTAGCCAGAAGCTGGTATCCTCTCGATAATTCGAAGTTTTTCTAAGGTTCCTTGAGTTTGGAATTATAGAGAGTCGATTGTATTTCTCAAGCTCAGACCCGCCATGGGTCGTAAGGAAGGCTTCACAGGTACAGTGAATTATACAATTATAGCGGAGAGCAGTGGGACCATATTGATTTTCCGTTATGGAAGGGTTCAATTACACCACCATCTTCATGGTGAGAAGGTGTCCCTCATAGAGGTGTGTCCGTAAGGAGAATGTTCACAAACTTGTCCGACTAATTACATCTGCATTCAGGCGACAGCGGGAAACCGTGACACTGGTGGCGTGTAACTCAAAGTCATGTGACATCATTTCAACTTACCTTCAAAGTCACCTTCACGAATCGTCTTGATTTTGTTCTCCTGGATCTCCAGCTTTTTCAGCGTATCTAGAATGGACAACGCCTTTTGGGGCACTAAAGTTAGATCATTCCCGCCCAGGTTCAGTCGCTTGAGTTTCCTTTTTTTTGTTTTGCATGAATACACGAAATTTGCTTTGTGAATGAGATATATTTATGACATATGAGATAAGTTTACTTTTCCAATCCCCGGAATGCCTCTGGCTCTATCGAGCTTATTTGGTTTTCATACAGAGTTAAGATTTCCAGTGTGTCCAAGCCTTCGAACGCCTTGTCGTGGATGTTTGTGATTTTATTATGATTCAAATTCAAAATCAAGAGGTGATGAAGATTTTTGAGTGCATGCGAGGGTACGTTACGAAGTTGATTCAGCGATACATCAAGTTGAGTGAGACCTTTTCCTAAAAGTATAAAGAAACAAAAAAATACGTCACAAATTCCATTCACAGTCAGCACAGTCTACTAATAAATTATTTATCGATGTAATATAAGGCAACGGTAAGAATGGCTATCCCCAAAAAAGTATATAATGCGCAAAGAACTGTCATCTATTCGATTCCGGGAGACAGGCGATGGGAATTGTGAAAGGAAAGTTCACCCTTATCCGAAAATGAAATGAAAGCACGTACATGCATATGTACATGCCAACTCAGAACTACATAGTTAATTTTTGATTAGTTAATGTTAATCTGTTTCAGGTCAATTGGAGGCTACAGCCTAGGGGTTATGACATCATTTAATATTCTATTGATCATATTTACATATCATTTATGAAATGGATGTTTACTTTTTTTCCAGCACTAAGGGTTGATGAATGATTGAGTGAAGTATTCGTATTCCTTCTGCGTAATTGTTTGATTATCGAATTTCAATTTATTGTAGATTCTTCTTCATCTGATGAATAAGTAACATAACGTGCTGTCAGTTCCAAGAAATGAAGTGATTGATTGCGTGCATCTCAATCATCTCTAAGGAGATTTTCGTTTTAGTTTAGTTCAAGATAATCATTTTCAGAGCAATTCTGGGGTTTTTTAAAAATTTAAAATAAATTATGATAATGCAGTACGATCTCGATTTTCGCACAGCTAAATTTGTTATCATTATTGACGCAGTAATCGTAACTTTTCCTATAAACAGATAATCGATAATTGCAACCAGAAATGAAGTACTATAGAGATGCCCAACTTCACAGCTGATTCAAACCCTAACCAGAATGCATGAACATTTTTGACAGTTATTCACGAAATAACATCAATGCCTTTCTCTGATTGATCAATGGAGCTTTAGAGAACGACATAAACAATGGTAGTTGAACATTTTAAGGGGCAAGAGATGTAGAAGTTTGGCGTCTCTATCATACTTCATTTCTGATTGCAACTGCCCCAGTCTCTATTAGTTGCGATAATCGAGAATGCACTGTGTTATATATTGGTTCAATTCCACAATTATGTAAATTTGCACAATTACAGTAGAGACGCGAAAAAGTTCGTCATTTTGTTTTCTTGTGTTTAATTTTTGCGAATTCTTAACTTTTCCAAGGCACTCATCCAGTTTTTAAAATCTTTACAAATGTATGCGTGTGCAATTTATGCACTTCGAACAGCGAATCTTTGTACAAGAATACTCTATTTACGTTGTCACTCACTACGTTGTCAACAATATGCGCAAGAAGAATAAATCCTCCTTCGATGACCTTGAGATTTGTGAGCCATTGGAAGTTGCCTATTTATTTAATAGTGTCTTTTCAAATATTGGTTCTCATCACATTAATATTTTTTATTAATATTTTAAAAGTATTTCATTTCAGATTTCTGACGTTCTATGTTTTAACGTATTGTCCAATGCAATATACATGTTAGTGGGGTCCCATTGAAGCAGGTGGGGAAGTTTAAGTAGATCGGGGTCCTTTTCTCGGGTGATGGGAGGAGTAAAGTTTTCCTGTAGGATTGGCCAAGATGGGTCACTTTCGAAACAGCATGGAAGATCTGTAATCAGTAAGGCCGAGCTTGGTATCGAAGCCAGCGTTTTTTAACTCAGTATTTATTCCAACTCTCACCCATGGACGTGCAATTTGAATGACCGAAAGAAAAAACAGCGAATACAAGCAGAGATGCTCGCCGGGATACGGTAAGAAACATGGCAGCACGCGAGGAAATCCTTGTTGAGCAGCTGCTTCTTCGAGCGGAGACGCTTCGACGGCTTGGTCACGTGTTAGTTATGTCCCCATCATCGCCAGGGGACATTAGGCCCTTCCGAGGCGGGCCTTGAATGCGATTCATCAGGTAGGTGACCACTTAGCAGACCCAGGACGCGGAGTTTGGACCAAGTCCGAAAGCTATTCTGGTCCCGGTTGGGCATAGCTCCTGTTGGCCTGGCTTCGAAACCTCTTCGTTCTCGAAACCCTTCAGTAGATCATTTGGGTTACTGATGATGATGATGATGATTTATTGGACACGAACTGAACAGGGAACGAAGAGTAATAGGTTTCGTGAAGGTCTCGCGATATGCAAACCCTGCCTCTGTACTTGTAATTAATGGAATTTAATCAAAAATGCGTGATTATTTCCTCAAGAAACGTCACCAAAAAAGTGTCGAAAAGAACACCCCTTACAAGCATTTCCCATCATTTTATAAAAGAAAAAGAAGAACATCCTGCAGACGTCGCAAATATTCCTTCTAATGGGTTGAGTCTCGGAAAAATGTCACAAATTTTAAGCTTCTCTCATTTCAAATTAACCGCAAACCCGTCTACCAGGACGAGTTCATTGAATTGAATTTCACTTGTGTTCACTCGACTAATTGGAGACCGGTGGGCGGACGTTTCGCGTCCCCTGAACAGCGCTTAGGGTTGAATTTTGATTCAGTGTCTGAAATGAAATGTCTCCTTTGAGAGCTTTTCTAAGTACCGCTTAATTACCCCTCTATAAATAGATGAGCACACTTTATTCGGCAATTGACGTTTCAAAAGCAGTTACGTCAGACAATACCGATCTTATGTAATACGACCATTCGAATTTGTAAAGCCGTATCTATGCCTAATAACAACGCCAACGCCACACGTGCCTAGGATTTAGATTGGAAACGTAATATAATACACGCCGTATTTTATTGCATCTGCATAACAGAGAGTATCTTGAGCTTAAATCAGAAAAATGTATGATTCAGGAGAGCGTATCCATGTCGTATATTTGATAACAAGTTATTCGGAAGCCCATTTGCGCTGCGTACATAACCCGGCAGCTTGTAGTCATCAAATGTTTATGTTCAGCGTATTAGTTATATGCTTCTGAGTTCACTTTGGGGATACGCTATTTTAAGTGTCTCCAAAGGGGTGTATGGCCATTCCTCAACATCCCTTGAAGATTCATTTTTCTGCCATTGATGTGTACATAAAAATATGTGTTGATGTGTATTCCCTCAGTCAACTGAGCCGTGCCGAGCCGATGTGTGTTTATTCTCTTTATTTCGCACAAGTCCAAGTATATATGTTTATAGGTTCTCTTTGAAATAATGTATTCACGGGGTGTACACACTAACCTGGAAGCAGTAGGAGACGCGCTCTAAAGGCACCAAAAGCGGAGCGGCGGCGTCCAGTTTACGGCTCCCATGCCAATTAATCAATTGACGATTATCATCAAAGCATTTCATAATTTGGAGTGGTCTTGTGCGATTTACCTCCTACGCGACTGGTGTCGTCTGTATGATTTCACTTTGTTGACAGTTTATATTGAATACAGTAATTTGGAAATGATTGACTTAGGTGCAGTCAAGTTAGCACATGCACACATTTTTCTCTAGCCTGTCATCAAATGTGCATGGAATTTGAATGCGTTTGAAATGATGCACGACAATCACAGCAAAGCTATTTTAACAAGCATTAAAGTACGACCTGATTGATTCTCGTTTTTAGTTCGCTAAGGTCATTAAGTGTGAGTGTTGGCATCACACGGACTGTGTTCAAAATGTCTAAAGACATTGTTAGCATGGACAACGCTGGAGAACAATTTCGATTCGCATGGGATTTGATCGGAAAGTGTTAAATTATTTGGCCCGTTATTGGGGACTTTCTTCAAGGCTTCAAAGCTCTTAGCATCAAGACTTCACCTGATAATGGAGCTAAAAAAATAAATAATTTCTGCAATACTTTTGAAGTGTATTGTAATAATATAAACGGTTTACCTAATGTAGGAGTTGGGAACTCTTGCCTGTAACCCGACTGAATCTCGACTGTTTATTGATAGCTTAAAGCGGAGCGGAGGGTTGCCTCCTCAATGGGAACTTATTTGGTGCATTCCCAATATGCCACTCAGTTTGTTTGCGTGAAGAGTATGAAGACATAATGAGAGTCATTGATTTGTTGCAATACCACATGCTGAAATGAATCATCTGTGTTGACCTTAAGCATACACAGCAATGCTGGTGCACCAAGAAAGTACACTGAAAATTTTCCAACAACCGAAGGAATAAGATCGCGAATACAAGCTGATGAGATGAGTTTTTTTCGTGCTTCTTCGAACGGAGAAGGCTATGCTTCGGTGAATTGGTCACGTGGCACGAATATCCCCTTTATCACGACTTCCGAGGCGGGCGTTGAATGCGATTCCATCAGGTAGGCGACCGCTTGGCAGACGCAGGACGAGGTGGTTGGACCAAGTCCAAAAACTCGCCAGGGCATAACTTCTTATGAGTTAGAATCGATGACAGAGGATCGCGTTGCCTGGAGATCTCTCGTGTGTGGTTAACCTCCGCGACTCCTTTAGTGGAGCATGATGATGTCCAGCAACTTTTAGAGAGCTTCAAAGTTCTTGGCTGCAACATCAGCAATTTTTGTATACATATAATCAAAATCTATGTGCAGTCAGTGATGAGCAGGGTGAGTGATTCCACCAAGATCTGAATACCATGGATGCACGGTACCAAGGTAGATGGGGTGTACATGCATATGATGGCTGACTGCTGTTGGGACATCAGGCGAGATTGTCCACAGAATGGAATGCCAAAGGAAAAGGAAATTTTTACCTTGACATGTATGAGTGGTATGAAGTTCACTACTTTTCTGAATAAAATTCTTTTCTTTGATCATTCTGTTTGGTAATTGTTTCCTTATTTTTTATTGTGTGCGCATTTTGCATGTTATTCAGAACGACACGCATTCAGACGGCAAAAGAAAGTTAAAAACGAGTCGCACATTTCGTTGTGCGTTCCCTTGTGTAATCAATCGCATGGCATGCAAAGATGCAGTGTCTGCTTAGCACCAACTGTGCCCCCGTGCTACGAAGAGCAGTAACCGGACTATATAATGGCTCGCATTAAATACCAAGCCTCTAAATTGATCAAGCTCTATTAGAAAACATTACGTCATGTGGTTGGTGTGAAGATGTGAGATCTCGCCGGGACATATAGCAAATACGTCCTCCTGCCTAGCTTCGATGCCTCGGAAAAACACATTTCTGGATGTTCACACAAGTCTCACTCCGCTTCGTGCATCAAAATATGACCAGCTGACTAAGAGAGACGCGGTTAATGTCCACCAATCTCTTCCGCTTCATTCTCAGCTAGGGATGGTTTGCCACCACGAGATTAATGGATCGCACCCAAGTGACGCAAATTTACAATGGTTGGAAAACGAACCTAAAGGAGTGTGAATGCTGTGGACAATGGAGTAAACACGCAGTCTCAATGAATTCTATTTACACAATAAAGCTGGATGAAGAAATTCTGAAATCAGTCAACTCCCCAGGGTTCCATTTTTTTCCCGCGTCTCCTCTTCGTTTACTCTTACGAGGTTGGTAGGTTGAGACCTGGTACACAGTCCATTGCCCTGTCGCACTGTATTTATCTAGAGTTAATCCATTATACGCTGTTGGGGGATGGAAACTGGAGCTTGCGATGAAGCGGTGAAAATTCTCTATTGGGACGGGGGTATTTCTTTCTCCTCTAGGATGTTGAACTTTTCAAAGACGTAGCGGGCATTGCCATGTTATTCATGCGTGCGTTCCAAGTTCCAAGATTTGTTTCAGTATTTTGTATGAAAGTTTTCTTAGTGCAGAAAGTTCAGCCCAACTGGACAGGTTTTGCTGCACATACTTGCTTCCGTTTGTGATTTTAATGGAACTAAGTCTGAGAGATGAAGCTACCAAGGTACAGCATAATTGTTAGCCAGACGCCTCCAATTTCGCACGCCAAGTTGGTTGAGGTCCTTATCCATTGCGTGCGCCATCGGTTCTGCGGGAGTCCTCTTGTGATTTGACCCACTGGTTCGGAGGCGATGACTCTTCTGGTTGGAGCGATGTTGTCCACGCGCTCTACATGGCCTAGCCATCTCAGGCGCTGAATCCGTAGGCTCATGTCGCTGTACAACCCGTAAAGTTCGTGGTTCAATCTTCTTCTCCAAAAACCCTCGACGCAAACAGGACCAAAGATTGAGAGCAGAACTTTTCTCTCAAAAACACCAATGGCTTCTTTATCTGCTTTTGAGATTTTCCAAGCTTCCGTGCTATAGAGCAGAACAGGGATGATCAAGGTCTTATATAATGTTGGCTTGGTCCTATGAGAGAGGGCTCTACTACTCAATTGCCCCTTGAGCCCAAGGAAACAGCGATTGGCAAGAGTAAGTCTGACTTGATGGCCGAGGTAGATTTAAAGTAGCTTAATGACAATTTGCTGGAATGATGGGAAAAATAGTGTATAGCTTGATATAATATACACAGCTGGAAATGACGACGGATTGAAATTGTTCGAGAATTTCGTTGGAATGACGGAGAATAGTGCATAAGAACTGATAACGTGTGCAAATGTGTGAGAAAAATTTGCGAAATAATGCCAATCCCGGAATGTCATTCGGAAACTGATAGTGTGTGGCCTACTTGCAGTGTGGTGCGAGTAGCTCTTAAGTAATCTCGCAAGTGGACACAGTACAGTGTTGAGAGTAGCTCGCGTTGAGTCAACTTTATACCTTCGACTTTCGAGCATTTTGAGATTTACTCGCACACGGGCACACGTGCCACTATCGGAGATAAGTTTGCAAAGTTCCAACCGAGTTCGAGTAGCTGCCGAGAGTCAACTGGACATTGGAAGAGACAAATCACCTCAAGGAGAAATATAAGCTTGTTGAAACTTTGTGGAAGACTACTGATGAATCAAAAGTCGGAAAAAAACGGAATTTCCCGTGCCCTGAAGATGAAATACAAAGAAAGCTTCATAATTTAAGGAGCCTTGAGGACTATATTGCTCAAGAACTACTCAGGTAAGGTTTCGCTTAAACAAGACAGATTCACAAGCGGATTGCTGACGATGATGACTCACTTTTACTATCTTCTACAAACTTTCATCTTCTGAACTTTTCGAAAGTGAACTTAACACAAGGGCAATCAAGTATTTCTTATTTGTCTTTACACAACGTTGTCTGAGAGCAATTTCTCATGTCCATAGCCTTACCATCTCGGTTCATTTCGTTGCAATATAATGGTAGGCATATGTAATATTTAACAAAGTTGTTTTGAAGAGACTTTGGGGGTGTTGGCGAAAGCCTGTTCAATAGTTTTCAGCAAAACATTAAATTAATCATTTGTTTAACTTTAAACCATCAGTTGAGTAATATTTTAAGTTGTCGAGTTGGTCAAGCTCGTGGTCAGGCAAATTAAATTTCGAGATCACAAGATTGTCCAAAGGATTGTCAAAAGAGTTTAATTGAAATGTTTCTAATGATGGAGAATGCGGAGATGAGGTGGCAGATGTTTCTGCTTGCAGAATTTTGAGGGGATAGACATGTTTTTTGGTGTGATGCATGTCAAAGGAGTTCTCAGTGAACATCCAAGCTCACTGAAGTTCAAATATTGTGTATGAATGAAGGATTAAGAACAGACTCGGAATGCCTTGTTGAAGAAGAAGCCAGTATGGGAGGTGGTGTTCAGGCAGAATATGGAGTAAGTAACGAAAGTAGATCAATTACTTCAGATCTTCTCTCCCATTCAGTTCCTGCTGAAGATCACATCCAAGATGAAGATGAGACGCAGATGCAGTCATGGATGACATGGGAGATATAAGGTACGGCGCTCCGGAGTTCCATGCCCTGGATGCCTCCTGAATAGGCTTAAGGCAAACGTGGGTTATCGTCTGAAGTGTGACCATGGCCAGATGTGATAACTAAGCGTTTGCACAAACCAAATCTTTTATTTAAGAGTGAGGTAGACAAATTAAATTGAGTACTCAAACACAGCTACAAATCATTTAACAACTAGGTTTGGTTTAAGTTCAAATTCCGGAAATAATCAGAACAAAATTTGGTTGTATGATGTGATTTAGAATTCGAATCATTGTCTTTCATAAAACAAACAGTAAAATTCTTCTCTAGCGCCGTTTCCTCAAAGTGTGACGTCACACAACTTTGACAGATACCGAATATATTACGTTGCACCCAGTGTACATGTCATGTTCGCGATCAGTGTTGGGACTTGAAATGTTCAAGGTGTGGCAGATCCAAAGAAAAAGAGTGGAGATGGACACGCACCTTAAATGCAACAAATTCAGTGAAGAAGCCCATCATGCCCATGACATCCGTTTGTGAACACGTGGCCTACCGAGACGTGGCCTACCCACGTCTACCCACATGACACCCCAAAGCTGTATGCTTTCTGGCAAGGCTCAAGTCGAAAACATTACCTTCCCGTTTCTACCTAGATCAATGATCTTACATCAACAACAACAGCTTGACTTACGAATTAAGACTAAAATATTTTTGTGCAACTTACCCAACGAACTCAATGCATTCTCTTCGATGGCCGCCAAACTGCTGTTGTGTATGGTGAGGTGACGTATATCCAGAGCGAGAAAAACGAATCCCTGCAACTTCGGCAGATTGTTGTGGCGCAATTTTAAATAGAATATAATCGGACTTTTGCCCTTCAGGACCCCCATTGCCATGTTAATGTGCTGCAGATCCGTAGTTTCGCACAGAATATCCAAGCCGTTCTTTTTCACAGTGCAAGCGCATGGTGCCATTTCAGCCTGTTCGGGGCATACCTGTTGCTGAGGTGGATTTTGAGCATAGACTCCCGCCAGGCCGGACCACAGGAAAATAGTCACAAGCCCACCGAAGCACAAACTAGCACTTTTCATATTTGGAATCATCTCTCCAATTTAAAGTACAATCGTATCGTAATCTGCAAAAACGGGGAGACAAATAACAACAGCAGCAAAAAAAAAAAAAGAAAAAATAAGAAGGAAAAAAATAACGAACACAAAATTGCATTTGATTGAGCTAATGTGCTGAAGTAGTTGCCTTAAAAGAGCGCTTAACCATCAATCAGGGCACAGTGTGTGTATGGGGTGTGTGTGGCCGAGCCACCAGCATGGTGTCATACCCTGTGTATAGTCTGAGTACAGTGTGTAGAGTCATCGATTTATGTAGCGTATTTCGCGTGTTGCGCAATCCCTCGTTTTTTCTTTCTTCTTCTTTTTTTTTTAGGGAGAGGGTGAATGGGGGTGGGATTTGTGCTTTGATTTGATGATATTCGTCAGTAATTATGCTTACCACAAATTTAAAATCGCTCACAAAATGCTGTTGGTGGTTCGTATGGTCTTGTCTTCGACGATACCTCATAGGTTTTCGGGTCCAGCAAGCATAACTCAATCACGAAAAATTTACTGATTTCGCACGATAGGGGTGATTTCAAACGAGAATCTGTATCTGTATCCACATTTAGAATACACTATGCTCACTTGCTGCTATACAGACACACTCACTGTTGGGCACATAATTACTGAATTAACTCACTTAGGTTTCGAAAAGCGGAAGTCCGAAGAGGTATTAATACCACATACTTGTCGCAATCAACTGCCGAGGTTCCTGGGTGTACTCGGTACACACTGAGTCAGGAATGGTGTGCGACAAGCCTTCGGGGGCACAGGGATCCAAGTGTACTACCCTCACTGAAAGTGGTATACGTGAAGTGATGGTGTGTCGGTGTGTTGGTACAACAATGCAATTTATTTTTTGGGGAAAATCGATAATTTCAAGGAATGAAATTGTTGCTTCGACTGCCATACACACACATTCCCAAATCCAGTGGATTTTCTTTCGGGGGGTGAGCTGCGAAGAAAAAATTCCACGGCACTCTCACACGCACTCTCACGCTTCCTCTCGCGATTTATAAATCACTATTCAATTCACTAATTGCATAATTTTGACTGTTTCAAAACGAACGCACTTCACTCAGGTGATCCACTCTAGAGCAGGCCCATTGCGACCAAATAAAAAGGTTATTTTGCACTATTTCCCTCAGCGATGCCCACAAGCGTGCTATCGGCCGAACCAACTCACCCAGTATGAGAGTTCGTCAGGGGTGGCAGATAGACGTTTTGTGTTCGTCCCCCGTTTTATGGCTTGTACTATGTACCGAGTGTGTGTGGGTGTTCATTTGTGGCATGTTTTGCGACTGGTACTCGTATTAGCGAGCTGTTGATTTTCGTCTTAAAGGATAACTCTTTCTCAGAGAGCATCGCTAAAAGAGCGAGTGCTACACACATTAAGAGCAAGAGCAAGAAGAAAATGCCTTTGAAGTTGAAGACTTTGCAGTTTGCTGCTTCTTCAAGTGGAATTTGAATAAATTTTAAATTCATTGCCTCACCACACATATTTGAATTTGTGTGTGCTGTGCACCCCTCGCTCTCTCTCTTAGTTATGCTCAATTGGATAATGCTTAGTTAGTAGTACAAGCACGTTCGAGTGCATTACACTTAAATCTGATAATACGCAGTATGACTGCTTACAGTGGAAAAGATTTCACAGAATGCTGGCACATAGTTAGAAATGTGCTCTGTGCAGGAAAAACTGTGGACATCCTATGCGCAACGTCGTCGCAACTAAAAACGTTTTGTTTAGAATCAAATTTTGAATCAAGTTTATGGCTTGGACTACGAACGAAAGCCCAAATGGTATCGGACTGAAACGAATATGGACACGAAGTGGAGCGAATTGTAATCCCTCGTGGGGAATGAAAGACGAGGAGTAGAAAATCGCATGTCACTTAACCACGTTTTCAGTGAATACGAAACCGAATGTAGATAGCCTCCAGCTTGAATAGTCAAGCTATAAAAAAAATTAGAATATTTAAAATAGTGATGAACTATGCTATGAACTATTTTTATGTTTATAGTGGGGCAACACCCCCAATTCATTAATTCATAAAGAACTTGAGCAATCTAAGCAGCAACGCTAATGCTTAAGCTAGATTAGAGGAAGGGAGAGGTAGGGGGAGATAGGCAGGATTGCGGTAGGAAAGGACGAAACTGAAGGTGGTTGGGGACAAACGTTTTACTGACATGAACGTCGTACGAGTATTCCAAGGTGTCAGCCAAGCAAAACATGCTTGAGGTCGGTGAGTTCATGCCGTAACAAGTTCGAACTGGTCTAAAAGGGAAGAGGACTGAGAACCTAAGATTTTGTTAGGTGCTAAGAGACACCGTTTCGAGAAGTGCCGCGCGCTGTACAGCCATTAATTTGATCGGCGATGGATCCTCTGTGACCTGTTCGAGAAATCCCTGGCACTATGAGACGACTGCAACGTCTTCCAACCTGAGATGTGTGGTACCACTCCGAAAAAAGATAAGCCGAACTTGCGCTGGGAGAACTCAACATAACCAACAAATCGATTTCATTTTTTTTCCGAGAAGCCATAACATCGGATATCTTGACGTTGAAACTAGTCAGCCCTGTCAGTGACCCTATAACGGGTACCAGGGCACAGTGGCATCCAAGGAAACGTGTATCTCGGGCAATCCATTACGCAAACGAAGACCTGGCTAAAGGCAGAGCACCTTGGCTACGTTATAAAATTGGAGCAATAGCAAGAGCCATGTGGCCGAGACTGGGAAAAAAGAGATCTACAACGCTGATCAGCTTTAGTCGCAAGGAAGTTCTAACGCTAATAGAAGTGCTTACCTGACATAGGCAGCCACGAGTTGCGACTGGATTTACCACACAGGTTCTTCCGCAGAAGCTGCAGAGATGAGGAAGAAATCGAATTCCCAGTACTAGCAAAGAAAAGAAGACAGTTTCTGGGAAAACACTTCTTTGTGGGGCTGGAGGACTTGTGCGGTGCTGGAGGACTTGTGAAAAACCTCTGAAAGTATCTAGTTTTAGTAGAAAAATAAGGCATCGTGGTAGTTCCTACAAATCCATCAATGTACAAAACATTTTGGTCTAAGCGCACAAATTTACATACTTACCTTCCAATAATTAGCGAGTGCTTTCGAGGCACACAAAGCGAATAAGTTGAAGGCGCTCAGAGTAAGGAGGCAAATTGGTTCTCATCAATCCAGGCAAGATCGCGAAGAGTGCACCATAAGATCCTACACTGGACGGATTCAATACGACGAATCTGCCACTTCTTCACGATCACAGATTATGCCTAAAGATGAGGCTGAAGGGAGTAGTTCATTGCAGAGAAATTAGTTTCTATGCGATTGTGGTGTATGTGGTGTACGTATTGGATTGGCATTTACTGATGTTAAGTTGAAGATCAATCTTTGACACCAGACAGAAAATCTATTCAGGTCGTCTGCTTCATGTTTCTACCAGAGTTAAATATCTAGGCGTTACTCTAGACCATAAACTCAGCAGAAAGCTAAACTTAGACCTTACGCCCACAGTAACCCTTAAAAAAAATGGGGTCTCCAACCAAAGTTGATCCTCTGGATGTACGAGGGGCATTCAATATATTCTTCGGTATCGGGTGAAGCTGTGGTTGTATACATAAATTGAATTATTTCTCAAGTAATACTATTATTTTAGTGCATTCATGTAAAATTTCATATAAATGTGATTATTAATTCGCGTTTTATCTCTAGTTAAACATAATCATAATGGCAACTGAGACGATGATGGTGAAAATTGAGCATGGCGCTGTAATTAAATTTCTCACTAAGCAAGGAAAAAGTCAAAAAACTATTCATGAAGAGATGGTGGCTGTTTACCAGGGTTCCGTGCCTTCATTATCAACTGTGAAAAAGTGGTCAAGTGAGTTCAAGAGAGGCAGAGAGAGCATTGAAGACGACCCCGCTCCGGCGCCCCGGCTACTGCTTGTACGGGAGAAAGCATCAAAGAAGTCTAAAAACTTGTTCTTGAGTATGCCCGAATAAAAGTGAAAATGATGGCAGAGATCACCAAGCTTTCAATTGGTACCATTCACACCATTCTTTATGACCATCTTAACCTTTCAAAGGTCAGTGTAAGGTGGGTGCCACGAATGCTCACAGCGCCTCAGAAAAAAGTGAGAATCGCATGCTGTAGAGAGCTTTTGGAGATGTGTAGTGAGAACGAGGACTGTGATATGGATCAATGGTGACGAAACATGGGTCCACCACTATGACCCTGAAAGCAAACAAGAGTCCATGCAGTGGCATAAAAAAGGAACGGGACCCCCGAAGAAGTTCAAAGTCACTCCGTCTGCCGGGAAGCTCATGGCCACAGTTTTTTGGGACTCGAAGGGAATCTTGCTCATTGAGTACAAAAAAAAAAAGGTGAAACCATCAACGCCACATCCTACGCTTCCACTTTGCTTATAGTGCGGGAGGAAATTAAAAAGAAAAGACGGGGTAAACTCGCAGCGGGTGTGTTGCTTCTTCATGACAACGCTCCTGTTCACACGGCGCGAGTTTCCAAGGCTGCTGCGCGAGATTGTGGTTTCGAAGAAGTCCAACACCCACCCTATAATCCAGACCTTGCCCCTAGTGATTTTCCTGTTTCCCGATTTGAAAAAATGTATTCGTGGAAAAAGATTTTCGGGTGATGAAGAACTCAAGTCGGCAATAAATGGGTATTTTGCAGAGAAAGAGGAAATTTATTTTTTTGAAGGATTAAAAAAGCTTATCTCATGTAACAAATGCATTGATGTTGGGGGAGATTATATTGAAAAATAAAAACAATTTAAATTGAATTCGCATTTTCCTTCATATCGATACCGAGAATATATTGAACTCCCCTCGTATATGGCGGTGGTCCACCCGATTCTAACATAAGGATGGTGACCGACTCTTGGGAAAAAATACAATATCACAAAACTAAACAAGGTCCAAACAACAACATGCATAGGCACCACAGGCGCTGTCATTTGTTCTGACCGTAAATCTGTTTCTTCTACCTTTCGACCAACACATTTAAACACTGCAGCACACAGCGCCATCTGGCTCAGAGAGTGTGGATGCTGGACAGCATAACCTTTTGATCATATAACTCTTACACCACGGCACGGTCCCTAAAAGAACAGAATGACATAGTAAACGGCTATGCAGACATTTAGCTGGACAATATACACAGAAGCCCTGAACATTTTTGAACGTAAAGCCTGACCGACGATTGCAGCGTGTTCTAAGCAAAACTATTTGCAATCCGGGAAGAATGCCGTCAATTCGAAATGCACCCAAATATCTTGCCATGGCAGAAATCTATGATATATCCAATGACAGTCAAGCAGCCGTCAAAATTATTGCCTCCTTTACTTCACATTAAAAATTAGGACCGAAATGCCAGGCTGGGATCAGGGTTGCGTACATGTCACATTTTTGGACTTTTTTACATTTACCGTATAGAAGTGTATAAATGTGTACAAAAGTGTATAAAAGTTTATAATAGTGAATGTACATAAATACATACATACACTTACGTACAAGAAGAAACGTGTACACTTTTTTACACTTTAATACACCAGCAATATTTTTCAGATGTATAATACACACGTAAAAAGGTGTGTATAGTACGTCGACCAATATGCGTCAAGAACTCCGGCTGGGATAGAATCGTTAGAAGGCCAGCTCATTCGGTTAGAGTGACATTCCAGGAAATGCGAGCGGCCTTGAAGTTACTAGACAGGGATCTGCCCTTCAGCGCTCACTTGTAGGGGAGGTGTTCATCTCACTAATGGGCCAGACATGACATGGATGGGCCAGACTGACAAACTGTGCAACATCAAGAAAAATCAAATTCGTCGATGGACTAGGGGTCAATCAGCCGTGAAGTTGGGCATCTCTTTAATACTTCATTTCTGGTGCCGTTTATGATCCCAGCGGCAAATGGTGAAAAGTTCTACGTTCGTCTACGGATTCAACGCATAAGGTGGCTAGTCCACGAAAAACACCATTCCAGCATTCAACACCGCACCAATGGGACATTGCAGTAGAAGTGGAAAAGGACCTCATTCAACGACGTTGACGTTCCAAAGTGGATCGTGCCAGCCGGAGAGGATTGTTGGTTAAGGCACAGGTTCACCCCGGATTGTAGCGCCAGAAGAAGAAGCGTATACTTATATATTACAAATAAAATTCCTTGTTTTGATTTATTTAATTTATTGATCAACAACACATTTGTTTACTTTCTACAATGCTTCCTTTTTGTTTATTTATTTGTTTATTTATACTTTAATATATTTCTTCTTATTGATTTTTATTTTAAGAAATTACTTGTAAAATCTTTTACTGAAGGTGTTGCCCCAAAATTGTTGTAATCCCTTCCATTTTGTATGTTTTTTTTCTTTTAAGTATGTTTTCATATGTATCTGTAAAACATATAAAATCTTACATTGCTATCCTTGGTGTTATTGGTAATTTGTGATGTTCTCTTGTCATCATTGTTTTTATTACTATCCATTTGTGGAAGTGTATAATAATATTTCGATTTGCTCAAATTTATTACGTACACAGAGTTCTGTTCATCGGCTTTCAGTTCTGAAAGTCTATTTAATATTCTTTGACACTCAGTTTGACAGTGAATACATACATACATATATATAAATAATTTTAAGGTTTTCAAGGGGTTTGTTATGCATACATACCGAGTGTTTACAAAAATAAACACCGCTAAAACCGAAATCATAGCTCCTGTCAATTAATGGTGTCCTAATTTTTTTTACAATTTTAATTCGATTGGTTTCGGTCGATTACATAAAAGAAGTGTGGCAGAATTAATTTTCCTTTTATTGCTTGAATGGACAAAAATTCGGTGCACATTCTGACAAAATCAATCTCAAGAGGAATTCAAGGGACTCAACTCAGTAGAAACTGGCTAACAGGGCCCATACACGAGGCAGACACGTCGCTGCAGACCAATGCATTTTGTTGTTGTGCACATGCCTGCGCAGACCGTGTGTGTCGTGTGAATTCATGTCGCATGTTTGCAGCGACCGTCTGCGTGAATTAATTTTTTGAATTTTGCATAATCTGCATTGGCGTGAAATTCATATCGTAAACATGAATAAAAACATGGATACCCAATTTTGGATCGAGTTTTTAGGAATTTATAAACGTTTTCCGGTTTGGTGGCAAGCCGAGTACTGTGACCTCTAAAACAATGCTTATGGCGGCACAATCAGTGTCTGCCATTTTTCCGGCCAGGCGGTAACGACGGAACAGTACAAACTAACGTCTGTGCAGATTGTCTGGGTTAAGGTTTGAAGTGACGTGCCTGCGCGTGTGTGGGCCATATAATCCTTTCTGACAACTTGCTGAACAAATCCATGGCTTGGCGGAAGAAAAAGCCTTCAACAAAGCCTTGTTGGACCTTGTTTGATTTTTCTGAATACTTCGAATGCAATCACAAGGGTATTCCTGTACGTATAATTCATTTATGAAGGCATAAGTATTACTATATCTTCACACGTGTTACAAGGCTCAAAAGTGTAAATTGCGGAATTACAATTTGGGACGGACGATAGAAAGTAATAAGATCTCTTTTACTGTCGGAATCAGCAAACTATCAGCTAACTAATGATAACTCATTAATCTTTGAACAAACAAAATCTTAAATATGTCCCGGTCGAAAAATGCGTGTACCTTTAAACAACCATCCAAAATATAAAGTGAAAGGAAAATGGATGACAAGAACGGAAGGTGGTACACTTTGATCACCAGCGAGATCACTCATTCTCTTTGGCCTAGTGGTAACAGTCTTAGAACGACTGGATGGCGCAGTTGGTTGAGAGCATGCCCTTGGTTAGTGTGGTCCCCGGTTGGAAGCCCAGTGAAAGCAAAGTTAATACGCTTTTATCTGGTTTTTAAATCTGGTCGTGTCATCATTTGCCGTTAGGATCAAATGAACTGCACTATCACTGGAGTGGTCAATCAGTGGTAGTAGTGTGACTGTGGGTATCACAATTGACCAACATGGTCTAAGTGCAGCTACCTAGCAGTCTTAAAAAGCAAAAACTCAGTTTTAAATATAAATGGGGTTCAAGCTCGAAAACAATCCAGTGCTTATACACAACAATTGTCAGGCTGATCTTGACATAGGACCGCGTAGTAGGCAGGCTTACCGAAAATCCATCAACTTGTAGCTATTACCAAGAACAAAAAGACTTGCACAGGAGAAATTTCGACAACTCCAACGACCTTCTTCGAGAGTGCCGTAAGGATAACCCAATTCTAAGACTGATCTCCAAGTCCCACTGGTCATGCAAGCATACTGGATAAGTTGCAAACTGAACAAGTCGAAAGCGGTCGGTCTCTCCCGTCCTTGAAAATAACGTTCGGGTGTTATTTCCCAACAAGAGACTCAGATGAACTCAGAAACAACTTGACATCCTTTGCACTTTCTCCGAATTGTTAAACATGCATTGCTTCATCAGACTCCCTGACCAAGGCAGTCTTTTTCAAGAGAAGATCCTGTCAGTCAAGGAAGCAGCCAAAATGATATCAAATACCACCGGCTGATAGTCCCGTCTTAATTGGCAGTCAAGCGGATATTAATGCAATTATGGCAATAGAAAGCAAATCCAAGCTGGTCGCATGCAGACAAATGCGAAATGTTCTTAGTACGCACCACGTGATTAGTCTGAGGTCATAGGGCCATAACCAGCAATGAGGAAGCAGATGAACTTGCAGTCGCCGAATCTGACCCATTGCAGGTAATCCAATGAATTAAACCATCCCTTGGGGATGTCAAGAATAAAGTGGGCGACGCAATCATTGAGTTACCAACTAAAAGGTGGAACTAGCTCAAAAACCGACAGACTCCTTCAATGCGACAGAAAGTTGCTCGCGATTGTTGGATCACTAACTGACCATAATCATCACCTGAAACGAAAATGGAAGTAGGCAACAAAGATGAAAAAGAGGACACTGATCACTATCTTTGTCAATTAGCCCTCCTCTAACATTTCTTCCAAAAACTCCGGGATCTACAAAATATCCCAACCAAATTCCTTGTCAGGTTTATAAGTATATCAGGCTGTCTAAGCAACACATCAACGCCAACGAGTACAAAGTAGGAGGTAAGGGGTTACATTCCCTCAACAGGCATCACAATGGGCCCAACAAGAGCTAAGTGAGAAGTACCGCCATCTACCCACATACCTAACCTCATCTAGCAACGATTGACAACAATTAATTTTTATACATGTACCTGCATGTGCCAATTAAGGGGAGCCGGAAAATGCTCTTTACTGCCTCTGCCTCGACCCCAGTTAAAGTCACATATCTACAGGGGAAAGTAGATCTTCTATAATTTCCGAATCTCAACAGAAAACTCTGTACGGCTGTACACCGCAACACTAGACAACGAATTAAAGCAGCTTCGAAAGATTTACTTGTTTGGCATAAACAGCAAATAGTTTGTTCGCTGCCCAGAAGGACAATCCACCCATCCAAAGTCTAGCAAGGCCACGATGAAGCGTGGTGATAGTGGTTGAGTGCTACGGGATCTACAGCGCCTAAGATATCTAGGCCATATAGAGCGCATGGACAACACTGCTCCAGCCTGAAGACTCTTCGTCTCCGAATCAGTGGTCCACGAAACCGATGGCAGACAAAAGTGCAGAAGGACCTGAACCAACTTGGCGTACGAAATTAGGGGCAGCTGGAGAGACTTGTTGGCTGAGGCTAAGGTTCACAGTAGAAGAAGAGACATAACACGCATGTGTGGACATATGAGGAAATACAACGCTTTCATGGACCGACAATCACAAAATATCTGAAAGGTATCGAAGGTAAAAAAGACTGCAGGTTTTAACATGGCCATTCCAGTGAAAAATCGATGCGGTCCAGTGGGACCGGTGGAAAGAGACCGGTGGGAAGTGGTTAAGTGCTTAGAGTCGTATATAACCTTGAGTCATATCGCAAGCAATGTGAAAAATATTGTTCTCATAGGCTCGTTGATATAAACTGAATGCTGTTACATATGCAAATTTTCTGACATCATCAAAGGCATTCCGGAGGAATGGTACGCACGAGGGAAATCCCGGCCACTCGTTCCATAGGTGTTCACAAACTATTTTAAGTGACGTTTTACTGTTTTCCAGAAAAGTGATTCTATTTTACCTGAAACACATCACATGCTTGTAAACCTAACCTTTCGTGCATACTTTCGTGAACTCATTGGCTTTTCAAACTTCGAAGGGGTGGTTTCGGGGATTCGAATCAAACATTATAAGCGACTAACTCAATCAATAATGCCATCAACTGTAGCGCTGCCTGGATCATTGGGAAGAGAAAAACTGAATCCAATTCATTAAATGGCCAAATTTTACAGCACTCTAGTTGGATATCACGATCGACAGCTACAATTTCGAGGTAGTGAAGGGGTTTGTCTACATCGGGGCAAACGTATACTGCACAAACGACATCACAGTGGAGATCCGAGGTAGAACCGCCATTGCCAGCTGGTGTTATTTCGGTTTGTCGAACCAACTTTGCTCAAAACTTCTGACTCGAAGGACCATGCTCTGCAAAACTCTTATTTTGCCAGTCCTACTTTGGAGACGAAAGCTGGACAACAAGCAAAATTGCGAAGCTGATGCTTGGTGCTTTCGAAAGAAACATTCTACGTCGGATATATGATGCCGTCGGCGATGAAGATGAATAGAGGAGAAGAGACAACCGCAAGCTCCACGAACTGTACCAGGATGTGGATGTAGTCCGGAAGGCAACAAATCGTCGACTGCACTGGCTCGGCCACATCGAGTACATGGACACAAACGCTCCAGCTAAGAGGGTTATCCAATCCGAGCCTCCTAGTCAAAAAGGATACGGAGACCGAATCTCCGGTATGAAGACCAATCACCGATGCAAGACAGCCCGGTCTTGATGATTGCAAACAGCGTCAGCGGTGGAAGACAACAATAGCACTAGTAAGTAAATAAGTTAAATATCAGAAAAAGACATAACTTAACTTCGGAGTTTGGAGATGGGTTCGGTTAGGTTAGAGCGGCTGGCTACAGCTGGCAAACCGTTGAGATACCACGCGGATCGCCTCCTAAATCTGTACCCTGTTGGTGAGCGACTTAGTATACTGACGCCACTCAGTTCGCTGAAGTTATTGAAAAAGTCGGCACCTAGGTGTGACTACTTACGGCTAGCCATGACACTACACGCGCAGAGGGGGTAATATGTCGTTTCTACCTCCACCCATCCAGCGGGAGTGTGTGCTAATCGCGAAGTTATATCACTGATGAGTGTCCTGTGAGTAGGTCAACTTAGTCTGGGTAGGCAGAGGGTTCGTTTGAGATTAAGTGCTGTTTTGAGGCAGGGAGTGCTGGCTATTTGTGATTAGATTGTGATTATATGTGATTAAATGGTAGGCTGTAGCGAGCGGCATAGAGGATTGATCACCTCCTGGTGTGATGGTACATCCTCTTCTTCCACAGCGAGACACAATTACCCAGTGTGTCGTGTGGTATTAAGGAGATGGCTCCTTAAGAGACTGCCGGCAATTGATTGATGTTTGCAAGTCTAGAAGTAATTTATTCCCACTCTAAAAGCCCCAATTATGCATCTGTTTCAGATTGGAAGAATTTAAGAAGACAACGAGTTTTGAATACCGTCGAAATGATGCAAAAATCATGTTTATCCTAAACACCATTCCCCTCTCTACCATGAAACAAAAAAAGCATTTAACGCATAAATTAAATGACTCACTGTGTTATGGGCTATTCTAGTATAAATTATAAGCTAGATACATTCTTACTTGCTATATTTGCAACTGTTTTCTTACATGTATGTATATTAATGTATTTATAATATTAGTAATATGGACACAATTTTATTCTCATCTCATTTTTGTTTTTGCATGTCAATGATTTTAAATGGAGCAATTTTTGTATTTTTTTTGCCCGTCATCGTCGTCGAAAAAGCTACATAAGGCCACTTCTTGCTTTGCTTTGCTTGGCATACGTGAAAATATATCGAAAACAATGGTAAACAAGTAGACTGAACATAAATCTGTTTCGTTATGCATTTGTTAACGAATATAAAGTATTCCGATGTTTTTCTTTTTGGCTTGTAAAAAAATATAATCGCGGATGTGGCCTTTAAATTGTTATCTAATCTTTTTTGTTTTTGATTTGAAAAGTTCTTTAAACCCTTTTTATCTGAAAGGAATATTAGAATCCTTTATTGATCTTAGAGCGAATATTAACTGCAAAGTTTTTCTTGGAGAAATAGTAAACAGGCGTTTTTGTTTTTTGATGACTATTTATAAAAAGGGTAAACAAACATTAACAACAAAAATAAATAAAATCAACAACCCTTAGAATAAGAAGATTAAGAGACCAATCTGTTAACACAACTGAAAGAAATTCAAGTCCGAGGTGGACCTGGGACTGGCTTTAGCAGCAACCACTCCCAGTGCAAGGGACCTACAATTGTATGCTGACTAACAGCAACAAACTTTTGCTAGAGAGGAATACTCATTCAGTGACTCGAAAGAGATGGAGCCGTGAATTATAAAAGTTTCAACCTATCACTCCCGGCGTACGAGTCGTCCCACCAACCAGGCTTGTACAGTTCACGAACGAACTACGTCAAAGGAGAGCCCTAACAAGTGAAGTAAGTGAACTAGTTAGATAATGAAAAGGCTGACAAACAAGCCATGGCAGTTGATCAGATACCCTTCCCTCTTCCACAACACGGACACAAATCGTCACCTACAGAATTTGATCATTAAACAAATGGTCCAGTTTCAGAACAACCAGCGAGGTATTAAACACTCTAGGTTGTTCATGGAACAATACAACAAAGAAGCTCTAGAACTCAATAAAGCTGACCTAAGGTTGCTATGTGGAGCATGAACAGGACATGAGCCTTATCAGTACATAAATCTGTAGGCACTGCGACCAAGTGAAGGGAACCAAGGAGCACCTACTAATCGCCCTGTAGACACTGCGACCAAGTGAAGGGAACCATGGAACATCTACTAATCGCGCTGTGAAAGATTCAAAACGATGAGCAAAACATCCGTAGCAGCTAGAGACTTAAGACATCCCATAGATCAAAGACGGATGTAAAATAGATCTTTATAGTCGCAGTGTATGACACATCCATTCACCATTCAAATCAAGGGAACTAATTCAAAGTGACATTTTATTGTAGCTCAGTAGCTCACGAAGCTCAGGTATACCTTACTGAGCTAAATCGAAATAAATTAAGTTTAAACTGGGGGTTAATTTTGTTTAACTAAGACAGAACAAACCCTGTACAGTGTATGTGGAGGGAATTTTATAGAGATAATTATGAATACCAACCGAGGAACATCGCTCAATTTCCTGAGCAGTGAATTACTTTAAACGAAATGAACTAGAGGAACGAACTAAACAGATTTGAACTAAAACTGAACGCTCTCCAGACTAGATTATAACGCAAAAGCCCAGCACAAACCCATTACGCCACGGAGGACAGGAGATTTTACTATTTAGCAAGCAAAATACTGCATATTCGAGGCACAGTTAAGTGTGTTCATTTAGTACTCACATCTTGTACAAAACAGACTATTTTCAAAGTTTCACTTTTCAGCATCAGCCGATAGAAAGTCGCAACAAGAAGAATCAGAAGTCCTTGATCACCAAATTGTTTCATATCTCTGACAAAGCATCACTCGATTAACTTCAGCTTAGCATTTAGAAATAGAGGAGTAACACATTTGAAGATCGATTTGGAAGTTCTCTTTGGTTCTAGTCTAGTTCTAGTCTACTCTAAGGCTACCCCAAGAAATTCATCACATACACCAGCTCCGTGGAATTCACATACGCCACTAGGTTTCCAAATCCCCGGCAGTCCTTAAAGCACTAAAGGCGGAGCCAGCTAAAGTCAACCTAAACACGGGTAATGACTTCGTCAGATTATTTCACTTATCAAATAAGAGAACACGGCTTCGCAGCAGTTGCCTACTTACGAACCTCCATCAACGGAACTATCGAAACCAGCTTGGTCGGATCGAAAACAAGAGCAGCACTCCTAAAATAGTTAACCATTCCAGTCTAACGTGCGAGATTCGTTAAATGTATAACTGATGCGCACTCCATCCGGTTTAGCAGGCGATTCTTCTGGTCAGACTGCAAGCCCGTTCGCTGTTGGCATCGCTCGGATCACCGGACATACAGACAGATTGTGGTGTTCAGAGTCAGCGATATACTTGACATAACACAAACATCGCAATGTGGGTGGATACTCTCCAAAGGCAATGTGGACGACGATGCGCCTAAGTGACAGAGAACGCCAGACGGCGGTAAATTAGGGTTGGCAAGCAGGGTGAGACGAGCGCCAGGTTTTGATTGAAAATTGAAATTTCAATAAATTAATAAATCTACTAGCTTTTTATCACCAAAGGGCGAGTAAAATATCTCCTGACTAAAAGCGGTAAACAAAAAGCGAACAAGAACTGTTATCACAATAAAAACCAGAATTCTACGGGTATGTTCAACCATCTCAAAGCTAATAGAAGAAAAACAAATAATACTGGACCACAACGTAAGCGTGTATGTATATTTTCGAAAATTACATTCCTATTTGCTGTGTAATTTAAGGGAATAAATGCAGATAGCGTTAGCGAGAACCAATAACAACCAATAACAACATGCAGTACAAATCAATAATTTAACAAATTATAATTTAGCAAAATTATAATTTATTAGTTTCCAATATCCAACTGAAACAAAAGAGAATTAAATAAATTCGTGCTCCGGTCACAAACAACAAATGATCGTTCGTGTAAAACTCCGTGTTTAGTATTTCTCCGTACAACAGTTCGGAACTTTGCTTTTAATTACTATTAAACATTTACAAGTTCAGATAATAATCCATATATGTATGTTATCTTAGCTAAATTGTCGTGTATGTGTGGTATGTAAAGGGCATATATGTAACTATTACCCACTTCATAACAACTAAACAGGTTGGTGTTCTTTTTTTTCTTATAATTCTGAGATTGTGTTACCGTTAAATTGTTTTATTTTTCTTCTGTTCTTTTAATACGGTTAGCATCCTCTTTTACTGGTGATTCATATATATATATATTTTATACAAATAATTTTATCTTTACGTTCAGAGCTGTTGCCTATTCTTCAGCATCGGATTTGCGAAGGCAAACTCCTTGCCTAGACGAATTCGTAGCAGACCACCAACGAACAACTACATAACATAATCATTTTCATGTTCATAGATACACTATTGATAGCTATTTGAATCTTATCTAATTGTTTATTTTATAGATTTGCTTCTGTTTTCTTCTTTTTCCTTCCTCACGAATATAAAGTATGTATGCTTCACTTTATTTTCTTGGTTAAAATAAATAATGGGAAACAAAACAAAACAAAAAACAAAAAACGCTCGGGGCATGGAAGGGGGTACATGGAACGCGAAATGAGAGGAAAATGGTGGAAAAGAAAATAAAACAAAACAGAAAATGAATTATTAAAAGAACCTCTTAGTGATTGGCGTATATTGCAAATTATAAAAAGAAAACATGGTTTGTTAAAATATTAAGCTGTTTACAGTTCTGTTTAATTTGTTTGTGTTTTTGATGTAATTAGAAATTAGGAAATTTTTCTAAAAAAAAAAATGTAAAATAAATCTTAAAATTTGCCAAATCGCATATGAAATGATCGATCCCACGACATAACAACACGTTTAACGGGAATATAGATAAGATTATTTCCAAAAATGTTCTCTCTGTTAAATGTGAGTGTGAGTGCATAAACTAGCCCTCTGTCCAGGCATTAGACGACAAAAGACCAGAAATGTAGGCGCATAAAATCACTATTTTCTGAAAATTCTCTTAATTTTATTAAGTATATAAATAGTATTGTTGAAAAGTGTATTTTATCTCAGCCATGGGTGCTTCAAACAATCGGCAGCTGTTGCTCGCTTCTTCGGATCAAATTCGAGCATGGGCCGTAAAAAATCGGCAAACGACTCAGCCTCTTCACGGGACCATTCGTATTTCTCATTGAGAACATCAACCAAGCCCCATGGCTTTAGACCAGTGATATTTCGTAGTTCACCTTTACGATTAAATGTGCATTGATGATATGCACCGCGTGCTATAATATGAAGTGGTATCGGACCCAATAGCTCAATTATATGAGCGATATGATCCTCATCGCGGGAATAGTTTTCACCAGAATGCGGTTCAAATAGATAGTCCCCAGTTGCCAATTCGAATGCCATGCAAGCTGTACTCCAAATGTCCGCCGATGTATCGTAGCCAGCACCCAGAATTACTTCCAGTGATCGATACTGACGCGTTTGAATATCCTCGGTGAAGTGTTGATGCACCCAGCATGCGTTACCCAAATCAGCAATTTTAACGTCAAAGTTACACGGCTCTAGTGCTGGATCTATCTTAGGTTGGGCTGGTTGAGTATTGTGATGCGGTGGAAGGGGTGGTCCATTAGAACTATTATAGGACACTGATGGACCTGAGATTAACTGATTGTTATTCGGTGAACTATGCGAAGGTGATGTGTGTTGTTTGTTCTCCTCCGATGATGATGGTTTTGCGGTATGTTTCTCTTCTGGTTTCACTTCTTCCGGCAGTTTCTGCTCAGCCTTATTGTCGTCGGCTTTATTTCCTTGGAGGGTATTATCTGGAAGAAATCAAAATATATTTTAATCGATTCTGAACATCATACACATGAATTTGCAAATGCTTAAATTTTTGTTTTCACAAATACACAAATGAGGCAACAAACATTCTGTATTGTTCAATACGCACATCAGATCTTAATTTGTGTTTATTGCAAGAGCACGTGGACCAATTAAAAATGTTTAACTTAACACGTGACTTGAAATGCCTTTGAAGCAGATGGCTGCAATAAATTTCCTTTCTAATTCTGACTGAAATATCTACCGACGCAGATCAGACCAAAATAAGACATGAGTCACAGCATTTAAAAAACATTTGATCATGAGCTCGACGGATATCAATATAAACAGAGGAATTTTTCGAATGAAATAAACAAGTTGCATTATACTCACTTCTATAATTCTTTCCTCTGACCTCTGCTTTTGGCGACGAAGGATTCGACTCATAATTCACGTGCTCCTCATCATCTGCATCATCGTCATTGTCCTTTTCTTCATCGCTAACATCACCATTAGTCGTGGTACTATGATTAACAGCTGATTCTTCAGCTTCAGCTTCTGGCTTATTGACATCATCGGGGTCGTCACAGGCCTCGCCATTGTTGAGGGGTTTTTCTTCCGGCTTTGCAGAGTCACCTGCACCACCACTTTGTTCGAGATAATCCCACTGTTTCTTGAATAGTTCCAATCGCTTTTTGGCCTTCTTCTTTAGCTTCTTCTTCTTGTTCTTGCTCATTTTTCCAGTTATTGGCGGTTCACGGTACTCCTTCGGTGCCCGACTTACAAAGGAAGGAAACATCTTAAAATTCATTACATACAGTTCAGTAGCTTCGTTGGCTAGGGACCTAATGTATTGTTCGTCAACACACAATAGCACATTCTCTGGTTTGATATCTGTGTGTATTATTTTACAGCAAGAATGCAAGTAGTCCAATCCTTCCAGCACCTGCCGTGTAATCGATTTAACATTCTCGATTGGTATACCACGGTAATTCGATTTACGGATTAATTTTAATAGATTATCGCCCAACACTTCGAAAACCATACAAAAATGAGTGCCATTCACTCCGGTGATCTTGAAATCATCCAAAAGTTGCACAGTCTTGTCACGTCGCGGATTTGAAGGATCACTGTCACGCACTGATTTCAGTATTTTAATCTCATCTTTGGCTGTTTCGGCAAAGTGTCGAGCGGATTTTACAATTTTTATAGCAACATAGCGTTTTTCCTGTAGATCCCAACATAGCCACACGGTTGAAAAATGACCCCAGCCTAGTTTTCGCACTACATGATAGCGACCTGTAGTAAAAGAAGAATAAAAGAAGAATATTACATGAAGGGAAGAGGTTAGGTTAAGTTAGGTTAGATTATGTTAGGTTAGAGTGGCTGACTGCTGGTATGTAGCAGTCGCACTTAGGCCAGAGTAGACCAAAGCTCCATAAGCGGTGGAGATGACTGTCAAGTTGTTGAAGTATACGGCTTTTAAATGACTTTGAGCCTACATTGCCTAGTTTCGATTGCCGCTACTGGCACACTCATTTGTTTATGTAATGTTAGGTTAGGTTAGGCAAGCGAGGCTGACTGCAGAATGCAGTCACATTTAGGCCAAAGTAAGCCGATTGTGATACGACGCGGATTGACTACTTCTTTATTTGGAGCCAGTTGGTTCTATTCACGAAGCGGTTAAAGCTGGCTGAGTTGCCTACAATCATTAATGTAATCCGAAGAAAATTTCAACATCATCATCTTCACGAATGCTTCTCTAAAGTGGTTGCGGGTACAAAGAGAGCACGAGAGGTCTCTCCTAACTCATCAGGAGCTGTGCGCAAGCTCAACCAGTCGAGTTTTTGTACTTGCCCCAATCGCCTAGTCCAGAGTCTATCAAGCGGTCGCCTACCTGATGGAGTCTCAATCACGATGGGATTTCATTCCCACAAATATAGACTAACTCGTTACCAAACGACCTCAAAATTGAGTAACAGAAAACATAATGGAGCCAACGAAGACACGCAGGCTGCAACATCTATAAATCAGTAAATAAACGTTTGCGTGAAAGCAATGAAATATTATATGGATGTCTTCAAAGTCTAACAAAGAGCACCGCAAGTAACCAAAATCCGTCCGAACTTACTCATCAATACCGTGCAGCATTTCGACACACCATACCTCCCAACCTAAACCTTCCGCGGGCTCCTCAAAATACATCAATCTTTGCTGACGATTGTCTAATCTCTCGCCGTGTAGTGATTGCGATAGCAAAACCATTATTTGATAGAATGAACAAGGAAAAAATAGACACGAATTTCTCCAGTGCTGTTATAAACACAAAACTCTTGACCTTTCAAAATACTGTCATCATTTTGGTTGATCGGAGGGTCAAAAGGAAGATAACTGCGCTGCGCTTTGCGAGAAAGTGCGTCAGTCTACAAGAGAAGAACAGACGAATTTCATTTCGGATGAGGCACAACGCCAGCACTCAGCACGCATGCTTGCTAGATAAGACACAATACGATATATTGACATTTGAAGCATGTTTAAATTGATTATGATGGGAAATATTTGTTGTTCGAGTTCCTGCTCTTTTGTAATGAATGCGGGCGGGCGCATTACTAACCCGACTACGTAAAGTTTAAAAAAAAAAGGCACAACCAGATTTGTTTGGTTTCCGAAATGTCTCTGAGTAGACTTATTTAACAGATCAATGGCCAGCTACCGGTTTGCAACTGATCTCTATGCAATCTTAAGTGGTGTTATGAGTACCGGCTCTATGTGTACGAAATCATTTTGAGATAACGAATCATTAAACCAAGCCATCAAATAAACAACTTCTACTAATATTAAGCAGGAGAGAGTACAGAAAACGAAGAAGCTTTTTTCAATACATCGTCCATAGATATTTCATTTTCATGAACAACTACTAACCAAGCCACCATTCCATTCCATTGTTATTCACAAAAAGAATTGACAAAAGGCCGTCAACCTACAATTATTCCCTCCAACTACTCAAATTGGCTTGAGTGCACATCACAACTGGCGTGATTGTGACTTCTCTTCCACCTCTTCAAACAACAATATGGTACATACTTCCCCATATAGGTACACTGCATACAACCATTCTCTTCTTTTTTCTTTTTTAGTTAATTTTCTTCTTCATAATTTTAATTGATGCGTAAAATGTGAATCCTTTCTATTTGAGACTGAACTGATGTACGAAGTTCTACATTTATTGATTTATTCTCGGGAAACTTGTCACATTTTGCATGTCGTGATGAAAAATATTGAAACTTGCGGCATGTATTAAAAATAGGTCATCGACATTGTTTTGTATGAAAAACACATCCATACATACGTATGTCACTAGTTATTAAAATAAACCAACTCCTTTAACATACATGTGCACACAGTGAACCACCCTAATGTGGGAAACAAGCCTCTCCATTCACAGGTGGTTGGTTTCATTTGAGATGCTCCCAACACAGCCACAGCTCTCGGTGGTTCTTGCAAGGAACCCAAAAGTCTAATTGATTTTGTATAGAAATTCTAAAATTATCTTTCGCTTATGATGATGAACTTTCTTCGGGTTTTGAGAGTCGATAAAAGTGAGTATAGAAATTAGACTTAACCACCTCGTCGTCGTTTCTGAATCATACTTGTTTACAAGATCCAAACAAATTAGTAGCCTTTCAAGTGACAAACGAAAAATTAGTACTTACCTTGGAATAAATCACCAATATTCACAGGGTGGTAACCACCCTTGCAGTAGTCTTCCTTCGGTTCCTGTTCGTCGTTCTCACTATTGAGTTCTGATTCATCGGACTCGTTAGAGGAGCTCCTTGGGGGATATTGGTAGTCCTTGTTATTGCTTTCAAATTTCTTATTATTGAAACAGTTGTTCTTAGCCATAACCCCACCGTTAGCTGGGTTCAAAGGATCCAATGTTGCTGTACTTGCTGCAGATGAACCAGCACCACTCGATGGTGCTCCCGATGCATTATGCGAATTGGCTATTGATTTATTTTTTCCTCCATTACCTAGACAGGCATTACTTTGTGGTTCTACTGGTGTGTCTGAAATTATTGGAGGATGTGGATTATTTGGGACAGCACCTTCAACTTCAACGCCACCACTACCACTATTATTAGAATTTCCCGGTGCACTGGGAGTGTTCGGTTTGTCGCCAGCGATACCATTAGGTTTTCCCTTTTTCTTATTGGGCTTATGACGTTTTTTCTTAGCTTGGATAGCCAAAACACGTCTGTTGACGTCAGCCTTTGTATTCATATCCGCCAGATGATTACCCTTTCAGTTCTACTCGATTTGTTTTCAATGGAATTATATCAAGCAAATAATTTCTGGAACAATTCACTCGGAAAAACGCTTTAATAACCAAATCCAAAACCTTTCAGGCTCCGCACTGTGGTGAAAAAAAATTTGCAGAGAAGACAAATACTACCGAAAAGAATTAAAAAAAAAAAAAAAGAAAAAGATCACGATTCTGTCTCCCTCTGCGCGTATATGGAGCAATGTGCCAGAGTAGGAGGAAACGCAGCTTGTTCGTCGTTCTTCCCTTTAATTCTAAAAGGATTTTTTTTTCCAAAAGCAGACAAGCAAATCTCACAAAATACGAATTTTTATCATCACACAATAAATTTGATAGTCGCCGACTAGATTCAATGATACTAAGTTTTCGGCATAGTTGAGGCTGGATTTTGTGAATAATAAAGTAGAAAACACAACTTTTCCGACTCGCGACGGACACACACGGTAATGGGAGAAAAAATGTGTGTGAATTTCGCCCGTGTGCGCTAGTCGATCAATTGTGAATGGATTGAAAGCCATTGCGAATTAATTGAGCACAGCCACATGACACATTCACAATGATGATAAAACACATTGACTATTAAAAAAATGGTGCCTTTATAAAAAGACATAAGTATTCTTAAAATTAAAATTTAATATATTATCCCGCATGCATGCATACTTATCATGAAACCCAACTTTTTCTGCAAAAACACTCATTCATAAATATTGCTACTACTTGTTTCTTTTTAGATATAAAATATTTCATAATTCCTTATTTGGATGGTTGGAATTTTTGGACTTCATGGATTGGTAGTTGTACAGATTCCATATGCAAAGTACTATTCTTCTTAAAAAGTTTGCTTTGTCTTGTAAAGACCATTCTCTGCTGTAAACGTCGAACGAGAATCGATATTTCAGATCATCACAAAATAATTGTAATCATTTTACATCTCATCAACAGCGCTATTTCGTGTTGAAACAGCCTGATTCATGTAGCAATAAAATAATTTAACGCCCAGATTTATGGCTATGCGGAGTTCGCCGATTTTTCACAACACGATAACACAAAATGTCCTCATGAGTTTGCAGCAGTGACGTAGGTGTTTTCAAAAGGACTGTATCAAGTTGAGTCACCGTAGAAATCAGAATAAAAAAAAAACAAGTTCTGACTCACTTGTTATTCAAATCCGTCAAAAACGTTTTTAGTCTATTAATTTTGTTTACTTTTCCGATCTTCTGTAGAAAATGGAGTATCTTCCTAATGCACACAAGAAGAATGCGCTTAAACTGATCACCAAATTATCTGCTTTTATGTATATATAAGTACAATATATATACACATGTGTATATAAATATTTTAGTACTTCCCCCATGATCATTTTTGGCGCAAATAACGTAAACAAGCCCCCAAAATGTCCAACGGCGGTATATGATAAGTCTTTACCTGGAATCTTGAACAAGTTTATTCTTAGTACAACTTCTACAATGAGAATTAGATAATTAGGAACATCAGAAAACTATATTCGCGACTGTCGTAAAATTTGAACCACAAGACCACAAGAATGTCGTTACTTTTTATACATGAAAAATATTTGACAGCATTTAGTGTTCAACAATGAAATACATATGTTACAATAATCACTCACTCAGTGATATATTCATAGATTTTTCAATATCCACAATCGATATTGCAAATAAAAACACAAAAATAATTGCTCGGTAAAATGTCCAATTTGTCGGTTCAAACATATGTTCCAAGGGTACATTTATTTTCCTAAGTTATTTCCCCTAATCCGTCACCGAACAAACTTAACGAATAATCATGTCTAATGGCTACCCTGTACTGTACTACAACGAAAAACCCAACTCAACACATTTGACAGGTGGGTTGGAAACTTCGACAAGAAATCTACAACGAACATTTCTGGTTCCATTCGTAATACATCCATTTTTACTTCAATCCAAATGTAATTTTAATTTAAAAGATTATCCACAATTAATTACTCACTTATTAGTGTCGGAAAATATAGTTTTTGTAATCTATATATGTACATTCAGCGAGGTAAAATATGGTAATTTTTAATTTCTTTCATAGTTGTGTTGTTCCCTTTGGAATTCTTGTAAGAAGAGGCCAACTATACATTCTGTCGTGAATGATGACATCACAACGAATTTCCCATCAAAGTGAATTGGACAAAAATATCCCAAAACAAAAGCGCGCGAAAAAGTTTCGTTCAATGCAACGATCTCTATCCGACGGAATGCATCAGTCTATAATTTTGGAGGGAAAACGTTGAACAGAGTAGACGTGTGCTAGAACTTGGCGCGTGTATATTTTTTCCACTGAAGAATATTCAATTAATTTTTTAACTGTTCGTCGTATTAAATAAATAAATTATTTAACAATGTCGCAACCATCAGTTGCATCATATTTCAATACCAGAAAACGAGCTGGCACAGACGATATAAATTTAATAAAATCCAAGGTAAGTTACTCCTTTAAATTTTTTGCAGTCACCATTTTCTTTACTTTGTGTCCTTGTGTAATTGGCGTCATCTAATTGTATTCGACATTGTTTTCTTTTGTGACAGGATGGCTCGAGTGCATCAACTCCATCACAGAAAATATTGGAGGACGATGTTGTATCCTTACAGCATGCACTTAAAACCCGGTCGGGTAGAACCATTAAACGTATTGGTATTAATACCGGCGAGACTTCGGCCAAGGTTTCCAAAGTTGAAGCCACTTTGAAGCAGCAGAAGCTGGTACAATTTGTGAAGAAAGGAAACATGTCACCCAGAAAGAAGCCACCCGCACAGTCGCAAATAATAGCCGTCCCGGGAAATGGATCCACTATTCAGGCAGAAGAGACTACATTGTTGTTCGGAACAAACGAAAGCAGCACAAATGTTGATCGCGGAATGAAAACTCCAATCAAGCAGATCATAAAAGATCCAATTAAAAAGGAAGAACTCAAATCAATGGTTCGAAAAGAATTGAATTTCGATGAAGTAAAGACAAAGGTGACGCGGCACGAAAAGTTGGCTGAGTTAAAGGAATCCCTCAAGCGAATTCAAGAATTGGAGAAGACTCGCAAGGCGCAGGAGGAAAAGAACAGTCGGTTGAGAGATCGTAAACTGTCTTCATCGAAGAACCCTAATGCAGTGACGTTGAAGGAGTTTAAAACAATCGAACTGGAAGTACTGACAAGGTAAATATTTGAAATTATATAACTCGTCTCGAATTGTGTCGGGTGACCTCGTTATGTGCAGTTATAGAACAAGAAGCTAAAATTGAGGTCAACTTTGGTATGGTTGGAACAATTCTCACAATAGGTACATAAATGAAAAGTGCATGCGAAGCAGTATGGGGTAATAATGAAGTGCTCGCACCTGATTTGTTCGCGTACACTTGTTTTAACGAAGTGCTATGGAAGGTTTTTGTCGAGATTGCAAAATTGAATTTTATACTAACTATAACAAGTACACATATCAAACTTGCGATTATTTTGTTAATCATCTTTGTCTGTTTCTCATGCCAATCGATATCTAATTGCCTTTATTCCATTTCGATTACATCCGTCACTCCGTGCTGCTTTGACCTACTAGAACCATTTTTGAAAGTAATCACTTTCTTAGTCGGAAAATGGGATTTCAGTCGCACCAGACGAGGTCCAAAACCCGCATTAAGAGGGTGTGGTGTGACTATGCACGTCTAGATATGCTAATTAATTTTACAGGTTCATTATTTCTAAATTGTCGTTTACAGAATATGATCAATTCTCACTTGTCGTCGTGTCTCAGGGAGGATGGAATGCGGATTGAACATACATAAAAGAGGATTTGTTCAACTTGTTCGAATTACTAAAATGTGATGGCGTGTACTTTCATTTTCGTCTTATCACAATGGGCTTAGCATGGCCAATGTGTTATCTTTGTGTTTCCCTTCTTTCTTCACTTTTTTTCGTTCGAAACCCAATCGAAGCAGAATGGCTCCACTTGTCCATGTGACTGCGTTGAGGTTTTAATTTGTTTGCAAGACACAAGTATCTTCTCAGATAGGATAGATTCTCTCAAATTTTTCTGAAGAATTAGGGTATCCGTTGAATGAACACACATTTTTGACCGCTTTGAGGTCATTAAGAATCCATCAAATAAGCTTTGAAAAGGCAAATGTTGTCATTTTATTTGGAATCAGATATGGGTGATCCCAGAAAGGAAAATTGTGTGTGTGTGTGTGTGGAGTGTGTGAGAGAGAGAGAGACAGAGGTGAGGTGAGGTGGCAGTTCTTTAAGAACCTAATTAGCACTAGGTGCCGTTTTGACCCATCGTGAAGAATATCAATTTTTTGATGGATATTTTTCTGGATATCTCGCCGAGAGATTCGAGGAAAGGTTTGCCTAGAGCCCGTCGCCTTGCTCTGGCAGTGTGTTATGAGGAGTACCTAGTCTAACTGCATGATTCCCTATCGCCCAGTGTAACGTGCTTATCGCTGTATGATTGTGAGATCTCTTTAGAATATCCTTATTTCGTTGGCCATCTAGGTAATTAACCGAGACCTTCTACGGCTAGCCATTTTCAAGATGTACGTATTTCCTTCTTTTAATATCCCAAGTGGAACTTGTACTGCCTTAGCTGAGGAGCTATAGATGGCAGCTCCTTGTTTGGCGGACCCTGGAAGCAATGTTCTGGTATATTTTGAACTTCTCCCCGTCTTCAGGAAGCTCACTGGGTATTCCTGGACTAATTTTGGGGGTTATGAAGGTCGATGAAACTGCCCTGGGATTGAGGGATGTCCAGATTTTTTACTGATGGCTGATGCCAAATCAGTACTTTATATAGATGAGCTTTGGATTTGAAGATAATTCCGTAGGTGTTACCAAGAAAGGCGAGGTGAGGTGTAGGAATAATTTGGTTCATTAATTTGTTGGCGGTGGTGTATAAAGACAGAACTGCAGTCGAACTGCCTCTTACTCTAACTAACGCCTTCTAGAGACATACTCATAAAATGTTTTCATTTTCTATTTCAGCCCTGCTAAAGTATTCAAGACACCTATAAAATCGGTCCCACCAACACCGGACAAAAATGAGTTGATGTCCCCGAAACACACGGCCATATCGAAGCGTGTCCTCTTTAGCCCGTCAAAAGATGGCAGTCCATCGAAGATGGTTGTACCACCAGCATACCAGAAATTTATGCATTTGATTGAGACCTCGAAGTCGGTACTCCATCTTCCATTCAAATATCGTCAACTAGTGGAAACATTCAAAAGCTTGGACTCAGTGTGTGCGATGTTCTTCAATCGAAGGGAAGTGATAACCTTCAAGAAACTGAAGCCAGCTGTACAACGGATGTTGCGAAGGAACTTTACCGAGAGTCATTTGGCTCAAATCAAGCATCTGTATCCGGACGCGTTCAATTTCAGTCAAATGAAAATGCGCAACTATGGATCAGTTTCAAAGCAGGATTATTTCCAATTGATCATTACGCCCAATGTGAAAGGAGTGAATCCGAATAAAATGCATCACATCGACGAAGACAACGTTCTGGCGTCGGCTCTCACTAATGCAATGAACCCTAATGTCATGACTGAACGTCTTCAAAAATTCCAGCATATTCTTCTAGAGCGGACCAAGGATGAGCATGAGAAGTTCTTAAAAACCCTGGACCCCCCAATCACGATAGATAAGAAGAAACTCACACGCTGGCATCCATCGTTCGACCTTGAGACCTGTCCAGATGTTGAAGACGGTCATTTGCCACAGCCGCCTAATGTTGAGAAATATTCATCGGCCAAAGACATTTTGTCAACAGCAAGGAATCTCTTCAACTGTGCCACCCCAATGGAGCGTGCAATGGATCGTTACGAGGCTAAGACCGCTGAGGACAAGATAAACCCACCGGAGGAAAAAGTTCGCGAACCACCCACTGAGACGGAATTGGCTGCCAACAGGGAGGTTGAGAGCTTGCTGAAAGGAATACCCAAGCAGTTATTGGAGAGAATACGAGCCAAACAAGCGGCAAAAGCCCTGGACGCCATGACAAGACGACCCTCACAGGACGAAGAAGCAACTATGTACAGCCGGCTGCCGGAACTCGCACGCCACCTACGGAATGTATTCATCACAGAAAAGAAAGGAGTTCTCACATTGGAAATAGTCATCAAGAAAATTCAAAACAGCTTCCGGACATCACTGACCTGTAAGGATATTGAAAATCACCTCAAATTGATCTCAAAAGTTTGCCCCCAATGGGTCGGATTTCATGAAGTCCGCAAGACGATGTACTTGAAGATGGCCAAAGACATGGACCTAGGAAAGGTCATCGAAAAACTAGAAGCAACGGCCAATGAGAAGTCCAAATGATTCCAGAGTATCCTGTTCACAAGTCGTTCTTAAGATTATAATAAGTAGTTGTTGGGATTTAAAGTTAATTTTTTTTGTGTTGCCTGCAAACGTTATGTTTGCTTATTACATATTATATATAGTACAACTTTCTTTGCATTCACTTATATATTTTATATCACATTCTGTTCATTTCATTATTGTCATCTGTCACCCGTTTTGTATTACCTCATTGTTTAGATTACTTCAAGGAACTGGCTATGTTATTGAGTAAAATGTTCTCATTACTTAAATAAAGAATAAATATATTGATGCAGTGTTTTTTCTTCTTCTGCAATGGGTGTGGTGTGACCCAAAATCAGAAAATTCGCGTGGAAAAATCTGCTGGGAATCGTCACATGCTTCGTCATTTGACATACACATTATCAATTAATGAGATTAATGGAGATAAGCAGGTCAAATGAATCGAACATCAAAAGGGAAAGGAATAATCTACTAGATAGAGTCACACGGGACGGCGATAATCATGACATTGTGATGTATGAGAGACGAGAGGATTGTGGTAGTAATATGTGACGTCAGAGTGATTTTGGTACGAACTTATGTGTTGGACATCAAAATGCACTGGTAAACCACGAGCAGCAGTTTCATATTTTATTCTCGAACTCCATGGGAATGTAAGCAGATCTTGAATAAGACTTCATGGGTCCGCTGCGTAGAGACGTAAGTAGATTTTCTGCTAGAGGGAACGCTGAATCATTTAATTAAGATTTTTAATCAGTTCTGAATTTCCTTAGTTAGTGCAGGCTAGGTACGTGGGTAGGCCACGTCTTACTTAGGTCCTGTTGGACCCATTGACCATTTGAATTTCCATGTCAGAAAAGTAACCTCTAAGCACGTATAATAAACTATTACTGTGCTCTAAGTTTGTACTTCGTACTCGTCTTCATCGTGCTTGTCATGGTGTTTCTCCTGTGTTGTCCATCCATCAAAAAATCCGTATGAACCTGAAAATAGAGGTCAATGGGACTGCTCCTACTTTCTGCAGGTTCTGGAATAGACGTAGTCTTGGGCAATGGGAGGAGTGTCCCCTTTTTGATCTCCATCACCGCAGCCTCTGCTTACGAAGTCATGGGTTAGTCCCATTTTGTTTTCATGTTAATTTAGATGATTATGGCAAGTGAGTACTCCGACTACCATCCATATCAACTATTTGTCGCATTGTAGGACTTTGTCGGTTTTTGCTGTATTAACTTATGTCATAACATCCGATTGAACTCACAAGTGGCTAGAGACCTCCACCTTTCGTTTGCTACCTTTGTGATTTTGACATTCACTTCTTGGTAATACAAATGCATGTTCTCAACCAATTTCCTGGCAAGTTCATCTGCGGCCTCATTGCTGGCTATGTCCATATAACGTGGCACCCAGCATGGAGTAATCGAGTACTGCGTACCAAGAACCTTACGCTCTTCGCGGCAATATGCGATCAGCTAAGACTTGATTTCTATTGCCGCATTTGTTTAAATGGCGTCTTGCCTGTCATTTAGGATGGTAATGATACTCTATCCTGTCAGGACCTCCACTTGAGAAAGACTGCAGCGGTTCTGGGAGTCTATGGGGCAATGCATGTTTAACAATTCAGAGAAAATGAATGAAATGGGGAATGATGTCGAGATGGGTTCATTTATATCCCACTCCTACCTTGTGGAAGAAGATCCAGTAGAACCTGTGAGCCCGCCATTGGAATTGTGGAAATTGCTCCTGTGACACCTAGGCATGCATTGCTGACTGTCTATTGGCAGTCTTGCCTGAAATCTACCAACAACTGCGCCGCCGTCAAGATTAGCCCGACATTCGCTGTGAACATTCACAGCATTGTTTTGGGTCTGCACCCTATTTTTGGTGAATGTCCTGTTGTTCAGGTAGAGAACGCAGGCCGCTTTCTTGGCTCATTCAATAACATTAAGTTTCTTGTCTAGGATTGCACCAAGTTATTCGTGCTTCTGGAGTCTGGTGAGAGTTGTACCCTCAATTGCTTGTAGGGTAAACAGCGGAAATCCATTTTGTTTGTGAAATTGTTTTTATGTTAGTTCTACTCTGTTTTTTTGTAAATATTTGTTGTATGTTTCGAATATATGACATACAAGGTTATGTTAATTCTCATCCATATTTGCGAGTCATACTGTCAGCGTTTGTTAAAAATTAATTAGTTTAAAGTTAAAAGTTTCTCCGCGACAATATACACCGCTTTTAACAGCGATAAAATACCCTCTTACCCGATATAAAAATACCCTTAAGAAAATCCCACAATCTCAAATCAAACACACCCACGGTGAATGACGTTTCGAAAAACAAGACAAGTAGTTTATTTACAAATTTATCTCTGCTCTATATATTCTACTAATTTTACCAATAACTTATCATGTTGAAACCGAAAGCCTTAACACAAGTTCTTAGTCAGGCCAACACCGGTGGAGTCGAGAATACTCTGTGGGTTACTTCTATATCCCTGCAAATACACCAATTCCAGTTTTTCTTTTTTGTAGTCTTCTTAGCCAAGAGGGTGCACTCCTTGCCTACTCAGGATATGGAGACCGTGATGCCAGGGTTACAGCTGCAATCGCAAGCAACATTTGGGCAGCATACGAAAAACATGGCCGCAATGCTTTCAGGGAGGATCATCTCACTTTCGTCCTATTAGACTGTGAAAGTGGACATGTCGCTATAACTCAAGTAAACAACAAAATATGAATCACTCATCCGAACGATTCGTTCAAACATTTTAATCTCAATGCAGGTTGCGAGTATACTTCTTTGTTTGTATGCAAAGGAAACTGTTGGATTGGGATTGCTGAAGCAAAAGGCAATGGCCCTTGCCAATTATCTTGAGGGGCCATTGAAGCAGATAGCGGCCTCCTGATTGTTTTAGATCATTTTTGGTTTGCTCTTTATAACAATTTTTGTTGTTGCTAAAAAAAAATAAATATCCGCTTGTAAGTACAATACTTTATTTTGGAAGTGTTTGCAAGGACATTGGAAAGATCCATTCAAATTTGTCAGTGCCTCCAAGGAGGTGGATCCGCGAATTATAGATTTGTCCGTGTGGAGCTTTGCGATTTTGTTGCTTACCTTGCAAATACAACACTGCAGCCGCGAATCACGCATTGTCACAGCTCGAACAAACAAATACTCACATTTGTCCCGCTGGTACTATAAACCAGAAATGGAGTATTATATTTTGTTCCTGGTATAGGCTTGTTTAGAAAGTTCACTAACACAGATTTCGACGTTCCATTTTTCCGTCGACGCATCTTCACAGAAATAAATATCCGCTCTTAAGTGTAATACTTTGAGTTTATTTGAACGTTTTTAATTATCGATTAATATTATTGTAGCATCCTCGAGTTGTCATTTTATTCAATTGCATATAACTTAAGTGTACGGTCCATGCTTGTCGAAGCTAGATATTGTGCATGCTTTCCAAAGCGAACTCCCGTAGCCAGCGCTGTGTGGTCATTGAAAATCTTCAGGTCTTGCCACTGCTTGCATAAGTATATCCTGCCAAATACAAAAACGTCAAAACACTGAAGTGAATGCAAAAAATGATCTGCAAGACATTACCTAACGTCAGTTCCCGCAATAGCTAAATAAGTTCCGCTCTGATCGAAGCAAAGGTCTTTTACTTCGTAACCATCGTCCAATTGAATTGTTTTGAAATTTTTCAATTTACGCAAATCCCATAGCTTAACGCAAGCATCATCGGCGGCTGTGGCCAAGTAGTATCCATTCTCGGAGAAGGAAATTGCTGAGATTGGACCGGTGTGTCCAGGAAAATTGGCCACATTACTTTGTTCCTTCAAATCCCAGATTTTCACTTGAGAGTCATCTGTCCCGGTACCAAAAATCAAACCATCAGGATGAAATTGTGCAGTTGTGAGGCCAACTTCCGCTGTGTCGATAACCTTAATAAGGACCGCATGAGATATTGCAATCGGGTCATTGACAAATGGTGAGTTTTACCTTTGTTAATAATCTTCCAGTTCTGATGTCCGAAAATGCCCAGTGCTTGTCCGAAGACGTTGAGAGGACATAGTCCCCTGTTGGATGAAGAGAAAGTCCAGTTACTGGTCCATCATGGCAACGAAGCAACAACTGAGTTTGACTTGTTGGCACATTCCAAATGCGAATACACATATCCGGGGACGCTGTTATAACCGTATCCTCATCAGGATGATAGATGACTTTGGTAATCTTCTTTGTGTGACCCTTAAGAATTGCCACAACTTGTTCAGTGTCTTTGTTGAATACAGTTGCGTTCTTGTCATTTCCGCCGGTTAAGATTTTGCTGTGATCAGCGTTGTTGATATCGAGAGCAAGTATTCCTGGAACTGATGCCGAGTGCAAACCCTACAAATGAATCATTTAATAAATATAATCGACAAATTGTGAGTGAGATTGTAATATTACCGGATGAGAAGCAACAGTCAAAAAAGTCTTGATTTGATCCTGTGTGATGAGCTCTTCGGGTACTGTGCGACCTCGTTTTTTGCGCTCTTGTGTTAAAACAGTTGCCTTGTCTTGTAATTTTTGAATTACCTCAGCACTCATGCCAGCCTGTTCAACTGGCTGTGTGGCAATGCCAGCTGCTTCAGCAGCAATAGCAGGCTGTGGGATAGTCGAGGGAGTTGCGATACCAGCTTGAGGCTTTAGTGTTGCTAAAGCTTCTCTGGCAGCAGCTACCTCTTTTGTTAGTCGCGAAACTACACGACAGGCTGCGTCATGCTGATAAAGAGCGTGGCTTAGTTCTTGACGTGCTATTTGCAATTGCTGTCGCTGAGTGAACGAATGTAACATAAGAGCGTCCCATTCATCTTGCATTGTTTTTAATGTGGCCGGGATACTGGTGGCACTTGGAGGTTTTGGCTTCACAATTGGTGGTGTTTTAACTTCGATTAAATCTTCCACCTTCAGTTCCTTGCCGGTAATTGGATCGCAGCCATTCTCGGCGATATATTTCTCTATGATACGTTTTTCGAAAATCGCACCCGATATTGGAGATACAACAGGTGTTTCCGGCACTTCGTTTGTAACTTAAAGTGTTAGTATGAAAAAAAAAGGTAAAATTGAAATTAACAAATGTACTCTGACAACAGACATAACCTTAAAAAAATTGTTGAATTGACATAGATTTGGTCTTTAAAAGACTTGTTAAAAGCTAACTCGCTTGTTGTTTCGAACTTACTTGCACAAACTAAAGCCATTTTATATTTTTAAAATTATTTAAAAGTTAACTAAAACAATAAATTCTATTCGCGCACAGTTTACCTCGCACGGAAATTTCTCTCAAATTTGCACCGCTTTGACGCCAATGTCAGTTGGTGGAGATATTCGTTTGTCAGGGTGGATATGTTCAGCGTTCAGAACGATGCAAATGGTTGTGTCCGGTGAGTCCTACTATTACTAAGTTTTATAAGATATTCTTCACGTTCTAATATGATCATGATATATGAGGGATAATTTAATTTTACGATTATTAAAATATTCACTTTTAGTTAAGCCAATCTTCACATCATTAACTACATATTATCAATTCACTGTTTAAAAGGGTAGGCCGTATAAATAAGGTTTTCTTAATTTCGAAACAGAATGTATGTGAATTGTGACTTGTGTTTATTACTGGGTTTAAATTATTTCTCAACTGAATCACCCTTCAAATGAAACCGCCTGTCCAAATATATTTAGGTGCAATCCGCACTGATCATGTACTGAACTCACTCTTTAAAATCATATGGTAAAAAAAACACACACACAGATAAGAAAGATGTCAGTCGGCGGTGTTGTTTAGTCCATCACAATTAAAAATTTAAAACTTTTATATTGATATCATTCAAAAAGATGTTGAAAAATATATTAAAAATAACTGGTTACCATACATTTCGAAAACAATCTGCTATATCCTGTAACACGTGTTTTTACAATCATGTTCGGCTATTTACATCAGAAGATAACCTCTTACCAGGTGCCCAAGTTAGAAAACGCAATCCATTTGCGCGAGATAATACAGAAAAGCCTAAAGAACTGGAAAATCTGATCAATGCAGAGGACAGAGAAACCAAATTAAAGATTCTCCAACTAGAAGTTGACATAGCTTACCAAGAGGGTCGTCGAATCCCTAGTGCAGATACCTTGAAAGATCACCATTGGGAATATCTTCTCAATTTGCCATCGAAATCGGCCAGGCAAAAGTATCTGGGATACCTTTGGCAGATTGAAAAAAAGAAAGAAAATAAAAAAGAAAAGAAACTGGAGAAGCAGTTTCAAATCGCCGAACGAAAAGCTAATGAAATAAGAATGTCTCAAGAAAATAAACACATCATTTACGCCATATCCCATACAACTTTGTTCCTGAGGATATACGATACAACGATCAATCGCTTTTATAATCAAAGGTACACGCTTAAATACAAAAACGCGGTTTTAATAACTAATTCATTGCAGGTTAATACGCGCTATGCAATTCGGTCAGAAAATAGTGATGGATTGTTCATACGACCAGCATATGAACACTAGAGAAGCATCCAACGCAGCTAAGCAGCTGATGTTGTGTTTTGCCGAGAATCGTATGCATGATGACCCCTTTGATATTCATTTCTGTAATGTCGACCTAGGTGGCACGACGATGCAAACATTAAAACGGCATATACCAACGTTGTTGGATCCGGAGTTCCCCTTGAATGTGCATGAGAAGTGTTTTACAGATGTCTTCCCAAAAGAAAACCTTGTATATCTTACACCTCACTGTAAGACTGATTTGCAAATGTACAACCCAGATGATGTCTACATCATTGGAGCAATGGTGGATAAGGTTGGCCTGCTGAACCTGAGAAAATCTAGAAAACAATAAATTTGTTTGTTATTGTTATTTCAGGTAAACAATGAACCATTGTCATTGGCGAAAGCAAAACGACTGGGAATTCGAATGGCTCGCTTACCTCTGGATAAGTATTTGCAATGGGGAACGGGATCTGGTAAATCGCTGACACTTAACCAAATGGTTAATATTTTGTTGGATTTAAAAACAACTGGAGACTGGGATAAATCCCTTCGTCATGTGCCCCGCAGGAAGGTTATCAACTTTGATAGAGACCATTCACGGGAGACCCAAAAAGTCAGGAATCGTGCTGATGAGCTTAAATTTGATTTGGATACGTGGGCGAAAACAAAAAAACGCAATATTACATAAGTAAATAAATATTAATGTGAATCGGACAAGCATTCAGTCTTTTGATTTCAATCCATTTCCTTCATCGAAAGACGTCCGTTCCTCTGTAATACTTACCATACCTGTTAGCTACATAGCAACCGATTCGCACTCAAACTTGTTTAATCAATTTCACCGAGAATCTTCTTTCCAAATAAGAAATTAAGGATAGTAGTAGTACTTCATTTCTGTTTCCAAACATACTTATAATTATTTTTAATTTAAAAAAAAAATGTTTTGGGGTGCAAGTGAGGCTCTAGACCTTGTAGAAGAATATCTAAAGAAGGCCCAGCCTACTGCTGAGACACTGAACATCCTTCTTTATGGATCGTGCGATCCAAGGCATATAATCAAAACAGCTGCAAAGTCATATAATCACAATGTAAAACTTAATTTCTACGTCGTCGATGGCTGCATAGAAATTGTTGCCAGGAATATGGCACTGCTTGCCATTGCAATGGAGAGTTCAAATAGTTTGAGTCTTTTGCAAAAGACTCATCTCTTCATGGATGTCTACGGCAATGCACTACTTCGACCATCATCTTATCAGTACCTGGCAAGTAAAGCAAATGCACTTTTGAAAATATGCTGTGACGCCACTATAAGGGAGCAGTTGGCACCTATTTTCGACATCGAAATGCTGAAATATCGGGAACGCGATGGGCTGGAAAATGCATTCAACTTTTGGCTGCCAAAACCAACGAATCAGTTTAATATTCAGAAGTACTGGGAAGGTCGTAATAGGAGTCTACTTAAAACCCGTTATGACTATCGTGATGGTGCCTTTGATTGGGATCTTCAAATGTGTTTGAAAGAACGCGGTGCCAAGCAATTGTGCACACAAGAATACAAAACATGGAGAAACTCTGGAGTTGCTTTCACCTTCCCGGAATACGAGCAGTGTCATTCAAATCGTACTCTAGCTGCGGGATTGGTAAGAAACGGAAATAATTACATCAGCCGTGGGTATGTAGGCGATATTCAGGTTGGTCCGTTCTGTGCCTTCGGGCTCCGCACATCCGAAGAATCGATGTTGACATCGAACCATGGTGAAAATGATTATCGAGCAACTGAAGTAACTGAGCGAAATCTGATGGAACTTTTCCATGAGCTCCAAACGAAAACCAACTACACCCATGACAAGAGCATCTCCCGAAGATATGGCAGCGTAGTAATTCATGGGATAAATCATTTCACAGGGCACGACAATGAATCGACTGAAATCGCTGACTACAATGAACCTCTGATTCCTTTGCCCAATGTCAAGGTGCATTTTCTGTCGATGGACGAAGTCCTTGGACTGCAAGACGCTTCAAAGTGGAGACAATTTTTCAATGTAGTATTCATTGCTCATAATTATTTTCGCTTTATTAAGCAATCTGTCGTCGATATTCTTCAAGAAAATTCATTAATTTACTTCGAGACTAATCTGTACACAGTCTGTAGAAAAGAAGTTCTGACGAAGTTTGAGGAGCAGATCAAAGAATTTACGAAGAAAGCTCAGTTGAATTGTATTACAAATTTTAATGTTAATGTTAAGTACTCCATTTTTAAATACAAGTTAAACTAAATAAATCTGTATACTTATTGGGTGCGTATTTTGTGTTATTTTTACTCTAACAAAATGTAATCTTGTTTAGGTGTTAAGTGTGTGTGTGCATACCTATGTAAACATGATATATGATTGGTCAACAATCAACATGATGAGCACTGCACTTCCTATTATAGTAAGATTGTAGGAAGTTGAGTACGTAGGGACTTGAGTATGTACATGCAAACGACGTCCACTTAGCTAGAAATTCAGTTGGCTGGAAGGTACAAGCTGTGCAATGCCCTGAATCCTGATGGTTTCTGACATGTTTCTCATAACTCCGTTTGTCTCCAATGTGTTGAATAAGAAATTGAAGTTGAGTGATCTTCTTGGAGGTAGGCTTGGCAGAAGCTCCTACAGTTAGCGTTATATCGGGCTAGCTGCTTCCAACTGGGTAAGTGAATTTACTTGAAGAAATCATTTCTTCGTATTGAGTTAATTATTTTTCTTTACTCACTTCTTTCTTGGTATTCTCCAAAAGTGCTGTGAAAGGCAAGATTGTAGGAATGAGCCAAGCCCTCCATGCGCTCTACATGAGCCAGCCAGCTTATACGCTGTATCCATTGACTTCTGGTTAAGCTCATGTAGCTGCCAACCCCTTGTTCATGATTTAATCTTCTCTTCCAGATGCAGTAAACGCGTACATAACCAAAGTTCGCAATCAGAGCTTCTCTCGCGTAGAGACTAAGGTCTTCATCCGCACGTGAATTGAGTTCGAAAAACTGTTTAGAATGATTAGTCAAGAAAACCGCACCTGAATTTGGGTCTAGAAAGTCTTATCTTCTATAGCGATAATCGCAATACCAAATTTGCTTAGTAAGATAAGAATACAATTTAAAGGAGAACAAGCACTCAAAAAAGATTCCGGAATTGAGACCTAACTCTAACAGAAACATCCAATCTTATACTCTGAACGAAATAGTTTCTAGACTTTGATTTAACTGTGAAATACATGGACAGTACCAACGCTCAGATGTAATTGAACTACGAAGGAATCTAGATTACAATTGCTCGGAAAACAGCAGCCTTCTGTTCAGCTTATTTTTAAGCACAAATCTCGTCCCTATAGCCAACGTAATTCGTGAATTTGATTTGAAATAACTGAAGTTGCTTGTTTGAACGCAGTCACTGCAGCACTTAACCACTGAATACACTGTCACATGTCATCTTCTCAGCACTTTGATTTATTCTCTTTTAACATCAAATTCATGAAGAGAGGCAATCTCCGACCGACGCTGAATATGTACATCGGAATTTCCCAAGTGAAATAGAAATTCCCTTGGGCAGAGTATAAAAGAAATTGCTAGTCATGTTTATGTAACATTTACTGGTCACCATTCGAAGTGGTAGCAGTGTGTTGTGTTGACTTTTCTCTGCACACATTCGAAAGCGAATTTATCCAAGTTAAACGATAAGAAAAGAATTTGCAAAATTCTGAAACACAAAAAGAAAATTAAAAACATTCCAAGGAAAACAGAAAATTGTCAAAGAACTTCCAGTGATTCTTTCGCAGCTCGCGCTAGTGACAAAAGTGAAAGTCTGCTAATTTACGTAATTTGGTCTGCTGATTGCAATAAATAAAAAACCAAATTCCAAGTTCCAATAAGAAAACTGTGTTGAGGGATAGAAAAGAAAATGCCGTGCCCATTTTTGAGTCGATTAAGTGCTAATTATGTGCGTAACTATGCGGATACTCTTCTCCAATCATATGGCGCTCAGTGTCCAGTTGTTGCTCGGAGCATTTTCTCAATGGGAAACTCCGGAGGGGTGAACGCGACGAATGGAAGTTCTGAGGCATTGCAGAACGACCCACCTGCTCAAGCTGTTAGGGAGATGTCAACCTTGCAGCAGCAAGCGAAAATTGCAGAGTTGCCTGTGGAGCCTGAGAGGAAAACCCTTGTGCAGGAGGCTCAAAAGCACAACACCGATCCCAAGAACTCCAGCTTTCCTTATGAGGATTTCTTCCATGAGCAAATCATGAAAAAGAAGCAGGATCATTCTTACCGTGTATTCAAGAAGGTCAATCGTCTTGCTGGGGCTGGTATGTTCCCCAAAGCTCTGGAGTACTCGCAAACTGAGCAGCCAATCACGGTATGGTGTTCCAATGACTACCTTGGAATGTCTTGTCATCCAAAAGTGAAGGAGGCTGTAGCAACGGCCTTGGAAAATCATGGCGCTGGCGCTGGAGGCACTCGCAATATTTCTGGGAACTCGCTTCACCACGAACGACTGGAGGCACGACTGGCAGAGCTGCACCAAAAGGAGGCGGCATTGTTGTTCACATCGTGTTTTGTGGCGAATGATTCAACTCTGTTTACTTTGGCCCGGTTGCTGCCGAACTGTCACATATTTTCCGACGCTGGCAATCATGCATCGATGATACAAGGAATTCGCAATAGTCTCGTTCCAAAACATATATTCAGGCACAACGACGTTGATCACTTACGAAGTCTACTTCAAAAACTGGATAAAAAGACGCCGAAGATTGTTGCTTTTGAGACCGTACATTCCATGACCGGGGCCATTTGTCCACTGAAGGAGTTGTGCGAAGTGACCCATGAGTATGGTGGCATCTCATTTGTCGATGAAGTGCATGCAGTTGGACTCTATGGGGAACATGGTGCTGGCGTTGGAGAGCGTGATAATCAATTGCATAACATGGACATGATTTCTGGTACTTTGGGCAAGGCTTTTGGCAATATTGGAGGCTATGTAGCTGGTTCGGCGAAGCTAATTGACATGATACGTTCGTATGCGGCTGGATTTATTTTTACAACTTCACTGCCACCGACTGTCCTATGCGGAGCATTAGAGGCTGTTAACATCTTGGCTTCGGATGAAGGGCGAGAATTGAGGACACGACACCAGGAGAATGTACGCTATTTGCGTAGCTTACTGCAGCGCGAAGGTGAGTGAAATTAGTTAAAGATGAGGTTAAAGATGAGGTATGTTTCCGGAATTGAAAAAAGGATGTTTTCAATGCGGCACAAAAATATTTTCCCAACAATCCGAACACAAAATTCTTCATAAATTTGATGTCACGGAATTCACTGCATTGAAAAGATAAAGAATCGCATCAAAGCAAGGACAAAGTTTGATATTCAAAGTACGCTTTCGCATTAAAAAATGCATTCCAATGGCAACAGTAAGACTCAAAGTTCTTGACAATTATAGCCGGTAACAGATTAAGTATTGTAATTGCTTATGAATGCATGCATATGTACATAGTTGATTCTGCTGGCATAGTTGTGATGCTTGAAAATGGAAATGGATATAAACCAGACTGCTTAGGTTTTGTATTGAATTTTGTGCGAAGTGACTGGAGGTGACTCTGCCATTGTGTATGCATCGTATTGGGGAATTTCAAAAATACTTCAAAGCTTGACTTGAAAACTTGACAATCTGCCTTAAGAGGAAGCATCGTTGAAAAGTTTGTCCATATTTGGCTAAATCTGATAAGAAATTGCAAACGTCACCGACTGGTCAGCAAAAGAAAAGTTATTTTATTAACTTGTGAATCTGTAAAATGAAGTGTGCAAATATGTACGTATGTAGATAATTTCGAGTTCATGGTGGGATCTACAAGGCACTGAATAAATTTGCTTTCGCAAACTAATGATTCACATTTGTCAAAATCTTCGAGTCAGTCTTTCACTTTCACAATAACTAAAATGTTAGCGTCAGACAAAAACTTCTTACGTTTCTGTTTGAAAAATTTGTATAAAATGAAGTGGAGTGAGCGAAGTGATAAAGAATGACCACTCACGCTCTAGGTCTACAAACTGATAAAACATAAACTGTCATGGATTAATCTTGTTCAATTCAATTACTTTTTGCCGTGTCACTTTGCCACGCAATGACTTCCTTTATTTGTGTGTAGGTAACCTTTATCAGTAACAAAAGAAAAAACACCCTACACAACTAGACCTTTTAATCGAACGAGACCAATTAAAATATAACCGGTTTAATCTACAAATAATAGCGCACGCAAATTTCTATTTCATAATTACTCGTTGTCAATTTTGGTGATCTTTCCCAATAATTTTCTAATCACGCGAATTCTCCTCAAATAGATAGCTTCTGTGGTGTAATTGACACAAACCGGTTCGATAAACATATCGACCACGATCTGAATGATGGAAATTCTTTTTTTTTTGTTACGCAATCAATGCCTTCTTTCGATTCCATCAGTTGCTATCGAAAATGGGAAATTGTTTGTGTTGGATCTAATCCCATAAAATGCAACTCATGTGAGTTTTATCTTCAATTTTTGATTTTTTTCAACTTGTTAGCTCGAATGCCTTGTCTACTTGTTTTGTGCGTATATTTCGCAAGTTTCTGTTGGTCTTGCCTGATTTGGTCAACCATGCCTGGAGGTGCCGATCTGGTAGAAACCAGATTGAATGATGTGAAAGTGTGCGGACACATGTATACATGTTACAGTGTTTGATTGACGTTTGCAAATTCATTTTTGGCCATTTACAGCACAAATTTAGACCAAGTTTTTGTTTGTATTCGATTGTTATTTTCTCATTGCTGTACACTTTCTCCATGACGTCATAATGAATGAGAAGGAACTCTAATTGAAGTCTCAAATTGATTTTTAACCTCACAAGATTACATGCATTTTTGTCAGGGGAATTGACCCCGTGGAATTTGTAACGATTAACTTCTAGTTTTCAAGCCGTGTGGGGTACTTAAGATACTTATCGTGTGTTACGGTCAACAAGTTTTTGCAAATATCACGTTTGTGCTGATTCATTTAAGAATCATTGAGCGATAGGACTAATCATTTGTTTACGATATTCGGTGTCGTAAAATGAAACCTATCGCTTAAAATAAATGAGCTTTCCACGTTCAAACTGATCAGTGCTATGGACTTTAGCAAAGGGCAGCATGACACTTGAGTTTTGTTTTGCATCAACAGACTATGCCAAGATCAACAATAGGGTTAGAATTTTTGCAGTATAGAATCTCTGAAAATATTACGTTTATACGTAAGCTCTCACAGTTGCCATTTGTCTCCCAACACAAACCTACTAGAGATATTTTATTGACACTTTAATTATTATTTCTGTTTTCTTTTTATTTTGCAGGATTTCCGGTTGAACACACACCTAGTCACATTATACCAATTCGAATTGGAGATCCCCTTAAGTCATCGCAAATATCTGACGTACTGATGCGACAATATGGTCACTACGTTCAAGCAATCAATTATCCAACCGTTGCGCGTGGTGAAGAGAAACTTCGCATGGCACCGACACCATTCCATACGCAGTCGATGATCGATACCTTGGTAACTGACATGAAAGAAGTTTGGAAGCAATTAAATCTCCCATTGAATGGCCCAACATGCTCAAAAGATTGTTCCTTCTGCAATAAGCCAAATCTCTTTGCTTATTACGAGCAAAGATCAAGATCCTGCTCATCATCTGTCCTCATGGACTGCGCTATTCCTGACTGCCCGCATATGGCTGCAGCTACGGCATAAACAGAAGATAACACAATTAGCTCAAAGGCGAGTGTTTAACACTGACTGCCATATTAACTAAAGAAAATCATGAATAGATTCAAAATTAACTACAAAAATGTCATTAGGGTTTGTTTTCAATGTACACGGGTGTTGGCCGTTCATCGTTCGGTATCAAGGAATTGCTGTGTTTAATTGTTGTATTAATTTCTTGCTATTAATAAAACCCACTTTTGCTTAAATTGAAGTGTTGTATTATTCTGCATTCGTCATCAACTTGGAATTTATACGTTTCCAAGCCATACCCATTGACATGTAGGTGAGTACACTCGACTTTGGATATATTGACCGATTATTTCGAGTCGTCGGTCGTACAGTTGGCAACTATGTACATACATACTTTGGATCCAGTTGTCGTGTTTTTGTGCGGTAGGCGATGGGGCTATAATAACGACAAACAACTTTCGGTCCTAAGGTCAAATTGAAACGGATACAACACGACACGGCTCGGTTCGTGTTTATTGAAATGTAATCTCAATCTGTATCATGTACATGGAGATAGTCTGATAGCTCGAAGGTGAGTTGTATTTAAGTCGTGAAGAGATTTCGCAAGCCCTTCACGATAGATAGTGGCTATTGGTTGGGCACGTGTGGCATTTATTTTCTTATCTTATTTAAAAAAATGTAAAAATCAGAATGTTATCAATCTTCTAACGTGAATAATTGGTTTCAAAGTACAACCACTATATTTTAAAGAGGGATATTGCGTTTAATGTGATCGTTGTTGCCCATGTCAATTACTTATAATTTGCATGGAAAAGATCCCACTTTGTGGGATAGGTTTCACAAGCATGCAAAGTTGCTGCTGCAAAGTTGATTAAAAGTTTGAATACGATTTATGATGGCACGAGAAGCTCGCGATCGGAATGATATGTCAGGAAAGACTGCCGAAAGTTTTATCTCGGGGGATAAACAGTTACCCAATAGATATAATGTTCGGACAGAAGCCTGCCGAGATCAAAATATAGAACTTGTAGTAGAATCCCTGGATCATCCTTGTTCTGCTCCAGGGCGCGGAGGCATGGTGAACGTCAAGAACAGATGAAGAAGCCCTTGTTGTTTGCCTAGGCCATGCTTCCTAGGACTCCCTAGAAATGGAGGCGCACCTAAGTGGAGAAGGATCTCAACCACTTGGTATGTAAAATTGGAGGCAGCAGGCTAAAGATCATGATAGCTGGAGAGACTTGTTGCCTGAGGCTCAGGTCCACCACTGACTGTAGCGCCGCTAGAAGAAGAAGGCAGGAATTTAAGATGGCGACCAAATGTCAACTTACGTGTAAAACGCCTTCATGTAAGAGTATGCTTAAGCCAATTGAATTGAAGAAAATGGGGAGTGACTAAAAAAATCACATATGTACGTGGTTCCGTGATTCTACGAATTTCTTTTGAAACAACTTTGACTTCATCATTTGGGCTTTGTACCATCGGGTGACTAGTATGTATATCCAAAGCTCAAAATTAGATCTTATCAATGCTCGTGGAGTCTAATCAATCGCTACACTTTACGGCGCTAGTGATGATGGAGGTGAGTCGATTATAATAAAAGTTACGCTGGGTGCACAAGCTCATTGGACAACTATTAATGCCCAATAAATAAAGCAAAATATTTGAAATTGACCAAAAACAAAAACTGCGTCTGCAGGAATGCATCTATATATGTATGTAGACGTTACTGCTTATCACCGACCGTTGCTTATCAGCTCGGAGACCCATGGAGAGTCCGAGCCTGAGCAATTGCGGCCGAGAAAGTCCGGACTACATCAACATCTTGATAAAGGTTGAAGAGATCTCAGTTTTGTCGTCACCTCCATTCACCTTCCTCGCAGACGGGACAGAATCAGCAGCCACCGAGAATCAGCTTTGCAGTATTTCTTATCGTCCACCTTTCGGATCCATACAGCAGGACTTGCGAAATAACAGTTTCGCAGAGCATGACTTGGATTCATCGAGTCAGGAGTTTGGAGACAACAAGTTTTTTCTGCAAACCGAAGTAACACCGGTTGCCAAGGGCGATTCCGATTCGACGTCGGATCGCCATGTGATGTCGTTTGTAGAGTTTACGTTTGCCCCGAGATAGGCAAAATCCCTTACTATCTCGAAATTATAGTTGATTGATTGAGACCAGCCCGCTTTGACTCTCTTTAATTGCCGTGAATGTACGTGACGATGTCGATTTATTTATTTATTTATTTATTTAGTGCCTTCCGCTTTACAGCTGTCCGCAGCACTATCTTTTCCAGTAGCAAAAGCACACGACATAGTATCTCCTTGCCGAAATCCGGTGCAGAATTAAAAAGGTCCAGAAGTCTTTGAACCGAAACCTGCATGGCTCACAGCGTATGTGTTAGCGTGGTGCGACACAACCCGATCAGTTTTCTCGAGATCCCGAATTCGGCCATCACTTCTTGCGATGAATGCTGTCGTTTGCGGCTTATTCGATGAAAATGTATGTATGTACTATTCAATGATTTGTTTTGATGATCCACGAAACATCCTTCCGTTGATGAGAAACTGATATCCGAAGGATAGACTCTGAATTGTGAGGAACAGACTGATTTCAATATTTGGTTTACCGAACGAAAGCAAACAAATTTTTTATTTTGATTAATTTCCTTGACTCTGGAATGGAATACATACGTGCTTGCAGAATGCTAACAGAAATCTTGAATATACAATTTTCAAACACAATTCCGTTGAGTACGGAATTGATACGTGCTCAAGTAGATTTGCATTTCAATGCATCCTCACACCGTTCCATGCAGCACGCATTTGGAATGGGGTTTGCTTCAAGGGACATAATTGCCAATGTGTTACCATGGCCACATGTACATGTTGCAGATGCTCAAGTCACCAAAAATAATTCTTATCATATGAAGGTATAAATCAGCAAAGCAATAGATGCCGAGTGAAGGCATTTAATTGGAGATGTCAGTACCTGTCCTCATGTGCACAGTTGGAGTTCCAAGCGTTCTCAGTGTCGGGCGGATTATTTTATAGCTGGAGTGCTTACACTCGTACGTGTACATACGTAATCAGAATATGTCTGTAAAATGTTGAGTACATCAACAGTTTTCGTCGGCTCATGACATCAATTGTTAGTTTTCTTTTTAGGAACCGTACTCAAAGCAGTCGTAATTTATACACATTAACATTTTTGTAGCACGCTTGCTATTCAATTTGCCGTCGAATATTCTTTACATTTTGTTTTTCAGTTCTCCGATTTGGGCTTGAAATTTTACATTCAAATGACTTGTGAATAGCATTAGCTAGTCAGACGTTTTCTTTAGCATTGAATTCCAATTTACTGCATGCCCATATGTTTGTTTGTTCGATTTTTATAGAAATTGTAATCAGATTTTAACTTGTCTGCACTTTTTGAAAAATGGTACTATACTTGGAAGATCTTGTTAATACCGAAGTTGAATAGAACTCGGTGGCATTACAGAAAAACTATGATAATGTAGTGGCGTTTAACAGAAGTTAGAATAAATTATGACCTAAACTGGCATATGCTAAGCAACTCTTTTTACTCTACCATCGACTCCCTCTAAGTTAAATTTTCAATTCACATAAAAATTGGTGTGACTTATAGAAAGGCGACTGTATATGCTGAAAGACTATACTCTTTTTCAATTTTAGTATATGTTCTGCCGAAGCAAGAACTCATAACGACATGAGCATACATGCTAAATGTTCATCACTAGCATCCATGGAATCAATTTGGCATGTAGCCATACGGATATGCGCAAAAGATAAGCAATTGATAAGCCCACCGAGGCAAAGCACTCTAACCGAACTTGGAGTCCCGTCTCTGGTGGTCCGCACAAATAATGTAATATCAAGCACAGATATCATCATCTGTTCTCACAGCCAGGCAGCGATCAGAACTCTGAACTCAGTCTCCTTCAACTCCAAGACATTCCTTACTTGCCGCCTATCTTTTAAAGAGATGGCCAAGTATTTAAACATCCATCTTATGTGGGTGCCGGGACACTGTGACATTCCAGAGAATTGTGTAGCGGACGAACTCGCTAGACAAGCTGACGTACAAGCTCTGTACTCTTTCCGGGTGGTGATTCACCCTCCACCCAGGTTTTGTCTTCTCCTCCATCCACCTTCCTCGCAGACGGGTCGATATATTCAACGTACTCCTGCAAGGCTCCATAATATAGTCTGGGTGGCGTTACAGCCTCTGTCCACCTCGAAGTGTCAGGAGATATGTTAACGAGAGGGATGTGTGTTAGGGAAATGTGTGTACTTCTCCTTTGGATGACTAACGAATTTCTCCGGCTAATTAGATCTCTTATTTATTTTTTGTCTTCAAGTGCACGCTAAGTGTTGGAGGCATTACATTTATGTTGGCCTTCATTTCTTGCGCTTGTTGCATCCAAAGCCTAGACGTTCAATACGAATACGTACGTTGTATGCTGTATACGCTGATGCAATTTTCACACTGATTAAACATACAGAAGTCCAGAATAGCACTCTTCAATCGATTCTGGAATAACATCAAGTACACACAATCTGTCTCTAGAAACGGATAGGTACTTTTTTCACCTGGTTTCTATATGAATCATGACCCTGTAACTTAGTCTGTATACTTAGTATTATATAATATTCCCTCCGAACATAAAGAACCAGAAACAGCGAAGCAAGCACGGGTCTATACGTTAGACCAATATCTCGAAATTATAAGTGTCCCTTGTGAAATCAGCTCAAGTCACCGCAGCACAGTGACCACCAACGCACCAACGTGCGCCCGTATCAGTTTGATGCATTTAATTACTTTCTCTGTCGCCTTGTGCCATATGAAGTGACATTTCTGTTGATCACTGCCTCGCTACGTTATTAGACTTACTCAATAAAGTACTAAGCACTAAGTGTGTATGTACGGGTCTAAAAGTCTTAAAGTATTGCATAATTTGATAGTTCACGGTCAGTCTAAAATTACAATTACAAAGATTCACACCTACAAGTCTCGTAGGAACAGAGAGCATTTGAATGTGTACTCAGTCATACGTTCACACTGTGCATGTGCATGCGTGGTTTATTTCAGTTTCTTTTTCTTGGCATTCGTTTGCCATTACAAGTGTTTAGACCATTATCACAGAAATATCTTTGGCCTAATACCCTGAATTGCTCTTCGAAGCTTGTTCGTGATTCTGAGATAATCAAAAAAGACATTTTAAACAGTGAGACTGTTTGGCATTTCTTACACAAAACGTTTAGTTTTGCTTTAAAACTTGTTAAAGCATGAATGAATAGAAAAATGTTTGTTTTTTTCAATGCAAACAAGAGGGATTTTTAGTTGACAAGATTATGAACTCCAAAGTGAAACACTTGAAATTATAATGTAAAGAAACAGGGTCCATACTTAAATCTTGAAGATCTGCGATGTGAAACTCTTGAACTGGTTTGAATAATGTGAAATGTAAGACCTGTTTTTATTTAATTTGAAAGAAAACACATCAAATTAATTTGAATGGTGGGAATTTATGTCTTGAAAGAACACTGTCTGACATTTACTTTGTAAAGAATATCGTGTAAATGTTGCTCGCGACTATATCCCGTTCAAGGTTCATTGTCAAGGTGCAATTACAGATAACTGCTTCCAGCGTTTGACCAGTATTCGACAAATTTCGTTATTATGCCCGTAGCGGCTGTAGCAGCCTCATCCAATAACAATTCTAATTTGCATAAAATAGAGTCAATAGCGAAGGGTCGATGATGGTTCCCATAAGTTCCACCACGATGTCGTAGCCGACCGGAACAAACGCGAAGTTACCGTTGCCTGCATCCTAGGCATTTGACACAGTCTAGATAGAGGGACTCATTTATACGCTGAATCAGATGGGAGTGCCTTCCAACCTATTACAAATAATGTATAGCTTTCTGCATTCCAAAAGAAGCTACGTTCAAGTTGAAGGCTGCAAATCAACTGAGCTGAGCGCCAAGTCAGTTGTTGAACAAGGGTGAAAATCGGACCGATGCTCTAAAACATCCACACGCAGACAAAACGCCTCGATCAATACAGTGAACTGCTGTTTATTTGCAAATAAATCGTTGACGAAGAGAGAGCCCAAAGAAGTACATGCAATTACTACACCAAAAGGGGGAATAAATGCCAGAAAATCCTGGCTCATGAGCTTCAGCAGACCATCATGAGTGGAGCGCAGATCAGCGGGCAAATGGGGATAATGCTCCGATACAGAAATAACAGCCCCTTGATGTGCAAGCAAAATGGATTAGGTCAACTATCCACTTTCACAGTCCGAGCTTAAGCGTCTTGTAGTGCCAAGGATAAACTGAGAACCAATACAAATTTCGGTTTCACAGTAGAGGTTAACAAAATTGCATAAATGTATTCAAATAATTTCAACCCACATAAGCAAACAAATATTTTTTCAGGCAATGCTGTTGAAAGCAAATGTGTGTGGATGCGTTATGTATTTGCTCGTTTTCTACTCACACTCACAGTCATTCGAAAACCCGACACTTGATCCGACACTTTGTGTTCCAACCACTCAGTCCATGACTTGCCTGAACCACGCTTAAATGTGTGCAAACGAAATCTTCTTGAGTGAAGTTTTTGTTCGACCCTACGCTTAGCTAAACCACCACTTTTGCACACTTGCACTGTGAAAACGGACTCTTTAGCAGGTGTAATCTTTACCTACGTGTTTGTAGTTGGCACTCCACCTTGGTTGTGCTCCACCTCATTCTACGTTACCTAAGCGATGTTTCATAAGCGTGACCCGCAGTTTCTTGTTGTAAATCCTCCATCGCGAAACAGAACTCCGTAATGAAGTAAAGAAATAATCAATCCATAGACATTTACGAAAGACAGTTTTATTACAAGACTGCCCTTTTAGACCAAATCATCGAATCTATATTTTAATTAATTTCCCTGAAGACATACTTTTCTGAAAACCCACAAAAAATTAATCGTGATATTTCCCACCACAAGCATTCGTTTGAGTTCTTATCGATGATTATTAAATGAATTTCGTGCGCAATTCGTGTCTACCGGGTACCATCGTAAGGCAGCGCGTCGTCAAAAGCGAACCTTGACTCTCATTTAAATTTCATTGAGTAGACTAGAAAGAAATACAACGATTTTCGATTGATGTATTTGTGTTACTTAGACGCACATGGCGCTATAGCAATATCAAGCAAACCTTGGGTTTGCTCTTTGATCTTTTGGTTATACATATTGCTTGAGCATTAGCATACAGAAATAGTGCGATACTTAAACTTAAAACAAATTTGCCAGAGTTGATGTCGACGCTTGCTTGAGAATGTGTGTTGTTGAAATTGAGAAAATATTTATTGAATTTATTTAACAATTTAATAAGGCGCAGTGCAAACTTTCAAATGAGCCAGTACAATAAATGCTACGTATATGTAGGAAACGATATTTACAGTTTTGAGCACAGTGGAGAGGATGCCTATCACAGCTTTAATCCCTAGCCTGTGGTGCAACACAATAGGGGACGCCCGCATCTAGGCCCTCAACTTTGAAGCTTGTCCTTTGCTTTGTCGTTTGTTGGTTGTAAAGTTAAGCAAAGAAGACGATCGGCTACGCTTTAAAATATACCTAGAGTCAAATGTTCTACATGGAGAAACTAATTGTACGCTCTAAAAACGATTATTTCATCAGTGCCACATTGCAGAATTTGCAACAAGAAGTCTTGGCATAACAGGTGTCTTACACACCTGCCAGCTCTTGAAGCTATAGTCAGGCTAACTGATTTACAAATCTTCACTAGGAAAATGGCTGCCAGATATGCCGTCACCCAGATATGTCACTTAACAGGGCACTAACTCCATCTCTAACAGAGCTATGTAATGATGGTAAGGCGACATTGTTTCGGCAGTCTGGACGAATGGTGTTCCAACACTAGACTCCAGAAGTCTGGCATGGTTCACAGATCGATCAAAGATGTACTCTGGAGTTGGGGCTTGAGTCTTTGGATCCACCACAACGTTTTCCGTAACTTTGATCGAGTCCTATGGTGTTTCAAGACAAAATCATCGAAATCTGCACTGGACACAATCTCTACACTAAGTTTCTAATCTTTTAAGACAGTCAGGGAGCACTTAAAGCATAGCTTGGCGGACACAATAAAGTTAAGGTCGGCTGGGTCCCTGGAGGCAAGGCGATTTTTGAAGATGACCTCGCTAGTGCTGCCTTGAAATCTGCGTTCATAGGTCCTGAACCATACAATGCAATGTCAATTGGACAGCAGCTACACCACTGATTAACGAATGTGAAAACAAACTTCGTCTAAATCAATGGATAAACGTGAATGGTCTTAGGCAATCCCAACGATCGATCAGGTCTTATCCCTATAAGGAAATACGGCATCCTTTCCAAAAAGGAAAGCATACGATTTCTAAGCCACTCTAAGCCACGGCTTTGACTGGGAGAGGATGAGACAATTGAGAGAATGACCTGAATTGCCACCTTAAGGAAATGTGCCAAGACAAGTTATGTGTCGGCTTTGACTGGGGGAGGATGAGACAATCGTGTACATTTTGGCACTACTCTGATTAAGGAAAAGAAAAAAAAGGACAAACTCTCTGTCATAACGGAAGTAGTTCGTCTTCTGGTTTAACTTCAACCTTTCGATTCTTTAGGTGATAAGTCTCTTAGGCAATATTCCGGCAATAGCGTCTCGAATGTCGGCCTCGAGATCGTCCAACGTGATTGGTTTATTAGCACGACTTGACGTAGCTCCAGAGAAAATAATCGGGTGGTGTCGCTGCATCGATGCTGGCCCCTACGGCGGTTGTGTTGTTGTTTTTTTTTTTTCATTTCCCACGAATCTCTGCCCGGTAAATGTGTACAATGTACTCACGATTAAACATTTTCACGGTGCGACGCATTACCCACAAACTGAAGTCGTGGAGATCACCGATCTAACGGCGAAATTCGCATTGCGTATATAAAACTGAGCCGAATTTTTGAAATTCTTCAGAAATTTCCGCAATTTCCGCACGTTCGGCAAGTGTGACATGATGCGTGATGAAATGGCAAGCCTTTGTGAATATTTTGACGGCTGGATGCGATTGGTACCATTGACAGTTGCTGAATAATAATAATAAGAAAAACTATCGCTGCTATCTGGCCACCCTTTACTTATAGTTCGACATTTTACTGCAATGTCTGATTTAAGATAATTGACCAGACATTTTTTCTTTAAATACGGTAGGACAACTAGTAGTAATTAAGGTCAAGTGCGTGCAAGCAAAATAGATTAATATTTTAACCGCAGTCGTAATGTGACACAAAACCACGAACTATTTACGCACTTTGTGTCGAGCGCACAAATACATTAGCGGACATACGTGTTTCTCTTGGAGAAAAATATTTTGATTGTGATAAAAAACAAAACGAAATCAACTTTGTAATACACCAGTCAATCCTGGGCTTCAGTTGAAAGAAAATGAGACTCTTAATGCTAGGAAATTGTGGTTTTAGTCGAGGTCCGATTAGATGAAAAGATTTAAAAATTTATTTGAACGGAATTATTTTTACAATTGAGTTTGCAACTAGACTTACAAACTAAAAATTTGGGTGTTGGCTCAACAATAGCGGCCCAACTGATGTGCTTTGTTTAATTTAATGTTTATTATTCTTGTCGGTTTATTGTTTATTTTCTATGTCCTACAATGGCTGGTGCTTACATCGGTTTGTTCAAGTCCGTGTGTCCATGGTGGTCCTTTTGGGATGGGGTGGTGATGTTGTAGCCGACTTAGCCTCGATGGTGTTTGCTATCGCTGCTCTGGTAGAATCCACGCAGCTCGTTGTTCGACGTCGTTGGAAAGTTTTCCTCTTTTAGCAGATTTAACGCGTTGAGGCAGCGTTGTCCGGGGAGTGTGTTTTTCAGGTTCCCTCGTTAGGATGGTTGTTGATGTTTAGTAACTCTTTTCTGAACAATGTCACAATGTACTGTTCCAGAGGGATGATGCGTGCCTTGTCGCAAAGCCTATTGTTGCTGTGGTGCCTTTGACGGTCCCTGACGAAGGTGAGTCCGATTCAAATATTGCGAGCTTGGTCATGCTGGTCTTGCAGATGGTGTGCCATATGGAGAAGCCATACGTTAAGATCGGCCGTTTAAGCCGCTTGTATAGCAGCTGGCTTAATTAGAAAGCCTGATGGTGGGCCTTCTTAAGGGTCAGTTCCGAATGACTGTTGAACTTCAAAATTTCCGTGAAGTTAACGAAAGATGTCCGATGTCGGTAGCCAGGGCGACGACACGCTAGTAGTTCGTGGATTGAGTTCGTCAATCAGTGCGAATAAGAGCCGGTGGTGCTGTCATTGCCTGACGGGTTCTTTGTTCCACGTAGTAAGGTGTCTTGTTTTAACGACATTATGCTGCAGCCCTAATGACTTTTCTTATTCTACAAGTAAACTCGAAGCGCTATTTGCCGTCAATAGAATTTTGTACTCGGCAGAGAGAGACCTTGTTTTGTGTTAATTTCGATCACGTTTCTAGAAGGACAACGTCCTTGATTAGAGTGGGAAATAAGGATGGATATGCCGATTAAATATGTAGTAAACGAGAATACTCGATTTTGAAAGCTATGCTATAACGAGTGCTGCAGATGAAGTAAGAAAAATTAGAGTTATAATAAATTGGCGATATTGAATAAGTGTGATGGGTTTAATACATCTCTGCAACAACATTTTTTTAGCAACCTGCCGATCATGTCATATTACTACGTAACAGACATATACCGTTGCATACGCCGGAACATAGTCATTCGCCGAATTAGTTTCTGGACACAAAGTCAGTCGCGCAAGTAGTTTCCAGACACTCTTGTTTATATAGTCGTTCGCCAAACTGGTTTCTGGACACTCTTGTCCATAACGTCGTTCGCCGAAGTAGAAGACCATTTATCGGGTTCAGTGTATTATTAACTATTTTATTATATATGAGTGGAGGTGGATTGATAGGTTAAAATTTGGTTAATTCACCGGCGTGGATAAAATCCGCACCGGCAATGGGTAAGAGCTTGTGTTATGGTTTTCTGATGCAAATAAAGTTGCCTGGGAACTGCGCATCGCTTTGTTCAAGTCAGTGTATCCATGGTGGTCCTTTTGGGATGGGGTGGTGATGTATCAGCCGACTTAGCCTCGATGGTGATTGCTATCGCTGATTGTCCCGTTTCTCAAAAAAGGGGTCAAACGTTATTGCTCCACCTACAGAGGCAAATATCTTTTAAGTCTTCTCGGGAAAGTTTAAGTTGGATGCACGATCTAGAGCTATGGTCGAGTCCAGGAATGGGGGATGAGCAGTGTGGCAGAACTACGACCGACCACTCAAACAATGTTACTCAAGAAGGCTTAGCAGCATGCCAAACCGATCTGCAGCTGTTTTTTAGCTGGACCAGCCACTTGCTGATTGGGAAGTACCGTTTAACTCCTGACAAGTTAAAGTCGATGGCGAAGGATCAAGTGGCCTGAAGAACTCTCATGCGAGTCAAACGTTGTAATTGCCTGCAAACTTTTTAATCATCGAGATTTTCAAAAGGAATACATATTCATTAGATATTCATCTGACATTAATTGCTAATAGAAAACAAATAAAATTCCATTTTAAGCACCAACTGGACGTGCTTCAGTGTTTTTTTTTTTTTTGCTATTCAGTATCAATTGGAGGAAATTTCCCCAGTTCTGTTTATTATTAGAAAAGATTTGGACCAGTGTGTGGGAAGTACCCCTTATTTTATGTAAGTCAGGAATCACAGAAAAATGTGTAAATTACACGCTGATAACGTAATCGCTGTTTTTCGCATGCATAGTGCATAGTTTCTTCCTTAACACGAAGGTCATGAGTCATTACTATGCTTGGACTAAAGACATGGTTAGTGTTCTGTGTATGCGCACATGTGGCCTAGTTTCTTTGATAATATTTCGTTGCGACAACGCGTTGAAATCTATCTCTAATGCATGACTTCATTTAAAAATCACTCTTTTATAAAATGCGGATGTGAGTTAAAAAAGCAAACAAATCGCTTTGAGCTCCTGCATGAAACAAAGGACTATCAACAAATTAAACAAACCGGGTACAAAGCCTAGCGGGAGTTAAAAACGATCACACGATTGCTGCAATCGGCGAATGTCCTAGGTCAGCACTAAACAAGCATTTCCCAATGCACCCGCCACACGAGTATCGAGTCACCACCAAACATCGACACCCGCTGCTGACTTGTGTCTATGAAGCCATCGCCGAGGTCGTCATGTCAGCAATCTGCACGCAGCGAAGTTAGGTTTCGAGTTTAGTGTAAGAATAATTTCATGTGAATTGTAATTTGGAAGCAACAACAACAGGGGCGAACTTACATAACAGCTGGTGTGGAAGTTCTATCGGACCTATGTACCTGAAGCTGCAAGACATTGTGTTAGGGTCAGGACACAACACAGCTGTGGCGCACTTACTGGCCACTTTCATGCAACAATCACTTCTTCAAAATGGAGAACAGCAGCTCAGAAAACTGTAGATACTGTAGAAAATCAAATGATATGTCAATTTGACATTCAGCTGACTTCTAGACTGAGTTTTATACCTTTCTCGCCTACAGCTCCACCTACAGGGCATATCTTTTTTAAGTTTCCCCGGGAAAGTCTACGCTATGGTTTTTGTCAAAGCGTTCTAGAGTTATGGTCGAGCCCAGGATGGAGCTTTCATCCCGACAGAAGTACAACCGACCAGCTGGAATGATACTTGAGAAGAATTGGGACTAGGACAAACCGATGTGTAAACCGATCTGTTTTGAAGATTTGGAAATAGCATACGACCGTCTTTCTCGTGGTAAACTCTGGAGTGTTCCTTTTCATTGCCTATATAGACTGGATGTTGTAGCGCAGCCGAGGTAAGGAATGTTTCGCATTAGAGGGTTGAGGGTAACTCATCTTCTTTTTGCAAATGACTTAGTCATCCTCACATCTTTCCAGACGGAACCCCAGCGCGCACTCGAAAGATTTGAGCTGATGCTGGGATGAAGGTTAGAGTGAACAATTCAGAGGTTATGGTTATTTCTGAATGTTGTCTTTGTCTGTTCAATGGACTCTACATATTAGTGGAGTCCCATTGAAGCAGGTTGAGAAGTTTGAGTATCTCGGGGACTATTTCACGGGTGATGGGAGGACTAATGCAGAGCTTTCCTGTAGGATTGGTGAGGCAGGCTCAATTGTTTTCAACAGAATATTTATGCCAACCCTCACCGAAAGAATAAGATCACGAATAGAAGCTGCTGAGTTGTGCTGTTGTGCAAGTTACTGGCCGGGATAGGATGAGAAACACGGCAGTGCGCGGGGAACAGCCGATTCCTTCAACGAAAAGGTTTCGTCACTTGACACGAACGAAAATCATTGCCTTGAATGCGAGTCCATCAGGTAGGCAAACTCTTGGAAAACCCAGGACGAAGTGATTGGACTAAGTCTCCAAGTCAAACACTCGCCTGGTTCCTGATAAGTTAAAGTCGATGACTCGGCAGTTAATAGTTCGAACAGCATCAGTACCGAGATCAGACTCAGATTAACTCTTGTCAACCGCTGTTTTTATGGCATCAAGAGGCACTGGAGCAGTAGAGACATTTGGGCAGTGATTCGAAAGAGCAGTAGAGCTGCAAATTATGAAAGTTCTTCATGTGCATACAATGGAATAGAGACACCCTGCGCGACGTTTATAAATAAAATCATCAAATCAACAATTCTAGGGATGTTTTAATACAATTTAATTTTTTCAGCTATCGCTTCATCAAAGCAAACTTTAAACCAAGAAGTCATGAGGAATAAAATGAGAAGAACTTTAGTTTCTCCTTCGTCGAACCCTTGATATTCTCCACGCGTTCGGCTCTTCGTATTTGTTGTACAAAGGCTCGAGGCGTTGATTCTTCTTAAATTTACTAAGTTTAGTTGGATCTGAGAACCTAAAGAACGAAGACGCGAACTCAACGAGCCACTTTGGATCGATGGTAGTCACTTCACGCATGTATTCCTTGGTCGTCTGCACAAGCTCGTGGTAAACCACCCACTCTGGTTGTCGATTGAAAAGCGCACTAGACGGATGAATGTACACAACTTGAGAGTCAACAAGTGTGCGATAGCCTTCCTGGGGGTCTTTTTTCGCCGCATTTCTGAAGAAACCGGAGCAAATTGCTTTCTGTATTCGTACGGTATTTTTTCCCGCTGATACCACGTCCAGCTTATGCCTGTCCATGATTCCCAGCAGTTGCTTACGCACATCTTGAGACCGCTTCAGGGTTCTTATCTGCACGAAATTCTCGTAACACCAAGCGTTGGAGAACTTGTTGTTCTTCCAACTGTTGTACACCGCCAGCAAGGTCAAGTGGTCACCTTCGGCTTGATTGAATTTTGCCTTCTTCTGATCGGCCAAAGACTGCTTGTCCTTGGGGCGATAGAAAACATTCTGCACACTCAACATTGACACAATGGTGAGTATTTCGTCGGAGCACTGCAGAGCGACGGACATGATGAGCATTTTCGACAAGTTTGGCTCAAGCGGGAACTCGGCCATTCTTCGTCCCAAACGCGTTAGAAGTCCTTCATCGTCAAGTGCAGAGAGGGAGTGCAATTGTTCCAACGCCATGACCAAGGATTCCACAGGTGGCGCATCCATGAAGTCGAAGTGCAGCAGATCATTGATTCCCATCGTTTTCAACTGCAGGACAGTGGTGGCTAGATTAGTCCGCTGGATCTCTGGAACTGGGGTTGGTAACATTTCATCACGGTACGCTCTTTCTGTGTACAATCGGTAGCACTTTCCGGGGCCAGTGCGGCCAGCACGACCTGCTCTCTGCTTTGCGGCTGCTTGGGAAATGGGCGTCACGACCAACGAGTCCATTCCGGTCTTTGAGTTGTACACCTTCTGTTTCACAAATCCAGGATCCACGACGTAGAATATTCCATCGATCGTGAGCGATGTTTCTGCAATATTTGTCGCAATAACCACTTTACGACTACCAGCCGGAGCTGGATCGAAGATTCTTGTCTGCATTTCAGAAGGAAGCGCAGAGTAAACGGGAAGGATGATTAGCTCAGGTACGTCGGGGCCAAGGCTCTTCATTCGCTCGTACAAGATCTCACAGGCAGTGTCGATCTCCTCCTGACCTGTGAGAAAGAGAAGAATGTCTCCGGGCGGCTCTCGCAGGTGGATTTGCATTACGGTTATTAAGGAGGCGTCCAGATAGTCGGTTTCGGGTTCTTTCGTGTAGAGCACTTCAACCGGAAATGTTCGGCCAGGAATTGTGAAGATGGGAGCTTCGAAGAAGTACTGCGAGAATTTGACGGCGTCTAATGTGGCTGATGTTACGATTAGTTTCAATTCTGGTCGCTTTTGAACTGCCTGCGAATGCAAATCTGTGTTAGAAAGCATCCTTGTGATGTATTGCGATACTTACCGTTTTCAAGAGGCCAAAAAGCACGTCTGTGTGGATTGTCCTTTCGTGGGCTTCGTCCAACATGATCACCGAATACGATTTCAGATCGAATTCCATTAAACATTCACGCAGCAACATACCGTCTGTCATGTATCTGGAAGATAAGCGGTGAATGTAGTTATTAATTCTTTTTACGACAAAAATTAATGGCGAGGGATGTGGAGTGATTAGCAGAGCACAGCAAGGCGTTTGCTGGCAATGATACGGAAATGGGTCAAGTGGTGAATGAGGGCAAAGCTGTCCATAAGACAGGACTCACTACATTGATGCCTTGAACAGAGCTTAACAATGGGATATGAAAAACCAGGCGCATTACATCAATTTTAGAAGCCTAACATTAAGCTCAGCACCAAAAAAGACTGGTGCAATAAATCAGTCCACAGACAGAAGGACCAAGAACTGAAGGGGCAGGAGCAGGGGCATTTGGATACTGGGCTTACTTACTTGATAACAGTTTCTGGACTAGTACAATCCTCAAAACGAATTGTGTAACCAACTTCCTGACCCAGTCGACAACCGAATCAGTCCACAGACAGAAGGACCAAGAACTGAAGGGGCAGGAGCAGGGGCATTTGGATACTGGGCTTACTTACTTGATAACAGTTTCTGGACTGGTACAATCCTCAAAACGAATTGTGTAACCAACTTCCTGGCCCAGTCGACAACCGAATTCTTCTGCAACACGTTTTGCCACCGACATTGCGGCAACACGACGAGGTTGTGTGCAACCAATTTTTCCTCGTGCCGTAAACCCACACTCGGCCAAGTACTGCGTGATTTGAGTAGTCTTTCCGGATCCAGTTTCGCCAATTACAATCAAGATCTGGTTGTCCGTTACAGCCTGAGAAGAGAATTAGTTACTTCCACAAAATTATTTGTTTGTCACAAGTGCTTACTTTGATTAGGTCGTCGCGTAGCTTGTAAATCGGAAGTGACTGTCGCTGTTCCACTAGTGTCATGTCAGTCTTTTTACCGAATGATGATTTCTTTCCACCGATTACGTGCTTCTTCCACTCCGGCACCTCCACTGGAGCAAGGCCAACACCGCGCACATTAGCAGCCAGCGCACGACTGTCCTCTGAAATCGGCAAAAACGTTAAGTAAGGCGTACGGGGAAAATTAAACACATCGATGGATACCTTCTGGAAGAGGATCTATCCAGTTCTTATTCAAACTCGTTGGGATGGAGTCCATTTCTTGTTCACGTTGAAGCATCTTCTGTTCCCTTCTTTCCTTCGCCAGCGCCGATTGCATCATCGCCGCTTGGGCAAGTGATCCGTCCGGATTCTTAACAATTCGCACTGGTGACAGATCGTGCAGTGCCCTTCCGTGTCCAGCGAGGAATGGTGGTTCTTCTTCGACGATTTCGATTTCAATGTCAGCTTCATCATCTTCGTCTTTTGGCAATAATCTGTAAATGGGAATGATTAGGAATGTTGCTTCGCATGTCGGCTTCGTGTTCCACTTACCCTGTCTCCTCATCGAAATCAGGAAGTTCGCTGCGGTCTATAACTCCGGACGATATCATTTGCTTGATTTCCCATCTCTCCGGACTGGAAATCCTGGTCACCCGTTTCCTGCTTTCGTCCTCCTCACCATCCACGTTGCCTTGCAATTGCAGTAGTGACGTTCCTCCAATTGGTCGGTCGGGATTTCGGTCTTTCAAGTCACTGTCTTTAGTAGGGGCGTGAGAAAGAGGGTTTAGATCTTTGCCGGTGGTTTGATCGACTTCCTTCATGGACAACGATACCTTCTGTCCCGTGATTGATATCACCTTCACCTTGACCAATGAACCCCGGTTTACAACTTCGGTGACGTCAGTGACCCGTCCTTCGGAGCGTAGTTGAGATATGTGCACTAGTCCCTCCCATCGTTTGCGGAGGCCAAAGAGTTGAACAAAGCATCCAAAAGGGACGATGTTCGCCACTTTTGCGGTGTAAATCTTTCCTGGTTCCGGGTCGTCTGGCATCGGCGTTGGACTTCGCCGCTTGTCACGGTGTGGACTTCTGTCTCTGTCATTTCTTCTATGTCGATCTGGGGTTCTGGAGCGTCTGCCTTTGTGGCGATCTCTTGAAGAACTTCGCCGAGATCGACGGTCTTTTGATCTATCGCGATTCTTATCTCGCGTATGTCTATCCCGAGATCGACTGCGCTTGTTTCGCGAACGACTTCTACGACGTTCTTTTGATCTGCTTCGCCGATCTCGGGATCTGCTTCGGCGTCGTTCTCTTGATTTACGTCTTTTGTTGCGATCTTTTGATCGACTTCGGGACTTTATACGCTTGCGTTCACGCGAGCGTGATTTTGAACGACTTCTACGGGATGTGGGTTTTTCCAATACAGACTCTGTTTCCTTGGGTTTGCCTATATTACTTGGAGCCATGGCTTCTAGTTCCGCCATTGCATCGTCAACCACACTGTCACCCAAGTCGTCGTCGTTATGGTCATTCTCTTCCACTGGCGGTAGCTTTTCATTTGGAATCGCCAGACCCGGGAACATGTGTGTCAATTTACTTTTCTTGTCCTGTGGATCTTTACTTGTACTTCCTCTTGGGGGACTGCCATCGGCAGGTTTCATCAACTGTATGATTCGCAGGAGATTGGTGACAAACGAATCTGGGAATTCCGCACCATTTTCACCGAGTACCTTCTTAAACGAATCAAACGTTCGATTCTTTTCAGCCAAGTCGATTATGAACTCCGCTGCAAAAATAGAAATGTAATGTTCTTGTTTTTTGATGGACGTTTCCGGGAATATCTGAATCTTACCCAAGTCTTTGTCGTTTATACCCAAATGATTATCCAATTCTGTGCAGATCTTGGACACCAATGAGAGGTGTTCTAATTTTTTTAATTCATCCATTTTTTGATTTCCTTTTCAGCAAAATTTTCTAAATTTCAATCACTCCACCTGCTCTAAATTGGGATAAACGCAACGAAACTAAAAAAAATTGTGTATTTGACAAGTTAGATGTCAATCTATGAAGGCAGGGTTGGTTAAATTGGTGTCGGTAAGGTAGATCAGTCGTGGGTACGTTCAAAGTGTAGCATTTGTTTATTATTTTGTTCTTCGCTCTTATGGAAGTTTGTGTTTCTTGGTATTTTTAACAATATCTTTTTTTTTGTTATTGTGTTTTATATGTGCATACTGAAGTCTATTCGAAATTATATGCGTTCAGACACAACAATTCCTCGTTATTTACTTGGCGACAAGTTGATACTCCGCGTTCACACACAAAAAACGTTGACAGACTTCGGTTTTGAGAGAAACTTCGAAGTGTTCGAATACAATATTATTTATTATTACCCAAGAGAACACCATTTATTCCGTTTCGGATACAGTTTAACAAAATCATCGGAAATTAACGAATATTTGGTTCTATGAGTAAAGTTCAAGGTCTTTTACTAAACAGCTTCAAAACGAAAAATGGACACTGTTCTCCTTTGTACAAACTTTAATCAGTAACGGAAGTTAGTTCATTTCTTGTCGTTGGATTTTCCAAATGCCCCTCTTTCGGTGGCATTACCCTCTTTCTCAAGCATCCATCATATCTTTCCCTGAACTTCTTACGTCTCAGTCGCGCTCATTTTCATCCCGCTTGAATCCCCTTGCCCTCCTGCAGACACCACATCATCGTCAGTACACCATCATCTAATTTTTATCAGAAGAAGAACTTGTAATTCCATAAAACGATTTCATAATTGGCACAAGGAATGCGCATTGAAAAGTTCCTGGTCCAAGGTAGTGCATTCCCTTCCAGTTGTCCTGCACGAGCTCTGTCCTCGCTCAACCTCAACCCCATTCCCCGTTTGAAAGTGTTAACTTGTAAATCTTATTTCATTTGACCCACAGAACTACCAAATACGTTGACTCACTCACCAGTCACCCACCCCGTCCCATTTCGCTCATCCAGCCTCAAACCAACACAATTTTCCTCGATAACACTTCAACAAACGTTTTACGTCATCGTGACTTCTCTCAGTCCCTATCCTAGTTAAAATTTGTGCAGAATACATAGTGTCTACCTCATCTTCTCGTTCCACGTGCGCGCACTCTACACGAGCACAGCATCGCACACCACAGCAACCACCTAGTAGGAGGAGAGCTCAACAAAGTATTTGTTATTCCCTCTCCATGTTCATGAGATAGCAGCTCCTTCTCAACTCAACCCACAATTGCAGCGCGGTGCAGGCAAAGGCCAAGTATCTCAGAGTGTAATCTGTAAACTACGTCATTCCTTCCAGGCCCAGATTTTTGAGCGAAATTCACTCCAGTCCAGGAGTCCTCCAGTCCTCCTCACGACTCACGAGTCACGCCGAGTATTTAACACATCAGACACAGACTGGTGGTCGCTCTCTTCGACGCGGTACACGATGGGAAACTCCAACGACGCCATCGAACATCGAACATTTTTGCTGGAAAGTGCTTCCCTCTGTGTGTGCGGAGAGACACACACACCACTCTGATTTTGTTGTTATGCTTGTCCAGCAAGCAACTTTCCAATGGTTGTACGCTGGATTGACTACTCGCTCAGGATGTCGATGGTAGATGGGGGTTTTGTGTGTGTTTTTTTTTTTTTTGTTGACTCTTAGGACCATCCATCCATCGTGTGCTGGCGCTGACTGTTCGCCGTTTGGTTATGCTTGGGCAAGCTGGTGGTGGCTCAACAACATCGATAGCTAGGTATTTTTTCTGCAAGTGGTTCCGCAGCATTTCAGTTGAGCGAGTGCGTTTCTGTAGATTGGAGTTGTGTTATCCGCGCTGCCTTGTAGTCGTCGTTGTGTCGCTGTCGTCGTCGCCGTCATCGTTGTGTAGTCGTGTACGTGTGGTGAATGTTGGTAACTGGCTTGCACCAATTGATAGGTATACAGATACAGAAACAAACACACAGTTGTATCTTTGATGTTGTAAGAAGAAGGCCTGACTGTGCTGCACTCCATTGCATGCTCGAGAATATCGGTGCAGGTCTCAAGAGAGAGAGTTGGTTATTTTGCTGCATTAACAGTTGAAATTTTGGTGGCATCGCGGAAGTTCGTTCAGTTCGTGAAAGGCCGGACTTAGCAAAACGAGCAGCTGTTCAACAAAAATTTGTGTGTGGCTGCATTTGCACGGGGGTCCAGTGTACAGTCGTATGAAAAACGAATGTGGTTTCAGTTCAGAGAAAAGTCGTCGTCGAATCTTCCACCTACCTAGTGTATGTGGTGTGCGGTGTGAGGTTAGATTGAGTACGGTTTGGTGTGTGTCTGTGTGTAAAGTGTGAGTTTTACGAGCGTATACTGCTTACACCTATGGTTCGAGAGTTCGTCTATACTTAGAAAGAGTCTTCTTGGCTGATCCTTCATCGTTGTCACATCCATCGAAAGTGAAGCGCAAAATGAACTGATTTCGTCGTATCAGAGAAATTCTACGCACTTCTTCCATCTTCAAAAATCGCATCGCATCGCAGATTCACTGAGGAGTTCCTTCAAAAAAAGAAAAAAGAAAAAAAGAAGAAAATATAAACCCAAGCGTGTACATCTCTCCAAGTACACATTTTAGTGAGTAGCTTTCTGTGAATTGGTTGTTCATTGACATTTTTTTTTTTGTTTTCGAAGGCAGTGAACATTTTCCACTTGGAGTCGGAGTGTGTGTTGTGTCTAAAGTGCGAGGAAACAAAGCGGTCTTGCATCATAACAAAAATGATGATGGTGTGAATTTGTAGATACATGCGTTGTCCTTGTTATTCCTCGAAAACAAAGAAAGTGTGTGTATAATTTGTTTCTACAATCTACAGGACGAATTCTGAGTTCGGTGGTTTGTTTTCGGCTCAACTTAGATCGCCCGCCGCCAGTGTTAAAAATAAGTGCTAGAGAAAAGCAACCGAAAATAAAGCAAAGCAAATCATTTTGAATATCCTTTCGGTGTCCTTCGAGTGAGAGTGAGTGTGTATTTCGTATATCAAGCAGCTGTACCTCCGACATCAAGATGGCACTAGCCAAAAGGATTAAATGCTTCAAATATCTCGTCTATAGTTACGTTGTTTTATTAACGGTAAGTGAAAGTTACAACAATCAGTATCAATGCATTCAATCGGAGGGTTTTTTTCCAAGAGTGTGGGAGCGAAAACAGACAGAGTCAGCAGCAGCTAACACAGGGATAGTCCTCTTTTCCTCTGTAGCCCGTCCTGTGGTTGGCAATACCCTCTGGGGTAGCTTTTGCCTTCAATCGCACTCACACCCCCGGTGTGCTGGTGCACTCTCTCCTTTTTTGCTATTTGACCTAAATTCGGAGCTTGCTTGCACTTAAGACCATACGGCACACATTCATACCGAACTGCATGTATAAAGGAATTTTCGATACGAGTGCATTGCATACCCGTAGCTGGGCACTGGTGTACCTATTATTTGTTTTGGATTCAACCCAAGATCTCCCTACTGCCACTCGCGTGTGTTTCTGGACGCCTTCGTAGGCCATCCATTCGAGTTTTGAAGTTGAGCAGCAACTTAAAGTATCCCCCCCTCGGCTCATTTTGTATTCAGAACTGTCTCTGAAATCTATTTGCAACCTTTTCGTGTACCTCCCCGTCATGGCTCTGAGTTCAACCGATGAATAATTTAAGCTCGTCTTTTGTCTGTATCTGACTGCATTATGTATGTGACCAGTTGATTTGCTATTCCTCTTTTTTCGTCTGAAGCAAAACAATTTTACTAGCGAACCGAGAATGTTATGTAATTAAACACTTCTCAGTTTAATATTTCCCTTCTATAACCTCTTTACACCGACCCAGTTCGCACATCAAAATGGGCAGGAAGGAGGCAAATAGTACATCTCTCTGCACAGATGAGATATATCCATGCATATGGATATTGCTTGTAATACCCAACCGACCGACCCGTCCCGACCTATACCTATCTAGGGATTGTTCGGCATTACATACTGATGCTTGACCTTGAAAACCAGGGCTGCGCAGGTTCTCTTGGAAAATCTCATTGGAAAGCGACGTACGAGCGTGCCGTGCCGTGCCGAGCCGAACCGAGTCGGGGCTGCCCCGTTCTCTGGCTGGGTGTCATTGTTAGGTGTACATAATTGCATTGCATTGCATAAAATTTTCAAGCATAACATCGAGAGCGGTGCAGGCGGGTGCAGGATGCAGATACATTTTTCGTATATGGGTATATGGGGCACCAAACCAACCGAACTTTCATTGCTTGCCTGTGTAATATCCTCGCCGTGTCTGTGGTGTACACACTGCTGCTGATGATTTTTTTTAATTAAATATGCTTATTGCTTCCTTTGCGAGGACCGAGTAGCGCGGCCGGTATGTGTATCTGTGTCAGGCGTTTGCAAAATCGATAGATTAACGGATTTTTTAGCTTTACATATTTCCGGTGTTAAACATCAAACAAATTAGACGTCTTCCCTTCGTGTTATGGCGGACACGGATGTGTACTTCATGTGCAAAAGATTTGTTTGGCACTCTCTCGGGCAATTCGATTTTTTCGTTCAAGGTCCTATCACAACTTCTCGTGTAGTATACTCACGACGCTATGGGGGCCATACGGTTGTAAGCGAGATGAAAAGAGAAGAACCCAAGACCGAGCAAGTGAGAAGGAAAACAAGAAAGAAAATTTATGGGACAAGGAAAGTTGCAAGGACTTTGCACACGATGTGATAAAAAAAAGAAGGAAACATAGAAGAAGCAAAACGTACATATTTATATTCGGGAACTTGTTATTTTTATGACATGGGAATGAGATCAAAATATTGTCAAACATTTACTCTGTGCGTCAGCGGATTTAATTTTGAATGTTATTCGCAATTGACTGCACTTGAATCTAAAATGTAGATTGATTTGACATTTGAATAAGCGGATGGTTGCTGTGTTTGACGTTAAGATCTTGAATACGTTTCGATATGTATGAGGGTCCTCGTTGATGAGTGAAGCGGATTTCCACAAGAATGATTTTTTATGCTTATGTAATGGCACTTTGGTAGGTTATCAGTTCTGTAAGAGTGAATAGGACCGCAATGATTTCATTTGTATGCACAACCACTCGTTGTTACTGTATCGAATAGTAGATACGATGATCCTTATTGTATTTTAAGTAGCATCTAAATCTTGCTCGTTCTTTATTGAACGAGTCATGGAGAGCTTCCGGCTGACCACCGTAAGTTCCAAGATTCCCTAGAGGAGTTAAGGGAATTTCCATGAGATTTTGTCGAGGTTAAAGTCATGGCACAAGAGTTTTTGGCATGCTAGCTCGTGAGGTTTCAAGCTGATTTTTAGAAGATCTTCGAGAAGTCTTGTCACATGCAAGTGTTTTATTCCACCTTTGCCGGAAGTTTCTTAGCAGATTTTCGGCAGATCCGCGCCGCGTTAGAGTGATGCTTGTTGACGCAAGGCAAGCGTTTTATTCCACCTTTGCCGGAAGTTTCTTAGCTGTTTTTCGGCAGATCCGTGCCGACGTTAAAGTGATGCTTGTTGACGCAGTTCCTTGGTTTAAAGAAACCAACTTAATGTTTCGATTATTTTATTCAAAAGTGTACCGAATATTTTTTGAAAGGTCTGAACATAAGGACAGCTAGCAAATTACATGTACTCTTCGGCAACACTGTCAAATTAACCAACCTACCTTGAATTGTATACGGTCTTAACATCTTATTGGAACGCGACAAGACATTTGCAACTTTCAGGTCAAAGAAAGTAAAAATAGAACACCATTTTGCGGGAAACCCATGTTTTCTCTTGACTGCTTTCCACCGACGGGCATTGATTCGATGAAATTACTTATATTATTTAGTGGAGATTGATTCAAAGAAATGTTCCGCATTTTTAACATTTTCCCGATTAATTTTTTCGCTTGACGATCTTCCAATGATTTTTTTTGAGGTGACTGTGCTGCTCAGTCTGATATTGCGGCCATTGAGTCAGGGTTTGACGGGCCTAGATGTGTGCATTGGGTCTTTGTCTTGCTGGAAGAGACAAAGTAACAGCGTAGTGCAACAGATCATCTACGTAAGATGTTTAAGTGCCCAAACCAGCAGCAGGAAAATAAACCAACAGCAGTACCCACTTAGATGTATTCCAATGCTTAACAGTTTTTTTTTTATTTAATAACGGATTGAAGACACTGCTAAGTGGTCTTCTAAGGTAAGACATTCTATCGCTGGCGGTGATATTAAATGTTGACTCAGTGCTTAAGGACTCTCCTCCATTTCTGAATATCCTCGTATGATAGATATTCTTTTGGCAACAGCATTATTCTGTTCAGTTTCCCTTTGAAAAATAATGGTTTTTAGGAAGCCGCAAAGTGTGCAAATTCTTGCGCGGACAGCCGACGAGTGTGTGTTCTAGCACTTAGGTTAGGTTAGGTCATAGTGGCTGGGTGCAGAAGGCAGTCACACTTCGGCCAAAGTAGGCCCGTTGTGATACCCGGGGATTGATTCCCCCTAACAATTAAAACCAGTAGCTGGCTAAAGAAGTATTAGCCCCCTAGTAGTAAGTATCTACGACCTGCCATCGCGCTACACGAGCAGAGTAAGTGATCTGTGGTTTCAACCACCTCTTCATCCATGCATCTTCTACAGACGTCATTAGAGGGGACCCCAACCTACGGGCATGGGTGGCAATTGGTGCAGTGCTCTGTTATGACGCCGGAGAGCGTCCTGAGTGATGATCTGCTGATTGCTAAGCAGATGGAGTTTGATATTAAGCGATGATCATATTTCCTTTTTTTTAAGACAAGAGGTACCTTCTAGCCATTTACGATTCGTGAAGTTGATTGGGTGTGTTTTTAGTAGATGGTAGGCTGTAGCGATTGGCACGGAAGGTGGAACACCTCCTATTGTTTGGGTGGAGAATGTGCCACACATGTATTCTGGCACTTACTGTTAGTAGAAACTCTTGGAGCGAGTTAGTCGAGAGTTAATAGTACTTCGTGGTGGCTTGCGGAATTGATTTTTAACACTGTCCTTTTATTAAACATGTTTTTGACAACCCCTGCAAATCATTGCACGCAACAAATACTTTAGGCAACAAGCTTTAGACATGTGCTCAATTCAATTCAACTCGAGAATAATGTAAAATGAAAATAACGAAAAAATTACATTGGGGACTCCAATTGTTTTGTCCGATCTTGTATTTTTTCCTATTTTACAATTTAGAAGACTCAATAAATGTACACTCGCTTTTAATTCGAATATAGACTTAAAATGCAATAAAAACAATGAAACTAATTGTTCAGATTGACACCTGCCCTTGGCACTCAGAACTGCTATGACATTTCACACTTTTAGTCCTTCTCATGCTACGTTCCCACCCAACGAAACCGCGATTCATCAATTTTCTCCGAACTCAAGAGGTTCCGCCATACATTTTCGGGGTCTGGAAACCTCGCGGTTCCTTATAAGCCTAGTTGCAGCCCCCAACCGAAGAAGCCTGCAACGTGATTTTCAGTTCGCTTTGGTCATTTTGGTGTTAATTCTTGAAATGCTATTATTTCCTGTTAACAGACAACTGCTCTGGCGGTCATTTAAAAATTGAGAGGGCAGAAACGGCAACGGTCTATTAAAGTTTCAGTAAAAGTTCACGCAGACCTCGCGGTTACGGTTCGGTGGTAACGTAGCATCAATAACGTTTAACAGCTTAATACACAGATTTCTGTTGGCAACCGACACGGCGCTTATTATCGTTCCATAGGTGGGTCGTCCGTCAAAGCATACTTTGAGAATACATACAATCGAAATTTATCACCTGAGGCCAGCGACGAGTCTAACGCTAAAGCATTTGAATTGTGTTTCTGTGCGTGTCGATACACAATCGTGAGACTTTTAATTGCCCTTTCGTCTGGTCATTTCACATGCTGTGTCTAGCTTTTTATCGCCTTGGTAGGAAAACAATGGTTTCCGAGTTACGGACACTAAATTTGATTTATTTTCTTCTTTATTTGTTATTCCAGGGACTGACGGGGAGGACCTTGACACTATGCTACTTTGTATTTAGGGCAACCATTCATTAATCCGTTGACACGACCCGAAGGTTTTATCTTCTGAAAACGGTCTCGTTCTCCCATTCATGCAGTCATCTTTGGCCAGTATGTGCGACAGACATACACAAGCCTTACTTAGTATATTTCGAAAGAAAGCTTGTGAATCATTGACGAGACAGCAAAATAAAAATACTTCATTCTCTTGAACTTGAGAAACTTTGCGAGCACCAGGAATTGCGCTTCACAGTGCGGAAGAAAAGTTAATGTAATCAGCGTTACTTTTCCGCAAGCGAGCATCAGCAGTAAAATGCAGTCTCAAGTGGAATGTGACGTGAAATATGACGAATATGATATCTGGCGCACACAAGCACAGCAGATATTTGATTCTTTTAGACTGACAAATTGTGGCTTGTTTTGAGTCAGAGATTCTGTTTGTTGTGCCTTGCCTTTGGTTGCATCCATTGTGACAGAGTTCCACCGTGACACCTTCCTTGTCTAAAACGAAACAGACTCATGTATACATCTTATGAGGATTTTGAGTTTGATCTCATTTAAGGAGTTTTTCGCCAATGGGAATGTATGGAACTTCAATTCAAGATCCAGGGTCGTGAGAAATTGTCCATCCTCCGCCGAGAGTGGTCCGTAATAGGAGCTTCCATTTTCGCAGGACTGGGAAAGTAAGAGTTTTGTAGAACATGATCTTGGTCCTCCGAGTTAGGAGCACAATTGTTTCGACCGAAGTAATGCCGGTTGCTGGTACCGGTTGTACGAGGTTGCCACGAGGTTGACAAACTCCTTCACTTCCTCAAAATTGTAGCTGTCGATCGTGATGTACTGTCCCAGGGGGGTGCGTGACGGAACGTTTTGTTGTTGGACACTCGACACCTGGACTTTAAGACCAGCTCGTTTCGCCTGTTCTTCAATCGCCGTTAACGCTTCCACTAAGGCACTTTGGTGTCGATGTCATCTGCATAATCTAACAGCTGGACCGTCTTGTAGAAGATGGTGTTTATAGTCCGCCGCACTATATTCACCAGTAGCAGATTGAAGCTACCACACGATCACGGGATCCCAAATTCCAGCATCGCTTGGAATAGTTCCTTGCGATGAATGCTGTCGTATGCGCCTGAAATCGAAATTATGGTTTGAATCGATTTGATACTCGCTAGCCTCCTTCAGGGTTTGCTTCAGTGTGAGAATTTGTACTTCACTTGATTTGTGCGGTTAGACGTAAACACGGTTTAAGCGACGTTGAGCTCTTAAAGATTAGCCTGCCTTGACCGTCCCCTGTCAGTAAAGGTTCGTCAAGAATGGAAATTGTTACAAACTGCCCTCTAAACAGTGTCTACAACATCCAAAATTATTCCACAAATCAGGTTTGCTTTTATCATCCTTTAACTTGACGACTTAAAAGGATGAAATTAAGGGAATTAGCATCGGCCTTTCTTAAAGACACATAAGCTGTTTTAAGTCCTTAAACTCACGTCCGTTGATCACTGAAATTCATCCAGTTTTTATGAGAATCGATAAATTTGCACCCATTTTTTCAAACAATCTCATTCCGTTCCGAGAGAAGGGAGATTTCTTCCAAATCAGAGCAAAAATTGCCGGCTTAAAATCAATGCCCCAATAAAAATCCGCATTCAGCGCAAATGAATGTGGCCACAACAAACGAAATGATTTTCGCATTTATGAACTAAAACTCAACCAATTTGAGAGGATAACAAAATTCAATTCGGCAGCCCATGCTTCCATTTTCAGCTCTTCGGAAGGATACTCACATGAATGGCAAGCGCACATACATGAACATAAAACTCAGCTTTATTATTATGAAAAATCCACTCAGAGTTTATCCTACGCAATTTATTGAACCCATGTCTGAGAGGTTACGGGTGAAATCTGCTCACATTTGTGATTCTGTTCGGCGTGGGCGTTGGAATCTACGCACAAGCCTATTACTTACTCACGTGTATACTACACACAACCATGTGCGTGCACATCCCCCCACGGAATCCAAGAAACACTTTGATTGTTCTGTACAATTAATGCTCGTTTACTTGCCACGGAACCACATCAAGTGACACTTCTGACATTTAATACCGCACGATAAGCGATGTTGACTCTTCGGGGGGCCTCAGCACACTCATACTGACATAAATATGTATGTTCCTGGATGTACGTATCTGGATCTTTGGTAAGTCCTTTTAATGACGGCATGACCACAGGTGTGAGTCGCTTTCTCCAGCACGAAATTCGAGTCCTTTGTAACAGAACCCACTGGTGGCAGGCTCTTGCAAATTTTTGTGTACACTTCAATTAAGGTTTTGTTTGTTTTTGACTTGCGTCATCGCTTCCGTCGTCCCTGCTGCTTGGACATCGTTAGAAAAGACCAAAATTTGGTGCACATAGCTGCCACTTCATTGGCCAGACCATGCGGAACCAAGAAGTCGATGAAGTCGAAGACGAAACAGAAAAAAAATAGAAGACATTAAATCCATCACATGTCATCATAGGCAGTGCTTTGTTTACGTGCTAGATACATTTTCAGAGCCCACTGAGCACGTTGGGTCTAAAAATATGTTCACGTTGGTTCACGTTGTGAACGCCTGTGTACATCGATACATATTTGCGAAAGGAAATTCAAATCTGATGGAGCGAGCAATCTTCTAGTGGGTTTTTAATTCTGATTGATGGAAAACCAAATATCATTTACTGTTTGTGTAAAATGGAAAGCACACCACCTTGGGTTTTGAAAATTCGGCGGGGGGTCCACGAGCAATTTGGCCATTCGTTTCATCAAAAAACGAACAGACATTGAACTCTTCTCTGAATAGGCTTGTACATTGTGCTAGGACTAGGAGCGGTCGTTGCGTGTTGCTTCTGTTGGCTTTTAACCTCTCAATTAGTATTGTTTTTATTTTCATTTCTCTTTTGCGGAATTCACACTCCAGTAATCTTTTGTTTTGTATTTCACGTGTAGACCTTGGCTATCTCAATTACAGGAAGCACAACGTTTATATGTAGATATTTGTAGCCGTGATTTTTTTTGATTCGTTGTGTTATGACATTTGATGTGAAATTTCAAAATGTTTCCCCTTTGTTTGTGTGCTTGAAATTATTTCACTGTATGCATGGAAGAACTATTGAATCGGCTGTGTTTGTTTGGTAACTAGGTATGTACTGAGAATAATTGTGAATTTTTTGACGTTGCTACACATGGTGGAAGGAGAAGGTGTGTCAAAACCGCCATCTTTTCGTTTCCAGACGTCACTCAGGTCACTTCGGGTTTGATGCTCGATAGCTGTGCCTCCGCAATTTAAATTCGCGATAAAAAAGTAAAAATTAAAAATATTTTATTTATTAGGAAGAAAAATGCCGCACTGTGTCGTGAGAGGTTGCAAAAGCTGTAATAATTTGGAAATTTTGGGGAACAAAAAAAAATGGGGAAATTTTGGGCAAAGACTCGTTAAAAAACGTTCTTCAATTTCCACATGATCAAGACCAGAAATGAAGTACTAAAGAGATGCCCAAATTCACAGCTGATTGCCCTCCAGGTCCATCGACGAATTTGATAGGCTTTTTGACAGTTATTCATGAATTTTTGACGGTTATTCACGAAATAACGTAAATCATTTCTGATCAAGACGTGCAAAGGGCAGCAATCCCGCGTGCAACAGAAAAACATTTAATTGAAGAAACGCTAGGATTTGATCGTCGCCTTTTTCACTAACGATGGAGCCTTAAGGATAAGCTATTGAATATAAACGAAACAAAGTGTTCATTAGACAATAAGGCAGTACCGAGTCGGAATTTCACAGGATTAGGTCTATCGCAAAAGTATGTGGTTACATCCACAATAACCTTAAGATCCTCAGGGATGCCATAAATCGAAACTGTCCTCTTTGAGTGGCTTAAGAAACATCGACAAAAAAATGTGTCAATGTCGACTAACTTACTCATAAATCAAACAAATCATTTCAACAGTCAGGCAATATTCTTACACAATTTTATCGAATTATCTAACAGATAGAATCTTCCGTGTGAAATATGGGAAAGAATACTCCCTATTCAAGCCTATACAAGCTGGAGTACCACAAGGAAGTGTCCTTGGTCCCCTCCTTTACTTACTTTATAGCAGCGATATACCGCAGGACGTAGGCACCGTGCTAGGCACATTTGCTGACGACACCGCCATTTTAGTAACTGCCAAAACGGTCGAAGAATCAACCAGAAAATTACAATGTGCTCTAGACCGGATACACGAATGGACGAACACTCAGCTAATTGAGCTTAACGAAGCTAAATCCGTTCATATAAATTTTACGTATAAGAACGTGAATAACTTGCCCGTTTTTATAAATAATGTTCAAATACCCTTCGGTAATGAAGCGAAATACCTCGGAATGACTCTCGATGTAAAGCTTAAGTGGAAGGAGCATGTCAAAAAGAAACGTAAAGAGCTCCAATTAAGGTACAAAGACATGTACTGGCTTATTGGAAAATATTCCAAGCAAGTATACAAGCAAGTGCTAAAACCCGTCTGGACGTATGGTATACAACTATGGGGTTGTACCAAAGAAAGTAATAGAAACATACTACAAACATTTCAAAATAAAGTGCTAAGGGCCATCGTCAACGCACCCTGGTATATACGAAACAGCGACATCCACAGAGATCTTGGAATTCCATCAGTCCATGATGAAATTACGAATTTAGCTCGTAAGCATAAGCGTCGTCTGGAAGAGCACATAAACTCTGCTGTCCTTCCAATTGTCGACGAAACCAACGCTTTCCGCCGTCTTCAAAGGACTAAACCCCTTGACCTAGCACGGTGAACTCTCAATGGAGAATTTCTTGCCAAATGCGCCTAAACCAAGAAAGTAAAACTGCTAGATAAGTGTAAGACTTAGTTGTAGTGGAAATATATTTTATTTGAAAGGAGGTGTTTTTTTCCTGGGTAAAAATCCCTTTCGCTATGTGGGAACGGTCCCCATAGTGTCTTTTGAAGATTTTCACCTACCCTCGTAAAAAAAAGGCAATATTCTAATTTTAATGCTAGTGACGTGTGGCTTCAAAAGTTTCCAGAACGTCATGGATTGCGAATATTAAACAAATGAGGGGTGGGCGAAATTCACATTTTTGACAATGTGTCTTCTGGATTTAATGGGCCAGTGTTGTACAAGTGAACACAGCCATTTTCCTAGACTGGTTTCAAAAAAATTTAGTAAAGGCTTATGCTAACCTCAAAACTGAGTTTGAATTTTGTTTAATATATTTTTCAGCCAAAATAAGTTTTTTTTTTTCTATTCGATAATGTGAATTTCTCTAAAATGTGAACTGACCACACTCGTATATTTTAATTAATTCATTTTATCGAGATTCTACTGTAACATGCATACATCTCTCCTTGGTCAGCGCCGGCTCAGACTCCTACATGACCACGCAATGCCCACAAAATAAATAAATTCACTGAATTTCAGCAATTTGTTGAATACGTATTTTTTTGTTTGTCAAAATCTTGTGTAATATGTATTTTTTACAACAAGTCTACGTATGTACACGCTGTTTATGTGGATGACGTCAGATAGTTAATGGCTAAACAAATCTCTAGTTCATTCAAATCTAAATACATGTTTGCATAGGCATCGATAAACAAAAAATAAAGTACCAGTATATGCCAGAGAAATTCAAGAGAAGGTATGTACAATTTTGTTTCGTTTTATCGAGTGTTTGAATTAAGGAAGTCTGCAATTGTTTACATGCTTGGGAGAATAATTATTGGATGATATTTTTTTAATAAGTCATAGAGTTTGTTTACGAATGAATTCGCAGAGGCGGTGAGGTGTATCTTGTTAGCATAATCTTCGGTGGCTAGGAAACTATTCAGGTTCTTGGAACAGTTCGATTTTAATGAGAATCAAATGAAACATCCCTTTAGTAAAAGGGTGCTATAATGGTCTTGAACTTTCAGTGTTTTTGGGTGTCTCGAGTCTTCGACTCCGAGCCTGTGTGACAAGCAGTAGCAGACGACCATATTTATTGTGGTGTGTACTTGTTAAGACGGACTCCAACCAATTCCGTGTGCGCATCTAAAGCCAGCTAGCCAGAGATCTCGCTAGCTAGACTAGACTAGCCAGACTGTAGTGTCACACAAAGAAAGAAGGAGGAATAAGGCCGAATTTCTAAGCTCACAAATAGCCTGCCCTTCAAATACGCTCCATTTGGCTTCAGCTCTACTCGATGTCCTTGTTCAAAGTACTCAGGAAAACATCAACAAATATCATATCATTTGAATTTTTCTGATACTGTGCCATGTTCTTGGAAAATAGCACAGAACTGTGACAATGGTTATTAAGTGGCGACTTTTAAGAGATCATTGAATAGCCACCAATGAACGGTGTGCGGACAGTAGGGGAGTGTACACTGAGCACGAAGTCAATGATTTTTAAATGCCATTTGGCCAGTTACATTTGTCATGGTTGAGAGGGGAGAATCGTCCTTCATGAGATTGGTGCTTTCTTAGACATAATTTATAACAGATGTCATTCCATGAAAAAGAGGGGTCTCCTTTCTGAGAAAACTTCCTACCCAGAGTTCCTTTCAGACGTGACTCGTCCTTAGGTGCGAAAGGAATAGGATGTGACTTCATGAAGGATCTCATCCCATTCTGTCAATAATTTACCGTCATATTCACCTAAGACCTTTGGCTGCCGTCTCTCTTCACTTGTAAAGATGTACATAGTCTATAATTGTTTGGCTTTTCCAAATATGTGCAAAATACCTTTCGATGTCAGAATTAGAAGAACAGCATTTGATGCCTCATATGTTGTCGATCTTGTTTCTGCGGCAACCCCCAAAGAATTGCCATTTTTGGCGTCTTTCTGACGCATGAGTCTATCTCGTCAGCAAACCCATTCAATTTTCGTAACCGTTTTAATTATAAAGGCAGCTAAAGTCAGTCTCGTCAACCAGTCAGTCTGAAAACATCTCTGTCAACAGCCCTCCGTGTTGACACCACGAACGCGGTTCGCGATCATTGATCGCGGCAACACTTGCTCTAAGAGAACAGCGTAGCCAAATATCCATCTTTTCCGACAGCTAAGCCATAGCATCGGACATCTTGATATATATCGAAACTGGTCAGGTTATGCAGACAAAACTTCATTGGGGTATCCTTGGCGCACACGACGACCCCATGCTGGGTACCAAGGCACACTGGCATCCACTGGCAAGGCACAAGGAACGAATGAGCGAAGACTCTTGCGAAAAATGGGTCTCAGCTGGGAGAATTCTTGCCAATTCCTTATGCGTTCACGTCACTTAGCTCCATACGGAAATTTTGAAAGATGAAGCCATGGACAGAGCCAGAACTCGAGGACTTGGTCCGGAATGTGCAAGGGCCCTGTGGCCGGCGTTAAACATGACTGATGTCGCAAGGAAGTGCGACACAGACTCACATCGCAGAGATGATGTTCGTTTTTTCTTGTCTCTGCAGCTCGTGGCCGTGGTGTGGTATGTTTGCATAGTGCCCGGTAATACTCGCTAACAGGAGTCCTTACCGGGCACTATGCAAACATACCACACCACGCCTTTTGCAAGAGCTGCAGATATAAGAAAAAACGAAAATCAAATCTGCGAGTTCCCAACCCTAAAAAAAAAGAAAGCCGTTTCTGGAAAAGGAGTTCTTTACAAGCCCCGCCCTAGAAAAGAAAAGAAAGCCGTTTTTGTAAAAGGACTTATTCACAGAGCATGAGTTCTTGAGCGGCGTAGATTTCTACGAAAATCGCCTAAAATTCACAAACTGTTTTGGGAGGAAAAGATGGTCTCAGGGCAGAAAATCACCCCATTTGAGCGTTGACAGCCAATTGCATCCAAGTTCATTGTAGTTGGCAGAAAAACAAAGGGAAACTCTTGAAGCACAACATAATTAGTTCAAACGACGATATCCTTGGGAAATATTTACCATTTCGTGTACGTTTTTTTATCAAGTCGATGATATGGTGAATTTACCAAGAACTGGCACTGCTGATCTCAACCCTTCACTAGGCATCGCCTCTTGCATCGTCTTCCAGGCAGCGAGGTGAATGGGATATCCGAAAGCGACACCATCCTGTTTTGGGCATCAATTAACTCTCGAAATTCTGTGACACTTCTTCTTCCAAAGAGACCTCTTAATGAGGTGGGCAAGTCGACCTTTTTGATGAACCAATGAAACAGACTAGCTACACGATTGTCAACGATGAGTGTACATATGTGCAGTGCCGAAACCCCAAAAATTTCATCCACAGATTGCTTGGTTAAAAAGAACAGCCTACGAACAGTTTTCCATTAATTTTGTGTTTACATTTAAAAAAAAGCACGGAAACAACAACAACCAATGCAAAAAAACATGTCTGGATTATATTTGAATATCTGCCATTTTGCTGAAAGCATTCAGGAATCAACATCGGCCCAGAGCGATCGTTTTATGAACTCCAACACCAACCAACCCGTCATATCCAGCGAATTTCGCGTTTGTGTGCCATGGGGGGGCAAATGTACGACAAAGCAATTCAAATAAATAAACATTCACACACATTCAAACACAACACACAAACCAGTATTTGTGTGCATAATAAGGGGAGTCCGAAGCCAGAAACCAAAACTGACGACTCTGCTTGGCTGTCGTATACTAGTGATGGGTCTCTTCCTCTGATGTTTATCAGTGCCTCGGCTTTGGTTTTGGATTTCCAGTTTCACAGTACAGAATTCCTTTTGCCGACGACGACGCATACGGTGACAATGGTTGTGTATTGGTGGTGGCAACGTTCATATCTGACTCTGTGGCAGCTCTAGCACCTGTGATTTAGATGACCGCAGATGCAACAGCATTTGTCGATTTTCAGCGGAAGGCTGCGTTCCAATTACAAATCAATGCAGTAGCAGCACTGCGTCAGCCATACATTTTGTATGTTTTTTTTTTTGCTTTGCTTTAATAAACTCCGTCATCTCATGGGAGCGTAGCGTCGCGTCGTCGGTGTTTTAGTTGCGGTTTTGAAGTTAACTTTAGATGATTTATGCCTTAACGCATAGTCACATCGAATCTGTTTCAAGTCGATTCTCGGCGAACACATTTGCTTCCTCTGTGTGACTCACACGAGCCAATGCATAAGCAAGACAGGAAGACATTTGAGGCACTGTGATTTGATCTGCTGTCAGAGAAAACCTAATATCATCCAACTGAATAGCGGGCCAATAGTCATATGGCTTCCCTGGCTTCTGCGATCGCCATTAGAAGCCGATTCTGTTGGAGTGAATCAGATTTTGTGTTCTCTTTTTCACCAAGATCAATGTACACACATAGAGAATAGAGTGTCGAGGCAGCTCGGGCAGCTACAAACTAGAGAGATTAACTGAAGAACGATCACATAGAAGAATTGTGAAATGAAAGTGGAGAAGCAGGGAAGTCGTTGTCATTGAACTGTGGACCTGTCGAGAACTTGTTAGTTGTTAGTCGTAATTCTGCAGCTAAGATTTACGTCTGGGTTTGAATAAGCATTCTCGTGGGGTTCTTGGATTTCCATTTTAATGACTACGCCCTCTTTTACTCTTCGTTGTTTGAATACCGAACTTCTGTAGCGACGGCAGAAGTATTATTGAGACAGACAGCTTCTACTTCTCCTGCCCTTTAAAATTGTTGACAGACAACTTATCAGAGACCGACATTCACATTATTTCGCGAATAACTGTCAAAAGGGGACAATCAGCTGTGAAGTTGCCTCACTCACTTGACACTCAGCGAATGGACTGCAGAAGAACAGTGTTCCCATCATATTGCCATCCGATCTTCTCTGCACCTCTGAACATGTCAAAGAATCGACGAAATAGGTTCAGCCGAAATACCGCTGTTGAACTTGGTAGCAACTAAGAGGCCAAGTGAGGTGAATAATTAGCCAACAACTCATTTTCTAAACCTTCCATTATTTTGTCGCATTTTTTCGAGCTGAACGAAATTGTACAAGCGTTACCATTTAACAAGAGCGATTTAGCGAAATTGCACTTGTAGGGGTACTGTTGAATTGGAAACATTTGAATACATTGGCCTCGATACAATGGTTGGCGTCTGCAAAGCCTATTGTTATCGCTCTTTTTTGAGACTAACAGCCGAGGCGAGGAATGTTTCACAGAGTCATCTTCTTTTTGCAGATGACTTGGTTATCCTCACCTCTTCCAAGCCGGAACTCCAGCGCGCACTCGATAGGTTCGTGGCCGTATGTGCTGATGCTGGAAGAAGGTCAACGTGGACAAATCGGAGGTTTCGGTCATCTCCAGAACGGTTAGTATAGTCCCATTGAAGCAGGTGGGGAAGTTTAAGTATATCGGGGTCTTTTTTCACGAGTGATGGAAGAAGTAGGATTGGTCAAGCTGGGTCAATTTTGAAACAGCACTCGGTTATTTTTCTAAGCGTCCATTGCTACAAGCCAAACGCGGACTACAGATTGAGTCAGCTTGAGAAAAACCCGCATGTGTGCATTGAACTATTGTTTCAACGCAGCGTCGTCGCCCGGGCCTTAGGCAGCAGGCAGTATTTTAGTGAATAGCCTATAAGTCGATTTTGTTGAAAGGCAACGCCAAAAGCAACACAGTTTTTTGTTTCATGCATTAAAGGAATTTTTCTATATAACATAAATTTAAAGTACTCCAACTTCATCTCTCCATAAAACACCATCTCTCTCAAAAAAAAAAAAAAAAATACCATCGCTTACTCATATTCAGCAGTCAAATTCAGCGGTGATAAGTATACCGCTGTACCAAGTACACTGAATGCCATCGGTTGTTATTGGGAGTTACTGGTGAGCATGGTCCACATTATCTAAGATGCAGACTTGTAAGCATTATTACAGAACAGAAGAACAGCTGTTTCAGAATGTCAGTCCTTGGAATGATCTAAAAAGACATGAAAAAATACATGGGTCCCATTAAAATATAAAGACATCACTGGGCGAACACTCGTTTGGCTGGACTTCCAGAATTCTTGCTAGTGGCGAATAGTCAACCGCACCCCAACGCAAATAATCGTGGGTAGACCCAGGGAAATCATCAATCCCGCAGCCACAGTGTAATAACACGCGTGATAGTGTTATGGACTGTATTTGTTGAACTAGAAGTAACCCGCTGCTCGGTTAGGTTGAAATTGCTGAGGCAAGCAGAAGTCACACTTAGGGCAGTGTAAGCCCCTTGTGGTACAACGGCGATCTAATCGATCTTGCTTCGCAAACCTGTTGGTTTACTTCCAAACTAGCACTGCTTAGTTCCCCTTTTTCGGAAGGGGGACATTTTCAATCGGAAGGAGATTGCTGCGGAGAGAAGGTGCACAATAGGTTTGTCATCTTCCTCGTCTCTGCAGGTTCTGGAGAAGTCGCTGTAGCTTGTGTTCGAATGGCACGATGCCCAGTGATGACACCGATAAGAGTCCAATGGCGCTCGCTACTCATTCTGATCAGGTCGTCTCGGAGACAGTCATTATTTGTTTCCATCCGAGGCATCCGGTGCCAGTAATGGAATGGAAAAGCAGTTTTCGATTCGGAAGGACTACTGAAGTAGTGTCCTTTTTAGAGAGTGCGACCGCTTCGTAAACTCGATGACCTGTTAAAATATGGTGGAACATTGAGGCTATAAAATTGAATTTATGCTGAAGGCCTCAACAATTGTCAACAGCTTGGTAATTTTCGGGTTTTGTGGGTTACGCCACTTTTGCACTGATGACCTCAATTATTAGGGATCGCTGCTGTCAATAAATGCAACAAGCAAAAAGCAAAACTAACCAGAATATGTATTTCTGGCAACACCACTTGGGTATGTATTTCCGACTGTGGATTAAGGAACCGAACCAACGTCGCAAGTTAGAGTCCTCATACCGCTTCTAACCTCTCCGACGTTGATATATGTTGAGTGCGAATTAATGAATATGAGTGGTACAGGAGAGGTAGATAGTGGTGGAGTTGGGTCTAGCAACTCGTTTTGGGCTTGAAAGTGCTCTTTCCTGTTTAGAGGGTCTACATTGTCCTGACGACTCTGAAGGGCGAAGTTTAGAAAGTCTTCGCACGAGGGACACATTTTGCATTCGTTTTAACAGAGCAGCAACTTCATTTTTGTTTTAAAATCCTCTTTTCTATACCACACTTAGGCACTTGAGGAATCAGTTCAAACGAGCACTTACTGGCTTGAAATGAAACCAGGGATCCTGTAGATTCGCCGAAGCGTGTAGAGTTTACGCACTCAAAAATCCCCATACACCCGCTCAATGCAACTGAAATCGAAAGATCTCAGGAAAATCATACGTACGTACGCAAATGTACATAATATTCAAGTGTGTCAAAGTTTTTCCTTTCTACAGAAATTTTCCACTGTCAGGTGAAGATCCCCTCAGCACTGTCTGGCGAATGTCAAGCCACATTTCAACCTTAAACAGGTTTTCTTATCGTCTTTCTCTTGCGCGCATTGCTTCGTGTTTTCGTATATCTCTAGGTAACCACGATCCCAGTTCTTTTTTGTTCGTTTTTTTTTTTTTGTCTTGCTTTACGCTCGAATAAAAAGTGGACGTCGCTGGTTCCAGGTAAAGCCGGGATGTGGGTGTGTTGATGGCGCGGTTTACGTGGCGTTGCTGCGTGTGTATGTGTGCCTCTTCAAGAAAGGCTTAGGGATAAATGCATGCACGAGTATATACCAGTTTTCTGCTTGTGTGTTTGAACAATGCTGAGCATGAGTACGCCGTGTATATGCTTACACCACTTTTCAAGTGCTAAGCTGGAGTCGTGGTTGTATGACGATACGGTGGTATGATGGGGGTATGACGGTGGATTTTTGTGTGAAACTGGTATTTCTGCTGAATGTTATGACTGATGTAATGACAGCTCAATAAATGGGTTTCACTCGGTGCTCATATGCCAGTTATGACTCACTTCACTCGAAGTATGCATATTTGTACATTTTTGAGTGATGACTTTAAGAGCGACGGCCTTCTGGGAGTATGTGACGGAATTCGGGACGATCACACGAAGATAATGAGTATTTGTTTGTCTGATTGAAACACATCGCCTGGCGGAAAATAAATAGTAGCGTAAACTCGTGTTATTACAGCAAGAAGAAGTATTTCACAATTCGAGAATCAAAATCCGTAAAACGTCATATATTCTCCCTTTAAATGGAAGTTCCAAAAACACAATGTGTGCTTGCAATGAGTTATCTTTATATTCGTGGTTGCATATCGGGTCAATGCTGAGAGAATCTGTGTTGCCAAGCGCGTATTAATTTGAATTTATTTATTTATTATAATTTGCTCGCGCACAAGGGATCGGTAATACCCTTAGGTGACCGGGGTCAAGACACAGCACATGCCGAAGGTACAGAGGGAAAAAAGGGAGAGGAGGTACCTGTGCACTTTGGTCTTAAATATTAGTGGTGCGGCTGAAGAACGAGTCTCTAAATTGAACTGTGCTTAGTCTTAAGGGTAAACTGATGAGCATTGCTGGCGAGACGGGTATTGCGGTTGAATTCATGGGGAGGAGGAATGCAGTTGGCTAGCTCACTTGAGCATCGCGATAAAATACGGACGGACGGCTTCTTGATTCTATCTAGTAGGTGCAGGGTGGTCTTGGCCAGACCAGATAAGAGCGTTGTACTCAAGTTTGGGGCGGATATACGCCTTGTAAATTAAAGTCAAATCAGAGGAGGTGAAGTATTTATTGCATCGATTAAGGAAGCCTAAATATTTTTCACAGCTTTTTTGGTGAAATATGTGGTCGTTCCAACTAAGTGTTGTTTTGGAAAGTTTTCCGGTTTCATCGATTCAGACGCCATTCATGAATAAAGACTAACAAGGGTTCGCTTAAGTGACACCAGACAACATTGAGTTTTTGAGACATTAAATTCCACTCGGTTGTTCTTTCCCTAATTCATTATGTTGTCAAGGTCGGAATTCAATGTGCTTAACCTACATTGCCGTTCCTATTCTGCGGCCGAAGAGCAGGGTCGTGGGTCTTGTAACGTATATGAAAAGCTGAGGGTGGTGTAATCAGCGAAGGAATGGATTGCATTAGAAGTAGCAAGCAAGAGATCATTTATAAAAATGAGAAACAGCGTCGGAGACAGACCAGAGCCTTGGGGAACACCAGCATTTATTTAGTGAATATCAACTTAGGAGTGAATAGACGAAAATAGTCATCCTCAAAGGATCAAGTTGACTCCAGTCCTGTTCTACGGAACAGAGGCGCATCCAATTTCAAAAGCCTATGAATAAGTTATTGATGTCTTGGAGAGAAATATTCCTGTTTCCGAGATGACCTCAAATCTTTAGAAGAAGATTCATACCCAAACTGTACAGACTGTTAAGCCATTCGTCTACGGATCCAACGCCAGAAACAGCTTCACTCCGTCTCGAAGAAACTTCATCTCTGAGCTTGTAGGACAAGTCAACAGTGGACGTACGTATTTAAGGTGGTGCACGCAAGAGGAAAAGGACCTCAACCAACTAGACGTGCGCAATTGGCCGTAATTAGCGAGTGAGTTAACGCTGGAAGCCCAGGTCAAAAAGAAAAGAAAAAGAAGGGGTTTTCATAATTCTCTGTCGGCGAAATCATTTTGCGTTCACCTAGTACAAATTCACGCTCCAGTTGACGGAGACGGGGAAGGTGACGAAATGGGTGCCTTGCCAAAGAGTCTTGTTAATATTGGAGTGCCGTGTTGGCTTCTTGACAAGTTGTACCGGTTTCGTTGATGTTTGCGTGGCTTGGGGTGCGCTGGCACTGGCGTGTTCGTGCATAACTTTGGCTGAATATTGTTGATGAAGCCCAAATGAAATTGTGTCTTCATGATATGGGAGGTTTTTCGGTTTGTTGGTAAACGTCGGAGTGAACATGAGCCTCCAGCTACCTCCAGTCATGCCTCAAGGTCCTTCTCCACTTGGCTGCTTCTTAGTTACTAAAATGAAAAATGACCGTGACCAGCAAATAGCTTATCCTGGAGTTAAGCTGCTCCTTGGGCTCTGTGGTGTGTAGCACCTTACACCGCATAGCGAGCACCCACATTGTGACACTGTGTGATTTTGTATTCTCAATAAACCAACCCGTCGAGATGACAGAGATCATGTCACCATGCATCCACGTCTTCCATAATCCATTCATCGAACACCTTTGCCGTGCGTGTACCACACGACATTGCCGTGAGAGTGTAACACTCGCCGATTGGGGCGGTCACAAAATCCCTGGCGCCTTCAATCGCGTGAAAAGTTGTCGTGTCGTGTTAAGTGCTTACTTTCAAGATCTTTGTGATAGCTTGATAGCCGATCATTGTAGACAATATCGTAAGCACCATATCATCATATTTTTCACAGCACAGTAGCCTACCACCGAATGCCACCGATTTCCATTTCGTTTGGCTATTATACAGCGCATCTATCTGCTTTAGTGATTATCGCTGATCGCATGTTTGTTTGCCCAACTGGTAAAAAACTGGACAAATATTTCAGACATTTTATGAACTCTTTAGCAAATCAAATTTGTTGGTTTTTATGGTTAGCGATTCGTTAAATGGTGCATCAGACTTGTAAACGTGCTTCATACTCGTTTTGAAACCTGCAAACATGAAAGATGTATCTTGCTAAGGATGTTAATACGTCGTTCATGCTGTGTGGAGTCGAGTTCAAATTGTCGCTAATTCGCGAGTTTAACAACTGATGTTAATACTAAACTTAACCATTTGAAGTCCAAGTGTTTGGACCCAATTGGGCACTCTGGTCCTAACTCTCAATAAACTCCAAAATGGACATGTGGGCATTTAAGGGTTAACTCTTGTCTGAGGTAGGTTTTGTGATTGTAGTTAAAGCGGGAATAACTCGTGCTATTAGTCAAGTCATACGTGTTCTGTCGACAGCAAATTAAGCTGGAAACAAAACATACGCATCAATAAAGCATCGCTTGCACTATACACCTGCAGAAAGGCTGTGGAACCCACTCTGGGCCTCCGGCCTAGAATAACACACGGGTTCTATACTGCAATTGTGCGACTAACTACCAAAGTGGGAATTGCTTTCTAGTCACTACAAGTCAAACAAAAACTCAAGAGGGTATGCAGAAGCCAGAGATCGGCATGTCTCACAGGCACACTCAGATCTACGCCTACAATCGGCTTAGAAATGTTATTGAATCTACTTCGCATGGGAGGAGCTATCAGCTACATATTCTTCATAATATTACGGAAGACGATGTGGAGTACACAAAATCAAAACAGGACTAGAGCTCTCCCAGAGAAAGACAGGAAGCATGTTAGCACAGGGCAATGCAACCACAAGACTTCTGTAGAAGCTGCAGCGATGCGGATTAAGACGAGACAGTTTCATACTTCTCCGGCTTGCGACCCACTAGAGTCAGATCCTGCACAATAGTTGCCTTCCATCGAGGACGGTCCTGGGCGCGCTGCTTCCAGTCGTCAAGACTAAGTTGTCTTGCGTTCGCGGTAACTTCGTACGAGAGGTTCGGTTTTTCTCTCATTTTCGATTCCGGGAGGCTCGGATTCTAAGACCCACTTTGTCGAAGCCTTGTTGTCCATGCGCTCGATGCGAAGTCGACACATTTTGTGCCTTCCGGACTAAATCTACGAGCACGCCCGCTTCTAGACGCGGCGGATGAACTTTTGACAGTGACTACACGATAGAAGATTTCTCTTGCGATATTACTTTATTGCACAGATCCTATACACTGATGTCAGCACACCCATCTGTGGTTCCATGCGTGTGCTTGTGTGTGCCATGTGCGGCTTGTGTAGAATACAAACTTGTCACATGTGTCTTTTCCTTCGTTTCTTCATAACTTTGTGAATTCCGAACTACATGGAGTATGGACATTTATGTTTCCGACAGAGGACATAGTTCCGGGAGCTAAACATGTCCGGAACGACACAACTCTAAATGTTGCTAGACACATGTTTTTGTACCAAATTTCATCACTCACCACAAATGTTCGAACGCAAACTTCTCTCGAAGACTACCAAGAGTTCTTCCGCCGCTTTTGAAAATTGTGTTTGCAACGTAGGGCAGGACTGGGACAATAAATGTGCGAAGAATTCGTTACTAGACTCGATAATCGGCTACAGTTCTTCTTCCGTCCTGTGGGAATGTTTTTTATGCACTTGTGCATGCTGTTGTAAACGATCGTGAAATCGACGAAAACATGAAGAGTCTGTAGGTATTTCTCGAAGGACCAACATATCTCTATATAAGACCTTGTCCTGCTGCATGGGGCAAAATCATGTGCGAAGAGATCCGTGGTCTTTTCGAGATTAAGGTCCTTCGCATCATTTTTGGTCCCGTATGTGATGGAGTAGTGGTGGTTCGGAGGAGAAGACTGAATGACGAACTTTCTGTTCTGTACAGTGACATGCATTATGTCAAATCAGTTCGAGTCTCCCGTCTCAGATGGCTAGGTCATGTAGAGCGAATGGACACCAGACCTTCGGCTCGGAAAGTCTTCGACTCCAACACCGAGTGACAACGCGGTGAAGAAAGACCCTGCCTCCGGTGGCGTACAGAGCTGGAAAGGGAACACAATTAGCTGAACATACGTGTCAGGAAGCACAAGACCATGCTGGATGGACTTGAATTTTGGCAGAGGCCTAGTCCCATCCCGGACCAAGTAGCACCAGGCAAACAAGAAGAATAATCTGCGCATCTGCGGCTGTAAAATAATCTGGTTTAATGAGGACTTCTCTCAATCACGCCATTGATGGTTTATTGCGTCTTGTATGATATGACACGAGGGAGACGTTCAAATCAATACGTTTCATCGGGTTATTGGGGAGACGTTCAAATCAATACGTTCCATCGGGTTATTGGGGTGTGTTTACTCGACTTGCTTACCTTCCCACTGGTCGAGCGAGGAATACCAGGAGAAGCTGCTTCCCCTTTTTATTTTTTTTTCTCTCTTTCCCCCTCAGGCGTTACATGCTTCCGATACCCTACTCTGAGACTAAAAATACTAAAAAGAAGGGAAAAGTGTGAAAGCCCCCCAAACCTCGCTGTGAATGTGGAAATCTGGCGGAATCTGACGAAATTTGACAGAGCAAAAGCGCCCGTCTTACGGTCCACGATTAGGTGAAGTATCAACTCGCATAATTTGATTGGACGCTGTATTAGAGGATCCCTGCTGGAAGACCGTGACCGCCTAATGAACAAGGGAAAAAAATGTTCTTATAAAAATTCCATCGCAGCAACATGAATGAATACTTAACCGTACACAGAATTCCATCAAACATTCACGCGCAGCACATGTGGTTTGCATAAATTTTAATCGCTAATGCACACGGGTGTGCGACTCGGTGACAAAGCCAGCTAATGTAAAAACACAGAACCGACCTAAGCGAGAAAATAGTTATGGCCATGAAGAATAGCCAAATCGCAGGGACCGGAGGTGGTGTACTTTATGGGGGACTGTAATGAATTGTAAATAGAAACATACTTCAGCACAATGGAGGTCACTGTTAAGTTCTGAGCTTCAGTAATTTCTTTAAGTTGTTTGTTCGAATGGCTTGCCTGCTGAAAAAAATAAATGTCGAATGTATGGTTGCGCGCTTAATTTATTCAGTAAATTGAAATATACAATGTAGCCATTTGTGTGGAAATTGTCTGAAAATTGTTCATAATTCAACGTAAGTGTTGTTGTTTATAAATGCCATTGACTTCTGTGTTGTGAATTGGTACCACTTTTGCATAAATCATAGGATTTTCATTTCGACTTGTGACAATCAATCTTCTTGTCTTACATATTTCAGCGGCGAGCACATCACATTGTTTGTTCAGTTTGCCGATTTAAACAAATTCGTTGTTGATTTGAACAATCGGTCTGTTGTGCTGATCGCAAAAGCAACATCGTGGTCTCAGACAGATTGGGCTTGGTTCGGTGATCGTGGATCGATTCTTGTTGATTTGTGTCAGTTGAAGTGCTTCCTAAGTTGGTTGTAATCCACAATATGTTCCGTCAAATGCATTGCTCCAAATTAAACATTTAGTTGGTCCAAGAGAATTGGGTAGATTGGGTTGTGGATCTCCTATAGATTAGTCACCCAATGCACTTACTATAGGACTACGAGCTTAATTTTTCCCGTGCTCACTCCGGTAGCTGGGTCCCAGATAGCTAAGAGGTACAGACAAAGCACAGCTGGTGTTCTTGTTGGTGTATGTTAGATGGTGAATTTTGTAGCCTGTAGTTTGAGAAGAGCGTGGTCCAGTGGAGTGTGTGTGGATAACATTTCACATTAAACCGATCATTACAGTAGAGGAGCAGATTAGAGCCAGATTACGGAAAGAAGTGCCTGAATCTGAGTAAAAAATGTTTTGTCGAAACACTGGCGTCAGACGAATGTAGTTGAGTGTTCTTTCGAAATGCCATTCACTTCCATCCACAGTAGGCTCTTGTGTCACACAGTGAAACCCTGAAACCCCAGCGCGGTGCAAACATTTCTGACTTGTAATTTCATCATTTGAAAATTGGAGGATATACAATCGAATGGTTAAACCAACCACATCCTATGGTGCTGAACTTTGATGGAAGAAATGAGTACAAACGCAGCCCATCAACAAATTAAACAAAATATGAAGGCTAGCGTGCATCCAAGTTGAACTCTTCGCCTTAAATGAAGCAGTACATTGCATCAGCATTGAATTCAAAAAATATCGATACTCTCAGACAGGCTGGCAGTACTTGAAGCCAGCAGCTTCGCATTGAACTCCACGGCTGAATAGGAACTCTACAAAATACTCAACATGTTGGCGAGGAGAACATGTTAAAACTGAAAGGCAGACGTCCCGGCAAAGAAGGGGACTGGAACAACTGTTCCTTTCCGTTTAGTCAAAAATTCTCTCCATCACTGGACATGAGATCTGCCAACATTTCTAGACCACAAATCCGAGAACATAGATGGTCGAGTCGAGACTTCAGTTCTTGAGTTAACTTCATCTTACAAGGGTGCAGGCCAAGATCCTTTGGCAAAATTCGCCATAGTGCGGTCTTAGCGATGCACAATTCTTAAGATTGACGTAGAATTGACTGTTTTGGTTCAGCGGTCTTAGCGATGTACTATTCTTGAGAATGACGTGGAATCGACTGTTTTGGTTCAGCGGACTTAGCGATGCACAATTCTTGAGAATGACGTTTAATCGACTGTTCGACGAGGGACGCTTCAACGTTAGCAATAAACTCGCCACTTTGAACCGTTGTCTTAATGGCACGGGAACATTCAGTATCGGGCATTTGGTCCCAAATCTCATTCTAGCCTGCAATTTGCCTTGGCTTGAATAGGAATTGCTTGTCTACAGGGACGAGAATTACGAGCAAAAATTGGCTTTCTCTTAAAGTTGACGTCTTCTTCCATTTCAAAGGGCGCTACAGTCCGAGTTGGGCCAGGGCCTCACTCAGCATGCCTCTCCAACCATCCCGATTTTTCGCCAGCTGTCTCCAGTTTCGCACACTCAGACTGAGGGCCTCCCCCCGACTTGCTGGATCTGTAGACGCCTGGCTAAACTCATGCCTCTGCTCAGTCCATACAGTTCCTGGTTGAATGTTCTTCCATATCAATGCCATCAACGCCAAGGACCCGAGACCGTGCGCAGACGTTTTCTCTCGAAAATACCAAGAGTCTCCTCATCCGCTTTGGAGATATAGTCCATGCCTCAGCTCCGTACTCCGTGGGATGATTGAAGTTTTTAACGGAGTCAACTTAGCCTCCCGCGAGAGGGCTCTATTAGTCAATTGCCTCTTAAGCCCATAGAAACAGCGATTGGCAAGAGTTGTTCTGCGTTTGATCTCGGTTCTGATGTTCGACAAAGTCTTCATCTTAAAGTTGGCGTCACCGACTCGAAATTAAGTTCTAATTATTTTTCAACGTTGTTCCTTCATGAACTCCACTACGATGAAAATGTTGTTTTTATCCAATCTATATTGACATTTTGTTTTTTTGGTCATTGGTTGAAGGATGCATTCACAGTGATAGTTCAAAGTTGTCAAGTTCCAATGGAAAAACTTTTGCCACGTGTACTGTGAATTGCTTGGACGAGGTGACATATTGTCTGCCACTTATCCCTCTCCCTTGCATAGATGTGTCCTGGGCGTTCATCATTTGTGACATTCATGCATTTGAAGATTGCAAAGTAATTGGAAAAAATTTGTTTGTTGTACCCCGTAGGCCATTCAAAAGTCGATTGCATGAAACGTAGAAAAACTCATTAAAAAGAATGAATGTTAAAAAGTCGTTAAAAACACGTGTCTCGATAATGAAAATTTTTGTGCGATATGATGCACATACCTTCCAAAACTATGGCTTTTAAATTATATTTGAGGAGCACGAACCTGCCATCTGTTCATTTGTGGGCTGCTGCAGGCACAGTTTTGGAGTGAAATGTAATTGAGAAGAGTGAGTTGAGACTAATGCTACTAGCATTGCTAAGAAAACATACATACATAGGGTATATTTTAAATATATATCGCAACTTTTACATTTTTAGTAGGATACACATAAAAAATTGGTCGGAATGGGGCGATGAAATTTCACAGACCGTAATATCGTAAGCGCGAGCACAAATTTCTAGGTTCCCCAGTCACTCGGGCTTTTTGACATTTTTTTTTGAATTTATATCTTAACTTGAATTTTTTTGGAAACTGAGACGATTATTTGTGCATGCAATTAATTCTTTCTAGGGATTTTATTTACATCAAGTTATTACATCAAGGTCTATAACTTAATTCGTGCTAAGAGATGGCGTAACTTCTATTGGAACATGCGTTAGAAAACTGTCATTACACTTCATTCCAGTATATGTCATTCATTTGAAGCGTAGACAATAATAATTTTTTTCACTCAAATATGTCGAACTTTGTGCCTGAAAAAGTGTTTTTGCGGGGAGTTCTTCTTCATTACTTTAATATGAAGAAAACAGCTGCCGAAAGTCATCGTATTTTGGGGGAAGCTCATGCGCTAGTTGAGCGAACGTGCCAAAAGTGGTTTGCATGATGATTGGTGATTTTGGCTTGGACAACCAGCCAAATCAACCGCAAAGACGAATATCAATGGCGCGAAGGTAATGCTCTGTATTTGGTGGTATCAGAAGGGTGTGCTGTGTTATGAGCGGCTAAAACCGGGTGAAACCAATGGACAACGCTACCGAACAAAATTAATCCGTTTGAAGAGAGCAGTAGCCGAAAAACGCCCGGAATATTGGACCAGACACGAGGCAATAATTTTCCATCATGACAACGCTCGGCGCCAAGTTGCTATTCCGGTTAAGAACTATTTGGAAAACAGTGCATGGGAAGTTTTACCCCATCCGCCTTATAGCCCAGGCCTTGCCCCTTCTGACTACCATTTGTTCCGGTCGATGCAGAACGCCCTCGTGCCAAACTGAAATGCAGTTCTTTTGGGATGGGATCCCCAAATTGGCAGAAAGATGGGAAAAAGTCATAGCTTCAGATGGGCACTACTTTGAATAATACTATTGTACGTCTATCCGTAAATAAACGTTCAAATTTTGAAAAAAAAAACTGCACGAATTGAAATATTAACCCAATACAAAGACTGTCAACTAGATCATCACTCAAACTGTTACGTTTCCTATTATCAAAATACATTACAATTGGAAATATTCGCTCCGCTTTGGAGTGTAAATGTGACAAACTTGAACAAAAATGACCAACTTCACATAGATTAGGAAATATTTGTTTTTCCTGTTCTTGTTCTGTGCCACATTCCATCAATAGACATATCTTTAAGTTTCGATTTTTAATCACTCAAATTAAGCAAAACGGAATATTATTAAATATTGTTATTCTTCCTTCTTTATTGAAATGTGACAGTTCCTGTCAGAAATGTACTAGAGATGCCCAACTTCACAGCTGATTGAACCCTAGTCCACTGACGATTTTCAGAGGCTCATTGACAGCTATACATGCATTTTTTAAGGGGCAAGAGAGGTTAGAAAATACAAGTGCCAGAAAGATCAAGAGAGTGTTAAAGAGTCGTATACCACGCACATCTCATCATGACTCTCTTTCGAGTCACTGACAATGCTCAAAGAAAAGCTTCTCAAACTTGGAGTCAGCATAGAACTGTAGGTCCCTTCCACATGTGAAAGAACAATGGTACGCATAACACGAGTGGTTGCTGGGAAGCTAGACTCTGGCCCTCTACGGGCTGTAACGTCACCCATATTGTATTATTATTATGTTGCTGTTTGAATCTGCACTCGTTCAACCACAGCCATCACGACGAACCCTCGCAATCTGATCGAGCTGAAACCTCATCTTTCTTTCGGAAACTTTCGTAGTAAGATGCCAGGTCACCCAGGACTAGTGGTTTTTAATGTTATTTCCATTCAAGTACAGCCCATAATTAAATAGGACCTAGTCATGCAGATACATGAATACAACACCCTTTCGGGACATTCAAGGAATTGTGAATTGGAGGTATGATATTTCGTATTACAATGGCACTAGCTTGAGCGTTGTGAATTCACAGGAATTTAAGTGAACCACTCGGGACCGAACCTGATATGCGACTGCAGCTACTACGAAGTTCAGGTTACTTCACAGGCCAGTGGCTCACTGATGGCCCGGGGCTTAGCCTGGACGATCCCAAGCACTCTGTGTGCAGTCGATTAAGTTGTCTTTCAAAACAAAAATACCTGTCCTTACGAACACGAACGTGAACAAAATAATCCCGATCAGTCTCAGAAACCATTTTAGCAGTTTGTCACAATTCAGTGTGCGAGAAATGAGGAAGGACACATTTTCTTATTTTGCAAAGACGGAAAAATGAGATACAAGCTAAATGTCCTTACAATTACCGTTCACATCCGCAGTGAATTGGTCCGCAACTAATGGCTTTCAGGGCAAAACTCCGACCACCACACAATGGGAGCCATCAGTTTCGTGCTATTATGCATAACGGGTGGCACAGAAAGCAGAAAAGAAGAAAAAAGAAAATGAATATAACGTTAAACAGTGGCATACCACATGCAGGTCGATACCGAACGAGTCACCAGGTACATGATCCGCATAATGTGCATTTACACATAAGAGCGAACAAACACTCGCACGCAAACACAAACACAAACACAAACACAGATGCACACTTGGTTAGGATTCCCGGCTATTTTGTTTCCCATGAAAAGCTGTTGCCGCCTTACCACCTGGTTCCTTGCCATCGTTCCATTCACAGCAAATGCCGCAGTATTTCCAAACAGGAAGGCTACTGTCCGCATTATCCTGTCCCACTAAATGTCCTCACAGCGGTAGGGCGTCATTCATGAAACGGAAATAACTTTGTTTTATGAATGACGACGACGACGACGACGCCATTAAATATGCTCACCAATTACGAATTATTATCCCCCAACGTCCCATCCGAACCGTGTGCGCGTCTAAGAAATGACACCCGGTAGACTAACTGCTGAGTAGTGTGGACTTTGAGATCAGTAACTTAATTGCCGACACAAGCGACGATTACCGCTTTGAAATTCATCACTCATCAGTCGAAATGAAAGCAGCATCTGCACAAAGCACAATCACGGATGGGCCTACAGTCGAGCGGAAGGGCGCCAGAGGAGGAGCCTCTAACAAGGAGTGAATAATAGTTGCCAATTCAGTTACGTGTCCCACATTAACACTCTTCGGTTCGAAATAGATAAGTGCATTCAGTTGCGACTCCTCCGCGTCACTATCATCGGTGCCATCAAGTGCGGAACAATGTTTCCGTATGTTGAAGTGGGAAAGCGCCTTCCTCTTTCTCATTTTTTTTTCACTTCGTTTTCCCTTTCCCATCAGTTAATGGTGAATATGACGAACTGACTTCAAGCCGACAGCTTGATAATGCGCTGGGACATATTAGCGACCTAAAAAGGAAGCAAATCCGCTTGGTTCTTCCCTCTATGCACTGCGCTAAAAATTATATCCTTGCTGATTATCATCACGGCGGATCAAAGTCACATATTTTCCCCGGGATGTCAGCAGGCAGGAAAAAGAGGAAAAAACTGGGATTCAGACCTACATGCATGCAAATGCGACACCGTGGCACACATAATGTTCAAATGGGAGTATCCCATTTCCCCAGCATTCTCAACACAATAAGGATATAGAGGGAATCTGTGCTCGGTTCGGTGTGTACTACGCCTACCTAATTTTCGGAGAGATGAGGAGTAAAATGTGAAATGAGCAAATCCTAAGCTGACATGCATATGCATCCGCGATTGGCCGGATGACACATCTTTCTGATGGATGAAATTAATTTGATGCTTTCTCCTGTTTTGCAATTGTCTGGAGTGTTGTGCTGCTTGCAGTTACTTGTGTGCTCTAGTTCTGGTTTAGTTTCCCGGCAAATTGTGTGGATCATGCAATTTTCGTTTTTGTAACTTTTGACTGATTAGAAATGGAGTTCAAAAATATTTGCTTTTAACGTGACTTTATGTGAACCTGCTTCGATCTGTTTATCGACTGTCCCCTGCACAGTCACTCGCACAGGCTTTACAACTCGGCCGTCGACCCGTGCCATTGATCTCGTCCTCGAGGTCGGGGCTGTCTTCTTCGTCATCAGCAAAATCTCGTACTTGTCCGAAGCCTTGCGGTGTTTAGCCTTGGTTGGCTGCGTTGCATGTCATGAGTGTCGTCTTGCACGTAGCTAGCCCATGGACTCCAGTTTCTTCGCCGGTAGCAGCAGCTTCTCTGTCTGGTACGGCCTTGGCCGCTACATATCTCATTTTCTCCTGCTGCTGGACCTCCCCGAATTTGGTTAAGGCTTTGGCTCGCTGTACAAATTTAGTTATTCTTTTGCATTCTTTCCTTCGTGGCTCTGTAGGCCAGAGCTTCCCACCCGATCAAACTTTAACTCCAACAGAAAAATTCTTAAACTGCCTTAAATACTATCTTGCATCGTAGACGCGTGCAATGGTCCCGCAGGCGCTGGTCGTGATGGAATGCACCCGTGTCATATGCTCCAGACGTTTTGTCAGCGATTGCGTGTGCTGGAAACGGATGGGATGTTATTTGAGGGCGTTGTTTGCTCATTGCATTCCCTCGAAGGCCAATACAGGCCCTCGCAGATTGACTCACATAGTGGTCAAGTGCATACCTCTGATGAAATCAAGCAACCATTTCCTTCAAACCACTGCAAAATGCTCCGTATATCATGCGCCATCTTTAACCTCACTCATTCTTAAAACTTAAAATACGCCCACTGTCCATCACTCAAATTAAAAAGAAACCGTCAACCATTTACTGCGTCTTTAAGCATAAAACTCGAACTCGAAAGTAATTGAAACTGACGCCATTAACTGACACCAAATACCAGACAGCAAACACCAAAGCGTTTCGTTTATGATACGGAAAGGCATATTGCCTCACGATTTAGTGTTGAAAATGCTGTATGAATATCTCGTCTCTTCCTGCCGAAGAAGTCGCTCTCCCCTCAAAACAAAACAGAAAACAGACAAATTCCTTTGTTTCACTAGAGTACGAGGGTGTTGTGTGGTATGGTCTCAGTTCCGACATTCGTTCTGGACATCTTCATCGATAGCCAATGGACAACAGTCCATTTTGTGATTCTGTTTTACTGTTCTTCTGTTGTTCAGCACCACCCCATCGTCATCGGCATCGCCATTGGCCCTGGCCCTTTCAATGCCCAATTCGTGCCCAGTACAATGAAACTTTTTGGTGAGCAGGCATAAATTTCCTTTTATTTGGCAATTGACATGGCGAAGGCTAGGATTTCCGTCCGTCTACTTGATCATGTTCGCTCCACGGTTTTTTTTTTTTCGTTTTGTTTCCCTTTCCTTGACTCCTATCCAACTGCGAATTATGTGAACTCGAATATTGGACGAGGGAGCAACAACAACAACAAAAAAATCGATAAATTCCGCATCATTGTGTAGACGGGTTGGATACAGCCATCCCCCGTTTGCATGGTAATAGCCCCGAAAACGTAAATTCATGGATTTTTTTCTGGTATGCTGGTGCTGGTGGTGATGCCGGAAAAGTGTTGAAGTAGCCTTACATATTTAATTCAGCTACAGCTTGAGACAGTGTTCGCGTATATTGCATGCGAGGGTGCTGTGTTGTGTTAACGCATTTTTCTCAGTCGCTTTGCGGGGACTGGTGACCTTTTCCGAGATACACCAGTCGGCTGCAGAGTCATGAATTGACGCGTCCATAAATAAGTAATCCCTGCGCATGTGGACATGCATCGTATATCTCGTAACGGTATTAAAGCGTAAATTATAAACAGGCGGTGACCTCAATATTTGGTTGTAAAAATACTCCTCCTCCGCAATAAGCAAGAATAAACTGGGTTTTTTTTTTCTGTATAGACAATCATGCAGTATTGACATCAAATATGTGCTTGCACCCAATCGTACAGCAATGTGTCCATCTGATGCTTTCTAATCATCATCAATATGGCGTGTGACATGTGCGGTGGTCTGGGGGAGGAGGATGTTCCGTCACGGCACAGCGTACAAATGTTCATTCTTGCGGCACCTGATGTCTGTGCTGGGATCGCATGCGGCGTATTGGATGATGTCTTCTTTTGCATACGGCTGCATGAATGCAGCCATGTACTTTCTACATTGCAACGTCGAGCATTGGATTGACACCACCTTTCACTTTGCGACGAGGCGCCAATGACTTTTCATCATATTAGATGCGACAGTACATGTATGATTTATGTGTATGCCAAGTGTATAGGTATCTACTCAGATTCGGTGTCCTTGTATTTTGTTCATGGATCTTGTTCTTAAGTGTTCTGGAAGCATGCTGCAAATGGCATTTTCTTATTTTCATGTTTGGCGTTGCAGTCCAATATGTAGCGAGTTTTTACCGCACTGGGTGAGGGGTGTTTTTGTGGCATAAAGGGTGACCACGAAGCGATGATCTTTATATTTCAGCAGCTGTCAAAGTCACCACTGACATCGAGCTGTCAAAAAATTCAGCAAGGTTCGTCATGGCTTCAGCAGCTGTCAAAGTCACCACTGACATCCAGCTGTCAAAAAATTCAGCAAGCTTCGTCATGGCTTCTGCAGCTGTTAAAGTCACCACTGACATCCAGCTGTCAAAAAATTCAGTAATGTTTGTCATGTCTTCACGCCTGCCAAACGTTTTTTTTTTTTTTTGAAAATATCGAAATTCTGTCTCACTTTATGTATATGCAACTTTATTTATATGAATTTCTGTTGACTTCAGTGTGTAATGTTTGAGACACTCATGGAACTTTGACCACCAACTAGACGAGGCGCTGAAATCATAGCGGCCGCATCGAAGAAGACCCAAAAATGTCGATTCGACGCCGATGTGCTAGCTGCGCCAGAGAGTTAACCCGACTTATTTTGAGGTGGTATTTGGGACTGCACCCGTATAAGTTCGTATTGACAGCGCTGAAGGTTAGCTAATTGGAAATGTAGGCCGGGTATCCTGATTTTGCAAACAAGTCATCATCTCAGAGAAGGCCCAGTTTTGGCTGATCGACTATGCCAACAAGCGAAGTTGCCACTTCACAAATCGATGCATCCACAAAGGTTGACCTTTTGCTCCAGTTTGTGACATGTCGACATCATGGCTTCCTTCTTTGGAAATGCGGAAGGAGACACCGTTACCGTCAATGGTCTCAGGTACAGAGCGATGTGACTTTCTGTGGCCAGACCTCGATTACATTTTATCCCATCATATATATCCTTCCTATTTATTATACTTGTCATAATGCCTTAAATCATTGCATTTATCCATTAAACCGACGCAATTCTCGAAGTTGTGAAGAAGAGATTTGGCGACTGGATCATCTCTGGCGTTCGTCAATTGGCCACCGCGATTATACAACTTAATACCGATTAATTTCGCTGGGGTTTCGTCAAGTCCTTAGTGGATGCTAACAAGCCAACCACTTTGGACGAGCCACAGAAAAATGGCATACATAGCAGACAGAGTCGTCCAAAATTGCACCGACTGTTTGAAGGACTGCGAGTGAAGTCAACGCGGCCACTTAAATGGGGAGGTATTCCATCCACAATGACATGAATGTAGCTTCAAAATAAAGCTAGAGTCAATTTGGAATCTCACACCTTTGTTATTTTATTCAAATTCCTTTTCCTATCGTTTTTAACTGGTCACCGAGTAAAATAAGTCTGAAACGGTGCCGAGCCTGTTCAATGTTCAGCATGGCCGTTTCTTTTCTGGAATTGAAGTTTCTGAACAATCGCTATGATCAGATCAGAAGACACTAAAACAACAATTTTTTCGAGTGTCTTCAGTTCATCTGACAACAGAAATTATTAACTAGACGGATAGCCGACTTCAAAGAAGTCGACCAATGAATTTGACGGTTATTTGACAGTATTTGACAGAATTTGACAGTTAATCAGTTAACATCGCACACTGATGAAACACCACCAGAGATAATGGAGGACAGAGGTATCCAACTTCTGTCCCATGATTTCATCTGACAGCGTACGTGGTGGAGCTGAGATGATTAGGAGAGAACTCATATACTTTACGGCGCAATGGCGACATGGGGCTACGGGTAAAATTGCTGGAAGTTGGGTATTTCTATCCTCCATTATCTCTGACACTACTGACATTTGTGTGAATAAAACAAATCTCTGTCCAAAAGTCCAAGAGAGGTAGAAGTCGACTGTGTATGGTTCTTGATTTCTGGTGGTGGTAGCGTCATCGTGCATCTCGACGAGTCAGAAGTGCTTGCGCTTTTCGCTTGAACTTCCTTAGACATTTTGCCATTCTGATAAGCATTTTTAGAACGCGACACTCATTCGAAATTCCCGAAATTTATGACGCTTCGAAAATAAAATTCCCGAAGAGTGTCGATTGAAGTAATGATTATGCGGTTTTTTCGCTTGACGTAGAGCTATTGATAAGCCTCTTCGGTGGCGCCTGGGGAACATGGACATTTCATATCCAAGCTCTTACGCTTATGCATAATTTAATGCCCGTCAAATCTCAGGAAGTACGCACACGTGCCAGTGTGATACGAGTTGTAGAGTCAGACTTAAGATCGACTGGGATATGCGCACACTTTACGCAGTTCCAATGAAAGACGCTTTTAGTAATCGAATTATGTACGTCCATGAATGGATCCATGCGTATGTGCCCACTTTATCAAGGGTTTTGAACTTGAAATTGCTCGTTCGGGATCGGTGGTACCGAATGGTATTATTCGCAAACAAAAAATAACGCTCTTAACTAAAACGAATGCCGGCGGATGAATGGCCATCTGGAAGCTCAGATCTTAGACTAGACACTGTGGTACGTTTTAAAGACAATGAGAGAGTGAGAGTCACTTCCTCCTCCAGGAATGACACATCCTTAATCCGTTATTCGTCATTACCGAGGCCTTAATCATCAGTTCAACAAACTTTACAAACTTCGCCGTACTTAGTGGATTGAAAACAAACAAATTAGGGAGGGGGCTTAAGTTCGTTGAGCAAGGACAAGCCTATGTATACTGTATTCTGAAGGAGTTGTAGTGACACCCTGTACTCACAGACTCACATATCATATATACCAACATGAAGCAACATGAGAGAAACATAACTCATATGCTTTAGTATTTTAAGTTGGGATTAATCTAGTCAGTAAGTCAAGAGATGTGTGGTCCAATGGACTAAATAAAATAACTCTACTGAGTCTCACTCTCTCTCTATTTCTTTTGAGTCAAGTGCGCTGTGCTTACTCCATAGCATACATGCCCTAGCGGTATAGCATGGTGGTTGCCTTTGAACTCACTGGTCAGACACAAAATGACACGAGACGACATTTGCAAAAATGTGACTAACTTGCAATGAGTCATTGACACTTCTTTGTGTCCCGCTCTATGCCATGATTTATTGCACTTTGTTTGTTGTTTGCATAGAAACCTTTCCTGAAATAAAATGTGTGTCCCACAAAAACAATTAACCCATTTATTTGCTTAGTACTTCCGATAAGGATTTCCTTTCACACCTTCGTCGTTACTTCCCGTCGCCCAAAACAATACCCAGGCCAACGTATTACATTTGACATCAGGGAAAACCAACCCAAATAATAATCGCTGAGGTAATTAGAATGGCATTCGCCGCGGTCTTTCGAATAAATACATCAGCTAGCCCACATAAGAGTAAACCCAAGCACAGGCAGAAAGTGGGGAAATCATTCGTCAACACTAGAAACACAGCGTACACTGGAAAATACTTACATGCTCGTATTACGTAGGTACGGGTATAATAATTAACTCTGCCTCACGGATTGTAGGTCAGTGTTTGTGTTGATCTGAGCATAAACACGGTCAAGACTGACTAGTTAATGTAAAGAATGAATTTAGTGCAGATAGATAAATAAACACACATCGGGAGCAATGCTTGATTGATGAGAAACAATCGCCAGGACGCCGAGATTGAACCTGATCTCTGTTCGGTTCAAATTATTAATGGCATGCTTTCCAGCGCGGTTGAACCATTAACTGAGTTATCCTTGGCGATTGTTATTGAATCAATGTGAACAAGACCAAATGTTTGTGTGTGAGGCAGCGATGGTATCACTTATTAATTGTCTAATTCAGACGTTCGTCGATTCGTCAATAGTGTACTTTGCAGTTTACCTAAATAATGTGGACAGACATAAATGATGTTTACTCGGCGTGTGTACGTGTCGAAATTTAATTCACGATTAAAGTTTTTGTCCATGTGCGTAAGGAGCACTCACTCTTCAACAGACCTCCGCAAGTTAAGACCTGGCTGTGCCGCATTCTGAATTTAATTCTTCATCTTTCTCCGAAACTAAATGTTTAGCATTTTATTAGTGATCAGTCAAAAGCATTGATTGTGGTAGGAAATGAGAAACTAAAACGTTCATAGGATTTTGGTTTAAATATGTGTTCACTGATTGATTAGCCCGTTTAAACGATGTACTAGATCAAAATAAAAAATGTATCGAATGTGTTGTCTTTCTAGTGTTAAAACCTCGGAGGCGTATGGCGTCAAACTTGTCAGCTCGCCATCTCGGTCAGAGTTCTGACAACACCTGAGCTCTTTCCAACTCACTCGTAAAAGACTCGATGTCTCTTCGACTGTTCTACGCCACGTCACGTTTGTGTAAGGCGTTCCGCTCTTCTCTCTGCCTGGGCAAGCGAATTCCAGTGCATGGCGTGCACTGGTACGTCGCAATGGAGCTGTATTCACATTGTAGGGTGCGTCCGGAGTACACTGTCACTTTCCTCTTGTTTATTGTTGTTGGCCTTGTCTCGTGAACACTGGATCTTTCTTAAACATCTGTTTTCGAATGATTGTAGCTTTCAAGTGGTAATTGTGTCTACTTTTGGAAACTGCATCCATAAGGAGCTGCGAACAGTCGTATATTTACTGTCAAGCTGATAACATTGCTTTTCCAGATCGTGGATAGCATTCCGAACGCAGCCTTCGCCTTTCCAATTCTGCTGCACGCATCCAGATCGGTGTCACCGTGATTAGCAGAGACCAGAACTACTTCCTCGACTTCCTCTCCGGCAACGTTCAGTTGAGCGCGAGCGGTCAGAATTGCTAAGGTCTAGCTATTGCTGTATTTTAGCCCCACGTTGTTTGCCGCAGCAGAGTGTGGGTCATCAAGAGAAGGTCCATTAGACAAACATCGTCAGCGTAGTCAAGATTTTAAGGTTAAGATGTCACAGCCTACAGAGAACATCGCTGATAGCGTCCGGAAACAATACTGGCGTCAGTATAGACCCTTGACGAGCTCCACTTTGGATCATTAAACTCATCTGCAAACTTCCCATTGTGTAAGACGAGACGCTTACCACCTTCATATGTAGCCTCTATAATAGCTAGAGCCTAATGATTGCTTCTCGATTCAAGCTATCGAAAGCTTCTCTTTTATGGAAAGATGCTCTGTTATGGTCCGTAAACGGGTAATGAAGTCGATGCAGGAAATGTCAGAGTGAAGATCGGCCCGTTCGAAGTTCGGTTCCTGGTGCGACCAAACTAATTGTCACGCTTCTCAAACAACTCGTGTGGTTGCTGAGAAGCTATTCCCTGCCCCGCTACAGCTTGGAGCGCCACTCCTATTATTATCATTCGCCTCCTCCACTTCTGCGGAAATTGTTCGTTATGCCAAGCCTTGTACATCGGATGCAGCAAATCTACCGCAGCTTGAAATAATTCCACAGTGATGCCATCAATACCCACCGCCTTGTTTTTCTTGAGCGATTCGATGGCTGCAAGTATATCACTTTCCTGGGACGACCGGCTGGTGGCAAAATGCAATGCAAACAATGGATTGAGAAAACAAACGTCGAAAGAAGAAAGCCGCAGATCTTCACCCGCATTGGTTCTCCAACGCCACTCCTGATGTGAGAGTGACAGTGCTGTGTACCATCTCATTGAAGCATATCCTGTTTCCGCTGAATTGAGCGAAGGATAAGGTTATTTGTCACAGTTGCTGCATTGCCTGGATAATAATTTCGCCGAGTGCGATTATCCGAACAAGCATCAAATTTTGAACGGGCTATCAGCATTAACAAGCCACATTGTTGCGTTTCCTCTTAGTCCTTCGCTATGCTAGTTTCAACAACTGTTCGAGAGCTGCAATTACATAAATCGCTGATACATTTTACTCCGCTTGTGCTAGCCTTCAATGAATTTTTGAGGAAACCAATTATTTGTTCCATTTCTTTTTATTACTTATTCAATATTTAAGCCGCACCAGAGCGTAAGTTTGCCGAACGAACGTTTCAGGTTGCTGTGCAACAAGACAAATTAATCACATAGGAAGTGAGTTCGGCGCAATTTTCTTAATGAGCCCACTCTAGTATGTAATTGCCATCAGATTGCCTGGGTAAATACAAACACTTTGTGGGTTCAACTGGAGACAGCAGAGAACGAGTTAATTATGTCCAAGAACTTGTTTATTCTGCTTACAGGTATTAAGTGACTGCTGTGAATGATGGCTTTTCATTTCAAAAATAAAATTAATCCGCTATTAGGACGGGAAGTCTAGCATGTCATGCTTTATCACTTATTGTTGTTGAAGCATGAAATGTGAGCCCTAAAATTCAAAGTATGCCTGGAAGGTATCTTCATTTTTTAATTGTATTCTAATTCCCTAATGCAATAATAATTATATGGGTGGCGCTCCAGCCTGTAGAGGACCAGGGCCTAGCTTCTCAGCAACCACTCGTGTTGTGCGTACCATTGTTGTTCCACGAGTGGAAGGGACCTACATTTATGAACCGCCAAGTTTGAGTAGCTTCTAGACAGCCTTACTCTTTGAGCATTGTCTGTGACTTGAAAGAGGTGGGGTCGTGAAAATTGTGTGTCGGGAGTCAAACCTAGACACGCATGTCCAAGTGCGTAGGAGTCGGTGAGTCGACACAACGCCATTGCCGACAGCGCTGGATCGTCGAATGCGGTCACCAAAAATTACTTGGAAAATGTGTCAGGCAAGTGGCAACAACTTTGCTGAAACCAGAAAACAAGATGTAACCGCTTTGTACCTCTCTTGTCGCTTACCTCTCTTGCTTGCTCACGGGACAATCAGAGAATAGCATTTATGTACATTGTGCACTGATGCGGAACCTATGTTCGTTCATTCGTGATTAACTGTTAAAAAAATCGTGAGCTGTCAAAAAATGTGTGATTATTCATCTAATTCTTTCATGAACAAGAGGACAGTTCATTGCTTATTGCCGACTATAGTAATTCCTTAAAGCGCCCGCTTTCTGGTTGAAACAACATGTCGCTATCATCCATACTTAAACCGTCATAATTTTTGAAGTATTACTCATCATTAAAAACGCTTTATGTTCAATGACCATTCACTGTGAATGCGTAATTGTCAATAAATGGTCGAAGTTAAAATCATGGTCGAAAGTTAAAACATGCACCGATAAACTTTCATAAAATTTAATAAAATTTATCCATCAATATTAGTTAACTTCGCCCCTGCTGGCAACACTTTCAATGGAAGCTGTCAAATTTCAGTGCAATTAAATCATGGCATTGCCAGACCCGCTGTAAAACTATGAGAAAAAGTAAGTCATCGAAATAGAAAATCGTCTTTTTCAGTCTAAAAAAGCAAGGAATTGAACAAAAACCAACGTAGATCGCTTAAGATTCATCCACCACTAGAAACCATATGATATCTCAGTCATTTAGATGTCAAAATGTGCAGAAAATCGCCTTTCAGGAAATTGACTATTCTCTGCCGAAAAAATGCAGTAAAATGGTAAATGAACTGGGTGGACTTTTTCGGATCTGGCCAAGTCAAGTTTGATTTTGCGGATTTCAAGGACTTCGGAGGGGTTTTTGAATGGACAAACTGCATCGGAAATGATTTTTCTCCCATTAAGTTGTCCAAACTTCTTATTTATTTGTCGCTAAAATCCGGGCCGGGACTGGATCTCAACCAACAAGGCTTTCCACTAGAACGATCTCTGGCTTGCTGCCTCCAGTGTCGCAGGCCAAGTTGATTGAAGTCCTTCTCAACCAGGGTTAGCTACCTTAGACGCGGGCGTCCTCGGTTCGGAGTCGAAGACTTTTCGGGCCGGAGCTGAGCTGTCCATGAGCTCTACATGGCCAACCACCATAAGCGTTGAATTCGTAGACGCATGACTAGGCTCATATAGCTGTGCAGCCGATACAGTTCGTTGTCCAACCTTCTTCTCCAATTACAATCCAACAGAACCAAAGATCACACAATCCAAGGACTTCATCATCCGCTTTTGAGACTGTCCATGCGGCGAGCTCTGGGTTGATTAATCTCTTATATAAAGTCAACTTGGTCCTTCGACAGACGGCTCTTTCAGTCAATTTAGCACATTTTATTTATTTATTTTCCTGCTGTACAAACCAAGCCTTGAAGGCAAGAGTTGAAGGTCTTCCAAGGGTCCAGGCAGATGAAGTCCTTAAGTGCCTCGAAATCGATAGACTCATATTCTGATGTCTGATAGACTTGGTTATCGTGGTTTTATCGTTCTAAAACTCTGTTTCGCAGCCTGTCCACATGTGAATAAGACACGCATGCAATGACTTACAGCGAAATTAATAGCCGCTCCATTTCGCCTGCACAAAATACCAAAATGAAATTGACTGCTCAATTATAAATCACCGCTATTTCCAAATTCCACTCATTCTTTGTGGGCACGTTCGCCAATAACATCAATAAACACGGTTCATGTTTTTAAGGCTGCCCAGAAAAGTGTATCAACAATTCACAAGTGTTGTGTATCGTAAATTCAGCATGTAGCACCTGGGCTTTTTTGCTTCATTCAATTCTTTGAAGTTCGATGCCAAAATTGCCTTTCAATTATACATTTGCACCCTCCAATCAGGTTGATCACAAAAGCCACCGCAGCCACGATGTAGAGCTTATTCGAGGAATGGTGTCTGTTTGTGTGGTGCTGTCCGCCATTTATGCAGATTTATTTATGAAGATAGCTGACGCGGTTTGTGGATCACAGTCGGTGTGTGTCCATATTTTATGCTTTCTCTTTTCGGTTATACCCGGAAGGACGATATGCAGTCGTCATTGCACATCGGTGCGATGGTCCTCATTGCGGCAGCAATTCAAAAGAATCGTGCCATGAGCTTGAGTTAAAAAAAGACGTCCTTTGAATGCACAATCTTGCAAATCACCACGTTCGCCGTCTCCCCCCTTGAATAAGCAATGTGCGCGATACAGATAATGCTCTTTAGGGTTTCGCACAAATTGCCTGCTAGCATCAATATTTGTGCACGTCATCTACCTGCTTGCACTGGGCATACCTACGACTACCGTGCAATGATGTAGACAACGACAACGACGATAAAGACGTAGTATTGAATTTTTCCGGTCTCGCATCTGAGACATCCATTCCTCTACCTGACCCAATTAGGGTCTATCACGGTTCTCTTATTTCCGGTTCGCTTCTTTCTCCCCTTTCTGTGTGTCTTGTACCGAAAATTCCAGGATGACGCTAACATATTCGATGTGCGCATCACCTGCCGGAAGCTACCAAGTGCTTGCCGTTTTCAATAGATTGCTTCCGTCCCTCCCACTCGGTGTACCTGCACGAGCAGACCTGTGAAGATTAAGTAATGGAAAGCGTAGTTGCTGATTCCAAACGTTAAATTATGTCATTAGCTGAGGGCCAGAACTAATCAAATATTTATTCCAATAATCATTTGCGATGCATTTAGAGCGTTTAGATTCCAGAGTGGCTCCATTCCCGCTAAAGGTAATTCCGCCCTCATTGGCTTTTACCAATTTCAAAGCGAACACACGTGAGAAGAAAACCTACAGCAGCCGGCGCGGCGATTGGCAACTGGTAAACGGCAACCCAATTCCAGTCCAAAAGTGAATCGAGGATAAACTGAAGTCCCAGTTTTAGTACATCACATATTTCCGTGAATCAGGGCAACACGATTCACGTAAGTGCTAATAAGGACTGTGCCTCTTACCCCGAGTAAATACATGCTACCTTCCTGATGAATTGGTATGCAATAAATATCCTGGGGAGTGTATATTGAATTAGGTGAACTCGTCAGATCGAATATTCCATAATGGGGTCATTTGGGGAGCCCTGCTTAGGAAGGTTTCGGCCCCACTCCGTCTGCTTGAAGGAGGCAACTTGCATTTCGTCTGTTTGTCGCGTGCAAATGGCGGAAGCCCAATTCTTGTAGCATGTTATCTTGCTCTTCCACCGTTTGACAAATTCAACGCAGCGCGATAAAAGGACGTTAACTTTCTTATTATGTGAACATAAATACGAGCGCTCTCAGTGCTGGAGTGAGAAATTGTTCGATTTCATGCTCAGAAGTCAGTTTCTTGTAATTGGCTGAGTACTTAATTCGATTCAATTTGCTGAAAAATCAAACTGGAGACACACAAATTCCTGCCGATCGATAATTGGTCTCAAACGGAGAGGAAAGAATTTTCAAGAATTTCCAACTAGGTACTTTTGAATAGACTCTGTGTTTAGACGTGCACATGTACACAAGTTCTGTTCTATTGAAGAATTTGCATTCGTGTTTCCACAGAGCTGCACACTCAAGTGCACTCTGTGCCATGCACTTGTTCCACAAGGCAATCTATCTCTGCGGCATTTTGCAAACATATGTACTTTCTTGTTTCATGTGTGTACAACATGAGTCTACAAACTTACATGTGTTGACGGGATTTCAAAATAAAACTGCTATGATTTCAATGTGTAAAGTGGTTTTCCCGAAAATTCAATGCGGCGCTGACAAGCTCAAAGCAAGAAGCGAATCTATTTATTTCCATCCCTCAAATGCAGATGCGTCAATATTTTCTAATCTTTTATACACACCATACAGACATACATTAATTCAGAAGAGAGCACTGTGCCGGACGAAAAAGTGATTATGAAGAAATTGAAAAAGGAAATCAATGGAGCTGCACTTCGATGATGAACGGAAATACTGCGAAGGACACGTTGACCCCATCACCCGTGAGCGAAACAGAAACAAAGGATTGTAGATTGGAAATATTTCACTTCTGCCTCGGGAGTTTTTAAAAGTGAAGGAGAACTGTTAAGCCTGACCATGATCCGTCCGATTTTTGTATAAACTTTCAATATAAAGGAAAACTGGGCAAGTAAAGTCGTCAAATTGAGTCCTTCGAACATGCAATGCTCCAGCAGAACCCTTGGCTACAGCGGAGGCCCTGGCAGTCAAAGAAGCGGGCAGAATAATATCAAAGTTGGAAATACCACCACCCATTCTAATTGACAGTCAAGTGGTCATTAAAGCAATTTCGTCAAAAAACCCAAGTCCAAGCCTGCGACTACTACGTAGGAGCTGGGTCTAGGGTTCCACAGGTAATACAATGTGTCAAACCATCTCTTGCGGATGTGAAGAAGGAAGCAGAAGACACGATCATAGATCCTGGTCCACACACACTATTTCCTTTGGAAAATAGAAGTAGAAGTCTAATAAAATTATCGAAATGCCTATTGGGCAGAAAAATCATAAATTCAGAAAATTCTTTTATTCCGATGGGCATAATCGAATGATTTTAATAATTGAATGACCATTCGAATGACTACTAATCCTTCGAATGACTACTCGAATGACTACTGACGCGCTAAATTGATACATAGATCGAGTTGTCTTGTGCTAGTAGTCAGTAGTGATTCGAGTAGATTCAGTAGTCATTCGAAGGATTAGTACTCATTCGGGCATAATCGAATGATTTTAATCATCGAGACTTTAGTAATCGAGTTATTTTAATAATCGAATGACCATTCGAATGGCTACTAATCCTTCGAATGACTACTAACAGTGATCAAGTTCTCTTGTGCTAGTAGTCAGTAGTCATTCGAATGATTAGTAGTCATTCGACTAGCCATTTGAATGATTAGTAGCCTTGGTTAGAATGGGGTCCCGGGTTCGAATCCCAGTGAAAGCAATGTTTATACCACACTTAGGTCAGTCTTGTGTTTTGTGACTAACGCTATCTACATTTTCTGTGTTAAGCTAAGTCGATAAATCGGTTTCTAACATATAAGCCACACTGACTCAAAATGTGATTGAAAAAATATTTTCATTTTGAACGGCAGAGAATCGAGTTGTGACAGATATGCCACACCACTCTACAGCGAGTTAATACTCTCTGCTTTTGTTCAATATTTTATTGCAAGATGTTCCATTCAGGGATAACTAGAAAAGAGCTAAACACATATCCATGCATTACAAAGGCCATTAAACGGTTTTTCTCTCGTAATCGTCGCAATAACGAAACATGAATCCAACGCTCATATTTCACTTCTCCGCATAGTGTACACAGAGGGCTTCAATCACCACAAGAAGCGGTTTGCAAAACCGATTAAATCATCGATCAATCACCGGACATTGAAGGGAAAATCCCATGCAACTCGACTGAGAAGTTTTCTTTTCGATTTTCTGCGACTAACGACGTCTTATAGGATGAAATGCTTGCATCGCCATCTATTAGTAACGGCATCCTTTTTAAGCAAACCATGCATACGTTCGTACATGTTCTTCAATCTTCGAATGAATGTGTTTTCTTCTCAGAGAAACACATTCCGCTGTGAGTCGATATTCGATTTGAATTCACCCATTTGCGCTACTAAGGCAAATGCTTGTTCAAAGCATCCTTCTTATGGTTCACTCTTGGGATAGAAGAGAATTCTTATCACGTGTTCACTGCACACCAATGGAATCCACTTGAATGTTGGTCTTCTTGGCATGGCCTGGCTTCTATCAGTTCATTTCACTTAATTGGGTTTCATTGTTATCTGCGGAAACCTTGAGAACGAACATAGAGGAAAAATGAAATCAGGTTCACACGTATTCCACTCTCTTGGGACTGTGGATGTAATAATTGGAATGAGCGGCGCATAAGTGAGGAGCGGTTGAATTGAAATGTTAAGTCCACTGTGTGTATGTTTAACGTGGATTTGCTGCGGCATCGGTACGAGATTTCGCATTAGTTTCAATGTTTTCGTTGTCGCTGCTGAAATATACTAGGGTGGTCCGATAAGTACTTAACCTCACCGGTCGATGGCGGCACAATCGCAAGAGAGGCTGCCACTGAAACTCGGCGGACACGCCCGCTTCCATACGCAGTCAAAACAATACTCCGAGTCCGATTCGGTTGATGTTGCGGCAGAAGCCGTCTAAGAGAATGTGCTACACTTTTGTAAATTTCTCCGGCGATGGTGGCGTCATCGGGTGGTGGGGCTAAGCACTTACCAGATCATCCTCGTAAGTCGTTTTTACTTATCAAAAGTCTTCAAAATAGTTAACTGCACACAAAATGAAAGACAAATTTCACCTCTCATCCGAAGAGCCATTTTCATCCGCCATTCTTGCACATACCTTGTCTCTGCCAATGCGCTGGCATAAGCGGCTTCAAAGGGGAAAAGGAAAAACAGCCTTTCGGTTCATTGCGCTTGTCGATAACGATAATGCAAAGGAATCTCATCTGCCGGGATCCAGCGATTTTGAAGCACTTCTCATCTTCATGGTGCACCAGACGATTCCTTAATGAGCTCCTTCAAACCGAAGATTATCTTTGTGGAAGGAAATTATAAAGTTTACAAAGTAATTGATTGCAAAGGTCCATTAACCCCATTCGCCTTCGTTTTGCCCGTGCTCTTTCTCTGCCCCTAAGAAAGAAATGCCCCGATGGCCTGCGCGTAGCAAGAAGAAAAGACCCCATTTCCGCCAGCCTCACCCGCAACCTCAATATTTAGCCAGCACAAAAATTATTATTGGGATGCGACCCAGATTGAGAGGCCTGCCTGCTGCATTGTACCAACAAACAGCGGCACCACCACCAAACAGGACCCGTATCGAGGAGCGTCTTGCTGCACCGACACTCCTTGTTCACAATTACGTATGGAGCTACGACTCAATAAGTGGAACAAACAAACTTTGTGCTGGTTTGTACGCGGCGCTAACAGACGATGGGATCCATACTCCCTCCACAATGGTGGGCGGTGAAATTGCGAATGTCCAAGTCCTTAGTCAATACGTCCGAGTTCCGTGAATATGCACAGTCATTAGAGACCAATAGCACATTTGGATACTATTCATAATCCCATCAAATCAAGAGAAAATCGGGAACACACAAATCAGAGCACACGACCGAGTTGCCACACTCTCACACACAAGCCCAAGAGTCGTTCATCAATTGGATTTAAAGAGGAGCGCTTCTCTGTTCCTGGTGCGAGCTTCAAGGCGGCCACCCATCCATTCGCACATGCTGAGGGGTCCCCCGCGTGGTAAAGCGATTGTGCCATAGACTTGCCGTAAACGTTTTCCACCATCAATCACGCTCTAGACATGCAAGTTTTTCTCAAAGTTTCGAGTTGGACTTTGCCGTCACGCAACTGCACGAGACCACGACATAATATCCCGCCGCCATCGCCAGCAGCCTCGTTGCGAATGCCAGCAGCAAATTAATGGAAAAACTGTGATGTTTGGTAATCTTTGACCCAAAACTGCACTTCCTCGGTTGGAGTACTTTTCATTGAGGATTAATGCTGTTGACTGCTGCCATATGTCAGCGTTAAATCAGAAGCGATGGTCCCGCAAAACGATGGGGAGTGCATTCAAAGGATTGGGGATGATTTTTTTCCGGAATATGTGTGTCAAGGGTTTGCTGGAAGTGGTCAAATGTCTCATGCATGAGTCACTGAGTCTCCTCACACTCGGGTGCAGTTCGATGACACTTTCATGCGATAGTCACAAGGAAGCGCCTCGTCAGATTGACACAAATTAACTTTATTGATTGGATTAAAGCGGTCTTGGCGCTTAACTTTTGTGAGTTACTACTTGGAGAGGGCAAATTATGGATTTAAGGCGGACACGTGGGATTGTTGCCCGTAAATGGAAAGCGGATTACGGATTAGGGATTTTGGAATGTGGGACGATCCTTATTGATTGCTTGTGTCGAAGGCCCATCCAATCCTTATTCAAATAGTCTTTGTTTGTGTATCGGACTTTGAACAGGTGTGAGCATTGAGGACGTAAGTCCTTTTGGAAAAGTGTGTTAAGAGTTCTTCAAGGAAAGTCGTAACAGTGGTCAAATATAATGCAAACCACAGGGCCTCTAACAACAAATTACAAAAGCGTGGTCTTCCTTTGTACCCCTAGAATGGCTTGAATAGAACCAGGCTCTAAGAGAAGACACTGTGGACTATGGTGGGCGTCATCACGGAACTCTGCCTCATACGCCAAGCTAGAGACGCTTCAATCCTCTTGTTCTGTAGAAGGTGTGGTGGATCAGAGAGATCATAGTTACACAGAAATGCAACTTATTCGCATGACATCTGCTGGAGATGTTTTTTTCGTGGATGAGGAGGAGTATCAACCGCTGTACCTGGGCGGGCCTCTTATAGGCCATCACTCGGGACCCTACTTTTCGAAAAAAATCTGTGCGTAACCAGGAATGTGCTTCATCTGTTTGTGGTGGTGTATCAGAGGTAGATCTCCTGCTAGCTGCCTCCAATTGCGGGACGAGATGGCTTACTGAAACGTAGTCGAATAGTCTTCTTTTCTATATGACTCAGCCGCATTAGGAATTGGAACAGTGGACACTCATGTCGTTGTGCAGCTCCTAGAAATTCAAAGAAAACATGACGGTCTCAGAAGTTTTCTTCCGAAGACTCCAAGAAGGAGCCTAGGCCTAGGCGCTGTAAAGCAGGGCTGATGGTGCTTTTTAAAACAACGTTGATGCGTCTAGACATGACTCAATGTACGCTGTTGGAAGTGTTTAACATAGAGTCCAAATACACGAAATAGCTGACTACCTCGAAGTTATATCAGTTCCTCGTAACGCTATACCTTGAAGGCAGCATGCACTTCATTTTTCCCTCGTTCAACGGCAGGCGCGCTTCTCTCTCAACGACGGTATTTATGTTCATAGCTCGTGGCTATACTCGGTAGCATCTACGGTCTTGAAATCGCCAAATTTGATGATGTGCTTCGATCTAAACTTCTTGAACTTTAAGGATGGTTGATAGTGGACGCTTCTTGATCTGACACTTCTGATCTATAAGACTGCCCACAAACGGCTCCTCCAAAACCGGCAGAGAACTTCTTGTGTTTGATGTTAAAGATACATATCCTCACCACGTTCTTCGTCTGTACATTGGCTGTAGTCCGGGTAGATCCTGGGCCTCAGCCAACAAGCATCTCCAACAAGCACGATCTTTGGCTAGCCAGCGTCGCACGCCAACTTGGTTGAGGTCCTTCTCATCTGAGTGCGCCACATGAAACGTGGACGTCCTCTGTTGCGTTGTCTCATAGGTTAGGAGTCGAAGACTCTTCCCAGGCGGTGGATCCGAAGACGACTGGCTGGACTCATGTCTCTGTACAGTTTGTGGTTGAATCTTCTATTTCTTCCGTCAACGCAAGGAGGACCAAAGACCAGAACTTTTCTTGTGAAGACGTGCGCTTTTGAGGATCTGTATGCCTCAGCGCCGTACTGGCTGACTCACTGAGACGTTGTCAGCTAGGGCTTTCAAGAGGCGGGTCCGATCCCATAGAAGCAGCGACTGGCAAGAGTTATTCTGCGGTCAATCTCGGTACTGATGGTGTTCGTATTGGTTACTGCGGAGCCGAGTCTTAACCTCAAAGTAATAGTTGCCCACTGTGACGCTGTTGTTGTCCTCTCCTGAGGACACCATAACTTCGTTTTGCCCTGGTTCACGCTGGACCCATTTCACCCGTTTCGTCTCAATGCCAGCAAACGCCTTTTTCATCAGCGGCTCGCTGATGTGTTCTCCAATGTTATCCGCGAATGCTAACCCGTGGAAATGGCGCTTCTAGTGGTGGGAATTCCTCGACTCTCTGCTTTCCTTAGAGTAGACGTCTGAGAGGAGACGTCAAAAATGTCGCACAGAGCTCGTCCCGGCCAGTTATATCTGATCTTGACTTAATGAGTATTCTCTCATTTACTTTGGAAATCTTGGTTTGGTTCAGGAAACGTACTGCGACGAAGTTGCAACGCTGACAATCGTTGACGTTTCACTTTTTGTAGAGTGGCTACGCCAACAAACAAAATTAACCTGAAGTGATAAAAACTGTTCATGTGATGGGCAAGATGAGACCAAAAATTCGACTTCCAAATTCCACTTCACTCGCCACAGCTGTGGAAGTCACATGCCCGAAGTCATGTGTTCAAAGATGACTGCAAATCCCGATGAGATTGACTGCATAAATCGAATGTAAAGCGAAAATCATTCTGCTGATCCACGCAGACTTACACCGTGTTCAGTTCAGATATGGGAACAGCGCTTCTTTGTTTTCTTCACATTGCGTCACATCTGAATTTAAATCAGAGACATACTTATGGAGTTGACGGCGCAACAATGAAAGTGTAGCATCTGGCTTGAATCGTTCTCACCCATTTGCCTAAGATGTTAGAAGGTCGAATAGCATGGCTTGAGTAAGCGTGAACTACGAGTCAAACAAAATCACATCATTTGAGCTTGTCTGTTGGGTTGCGTTGTGTTGTTTCACTGCTGATGTGCTGATTTCGGCGCTCTATTTGTTTGGGCGGCATATTCATGGCTTTAAAAGGAAAATGGCGGCGAGTCGTCGATGGGTGTTCAGAAGACGACTCATATCTTCAAGAGGAAATTAAAGCAAAAACAAAGGAGCTCCCACAAACGGGATCTTGGTGAATTACTTCAGGAACAATGTTTTTTTTACGAAAATTTTATCGGATAAGTTTATTGTCGGCTAGTTCAACTGAGTAAACCGTGCTCTCTTGGATCAACGATCATTTGTTCTCAGTTTCGGTACCTCCTGCGTCTTCCCGGAATATAGTTATTTCTTGACGTGTCCAAGACAACGTATGACAAATTCTTGTCTTCTCGAGCTTTGCTTTTGGCGAAGCGTCTTTCAGATCAGATGAAGCCAAAATCTGATCGAATTTACTGTCTCGATTGTTATTTACGAGCACTTTTACAGCATAGTCCGTCTGGCAAGTGTCTCAGCGAGCATTGTATTGTTCTCTTTTATAAGAAGCCAAAGTGAGTTGTGCATTAACGAATGGAATGGGATTATTTTTATTATGTCTGCTCAGACTAAACCCTCAGGACTCTCATTGGCGTCATAACAGTGTACTTTCGCATGCAAAACACAAGTCCGCCGCGTGGTAGCATCGTATATTTATTTCTGAAGAGACTACATGGAGAAAGAGGATGAGAGGAGGAAGAGGAGCAAGAGGAGGAAGAGACCCCACTTTCCCTGGAAACTACTTGTTCAACAAAAGTGAACTGCATGTTATTAACATAAGCCAACTAAACCGCTTTATGTTATCACAATGGTGACCGTTCTAAACATAACGAGATGGATATTTGACACAAGCGCCATTCTAAGATAATAATGATTAAATTCCACTATGTTAAATACACCAACTGTTAATGTTGTCAAGGTTAGAATTCATTGTGCAAACGTACGCTGCCCTTCCAATTCTAGGGCAGAGTGGTGAGTCTTAGAGCTAATATCAAAAACTGAGAAATAGTTGACAAACGATTAAACGGGATTAGAAGTAGCAGCCCTATTCTAAAAGAGTGCGAAAGAGTATACCGAAAAAGGCAGAACCTTGAGGAACCCCAGTGTTCTTACTTTCTTAAGGTGGAGTTCCAGTCCGGGGTGGATCTGGGCCTCAAATTGTACTGTTACTACGTTGATTTCTAGAAGAGAGAGAGAGAAAGGTGTGTCGAAACAGAGACGGTTGGTGCGTCGACTCCCTGAGGATGGCAGGTTCATCAACGCTCATAATTCACGACTCCACCTCTTTCTAGTTACTGACAAAGCTTACAGAGTATTCCTGTCTAGAAAACGCTTCTCGTGAAAGAACAGCAGCACGTAAAACACATCCAACTGACGCGCCTTCTTCTGCTTCTAATGACGGGTGGACATGGGCCTCGACCAACAAGCCTCCCCAGCTGGTTCTTGTCATGGTTGAATAAAAACGATCAAAGCAAACAGGACCAGCGAAAGTTGTGCATTCAAACTTTTCCACGGGCTTCTTTATCTGCTTCTGAGATTGTCCAGGCATCCGCGCCATGGATCACGACAGGGATGATGAAGGTGTTATATAGTCCTTCGAGAGACGGCTCTACTTCTCTATTGCCTCGTGAATCCAAAGAAACAGCGATTGCCAATGTTTATTCCGATTTAAATCTCGGTACTGATGTTGTTCGTACTGTTTACCTGGGAGCCGAGGTCCGAGGTAGACAAAGTCCTTCTCTACCTCGAAGGTATAGCTGCCTATGGTGACGTTCGGCCCGAGTCGTTGATGTTGGTCGTCTCTTCTCGATAACAGCATATACTTAGTTTTTGCCCTCATTCACCGCTATCCATTTTGGACACCAGAAGACGCTTCGTTGACGCCTTACTGTGTTCGACGCTATAGAAGGTCCCTCTTGTGTTGGAGAGTGTTGTTCTCAAGAATGACTTTAGCCGCATGACAGCGCCTCGTCTCGTACAAAACCTTTTTTGATTCATTGAAGGTCTCGGTGAGTTAGTTACCGACCTTGAGGGAGCAGCGAGAATTCTCCATCGTTATCCTGCACATCCTGACGAGTTTGGTAGGAATATCAAAACTAGGCATGGCTTTGTGTAGCTCGTCTCTATGCACGCTGTCATGTGCGGCCTTGAAATCGACGAATAGCTCGTGTTTGTCGATCTGCATCTCTTGGGTTTTTTACAGGACCTGGCGTAGTGTGATGATATAGTCGATGGTGGACTTTGCCGGTCTGAAACCGCAATCAGGTTATTGATGAATGGTTTCAGGGGCTCACATATGACGGCAGAGAAGATATTATAAGTGGTATTAAGGAGACTTATTTCTCGGTAGTTTGCGCAGTTTAAATGGTCTCCTTTCTTGTGGATCGGGCACGCTTTTCACCGACTTTACATGTCTTACAGATAACCCTTCTAGCTCACCCCCAGCTGCCTTAAAGAGTACCTCTGCCTTAAAGAGTTCCGCAGACAGTCCGTCTGCACCGGCAGATTTGTTCAACTTAAGTCTGGATATCACAATCGTGACTTCGTCTAGGTCAGGGGGAGGGAATTCTCGCCGTCGTCGTCCGTTGAGTGGAGTGGCACATTCTGCCTGACAGCGGTATTGGTGTCTTCGCCGTTTGACAGTCTACAGAAGTGATCTTTCCAGATTCTCAGTATTGACTGCGACTAAGTTCGTATAGTTCTGGAAGCGCTCTCGTCCTTCTGTCCAGCGTCGCCTTATATGCTGCTCGCTTCGCCAAATGCGCCTGCCGGCACTCGTTGTCAAACCTGGGTTTTTTTCTTGGTGGCGTTTGACAGCGGTTCCATTCTTCGACGAACATTAACTGCCGCGCCACCCAGACTATTATTATACTCTGTCTCTCTGTCAAGAGCCATAGAAGCACTAAGGGCAACGATCTTTTAAAGTGCACATACATTTGTCGATTTAAAAGTGTTGTCCTTCCTCTTTAGTGACGGATTTAGTTTAAGTCGACAGAGTGTACAGCACTCCCATTCTCGAGAAAACTGATGTTTTCCCTTACTCATTGATTGAAGCACCAGATCTTATTCTGAGAACGCGCGAAGATGTTTGTGTCATCAGCATACCCCCACCCAACTCCAAAATCCCGTGTTGACAGCTGCCCGTCCTCAGAGAATGTCTGCTAGACCAACGCGCACATTGATTGAATTCGTTGCCAAGACGCTGTGACTTAATATTTATTTCCGTAAAAACCAAAGTTTTCTCGCTTGGGAGGGATTGTCCTTGCCTGCTTGGCAGTACGTACCTCTAATTAATCCCAATCGATCCAGAATTGCGGTGAATACAATAAAAAAATGCATTGTTTACTTCATTACAATAACATCATTATTTTCTTTCCCATTTCAGGTAAGTCCCACCGAGTCGGCTCTAATTCGAGGCTCTCCGACGTGCGGACGTAAGTTTACATTGCTGTGAAGGCTTTATTGAGTCCGACGTGTGATGGACGATGTGGTGCGTGAGAACAAACAGCAGCACATCGGGCACAAAGTCGAGACACAAGTGTATAACACATCCCACCATGCTGTTCCGACCCAGCCGTTTGCGCTTCAGATTACATTCCTCATTAGTGATGAGAAGAGATAATTACTGAAAATAAAATCATCTCCTCGTGTGTATAGTCTGTGCAATGACCTTCTGGAGACTAATACAAAAATATATTTTTATTTCATTTGCTCTGCATGTACACATGCACATGGTCCCTTGAAAGTGGTCCCTCCTCTTGGAAGCCATGGCATATTTAGAGCGTGGTGCCACTTGGCCTGCCGAACATGCCGACGCCACTCGAATAGATTCAGATCGAAAATTCATGTACTTCTTCATGGCGTTGCCCGTTCGCTGCGGCTGATCCTCTCCTCTCGCACACATGATACCAAACACTTTAATTTTATGCCCCATATGGGGATCTTCTTTTTTGTGTCGTTTTATGCATTTCCGCTCCGGATGTGGAAAATGGCTACACACAGCCCCCAGGACCTATACTTCTCAAACCCCGAGTGCTGTGCTTATAATTTTAAATTCAAATGGGTAAAGCGAGGGAGAGAGAGAACGAGTAACTGGATTAATGGGTCCGGCTTCCGCGAAGACAGTTGCTGCACAAGAACAAGAAGAAAAAAGCGAAAATTCTGAGCTGCAAATGCAAACTAAAGTCGGACGCGCCAAAAAATGCCAGCGACTATGTGTATGCAATCTTTCCGGTGTGTACATATTTTGAATTCCAACCGAATTCTGTGCCAACACAATGGGGCTACGTGCGGTGCACAAGGAAAGTCAAAGTACTAACCGTGCACACAGAAGTCGATAAATAATACACTTCTTAAAATACGATGCTGATGCTAAGGAGTTTGGCGAGAGCTAAAGGATGAATTCGAATTAATTGCAGTTATGCTTTTGAAGGGAATAGGGCGGTGGATGGAGAAAAACATCGAATTTCCGTTTTGTAATAGTCCAATGGACTTTTCCCCAAATCACAATGCCCTCCCGAGAAGTAATTCTTTTCGGGAGGAGGGGACACGGGCGAATTTTAAGCATAATGAAGTGTCTGGAATTCATAAATTCCCGTCTCGTACATAACCAATTTGAAATGGGCATTTTTTCTTGTTTTCTTTGCATGTGCGCTGGCGGCTACTGTTGAAATGGAAAATCGCTTTCAATTGCAGAGGGGGTGGATCGATGGGCAGTGTGATTAATGCGGATGGAATTTGACTTTTGATGGAACTCTTTCAGTTGCTCTTGATTGGCTTTCTTATCCGCATTACTCCCATTGGATGACATAGTATCGCACTTTTTCGAAAGACACTCATCTTCTTCTGTCTCATGGCTCCGACACAGGAGGCGCAAACTATGGAAATTTAGTGTCTGTCCGCCGTCTGCGAATCTGCGGTATACGAACCAAGACACCGCAGAGACAAGACAGCTTTGACTGTCAACGATCTCAGGCAGATCTAGCTAATTCTCAGACTCTCCATGACTCAACTAGCCCCACAGTGCCCACACAGCGTGCTCTGGAAGTCTGCCGCGTGCAGACAGCGCGAGTTGGTAGTCCCATCGGCCTCGAAGACTCAAAAATGGGAATATGCTCATGACTCAACATTTCTGTCGAGTGCTGAGCCTGCAACAGATCTGATTTTATTTTCTTACCCTCCACTGAGAGCTCATTGTCTGCTGCTGACCAACAGTCAGCCTAACCTGATGGTGGACTGCTGCCGATCAGTGGTTCGCTTCCAAACGCTTCCTTCTTCAGAAATTGTCCTGTCTCTGCTGATTGTCCTGATCGAAAGAGGTGATGCAACGATGCCTTCGGCTGTCTCTTGCTGAGACGACTGATGAACGATTTAAAATTCAACTCATGTTGGCTTTAAAAAACAACAAAAGGCTATGAACTTGCTAGAGGTCGTATGAACAACTTCAAACTTTTCATGTCTCCCGCAACAACTTACCATCTTCCTAAGATACTCGCAGTTAGAGCAGTCAATCGCAAATTGTGGAAGGGTACCTTTTTATTACTTGGCGGCGTACTTTATATGAGCTTTACTCTGTTACTTCAGTACTTAAATAGTGTGACTAGCAGGGTAACTAAGACCACGGTCCACTTAGACCTCATGTGGGTCCATTGTGCTGGTACTCCAGTGGCTAATCGTGTGCCAATAATTATGTATTCTTCTGACCACCGGCCTATTTTTTGTTAGTCGAAAAGAGAGTTAAAAGCTTTAAAAACCGCATTTTTTTATTCCGTGTGCACAGAAAAAACCCCCAAATCCGCTTTCTGGACAATGAACAAACTGCAAACACCAAATTGAAACGAAATATGAGGCTATCAGTGCAAAGGTCCTCAGGCCCTCAGAGCTCTCTAGTGAGGTTCAGTTTTTGTGAGTCACTTTTGCACTGATAGCCTCATATTGTAGTCGTTCCAGAAGGAGGAAAGAGAAGTATAAAATCCACATTTATTTTATTTAATCCACATATTCTGACTGACATGTGCACATGCACCAGCGTTTTTTCTCGCAACTAATTACAGGAAGTCTGCGTTTAATATGCACACCATTGCTTTTACATTTTGCGGCAGTAATTCCCCAGTGTGCTGGTATTTAAGACAAGTTGTTCGCATTGCGTCAATACAGCTGAGGTGCCCCTAATATATCCATTTTTTAACCTCGTTCCACCCAAAAGCTAGCTTCTCAAGAGAAAGCATGTATTCAGGCATTCCAGCACACATCCCTTGAAGAAGACAGGTGATATTGACCCAAAAAAGAACTAAGAATAGGTGTTATGGTCTAAGCAACTAATAATAGTTCACATCTTTGTCACAGTAATTAAATCTTCTCTTTTGACAGTCGTATTATTTATGATGTTCAAAAATCCGTCTGCATAGCCATAAAAATGTTGTATCATGCTGTCGGTTTGGTGTGTAATCCCGGACGGGCGCGCACATGCAAAAGGTGGATGCGTATCCGTCATTCGCTCCCATGATAATTTATCAATCAAAATTAAAACAAATTCAGCACATTCATCTAAAAAATGTGTTCTGACGAAATGAGATATGAAATGAGAGGCAACGAATTCGAATTAATTAAAAATTGTTAAAAAATTTAAACATAAATATTTTTTGAAATAAAATTAGCTCAGGGGTTCCTTGGTTAGTGACGGATTCCTTGGATGATGGAATGATTTGAGGACGTATTGATTTTTTATTTGATGGTCGTTTGTCCAAATAGACAGCATTTTAGGACGGGGATGTGTGTGGTTTGAATCTTTCAAAAAAATTGGCATGTGCAGGTGCATTGGGATATGTTCACGCTGCTGGCATCTAACAGACAACAATATGCTTTTGTGTGAGGTTTGCTGCGAGTACATCTTGATTTGTTATTTTAGGTTCCACATCATCTGGGATCAGTGGATTGATGTCTTCATTTGTAATTGATTTGTTTAAACGACCTGGTCTTATTTAACATCTTCAAACTCAGGAGACATAATGACTCCCACGCTCTTGTCTAGGCATTTCTGTCCTGTCATGACATGCGGTGTTTTTGTCAATCCCAAAAAGACGAAACTTGTAGAAGATGTTGGCCATCCCTTTACTGTGTATTACAATGTTGCTTGTGAGTGAATATATACGCCATCAGGTGCAAGCACTTAAGGCCCAAACCCATAGAATTCGTTGCGTGAGATGCGTCTAGAATCCAAAAAAATCCTAAAGCAAAGAGGTGCCCAATGAATACTGCAATCCATCCAACCCCGCTACAGCAACATCACAATAAAAATTACTTAGGTGGGAGAGGAACTGTCGATGCCCCTTATTCTTAGTGGTGTCACATGTCACTGTGACAAATTTGTATTCAATAAGTCACTTGAATGTCACATAAAGTGTCATTTGTCACATTTTTTAACGATTTCAAATTGTTTCTCCACGAATCAATCATTCTGCTTGCAAACTGTCAAGCTGAGCTTGCAATACACAACACGATTCACAAACTCACGACCAATTCGCCATGAATTGGGTGTTTGCTCAAATTGTGCACCCATCGCTCTCTGGGAATGAGAAAACTTCATGTGAATGAAGTGTCAGAGCTCGTGAAGTTCGCGATGCGTAGTGGGTTCATATAAAAGGTTCTGAACTCTTGCCAATCTCTGCTGCTTGGGCTAAGAAAGTAATTGATAAACTACGCCCGCTATCGAACTACCAAAATAACCCTCTATAAGACTTAAATCGTCCCAGCCCTTCTACCTGCTGCAGAGGCATGGACTTTGTCCAAAGCGTCGCGTTGCTCGTGGCTGTTTTGAGAGGAAAATCCTTCGCGTGATTTTCGGTCCCGTCTGCTTACATGGTGAGTGGAGAAGAAGATAAAACAACGAACTGTACGAGCTGTTCAGCAACATCGACTTAGCCAGAAGTGTGAAGATTCAACGGTTGAGGTGGCTTGTTAGGCCACAGGTAGGCTAGAGTTACTTCGTGCACTTGAATGGAACTCTGCACGGTTGAGGTGGCTAGGTCATGTCGAGCGAATTGAAACCAATGCTCCGGCCCGGAAAGTTTTTGAATCCACCCCCAAGGACGGCGCAGTCCAGGAAGACCGTGACTCAGGCGGAGTATACAAGTGAAAAGGGATCGCAGTAGGCAGTCGAGTCTAGATCTGGCTGGACGTGTTTGTTGGTTGAGGCCCAGGTCCACGCCGAACTCGTAAAAGTTTTTCTTTAAATTCTATCGGGTTTTCCAACAAGGAGTTGACTACGTTTATTTTTAATTAAAACACAGACCATTTAAGGTACTTCGGAAATTACGAAATTTGAGGTCGCAGAAGTCGATGATTCGGTCACACAGTCAGACGGACACGGCCACCATCTCCCGTTGACTCTGAGCTCTTGTAACGACACCGACTTGTTCCCAGAAACCAGTGATTGCATACAAAACACCCAAAATGGTCTTAAATGACACGATCTCGGCGGTATAATGGTGCGTTCACAGTGAAAGTTCAAAGACGCGAAGTCCTAATTGGGAAACCCCTTTATTAAGAAATAATCATTCACTCCGTGCCCTCTACCAACTCACAAGGCTTTTCTGAATTCAATTTTAATGCAAACTTTAAATGTGATGTGCGGCTGGGTAAATTTAAATGCAATGCAGAATTAGCTCGCATTTATTGTTTGCTTATTTGTCATATTGAACACATGACTGCCATATTGTGCTGAATTAATTTTCAAGTTGCTTCCCGTGTGGAGCGAGTAGGGTAATTGTACGAAGGTAATAATAAATAAATACCATTTGCACAGTCAACTCAGTTTAGCACAATCGCTCGCAGCACTTCATGAAAGTGTTGACAATGATTCGTGTCTCACTTGAAAGGCACATAAAACAAACGATGATGCACAGCGGAGTCAGAAGGAAAACAGAACAAACACAAAAGAAGTTGAATCCGTTGAAATATGAGCTAAATAAATTGTTGCATTCTTTCTTGAGCAAACAACTCCCGCCGACCGACATCAAGGACATCGTAATGCCTTAAAAATGCTGGCCTTCCTGTTTTGTGGAAGGAATGCTGAGTTGAAACGACGGAGGAGAGGAATAAATAAACCGTTTTAAGGCCTTTGTAAACAAAGCGAATTAAACTAAGCTAAATTTATTCGAATGCAAAGAATGCAGAGATTCGCTTAAATGGACTGAACGCGTGACCCGAGAGAGTTACTTCGTGCACTTGAATGGGACTCTGCACGAATGTTTACGTAATTATGTTTATGAATGAAGTTCTGTTGCAGTAAAGTGTGATGAATGCATACGAGTGTGTATACCACTGAGTGTTGGAAAATATCGATCACAAGAGGGGCTTTTTTTTAGTGTATGTCTGTGTGTTGCGGACTTTTCTGAGTTGAAGGCAAACTTTGCCTTGCACTGGAACATTGGGAACTAGTTTACAGTGTCTTATACAATTAAGGTCCTTGACCTTTTTTTTATAGGATTGTGACGAATGTCCACACACAAAAGTGTAAAACACATCAAATGAATCTGGATGGTGAAGGCTTCCTTGTGGCCTGAAAGAATGATGTCTGACATTTTATTTCGCGTAAATCTTGTTCGCGACTACGCCGCACAAGGTCAAATTTTGAATCACTGCATCCAGCGCTGCAATGGGCATTTGTCCACTAGCGCAATTAATGTTGACTTTCAAATCCTGCCGCAACCAACGTCCCACTGTGCAGCGTACGCAACCTCTGGCAAACTGAGTTACGTGCTCTAAGTTGGTTGAGGTCCTTTTCCACATGTGTGCCGCGCACGACAAACAACGACGTCCGTTGCGTTGACCAACAGGGCAGAAGTTCAAGGGTGACGTTACGGCCCACAGATGGCTTCTTTAGCAACCAAAACTTTGTCCTCTTCAACAAATACTTTGGATCCGTGGGCGCTGGAATAGACTCATGTCGGTGTACCCCGTACGGGTTGTGTCCAAATTTTCTCCTTCAGGTAGCCTCACCAGACCACCCGGGACTTTTTTCTCGAAGATAGTTTTTCCAATTGTTCATAGCCCAGCGCTGTGATCCTTTGAAGAAGCGCTCTTTTGCTCCATGCTCCTTGAAAGAGTTTGCCAAGATTTATTCTGCAAATAATTCAGAAGGCTTTACGAAGTTCCCTAGTCTCGGCCTGTGTGCTTAGCACGACATCCCCAAGAAAGTAAATCTGTTTTGACATTGAATGTCTCCGTGAGTTCATCTCCAACCTTGGCGAAGCAGTAACTCTCTGTGCATCACGCTCTGGATGCAATGTAAAAACCCAGACTCGTCTTCATGCCCGCTGTCATCTGCGGTATTGAAATTGACACATATTTGCTGAGTCTCGATTTGAATTTCTGGCGTATTTCTCAGTATGTGTCACGGTGTCCCCATCATCTAATCTATTGCTGCTACCCTTGGCCTGAAGTCACACTTCAGACATTCACACAAACCCCCAGAAACACGTCTCAAGGGAACTTATCCCTCAATAGTTGGCGCCGTCAGAGGAGTCGTCAATTTGCGCTCTTGTGGGTCGGGTGGACGGTACTGTGACTTCTCTGGTCGAGCTTGCTTTCATGGCCCAACAGATCACCTTAATGAATAGATAAGCCTCTCCACCTGGCACAATCTTTAGGCAGCACCTTGCAACTACGCACGCCAAGTTGGCTGAGGTCCTTCTGCACTTGTGTGCGCCACCGATTTCGTAGGCGTCCTCTATTGCGTTGTTCCACTGGCGCGTAGTCGGAGGCGATTTGAAACTCGCTGGTCTGCTTCAGGATTTGCCTTATTGTGAGTATTTGGTCTGTAGTCGATTCGCTGGACAGTATCTTGTAGGCGACGTTGAGTAGGGATATATCTCTGTAGTTGTTGCAAGAGGTCGGATCGCCTTTTTTGTGGATGGGGCATATGGAGGTGATATTTCAGTCGTCTTCCCTGCCCTGGAAAATAACCATGTTGCAGGGTCTGCAGTTTCACAAACAGCCGGCCTCTCAATGTCATCATAAAACGATCCTTTTTGACAATAACGAATGGAACTCAATGCTGCGTTGCTACTACTCTCACTACTGCCTTTCAACACAAGCAATGCGCAAAGTACCACAGGGAATTACAGATGAGCAGCAGATGACGGAGGATGAAGATAGTGCACCCCAATGGTGAGGCAATGGAAACAAAAGAGAAAGTAAAGTATCTCGGCGTCCACTTCACCGAGAAGCTAAAATTTAACAACCGCTCGAATCTGACTCTCGAAATGACCAACTCTGGATTTAATCGCCACAACCCATGCGAAAACAAACTGACAACGAAGTTGCTACTCTATAACAAACTTATTCGATCATTCCCTATATGGCATACCATCTCCAAGACCTCTTATAGACGCTTTCGATCATCTAAAGCAAGATACCAGAAATATGCACCGTCAAAAGTACTCCAGCAACAGGATACTCTCTGAAGAAGCTCTCATCATCCACCTACAACAATGCGTGGTCAGAGACGCTGTTCTAGAGGCAATTGCTTGCCATCGGAATCCATTCACACGTGGCCATTACAGACTTGAGAAGCACCACCTCCGGGCAACGATCTCTCAACGCGTCGAATCTGCTAAACGAGCGAACATTCCCAAGAACATCAGCCAACGGACTGTATGTGATAGCAGGGATCATCGCAGCTAAACAAAGTCTCATCCCGAGAGGACCAACAAGGACACACGGACTGAACACCCCGATGTCAAAAGATCAAATCTTACTACTGAATACAATAAAACAATAATAAATATAAAACATCCGTCCGAATAGGGGCCATTCTTGAGTTTAAGCTCTTAGCACGTAAGTATGCGTGAAGGACCGAAACCGGTAGCAGCAACGCGCTGTTGTGCTGCATGCATAAATCTCAAAAAAGGCTGTTCGCATTCGCCAGGCTTAGCAGGCAGAAAGATTTATGCCACGAAAACATTTGAGCAATTTAAACGTGATTAAATCTGAATTGCCTAGTGTGAAAATGTGATGAAATCGGTGCATTTGTGGACTGGATTTGACTGGACTGACACTCCCCACTGTACACAGTTTTTTTTTCTTGTCGTGGAATAAACAATAATTAACCTGCTGCGGAGATACAAAATACACATCCGAGTGTCTAAGCACATCTGGGGAATATTCAGAAAATCAAACGAGTCATTAAATGTTGCCGAGGTCAATGAGTAAGAGGAAATATATTTCTAGCGAATTGAATACAATTTACATTCACTTAAAAAGCGACGGTTTGTATTTCATAACACTTCATCCCAGGTCGTCAGCAGATACACTTCGTATTCATTGACGTAAACCTGAAGTCCCAGAGAGCTTCCGCTCACCGCTGAAGTGACAAGTTGCAAATATGTGTGGTAGCACATTCACACCACCCAGTCACATGGCTCACGTGTCCATGTCATTGTTTATATGTCCCAATGAACTGCAGTTACTGGTAAGTTGTGCGGACGTTCCACATTGAGGACGTATCAGCCAACTGGGGAGTGGATAAGAGAGGCTAGGCTTTGCAACATTGACTGCTAAACCCAATTCAGTAGTAACCCCCTGAGGTCGATGATTTGTTGCATCAAACACACACGGAAAAAAGCTGATATTTATGAGGCTCTACGACTAAATTAATGGCTGGCCGGAAGATTTGACTGTCGTTCGTATTGTGAACTTGCAAATTTATGGTGTTGACTAGTTGACAATATTGATTTTGAAGCTGGCGCATAACAAGCATCATTTATTCAAACGTCCACACCTAAACAAATGTGCGCAGCAAATAGATAATTTAGTTTGAAACTTGTGAATCGTCTGGCTTGGTTTAAGAGAAGGAAGGACGAAAAGTTGGATTTAGGGGAGATTAGTATTACCTGTTAATGTTCAAGGAGTTTTGAGGAATATTTACATGTTAGGTTATGGTGGCTGACTGCAGAAGGCAGTCACACTTCGGCCAAAGTAGGCCACCACTCGGATTGATTCCCCCTAATAATTAAAACCAGTTGGTGGTTGTGACAAACCGGTTTATCTGGTCAATACTGACGCTTTTTAGCTCATTGAGGTTGTTGAAGTAGTAGGACCCTGCCAGCGCTCTACACGAGCAGAGTAGGTGATCTGTGGTTTCAACCACCTCTTCATCCATGCATCTTCTACAGAAGTCATTATACGGGACCCCCAACCTACGGGCATGGGTGCTAATTGTGCAGTGCCCTGTTAGGACGCCGGTGAGCGTCCTGAGTGAAGATCTGCTGAGTCTAAGCAGATTGAGAGATCGTTTGGTATTAAGCGATGGCCATATCTCCAAGTGGTGCCTTCTATACAATTACGATTAGCGATGTTGATTGTGCTTATTTTTAGTAGATGGTGGGCTGTGGCGATTGGCGTGGAAGGTGGAACACCTCCTATTGTTTGGGTGGATTGCAATTGCCCGGTATGTCACAGTGTCCCGGCACCAACATGAGGTGTATGTTAAATTGCTCAGCCATATCGTTAAGAGAAAGCCTGCAATTAAGGGATGTTTTCGAATTGAACATGACATTAACCAAGGACATTAACAGTCCGAACAGATGGTGACACCTCTTTTGGATATTCCGTTTTCTTGAGCCAGGACAGCGCCTCCTTTATCGCAATGCTTTCTGCCTGGGATACGCTACAGTGATCAGGGAGCTTCAGGGAGATAGCTATGTTAAGGTCTTGAGAATAGACACCAACACCTACACCCTCGTCTGTCTTCGATCCATCAGTAAAGACAATAGCTATCTACGTCTTGACACCTTTTCATCGCCAAGTAATCAGTTGGGTAGGGGAGGCGGCTGCTAGTGAATTCACCATCACACTTGGACCGTGTTGGTCCATTGTGATAACAAAAGTCGGACTGCTACCATTGATCCCACTGGCAAATGGTGACTGAACCAAATTTGAAAACCAGATAAAAGTGTATAAACTTTGCTTTCCCTGGGATTCGAACCGGGGACCCCTCTAACCAAGGACAGGCCTTAAACAAGTCTGTTGCAGTTGTCTAAGTACCTTAGAAGTGAGTCGATGTAGTTGGATGTTCCGCACAGTCTTCGTGCTGACACTGACTGAAAGTCCGGCTGTGTATCCCTTTCGAGGTAAGCGCAGGAGTTGTGCCTGCTCTGTGCCAATTTTTCTCCAACGAATTTCAACTTTCTAACCAACATTCTCATAAGTTCTAGTTGAGACAAGAACTGGCATCAACAGACTACGCCCAACGACGCACTTTCATAGTTGTGTGCTTACTTACTGACCAGTCTGAGCCTGAGCAAACGCTGCATTCCATCTTTGACTATCCTGGGACGTGCTCATTTTAGCCATCAAGAGAAAAGCACCCTTTTGTCCCCCTTTATTCCGGGGCGTCCGTCTTCCTCTCCATCTTGAACCAGGAGGCTTCGATCTGAAGATCCGATCTGAGGATCCTCTTAGAGCTCGATGTTGCCGAGCCAGTGCAGTCGTCACACTATTGGTCTCCGGGCTACAACTCGGCTGACGGTCCATCCCTTCACCTTCCTCGGAGACGGGAGAATTAATCGTTCGAATGAACCAAGAACCAGGTCTGCTGTTTTGCTTATCGTCCTGATTTCGTCAACATATAGTAGTACTGCGCCATGGTCACGCCCAGTTGCGATTCTACGTTGTCATTTATGGGGTACCGCACCTAAATCCCACATTTCGGCTAGTTTCAACATTTCGCCATACATTTTCCGGCATTTCCAAATGTTTTATTTCAGCCAAAGTTTGTCAATCCTCTTTACAAGTTCAGCACGTCATTTAATAACTTTTCGGCACGCTGGCATAAACAGAAAACAGCTGCCAGCATGATTGATGATAATTACAATGAGGATGGACCGAAAAATTAAAAAATGTCTGAATTATCACATAAATTCATCTTCAAATTAAAGCTAGTTAAAAAGGTTAACCACGTTTGACTTGTTCTCATCATCATCTTCTGATGGTCCACTAAGGGGTCGCGGGCTTAAACCACACACGAGAGATCTCCAGGCAATTCGATCTTCCGCCATCGACTCTAACTCATCAGGAGTTATGCCCAAGCGTAGCCAGGCAAGTTTTTGGACTTGGTCCAACCACCTCGCCCTGTGTCTGCCAAGCGATAGCCTACCTGATCGAATCGCATGCAACGCCTGCCTCGGAAGTCGTGGTGATTGGTAAACAGAAAAAACATCAGCAAACATTTCTGACGCTAGCTGCCATTTGTTCCACTGGAAACACAAAGTTCGATTTCGAATTTATTTTTTCATGGAATGTTTGATTTACCTGCGGTGCAAACGTACTATTAGGTTCACCCCGAGGTAGACAAAGCTATTTATGTCCATCGACATGGTACCTGTCGATCGAAACGTTTCATTCCAAGTGTTGTCGTTCTGTCAATTTTTGAGCCTTAAGACCAGCTAGTTTCGCCTGCTCTTCAATCGCCTCGAAAGCTACCACTACCGCACGGTGTGGGCGTGCCTTCATTGTCTGTCTGCTTCCTACAGTATCAGTTGGAAGAAACCACACGACGGCGCATCTTCTTGTCGATGGTGCAGGTTTCAACCGGTGCACGGATTAATTCTCCTGGGATCCTTAATTTGTCTATTCCTTCTTTCCGATGAACCAGTTTTGTAGCCTGAGTGCTGCAGTGTATTGTTTAAAATCCTCCGACAAAAAAAATATTTTGAAATTTTCAAAACTCTTGAAGGGTTAATAATTTCGTGGCAACAAGCCATAACCATACAAGCCATACAAGAATCAAGATATCAAAATCTAAATGCACCCAATGATATATGACGCTAGGGTCGAAATTGCTGACGTTATACTTTTACACAAAATGATCTCAAGTCGAAATATTCATACATTTTTAGAGCGATTTAAAACTTTAAACACGTCCCCTGAAAAGCAAGAAGAATCGATTTTAGTGATTGACAACCGAACTTGCAAATGATCTTGCCTTGAGATCTCGAAAAAAATAACCTTGTGTTGGCAGCCAGGCGGAGGACTATGTGAACATGGAATCTAGAATCATGGGGTCATCAAACATGGCAGAAGGTTGATCGCAATGGTTACAGCCAATTATTTAATCCAAAAAAGTAGTCAGTTTAATTTCAGAATTTATAAGACTATGGATGGATAAACAATTCACGAATCACTTCATCTCCTCTAGAATTTTAGACGCGTCTTGTGCTTTCAGGTGAACGAAAACACATTCAAAAGTTGATTCCAAGTGCTATGTTTTAATTATTTTTGTATGTAATCTTGCAGCATTTTAAATAATTCGGTTGATGTCGACCCAAGAGGACCAATTATCCCACTAAATTGCAATAACTTTGAAGAAGTTTTTCGAAATTCAAATAAATTATCCGTGTCATCCAGTTTGCCGTCTTCACATTTCTTCCGACCTCTCTTCCGACCTTGTACATAAGATAATTCCCTTAAACAGGCAAATTGTCCCCACAAGCCATCCATGAGCTTTTAATGAATCTGGGTACAAATCATATTTCTTGTTAAATCGTCTTTCGAGCGATCATTAAACTGAAGCTCGCGGGACGCCATTTCGTAATGGTATTTGTGGAATGTGTGTACTTACCTGGTTAAATTGGTGTATTATATAAATTTGACACCAGGTGTAGTTGAGGACAATTTAGCACAATTTGAACTTGGAGGTACCTTTCGTTCCAGTGTGCTGCTTCAACATATCACATCAGCTGGAGAGCAAATGATCAGGCGAGGGTTTTTGATGATTTAATGAATTGTAAAGAAATAAAGCAACACGACTTAGATTCGGTTAATTTCTTGCCTATCCCTGTAATCGCGTCGGCAATGATCCACCGATACACTGTCCCCTAACAGTTTGCGAGGCGGGTTTATATACCCGCTGGCATTTGAGGTTACAGAATTGACTGCTTTAAACCAACAATTTCGGAGGAAGTTAGGGCAAATAGTGCATGAACTGTGTGACATATTATTTTCGGCATCAAATCTGTCGAGTGGATAATCGGTAGTTGCTAGTTTCGGCATACAACTGTTGAGAGAAACAGCACGGTAGCTGACGAGCCAGAGTGTTGTGAAACATGCTGTATGCGCCATTGTAAATCTTTGAATTCGCTGTTGCCTTTCTTCATAGGTTCGTAGTTGAGGACTAATCGAGGGCAGCTTGGCTCCGCAGCCTATGATATCCTCTGCGATAGAATTCCTAGAAGCCTGGTTAAAATCATGTCGCTCCACAATTCGTAGCTTCTCCACATGTACCCCATTTCAATGCACTGGAGTATGTCATCAAGACAGACTCAACAATCGACAAAACCAAATGGGAGTCGATTGTGTTCTCAGTTTACTGCACTTTTTCGTTCAAGTCTGCGCTGGCACCTGAGCAGTGAACAACAGCCCGAAATGTGCCGATTTTCATTGTGTTCAAATTGCAATTCCTTGTCAAATGGATACGAATGCGACTGATTGTGAAAGGTTCCACTTGAAATGAAATTCAACTCAATAATCATTGGTTATCTGGCAGTGCTTGTGTTGCGAGGGAATGGAGTGAAATGTTCGTCATCACTTGACGAGTAAATTCAAAGTGAAGAGTTGTTGAATAAGTGAACGAAACTGTTTGGCATGTACATGACGACCGGCATGGAAAGTGGATATTTAATTGGTTTTCGTTGCCGGGGATTGTGAATTGATGGTTTTTATAAAAACTTGTTGTTAAACTGATATTTCTTGTGCACTTTCTAAGGTCCACGGCTGCGTCCTTGAATAGTGTGCCAACATTGTAAAACCAGAAAGTATAAATTCTAAGAACAAAGATGAGTTTACTCGTGATCTAACAGCAATAAAGTAAATACGTGTTTCTTTTAAACCAAATAAATTTGGTGTGTTTCAGTTTTTGATTTCGAGTGCTACAATAGTTAGCGCGGTCAAAGGGGTGTCTTATTTTGTGGATTTGTGCTCTTAAGTCACAAACAATCGAACCTCCATAAGTGGACTTTCCATAATTCGAATTGTCACGGCAATACATATCGCTCGCTTCGCATTGTTCTGTTTCATTCAGATGAGGTAACAGAAACCAATCAAATTCTCTCTCCAAGCTAGTTGGCAAAATATGCTACAGATTTGTGTCTGTGATGGGATCTGTGAATGGGATCAATTTCAACTCGGTGGTTGCATTTGATAATTTGTATAATTCTTGGACGTCGTTGGTTCAGAACTCGGATATATAGGTGCGCGTATGTGACGGATTACATTTCAATTGCAACCCAAGAAAGAGGACAACGCAAACGTTTCGCTTTCTTAAAAAAAATTAATTTCTATGGCTGGCACTATCCTCCATTAGAGACCTGGCACTCAAATTGTAGATTTATTGGTGGTTTAACACTAAACGTGAACATATATTCGTACCAATAGCAAAATTTGGGTTAAAATTTACGTATCTATCCTACGTCGCTTGGCGTCACCCACAAAAATGCGAGTGACAAAATCTCTCTTCTAAATCACTTCCTCATGAATTGTGACTAAGGGAATACACACGATCGTCATGCGAGTGACAACTGTCACATAAAAAGACAAATTTGTCAAAGTGACACATATTTTTGGGTGACGACACGACTAAGAGAATAAGGGGGATTGTGTTTGAGCTATGAAGTGAAAATATGGGAATTTTTCCTTAGGCAGAAATTAAGTATTATAGAGATGGCCAACTTCACAGGTGATTGACACCTAGCCCACAGACAGTTATTCACGAAAAATAGGCGTGTTCCCGTACCCAAAATAAACACTACAAAACAATGAAAATCTACGAAAGTCTGTCAAAAATATGGGTTTTATGTCAAACGAGCGCTCTCTCGAAAGTGGGAGCGGGAATTTCTGTTGATTGTTTATTAATCTTCTGTCAAATCAATTCTTGTATATTAATACACTCACAAGTGTAATTTAATTCAAACAGATTCATGTGAGATTACATTTCATAAATGACATAATTTACACAATTGGTATAACTGCGTTCCCATACGTTCTTGAGATTTTGCCTCCCTCTTAGAGATTTTTACCCCCACTCCTCAAGCATGACAGACTTCCCAATTTGGTTCAGAAAGTACTGGAACAGATGATGATGATGACTGATTGGTCAGTTTCGCTTTAGAAAACAATATAAAAAATGATTGCCAAACAGAGGAAAGAGAAACATCATTTCTGGTCTCAAGTCCCTTCTTTAAAATCGTTTCGGGTCTTAAACGAGAATCTCAAAACTGAAGTAACAACACCCCACAAAAAGTTCCTGCCGACAGTATATTGAAGAGGTACTTTAAATGACACCAAACGAACGTATAGACTTGACATGCAGCTACTTAGCACATTCATGAACACCTAAGCGTCGTCAATGCCTGTCAGATTTCCATTTCTATGTAAAATGTCTATTTTCATAACCAACGACGAAAGCTACGTGAATGGTATCTCCGATTGCGATCAACGAGCAGCAAGAATTACAGCATAACCTCCACATTGAATTTTAGTAGCTCATACGACACCTTGATGGGTGGCTGAATACATGAATATGATTAAATTTCCCGTACTCTTCCATTTTGACATCAAATCACAGACGAGGAGGAGGATCATCGGAGGAACAAAACTCTACTGTTTAGCTGGCTGAAAAGTCGGTTTATTGTCCAACTCACTCAGTAAAAATGAATATCCGAGGGAATAGTTCTTCTGCAACAGACAGCAGTTATTCCTCATGCAATCACATTCGCATCCTGCATCCCACATACATGACCCGTTATCTATTGCTCAGTATGGGGTGCATGAAAATTTGCATTCTGCTTGAGCAAAATGAAAACTTCAATTAAATCACATAATTCAATTATTTTCCAACGAACAAACTTTTGCTAGTCGAACTGCACTTCACCTCCCGTAGTCCTTATTTTTGGGAACATCTTCAACAGCGCCTGAGCCAGTTGTCAGTCAAACGTTCGAGTAATCCATTATGCAAGGAAAATAACAAGAACTCCTCACTCGAAGGAGGAACACGAACTTGCATTTGATTGCCAATAGAATTTCAAAGCAATTCGACCTCAAAAACAGGATTTATTTTCAAGTCGAAATATTTCGTAGACACATGCATGTTGCAAATGTATACATGGGAGAGAAGGAGGGGAGGAGTAGAAGGTGCACAAAGAAACATTCAAAAGGATCACCGCTGTGGAATAGTTGAGTTGAGTCTCTTTGTTCGGCGAAACTGTGTCAAGGCTTTGAAGTCGCCTCCTCTCTCTGTCCACCCACTTTTTGGTGCATTGTATGCGCACACGACGAAAATGAAATAGGGGAAAAAAGCTCCCGTCTTGTGCCAGCCTGCACTCCAACGAAACGGTGAGTGAGAAATCCCCAGGCAGTTGAAGCGAGCACTACACAGCAGCGAAGTTATATATCTAATTATACCAACATCCTTTGACAAGCACATAGTCGTACTGATATTGTAACGATTTGCACCCAATGAATGCAACGGTGGCGGTAAGCCACGCCAAACAGGAAGCCACCACGACGCACACGTTGGTTGATTTCTTTAGCCATTTCTTTCACTTTGTAGTTTTCCTCTCGACTGTAACAGTCCTAGAAATGTTGTACTTCACCGAGACAAGTGGAGATTGAATGCCACATTGCCACATTAGCACACTGGATAAGTGAACTAGGGAACAATGTAATTGATGCGATGGTTTGACTCCTCGACGGCACAACGAAGGCACGTACAGGAGCAAAAACTCGGAATGCCTTTACTGCAAGCTGTTAGAGGGACAGAAATGTGTGCCATTGAAGTTGTGCACAATAATGTCGTCTTTTCGTCAAAAACGAAGTCGAATCAGGCCACAGGATACAGTGCGCATTTCTTTCATTTTAATCCAATTATTTTCATTCGATGGAGGAAAGAAGCCCGGCGAAAGTAGGTCAACTCGAAGTGAAATGTATTATTAAAGAGGATGGCAGCATTCTTATGATTTGATTTAAAATTCAACAAACACATGAATAAATAATTGTCTGTGGAGGGCGGAGTTTATCGATCAATTTCTATGGTAATTGAAGGGATGCTTTTAGTTAATGTTTGGATTTGATTTGATTAAGTTAGCAGACGTGGGGGTGCAGTCCAAACAAACAATGTTATTGCTAACTATGGATACGAAAAGTATTGTTGCCTGGAATGGACTAAGACTTGACCGCGGGGGTTGAATTTCCGTATACCAGGTTGCTCCATTTCATCCCCCCACAAATGGGCAAGTGGAGCGAATGGTGCGTACTACAAAGGACTATCTAAAAAAAGGTAACATATGTCGACATACGACAGCGTCTAGCCAGTTTTCTTTTGAGTCAACATATTACTCCACATTCGGGCACCAGCCGATCTAGTGCGGAGTTGGTTTCCCGCCTAAGACCACAGACTTAATTCCGCAAACTTCACCCAGATATCTGCCCAAACTGCTCTAAAAAAGAATCCCTCCAAAACAATTTCATACGCTGATTCGGAACCCATTTGGTACCGGAATTATTCGGCCTTAATTCGTGCGGTTTGCTAAGAGATGGCGTAACTTGTATTATTCCATTGGAACATGCGTTGGAAAGCTACTGTCATTGTACGTCATTTCAGTATATGTCATTCATCTGAAGCGTCACAACAATAATTTTTTTTTCACTCAAATATGTCGAACATTGTGCCTGGAAAAGTGTTTTTGCGGGGAGTTCTTCTTCATTAGCTAAGCTGGCTGAGCGAACGTGCCAAAAGTGGTTTGCACGATTAGAAAGAAAGATTGCTGACTTTGGCTTGGCCACCCTGCTAAATCAACGGCAAAGCCGAACATCCATGGCGCTAAGGTAATGCTCTGTATTTGGTGGGATCAGAAGGGTGTGTTGTATTATGAGCTGCTAAAACCAGGTGAAACCATCAATGGAGAACGCTACCGAACAAAATTAATCCATTTGAAGAGAGCAGAAGCCGAAAAACGCCCGGGATATGCGACCAGACACGTTGCTATTCCGGTTAAGATCTATTTGGAAAACAGTGGATGGGAAGTTTTACCCCACCCGCCTTATAGCCCAGGCCTTGCCCTCTCTGACTACCATTTGTTCCGATCGATGCAGAGCGCCCTCACTGAAATACGGTTCACGTCAGAGCAGAATATCAAAAATTGGCTGGGTTCATTCTTGGCTGCCAAGCTGGCGCAGTTCTTTTGGGATGCGATCCACAAATTGCCAGAAAGATGGGAATAATTCATAGCTTCAGATGGGAAATACTTTGAATTAAACTATTTTACATGTTTTTCTTAAAAAAAACGTTCAAATTTTGGAAAAAAAACCGCGAATCAAGTTATAGACCCATATTAGTTAATGTTTGAGGTGTGTCGGAAAGCCATCGAATATGATGTCGTGGGATTCGAGTCTTTGATCGAAACAAAAGAACTAAGTGTGCTTAATTTAAATTTACTTCCGTAGCCACAAAATGGATGACCCGGCTAAAACTCATCTGCAAGCATTTAGGGTTAGGAATAATTTATTAATGGACAGCTGCGCTTAAAAGAATCCCTTTCACGTGGAAATGGTATTGCGGTTTTCGTATTCCACTCAGAGTCCTGCCGCAGACTCCCGCCAACCGGGAAAAATGTTCACTGCTTTCAATCCCTCAGTTCTGTAGCTCTGGCTGTGTGGATGTCTGTCGGTTTCAAGCCTTACTTCGACCCCTCCCCCTGCTGGAAGAACACATTTTTAATGCGCCCTGTATGTAAGTTTTTAAAACAAAATGGAATTAAAAGAAAATCAACACAGACATGTTCAACCAAAGTGATAGCGTGATCCTTCGTTACACCACCATCCATCCACAGATAGACAGTCAGGAAGCATGTTCACAATAACCACAAGGCAAAAAAAAAAAGAGAGAAAATGCAGCACAGAATCTACTCCATAGAATTCCTTCAGCGAAGTTTTTGCGAAAAGTTTTTTGGACAGAAATCCATTAGAGTTATTGGATCCACCATCGAACATTCTCAGTTGTCATGCATCCTTAAAGCCAGTTGACTGAAGTGTGTCAGCCATGTTGGGGGATACTCGCAACCATGACGTTCAGTAACATCAATTTAAAACAAAGTCCATCCTGTGGATGTATTGGAGAGCACTTGCTATACAACTAAATCGATCGAATAAAAGAATTCATTAACCTAATTTCAGAGCATGACGTCCTGTGTCCTGCCTGGCATGTATTTTCGATTATCGCTTTATTTCACAACTCATCAGATTATGTCCGCCGCCATCGACGACGTGCAGATTGAGGGAGGGTGGTATGATGAATCCTATCTGATGGATATTATGTGATGAACGTTCCTTTGTTAAATTATTTCTTTAACAAAGTGCGAGTTTAACATGTGGATTGAAGATTAATGCATGGCTGGAGTGTACACAAGTAAATGCAGTTTGTTGGCACCTATTTAAAATAATGCCCGTAAAGGCACTTGCAACACTCACTGCAGCGTAGTCTGGTGTTGCATTGAGGTGGCGTGGTGTGACTGGTACTCCAGTATGGTGGAAGTGGTTTATGAAGTAGAAACAACGACAAAGCCTTTTCACCGGAGTGACGTTTATGGTTCTTTGGGGAGTCTGATGATGTTTCCATAAGCGAGTGAGGGCACAAGGTAGTTCAGTTACTAAGACTCTCTGCAGTGCAATTTAATTGTATTGCTTTAGCATCAAAGTGCTGCAAACTGGTTTTGAAGTTACGAACTCGATTGCTTCTTTGGCTTACAACAAGGACTTGTTTTTAATTGGCAGCTGGGTGTGGGATTTTTTGTTTGTGATAAACGCGCTTTTAGGGGACAATGCTGTGGCGTGACAAAGGTTCACAATTGTGGAATTGGATAATTTAATTAAGTATGTCTTGTTTAAATATGTATGATTTCTCAAACTAAATTAACCAATCAGAGAGGCCGTCAAAAATGCATGAATAACTGTCAAAAAGTCACTCGAATTGGTCGATGCGCTGTGAAGTTGACCATCTCTATAGCATTCATTTGTGGTTATGTTTCAGCAACTGCCAAAGTGACACTCAGCTGTCAAAAAAAATCGTTTTTCACTTTCCGAACGTGCGCAAATTATCCGAAAATATCGAAATGCCGACTTAGTCGTGAATACGAAAGGTGAATTCCGTCGTGAGGCCGTTGGTCAGCACGGCCTCAGTATGCAGGCAGTTCGTAGCACCGTGGAAAAGTTTGACAGTTCGTGAGTACTTGGCGATTTAAAAATTTATTTGAACAGAATTATTTTTTGCAATTAAGTTTACAACTAGACTTAAAAACGAAAGGTTAGGGTGTTGGCTCAAGAATAGGGGCCCAACTGATGTACTTTGTTTAATTTAGTATTTATTATTATTGTCGGTTTACTGTTTTTTTATGTCCTACAATGGCTGGTGCTTACATCGGGTTGTTCAAGTCCGTGTGTCCATGATGGTCCTTTTGGGATGGGGTGGTGATGTGTTAGCCGACTTAGCCTCGATGGTGATTGCTATCGGTGCTCTGGTAGAATCCATGAAGCTCGTTGTTCGACGTCGTTGGAAAGTTATGCTCGTTTAGCAGACTTAACGGGTTGAGGTAGCGTTGCCCGGGGAGGTGAGTACTTGGACTCCGACAGAGATTTACGCGGAATAAAGAAAACATATCCACCGTACCTGCAAGTATCCAAAAAGACGACTAGACGTTGACCAAATGAATTTCACATTGCCAGAGAGTCTTGCGGTTGGGCCTCCATCCTTATAAGAATGTGCTGAGCCACGAATTTACATCGGAGATCCGGATTTTGCTCAAGAATTCATCTTTTCCGACGAGGTTCATTACTGGCTCATCAGCTATGTTAGAAAAAATAGTCGTTATTGGAGCAAATACAACTGTTCGACTAAACATCAATGCATCCACATAAAATTGATTACTTAGTGCGGCTTATGACAGGGCTCCATCATTGGACCTGAAACCATTATGGAGGAGGGAATCATTGTACTTTCTGTAGCCGACAGTATCGATATATCCCACGGCGAACGTCCATCAATTGGCCGCCACGATCATGCCGCTTGACATCATTCGATTATTTACTGCCAAGTTTTTAGTCTTCTCTGACCGCCGAAAGGCAAAGCTGCATAACTTATCAATATTGTCACCTGTGACTGCAACCATCGCGGAAATTTCTCTCAATTGTAGTCACGTTTGTGCCACATAATTTAGGCCAATGCAATCACATGAATAATTTGCAACCAGAGTTGTCGCATTGTTTCGAATGAGGACAGAAGTCCGTGTAAAAAACGGACCCACAACAATTTAAAAATTCTCAAACAGAAAAAAAAAAGTTAATTAACCTTAACTCTGATTGTATTTGTTCGGCGGTCCCCAAACGGTTGACCCCTTTTCTATTTGACCAAGCAAACTCAACCTTGAGTACCAAACGCAACCATGAGCCTTGTTTGTCATTTTCCGCGTGCACGTCTCGTTAAGCCAACCAAATTCGTGGTTGTTGACACCGAGAGGATGGGAGATTGGGAGTAGCCTAAATCTGTTTGCTTATTTGTACCCGAAACCTAATTCCATTCTCGCGCACTTGCTTTCACAGGAAACTTAAATTAGATGGCACCTTTTTGCGAGGATAATTATTTTTTAACGCTCATACCCGAGAAATAGGATGCATGCTGCCCACGGCAAGCGATTCCAACACAACGCCACTCTGTTCGGTGTACACTCAAGCATTGAATTAGTAACGACGACGGCGGCGTGGAAAAAGCGCATACACACACGCGCAAAAATGAAATAGATACAAAAAGGGAAAACATATTCGTAAATTGGGACATTTTCCTTCCAGCTTTTGGGATTTCCATGCGTCATGTGAAATATTTGCATGCAGTTTTAATCCACAACAGGAGAAGTGAGAAAATTAAAATATGCATGGAAACTGAACACATTCAGCTTTTAAAGCGTCTGCGACAACTTAACACGTTACATAAACCACCTATAGCGGGTGGTTTCGATAACTCGTGACTTTTTCGTCGCTTTTCTGAAATGAACTTATTTAGTTGTTCATACTTAGGGTTGTGTAATCCGATTTCCAATTTAAAAAACACAGAAACCTTGTGTGTCTCTGCTTGTGAGCAGATGGAAAACTTATGCAAACTTTTGTTCTCCGTGTGTCTCTCTCTCTCTCATTCCCTCTGTGCCCGTCTCTATCGTTCATACAAGCACACACTCGAGCAGCCACAACTTTGCACGGTCCTTGCTATGTAATTTAATTCTCGTGTTTTGAATTGAAAGTCGACGTGAATCTAGGCCAACAATGCACTTGCAGAAGGTCACTCGATTTTTGTGTGTAGATGGGAATCCTGTTCCACGACAGCAACGTTGATTTATTTGAAGTTTAGTTCTGTGCCGGGGGAACGATAGGGTACATTTGCATTTGCATTTTTTTTTTAATCCATTGAATTTGAATTTGAGGATAGGATAAGACTGATTGAATGAATATGACAATTTCGAATGTCTTCTCGAATTTTGTGACATTCGAATGTCGGTCAATATGCGATTATTTTAAGTCGCCCCACTGAGAGGAACGCAACAATACCATTCAGTGGCACTGGGATTCGAGAATTTATGTATTGAGTCGAAGTACACCTTCGTAACCTACTTATTTCGCACATATTGACTTGTAATTAGTCCCTTGGTCAGCTTGCTTCACATACAGCTCAAAAGCTTGATTGTCTGTCAAGTTCTCAATTTGACATTTGCTAGTCGTTATCACCTGTCAAAGTTGATCGATTTGAAAGATTGTGTTGCAGCTGGTCCTCTTATTTTTGTTTTGAAAGCGTGTTTTATTGAAATCCATACTCAGCTCATTTTAGGTTTTCTGTCAAAAGTTTGTCCGTGTCATGTCCTTTCATGTCAAAATACGATTGGAGCGCCTCTATGTTTAATTTGTTGGTCAATTTTTTTTTATGTTATAGTTTTATTCACTAGAGGCGTTTGTATATTAATCAGCGGATTGATTGCAAATTGGGATAGGTTGTCCTATGTCGAGATTTTGAACACCAATGCCGATAATTCTGCTGCATCTTCAAAAAGTGTTGTCATCGGTATCTGTGATTCTGCGGTGGTATCCGAATCGTAGGTGAAGCGACATCTGTGGTAGGGATTCTTCAACGCCCTGTAGTCAGTGTTGGTCAGTGAGTTCTTTTTTGCTCAGTAATCAGAGTAAAGATTCGGGTATATAATAATATGGGCGGGGCTGTATCCCGTTGTTGGGTGCCAGAGCCTAGCTTCTGAGCAAATTATCGTTATATCCAAAACATGGATATTTTAGATATCTAGATACTAGAGAATAATAAAAGCATTCCAAGTGACAGACAAACAGCTTCAAGAGATAATCAGCTCAAGGTGCGAAAGTGAAGAGAAACGTGATTTTTCGTCCGGTGAATGCGCGGACGATTTCCCACAAATGAGGGGAGGGAGGAGAATCCTGGCAAATCTCCTCTCAAGACCTGCATAGACTAGCTAAATTTTATGTTTTGTTCTTCTTCTAGTGGCGCTACAATCCGGGTGGACCTGGGCCTCAAACAACAGCCAACTGCCTCCATTTTCGCATTCCAAGTTGGTTGATGTCCTTCTCCACTTGTGTGTGCCATCCCAATCAAGCCAATGTCTTCAGCGTATGCTAGCAATTGTACAGACTTTTGAAAGATCGTGTCTCTTGTGTTGGCGAATGAAAGATGTTAAAAAAATGTGTGCCTCCTTGTTTAAAACCTTTTCTGACATTGAAAGTCTCGGTGAGTTCGTTACCGACCTTGATGGATCAGCGAGAATTCTCCATCGTTATCCTGCACAACCTGACGAGTTTGGCAGGAATGTCAAACCTAGACATGGCGTAGTATGCACGCTGTCATATGCGGCCTTGAAATCGACGAATAGGTGGTAGGTGTCGATTTGGATCACTTCGGTTTTTGCCGGATCTGCCGTAGTCTGAAGATTTGGTCAATGGTGGACTACCCTGGCCTGAAACCGTACTGATCAGGACCCATCAGGCTATTCAGGTTCTCACACAAATCGTCAGAAAAGTTCTTGCAGGCATTAATGTCGTACGAAAGAAAAAAATAATTGAATTCAACCAAGAACTGCGTAATGTCCTCTTGTTTGACTGAAATAATTGTCGATTGCTAAGCGATTTCCTCAGAAAGTTACAAATACGTTTGTAAAAAATAAATAATTCATTCATTTAATAATTTATAATGGACAGTGAGGATCATTTTATTTCAGGACAGAATTGTACTTGTCCCAATTCAGGTCTTCTTCTATCGGGGCACCTCCAAATTGGATCACATTTTCTTAGCCTCTTGCAGTGCCCGTTTGAAACGGATTCAAAATAAAAAATGTGTTATACGAATACGGGAGTTTAGCAAAGCAAATATCAGACAATTGCAAATACAGGCATTTTAGTTCAACAAATATTACAACTCTTGGGATTTGAGTTTCGACAAGCACTCAAAGTCCTGGAAGTGTGAGGAGAACTAGAGCTTCTATTTGAGATATCCGTTTTTAATGAACCACCAATGAGGCCAATACGATGAGATTCAAATTAAGCTGCTTGTTTCATTGTCGGAAAGATTTCAACATCGTATGTTCCAAGTCAACAAAGTGCATGTGCCGATTGAACGAGTGTTTGGAAAATGTCATACGGGCTGATTCGACTTGATTGACTTGATGGATAGCAGTATTGTTAGACGCGAAATTCTACTCAGAAATACATTTGGTGCATGCCTTTGCTTTACCATCATCTCGACATGGGAATGATAAATGTGCGGCGCCTACATATATCGACGAGTCAACGAACCTATCCGTGACAATTTGAGTGCCGCAAATAAAATTCCGCGGGCAAAAAAAAAAAAGACACAAAGAAAGGGCCTACTCAAGAAGCACCTCCCAACAAGCCATTTTCACATTTTTTTTATTTACTACATGATGTGATATTTTTTTAATTGCAATTTGTGTGAAATAATGTTTTAATCATACAACTAAAATAGAGTAGCCATCGTTGTGAACTTCATCTCCGAAAATTTATTTGTAATTACGCAAAGAAAAAAGGGAAAATTCATGTAAAGCGTTTTGTTGTCAGCGAATGTTTATGAATTTGTCATAAATGTCATCTTTTACTTCTCATTCTGATGGTTCCACGAACTAAATGTCCAAAGTTAAGCATTAATGATTTCACTTTAGTCTGTCTTGTGATTCTTCCCACATATCAAATATTTCCAACATCAGATATGAAACCTAGCTTGACAACATTTCATAATATTTTTCAAGAAATTACCCAACGCACAGATTGCCTTTCCTGAAGGAATACGAGCGAAACTTTGTGAAATTATAAAGTTTCAACTCGAAAGCATCCCCTGCAGAGGCATCAGCTCTAACGAATCACTTTGCAATAACTTTTAAAAGGGCCCCTTTATTCTTCACTTCACATTCTGTGGATGTGCCCACTTGAAGGTATCAGTTAAAAATGTCCCCTTGATGTCGCAATTGGGACGAATAATTGGAACGCCCGCCATGAAGAGTGGGTGAGAACGAGGTGGTGGGCATATTTTTCTGGACAACTTAACAGCAGGTATGATGTCGGATGATGTTGATTGCTTTGACAGAATTGAGTTAACAAGTTTTGTAAAGTAGTATTGTTGTGTATAGAGGATGTCTACTGCTGGGGGAAAAGGATTTAATTGCGACGGAAACTTCTGGCGACAGGCACGTTCGTGGACTTTAAATGCTGTGTGAACCAGCTTAAATTTAGTGCTGGAATTTATAATTTGATCCAGGGTTTATTTGAAATTTGAATTTATTTTAATCTTAAAGGCGGGTTGTATTTGCAACATCCAAAAATAGCTGTTTTTTGCCACTTATTAAAATAATTAATATCAAATGGTTTTCAACATGAAAAATGCTTGCTAAAAAAATATACTAAAAATATACAAAAATAAAATATACTAAAACGGGAAAAGCACTGTTATTTAGCCAATTACAGCGTCGTCGTTACATGGTCGGATTTTACGTGAAAGATTTCATTGTTCAGTTACTTTGGTTTATCTCAATTTGTTTTTGTTTTTCAATTAAAAATGAGGTTTTTTTTAACTTAAAATGAATTTGATTAATAAAACATAAACACAGTTCAGTTTTCAAAACAAAAAAAAAATGTTGTGAAATTTCATGGTAAAAATCTGTCTCCATTGTGTCCGATTAGTCGTGGGAGCCGATGTATATTATGTAAAAAAATACAATATGGAACCTAACGTGCGCATAAGTCATAGGTAGGTCAAATAGGGCCGAGTTGACATTCGGAAGATTCCTCGAAAAAAATCATTGGTCAATGATGGACGATGGAATTTAAAAAAATGTTTATTTTTCTAATAGTGGCGGGCGTTGGAATTCAAAGTTGTTTTTTTTTTAACCAAATTTCGCTGACATTTTCGACTATAAAAAATACTCGTCCTTGGAAAAATTCCTTTGTCTAGCCGGTGGACAAATTAATTTCGAAAAAGCGATACACATTTCAAACTAATCCGGTAAAGTCGTTCTCAGGTTCCGATGATCACTGACTTCGAAAACATGGTTTCGAGAAAAAGTGTCTAAGGTTTTGAGTACGATTGGCATGCAGATGAATTTTCAATCGTACACTGAATCGTCTAGTCCTGTAGCATATGATGCCCCTTCCCCCACTTTACTAGTTGCATCTGAAGTGATTTTTAGCCCTCGTGGAGCCACCCTTGCCTATCGAGTATTTTCTAATGAATTTTGTCAGGAATCCTCTTCCTTGGCCAATGTGTGGACATGTGGTTCCAACTTAATGCGCATAGTCAACAATCCTCGTGTGCCTTCGTTAAGAGAACAGATCAATGTTGCCAGCTCGCAGGTACGCAGGTTTTTCCACATGATCGTCCAAACGGTTAGGTTGAAGGTTTCGATGCTGTTCTGTGTGAACCCTCCACCGCATCTTTGCAACAAGACAAGACTTTCATAAAGGAGCATGCGGGCCAGAAGATGATGATGATAATGATGACTTTCATAAATAGGTCTCATTGCATTCACGACTTCCTCTGGTGTGCCAGTGTAATCGTGTTTGAAAGATCTCTTCACTACCTTCTGCCCGTTGATACTTACTCCACGAGTCAGCACCTGGTGGACTAGTGATAGCTGCATTAGTGATGGCTCCACTAAAAGGCTAAAATTCCGGTGAATAATTATAAAATAATACTTTTGCCTCTTTTTTTAAATTTTACGGGGTCTATCACCTTAGAAATGCAGTGAGCTGGTGGTGCACAGATGGCGGATCGGGAATATTTTTCATACAAGAGCAGCGACATCAACTAACCTGGCCGCTAGACATTAATGGGAGACCACTTGGACATTCAGAGCGATCTGGGGCTTAAGAAGCTCCAACAGGTGGTGCATGCCATTGAATACAGAAAAACGATGAATAAATTAATTATTTACGTCTAATATTGTGTACAGATCTTGTCACCTTCTGGGGACTGGAACATATGCGAAAAATTAAGTAACCAATGTCTTGTTTCACGTCGATGAATATATATATTCCCCGGTAGGAAATTGGCAATCTAAGCCGTAGCATCGGACATCGAAACTGATGAGGTTATGCAGATGAAGCGTCGTCGGTACATTTTAATATTATGCACAGTACTAGAATGAAGCCAAAAACCATTCCGCAAATAAAATTCCAACAAAACCCACGAGCATAACAAAGCTTACGAACTCCACGATTAAATGATTCGCTGTTGCGGACGTGACGTTGTGGGTTGGTCCCTCGGTCTTGGTACGAGAAAAATAATGTTCACGGCCCTACCTCTTTCTAGCCACTGACAATGTTCAAAGAGTGTAACTGTCTAAGATAAGCTTCTCAAATCGGCCGTTCAGAGTCGGCAAGAACTGTAGGTCCCTTCCACACGTGAGCACAACACGAATGGTTGCTGAGAAGCTAAGCCATGGCCGTTTACGGGCGGAGCGCCACTCATATTATTATTGTTATTATGTCTAACTGCGGAGTTTCGTCTAAGGGTCTTTTAACAACCATCTGATTTTGTCACCTCCTGATGACTGGAAAATATGCGAAAAATTAAGTAACCAACGCCTTGTTTCAAGTCGATGAACATATTCCCCGATAGCAAAGCGGCATTCTGAGCCGTGGCATCGGACATCGAAACTGATGAGGTTATGCAGACGAAACGTTGTTGGTAAGCTATCCCTGGTGAACATGAGTCCCTAGCAATCCCTTACGCCTTCACCCCGCTGAGCTCCATAAGAAAAAAAAAAAGAAAAAAAAGACGAACCTCTGAATGGATCGATGACTGTCTTGGCCTTGGGTCAACGGCAAGGGTGCTATGGTCGGCGTTGACCCAGAAGAACTTCTCATTGAGGGTCTGTTTTAGTCACTCATGCTAATAGCAGTCTCTACAGGTACACACGCTCTCCTGCTGAAGGTATTGCCACAACGAAAAAAGCTCGAAAGTAATACGAGCTGTTGGAAGTTAAAGTGAGTATTCTATTTTACAAGATATTGGTCCATTTGGACTGGTCAACCCTGAAATACAGCCAAAGTACAATTTTTGTTCGCGACTGACCTGAAACCGGTTCGAATTTATTGCGCTGACATAAAAACAATGCATACTAACCAGTTGTAGAAACTCGTTTTCCAAGTGTGATTAGCAATTATAGCTTGTTGAACGTGCTAAATGACGTAATTAGTAAAAAGGAACAGATCTCCATCATATGAAATGAAAATATAGTCGAATAGTCGCGGGAACAACTTTATTCGATACACGCAATGTTCGAGTTGTGGAGTGTGAAATAGGGGAGAGTTCTGAAACACTTAACAGATGTTGTTGGACTTCTAGAAAGGATGCTCGTCTTACAGAGTTTCGACTGTATGCGATACAGTGGCAGGCGTCAGTTTGGCGGGCTTCGCCATTTCCTTGCATTATCTTTTCGTATGTCCAAGTAGAACCATTTTGTTCCTGTTCACCTAACTTTAACTACGAGAGCGTACCGCGACTCCTTTGCTTGGTTTCATTTTAAAGATGAAATCTACAAAAGTGACAGACCATTGAACCCATAAAAAATACTGTTATTGAATCATTTGCAAGTATTTTTTGTTTGTCCCCATTTCGCGTACACTCAAAATGTGGAGACATCGTTTTAATGGATTGCGTATTAAAAGTGTCACAGAATTCAAAACAACATGTAATACACGTACATTTCCATTACTTGATTAAAAGCACACTCCTCCACCGTGCTTTCTGCAGCATCAAAGCGTTAAAATGATTAAGCCTCTCTGAGATGTCTTGTGAACGAGCCCAACCGCACACATGCACACAAGTCTCAATTTGATCTACGCAAGAAGCCGATATTTTCCTTGCCATCATTTGTACTCATGTATAGTCTGGCAGAAGAAAGATTCCACTCTGCCTGGAGCAGTATCCTTGATCTGAATACTGCTGCCACTTTTGGGTTTTTACACAGGACCGACCGTCACACAAAACACACCCGCAAGCAATTGTGTCACATTCATTTTGTTTCGCCGCACAGTTGATGCGGAGCGAAGTTGCTCGTCATCCTTCAGCCAGCAACAGTGGTACGAAATTGTAAAGGCGCACCAGCAATAGCAACGAACCACTTCGACCATGAACTACTTTGGTCACAGTTGCGTTTAGTGAAATTAAACAAAAAAAAAAACTAGCACAAGAAAGAAAGACGACATTAATGCATGTGGTACACGCTCATGTGGTACGTGCACAGGCAGTTCTAAAAACAATATCCAAAGGTCAGATGTGTGGAATTATCGCGGGCCATAGACGATCTCTCTATTTGTTCATACACGTGCATGTACACTTTCAATGCCAAGCAAACTTATATGCAGCAACCATAGGAGCAAGGATTCTGCTCCACTTCCCCCTGCTCAGCAGCATCAAGTGCTAGAAACCACTTGAAAGGTTAAAGGCAAGCATACACGTGTGTGACGCAATCGGCTGAGAAGCACACTGCATGCAAGGATGCAAAGCTGACAGCACATAGGTGGGTGCACATTGTGTGGAGGAATCGAGGAATTAAAACCAGACAAATAATGGAAAAGAACAATTCTCTCATTCACATCACTTGTGCATTATCCTGCGATGGGTAAGAATAAAAAAAAAAAAAAAACCAAAACACTTTCGAAATCAAGGGACATGGATGTACGATTGTAAACAATACTCTCGCACTTAAGTTGCATCCTGGTGCCGTTATCACTTTCAGAGATCCCGTAAGGCAGAGAATGAAAATGTGACACATTTCAGAAGTGTGCTGCAGCCGCTCCATTTCAATGGAGGCCACCGCACACGCTCCCTCATTGAGGGAAAATGTGCCAAAACCAATTAGCTTCTGGGCTGAGATTTTCCCTTTGTTCTTTACGGTCACTGGAGTCCTGGCTAGTTCAGGTTGAATCTCTCCGCCAAAATGATTACGAGATTATAATTACAGACCGCCGCCGCCGCGCCGCGGAAGAAGGTAACACTACACTCCGTCGTCGTGTTCTTGTTAGCTTTGCAAAGAGTCACACAGAAAGATATACACACGGCCCCGGGGTGCCGAGTACACTCCATGATTCTCAGCTCAGTGGATTCTGGCGCTGCACAGCGACGACGACGAATATTCCACCACAGATGAATCCACTGAAATCCTGGGGTTGGTTGTAGCGTAATAGTTTCATATTTTCTAAACCAAAGGACCTCCTGCTCCGGGCGGGTGCGGGTGGATATGATGTTGAATTTGTTTACGTTTTTTCCTCTCTTTTGCTTCGTTTTTCTGTTCGTATATGTACGGATGGGTGTATAGAAAAGCATTCGTTGGGTGCAGCTGTATGGGAGCTGGCGTCCTTGACCGTGACCGTGCAAATGCAATCGCATGATATTTTCTGTTTTCATATCGCAGTCGACACTTCTCTTCAGTTTGCCCCTCTCGGCTTAAGCACACTGGCTGTCGTTTACATTTGAAAGCTGATATATATGATTTTTTGATGTGATTTACGCTACGTGCACGTTCTCCTTAAATCATCAAGCGATTGTTATGATTTCTAAGTAATTGGACAGATTGTCTGATTGTGGAGACTTTTTGCTTGCCACAAGATGGCGGAGGTTCGATTGCTGTCTGTTCTCGATTGCTTATCTTAAGAAAATGTTGTTGTTCCGTAGGGTCATCCAAATGTATTTTCTTAACAAAATTTCTTTGCCGTTTTTGACAGAAGCAGATGTGCAACTATTACGCACCATGCTCCGTCGCTCTGAACTGTTTTATAAATAATAAAAAAAACACCTAATGGCAGGAACAAAAGCAGTCACATCTAGACAGGATAGCAGTCAAAGTTATTAAGTCAATTCCTATACCTTAACACGAGAGAGCATTTGTTTGATTTTCTGGATACATACGCGGATACGAAAACGAAACGTATCAATCCAAGAGTCGTTGAAGTCAATTCTAACTCATATGTAACGGCTCGAAACCTGTACATTCAAAATTGTGGAAACTTTGTGTGCTGACCCCTTTCGGCTCAGATTACCCGCAAAACAAAAATTATTGCCGTGCCTGACCAAGTCTACGTGGAGGTGGTACACTTGGTCAGGTTATATTGCAGAACGCCTGCTCAATGCACTTTACGTCTTATTGAAGCAGGTGGAGAAGTTTAAGTGTCACGCCGTTTCTGTACAAGTCAGGGAAGCGGACCGTGGAGGACATTGCTGAACCTTTCTTCCGAAACCAATTTATTGTCCTCTTACTAGAGTGATTTGGGTCGTTGTCTTGCTGGAAGACTCTCAAATGTGGCCTATGGCTTCATCTGTACAGACTCCACTCCATGATAAGAGATGCATGCTTGGACCATGGCCTTAGCTTCGCTGTGAGTGACAAGTATTCTCTGTTGGACAGACATCGAACCAGTTCTAACAAACAGGACACCTTTACTTTCGTGCGAAGCATGCTTGGACCATGGCCTTAGTTTCGCTATGTTTCGTGACAAAGATTCTGTGTTGGACGGACGTCGAACCAGTTTCAACAAACAGGACACCTTTATCTTCGTCCGACCAAAGAATTTTGCGTCACATTCCTACGAGGTGGCTCCTGTCATTATGACCACAACCGTGCATGCAGTTTCAGGTAAATTTGCAAATATTAAATAATACACAACCGCAAATCTAGAGTGCACAGAAATCCCAAATAATGCAGAGCCTTGAACCAAGCAACAATCCTTGTTGACGCACTTCGTTTACTCGGAGCATAATAGATTGTGCGGGTAAGCTTCTCACACAAGAAGTTGAACGAAACATCATCTTCTGAACATGCTCACTTACGAACAGGACGTCTTTCCAGGGGATGCATGAAACACTTAGAATTGGATGTGTAAGCCGTAGAAAGGCAGCTTTTCCAGATCTTAATGATACACCACTCAAAACGTCGCTTTTGAGCATTTGCAACAAACGATTTAACCATCACTTGAAGTCTTGTAACACAGCACTTCACAGAATTTGTCCTTGCACTTCCATTAATTAAATTCATCCACAGCTATACCAGAGAGTGTGAAGAGTGAGCAGACCTCTTGACTGACTAGATTGCAATGAATAGAAGCATTCCTTTGAACATGTACTCAATCTTTTTTTTTCTATCTCTCTCTTCCTTCACAGATAACTGGGGCTGCACAAATTATCATCGGAACGTCTTTGCTCTGGGGACATGTCGGCTACTATGGCATAGTGCAAAATAAATTGTGGGCACCATCAGCGATTCTCCTGGCATTGGGGCCCTTCACATTCATCTTATGCTGGATGGGATGTCAAGCAACGAATCAAAAAAAGCGCTGCCTCCTAGGAATGGTGAGTTGATAGAATACAGCCTCCTTGGCTCATTCAGACTATCATTAATTTTGTCCATTCTCGATGTGATTACAGTTTAGTGCCCTATTAGTGGCCGCAATCTGTGTTCAATTTATTGTATGTGGCTGGGCACTGGCTATGCGAGAGAATCTGCCCACATCGGTGGAGATATTCGTTGATGATTCGTTTGTTGACTTTTTGGATAAGTTTTCAAGAACCAAGGTGGACAATTTACATCTCTGGAATCGAATGCAGTCACAGGTTAGTACTGACACACATGCACTGTCAAAGACATCCTTTCATGTTTTCTCTCTTTCAGTTACAATGCTGCGGCGTAGATGGACCCCTGGATTATAGACGTTTATCATTGCCGTGGTCTTGCTGCTCTCGCCCCGAACACGCTTACGAGTCCGCATGTGATACCCATTACAAACGGGGCTGCCTGGCTGTGCTGTCAGAACAGATAAAGGTCCGATTACTTTTGGCCTGTTTTGCAGCTGCTGGCATTGCACTTGTGCAGGTAAGCGCTTGGAACTCATTATGCATACACATCCCCATAAACATATATTCGAAGTAGTGGCTTAGATTACACCGAACAAACAACGCTAGGCTGTGCACAATCTGTGTGTGTGTGGCTTTTTATCGCACAAAACAATTGGTCTTACACGTACACGTCCTAAGCATACTGATGGCTTATTAGCAAAGACATTTGATATGTTTCAAAATTCATATGATTAAGCTTGTCTTAGTTTATATAATCGATACAGTTATTCATATTCATTACATAATTTCGATGTACAAGATCGTCAACAGCAGTACTCTCGCCAGCCTAGAGACATCTGCAGAACAACTTGTTCAGCAAACGGTGGAGGTGATGAGATTGCAATGTTAAATAAACGAGCTGGGGTATGTTTTTGAAATGAGCCTCTACAATGCCTACGGGTATTGTTAAGTGTTTGGAAGAGCAGTGGTAGGAGGATGTGCGTTTTGAGAAAAGGTAATATCGTCTTTTTTAGCCGACGAGAATGAGCAAGGCGAATCATCGGGAGGAAGCTCAGTCACCAGAGAACACAGCTCTCTTGTTTTTAAAGTATACCGCGTAAAATTACTCACAAATATGTTTTGCCTCAAACTAACCCAAACACTAACAACACAAATTCTTAATTGGCTGTAATCGCTTATACTGTGGATATTTTTTAAAACGCTCGATAGGATCATTTTTGTCGGAAAGGTATATCGAACATAGTACAGTGAAGCCAGTCAAGTTGGTCACCCTTGTAAGTTGGCCTGTATAGTTACAGAAGCACCGATAATTTTCCGCCTCTGTGTGTTGGCCACATCTCTTTCTTGGTCGCACTTTTTGATAAAATAATTTCTTCTTTCGTACAAAATGCCGGCTAAAAGTGGCTAGCGTTGCCATTGTGGGTTTAAAAATGCACTCAATAAAAATGCGCAATTCAGATAGACTAAAATTATTTTCGTGTCCAGTCTTGTTGAGGGCCACCCCTCAGTTATGGACAGTCTTGTTGGGATATAATATGTACAGTGAAACATCTCTTTACGGACACCCCTCATTATGGATAGCTCATCATGGTCCCGTCATGAATATATTCCTAAACTTCAACCTCTTCAAAACAGAAACCCCTACATAACGGACAATCATGATGGCCCCGCTACTCTCCGCTTTAGAGAAGTTTCACTGTACAGAGAGGACTTCATTTCTGCAGTTTGTGAATGACTTCAGTATTTCTCTGACTTTCGTGGAGGAAAAAACAAACAGGCAGCATTGAAAGTTGGCCAAATATGCTTGCACCGCAGCAGGTCAATTTACGCAGGATTCACTGTATTAGGCAAATGAGGTGGCGACTTCTTTGCAAGTTATTCAAGTTCAGCAAGTACTGCGAATCTGTGGATTTCTGAGTACACAACGCACTGAATTATTGTATCTCAGACCATTTAATGTGAGTGTAGCGCAAAGTCGAAGTTTCCTTCATTGTTGGTAGGATTTATTTTTCTTTGTTATCAACATTGATTCCACACAAGTCTAAGTGCAGGTGATATACTCGCAAGTAGATCCCTCGAGATCAAAACAAAGAGTAGCTAAGTGAAACAGAACAATGTCCATGACAGATAATACCTTTGTAAACAATCAGATTCCTCGATGAGACATTGGCCAATGGACATGATCAAAGCTTATTGCTAAATTATCCTTCTTACAGACAGACCTGCTCCCGGTGTCTGACTCAATGGTCTCGCATGTTTTTCCAAATCATCATGACATGTCGTGATGTTTAAAACTACCTAAGTTTGGCTCTTAGTTGCTAAATTACTTGTACTCCTTTGCGCATCCTGATAATACCAAACATTCAAAACACCAGACTGGCTTATTGTTCCTCCATATCACCATTCTTGTCAAGGATATTTCACTGACGCTATGTCTGCATTATCTGAATAGTTTCAACGTTAAGATGTCCGATGCTATGGCTTTTATTGCCGCTTAGCTGTCGGAACATATTGAAATCGATCTATTGGTTATGTGCGAGTGCCGATACTTCAACTTGTATGTTACTGCAGTCCCAATTTCTGGATACTCTTCGCAGTACATCAGCCTGTGTTACAGCAATAACACGTTGAATATTGGCTTTCAAGTCAAGTGTTGTGTCTGTGTACCAATCACCGATGGCTAACTTCTTGACCATCATAATTTTTGAAGACGTATATATTCCACCGGCCCATTAAGTAGGTACCCCAAACGGGGACTGTTTCTCAATGCCATAGTGTTTCGACAATGTTTTCAATTTGAGTTTCCCGAATTGAACCATGTTATTCGAAATAAATTAAAAAAATGTGTAAACGACCGTGAAATGTCCGATCAGCTGTAACAGAAAACAATTAAAAGTTCTCCGCCTTTTCTCGTTGGACTTCTCCTCGGTTTTTTTGCTGGACCTACATCGATGCTGCCAGTATTTTGATATAACACTTTGTATACAACTTACGACACTTATGGCATTTGAAAATTCAGAAATTCCAATGTTTTCCCAGGAGAAATTTATCTTGGACCACTTTCTTCAAATCGATAAAAAGAAGCTTAAAATTAATCAATTTAATATACCAATTTATAATCACCAAGATCTGGCAGCACTGACCTTGTCACTTTTTCGAGCTTTTTTAACTATACTGTGAGTACGCCTTGCACGTGAAAATACGGAAATAAGACTGACTGAAGGGACAGAAAATAGTGCTGAGGTAGAAGCAGAAATGAAGTATTATAGAGATGCCCAACTTCACAGCTGATAGACACCTAGTCCATCGACGAATTTCAGAGGCTTTTTGACAGTTATTCATGAATTTTTGACAGTTATTCACGAAATAACGTAAATGCCGTTCTCTGATTGCTCAATTTGGCTTAGAAAACGATATAAAACTGATTATCAAAAATTTTAGGGGGCAAGAGAGGTAGAAGTTGGGCATCTCTATTCTGGGTAGAAGTGTTTATATGTCACACACAGTCACACATTCCCAACACAGATTCTTGACGTCGTAACCAGTACCATCTGTTTTGTTTCTTAGTTGTCTGTTGTTGTATTTTCGTCAGTATTTTAAGAGACTAATGCGTATTCGAAAAATGTGTCACAATTCCATTAACAATATGTGTAATTAATCAACTATAGAGAATTCTAATTTATGTGATATAATAATTTAATTTTCTTCAATAGAGCTTTGGACTATTTTGTGCAATACACTTAACCGTGCTTCTTGGCCGAAGTGAAAATGGTGAGGATATTAACCGCATTGCTAAACGACAGCAAGAATTTTTACCACTGTCCATTCAAGATAAAGGACGACGTGATCTGCCATCGCCATTGAGTTTATCTCCATCGGCACCTGGCCACAGACTTATGAAGACTGCTCCACCACCGCCACCCACCATGCCCAAATGACAGACAATTAGTTTCTAAGTAAATAAATAAATATATATTAATATACGTATAATGTTTAAAGATTTTCAGATTATACCTTAAATTTATTAAATAATTTATCAAAAGAAAAATTACACAAAAAAAGCAAACAAAAACTCTTACAAAATGAACAAAAAAAATCATAAAAAAAAGTCTTATTTAGAACTCTTAAAAATGAAAAAAAATGAGAAGAAAAAAAAAAACAAAGCCCACTGCATTCCGGCACAAAGTGGTCATCCATTACCGTAGTTTGTGATAGATTTCTTGTCTGGCGATCTCTAAGAAAACAAAAAAAAAATCAGAAAAATTAAACAAATATCGAGATAACTTGATTGAACTCGAATTGTCAAGTTCCAGCGAATATTTTTTCTTAAAAAAAAAACACACACACAAAACCATCACAGAGTCAGTATCCCGCAATAAAGGACATTCAACATCAAACACATTCAACATCCATTACTCGTTGGAATAGAGCGCGCTAGAGAAGGCTGAACCAAGAAAAACAAAAACAACCCGGTTGTTGTCGTTATTTTGAATGGGCACAATCGTCCAACAAATCACTCGAACTGAATACTAAGACGAATGCCAATAAAGCTGTCACCACCTACTATTATACATTTTGTAAAATGTTTGTCTTAACTTTGTTTCTGTCTTGTTTTGATTTTTTTTCTGTCTTGTGACCCTTTTTTCCATTACGAACGATATAAAAAAAAAACAAACGAATCTAATGAAGGAGATGTTTTGGAAATATGATATACCCCACCATCCACCCACTGGCCGGCGGGTGGAGGGTATGGCATCGACATGGAATGGATATAAACGAAAGCCTTTTTAGACATTTACAAATAGACTAGGTAGGAAATGTAACGAAATAATTTATATATGTACAATCTCATATATAATACTCACTTTAATAAATTAAAAAAAATAAATAAAATAAACTGCCAGTTGAGTAACTCTTCTTTCCCAAAAAGGAGACATTTAAACAAGAGAAGAAATATTAAATTTTACTATAAAAAAATAAATATGTAATCAAAATATTTAGATACTCTTTATTTAGGGCATAAGAAGCACGTTTTTGAAAATGCGCATGTTTATCCTACGGATATCGGAATTCACATTTTGACGAGAGAGAGAGAGAGAGAGAGAGAGTCAGGTTATGCAAGAGAGCACGCATCGTTAAAGTATCGAAATGAGGCTATGAAGGCAACCTAATCACACAATAATATGATAAATCGTTTTTAAAATTTCATTCATACATATACGTACATATATCACAAACACAAGCAAACCCCATGGAGTATACGCAGCATCAGCACACACCGCATAGTTGAGTATGTTATTTCGCACCGGGTTTCAGTTGGCTTTATAAGTCAGTCAGTCAGTAACCAGAACCAGGACGTGGTTCAATGTAATATTGTTTTTTTGTATCAGCAGATATCACTGATTTACACAATCCTTGTTCTGTTTATGTCGCCAACACAGGAATTACCCCCTGTTGACCACGAAACATGAGAGCAATGGAGTTCCCTTGTACATCACACTTTTCCAAAATCCATCTCCGGTCTGAGAAGGGTTTAAGCTGCTCACAACAGTTGAGGCGTATTCACAAACACGAGACGAAAAATTCTATAGAAAACGCTGCCAGATGAAATCAAGGGGCTAGAGAGGTAAAAGTTGAATACCTCCTTGCTTCTTTATTTCTTCCATTTGCACTTCTTCAGAGTCAAGCTGCTTGAGTCACAGCTCCTGAGTGAAGTTGAAGTCTTTACGGACTTTGAGGCAGACGAGTTTTCCTTTGATGGCTCAGACTTGAAGCTAGATCCCAAAGTGTGTCTTTCGATCGCGACCATTATGTCATTATTGGGCTGCATCTCAGTTCTCGTCCCCTTTTCTTAATATTCAAAAGTTCATCATCATCATCATCTTTAGGGACCCACATGATGCATTAAAGTTATCGAGGGAGTAAGGAACGCACGAGAGATCTGACCACACGATCTTCCGCCATCGACTCATCAGGAGCTAAGCCAAAGCGGAAGTAGGCGTCTTTTTGGATTTGACCCAACCACCTCATCGGAATGGTATCGCATTCAAGGCACGGCTCGAAATTTGTCAGTAGTGGCATTCCAGCTGCTCAACATGGAGTTTGTAATGCCGTCTTTCTCATCGTATCCCGGTGAACAACTCTCTCAACAGACCGCTGAAAAAGTCATTTGTTCAATAAAAAATTGTTCAGTGTCCTCCCTTGCTGATTACAACTTCTTCCGAAGGTAGGTCCGCTGCGATTCACTTAACCTCCATCCAGTTTCATTGCTATGCCATGTCTTCCGACCGTTCTACAATTTTTTGATACAGTACTTCTCTAAAACGGACAGTAGCGGGACCATCATGATTGTCCGTTTGGTAGGAGTTGAAATTCACGACTAATCATACTGAACTGTCCATAAAGATAATGCCCAGACGGGTATCCGTAAAGAGATGTTTCACTGTTGCTCGTTGAGAGAAATCGCCCGTGTTCAAGTCAGACGATTCTTCCAGACAAGATCTCAATTTCTCATCCGTTTAGAACGAAACTCTGCGCATAGCTTTGAACAAGAACGAAGAGATCGACTCGTCTTCAAATCGAGAGCTCGCTTTCTTGGCCATATTGGCGACTGTTATCGTGAAACAAAGCAACTGTTCATTGTGTATCCTCACAACGCCCTGATCTTCTTCCAAACATAAACCTCACCTTAATCCACTTTTTCCTACACAACCAGTGAGATTCTGTTCGATACAAAAGGACTGCAATGTAAAGATAAAACAAATAATAAAGTACGCATGTAAATAAGCTCCAAACCAGAATAGAATAGGAAATACGACCCGATCAACCATACTCGGATGCGGTTTTAAGGAAATAGGTACATATACATAACAAAACACTCATAAAAATATTTGCTGGGATTAAGTTTATCAAGATCGCTCGGTTAATTTGTATCAATAATTGAATAGAACCTAGCCTGTAAGAGAAACCTAACACAAAAAAAAAACGTAGTTGTTGAATTAAATTTAAAGAAAAAAACACAAAAATGAAAATAAATAAATTCAAATGCGACAATGTTGTTGTTCGCCCTTAGTGAAAGAATGCAAAAGAATATAAATTTCAATGTATACTTATACGAAAGATAAATAAAATGTATTTTTCTAATAATCTAAGGAACATATTGGGAGATATCTGCAGAAGGAATGTTAAAACATAAACACACACACGCCCCCACTTAAACCCTTATAGTTTGCGACCCTGTACTTATTTTACTTTTTCTTGTTTTTGTTTTCATGAAATCACCTAGAAGTTTTTGATTTTTACTCTTCTCAACTTGTTCTTGTTCCGCTAAAGAGTACCTATAAATATGCATATGTACATCTCTGTGTGTATGTAAAGGAAAAAAACACAAAACAACAGAAAACAAACAATAAACATTTTTAAGGATGTGAATATATAAAGTTGATTGAAGTGAACATTTATTTTCAAATGTACTTAATATTTTTCTGTAGGTAGTAAGTTAAATAAACAAAAACAGAATAACATAAAAAAACACTTAGTAGATTTTAGCTTCACTATTATTGACCAATTTCATCATAAAACCAAAAAAAAAAACTACAAAAAAATCTTTAAATTGAGACTTAAAAAACAAAAAAAAAATGTACCCCTTTTCAAAAAAAAAAAAAACAAACAAATTCGAAATAAAGTTATATAACAAAACAAATACGAAATGATACAAACATTAAACTAAAACAAAGAAATTCAATTAAAAGCCCTGTTCAAATTGAAAAAAAAAATACAAATAAAACCTACGTGTTTAAAGTTACATTTTAAACGATTAATGATAGCTGATATTTCTGTTTTAGATGCATCACACGTTTCTGTTTCCATACCAACATTCATCAATTTGTGATCATTTATAGAAGAAAAAAAACGAAATAAACAACGGATGCAAAACTGTTATTCTTAGACTCTAAACGACTTCTGAAGAGTTTATTTGTGAACATGAACAACACGATTAAATATGTCAGACTTTTTGTATTTTTTTTAAGCATCATGTCAATCATCTCAATAAAAACATATTTATTTGACTTCAAATTATGGTTACTAAATTTTTGTTTTCTCATGCTTGCGATGGGTTGCACAGTTTTGAAGGGAATTATTTAGAGGCAAGTCATTTCCGGACACATTTTTGGAATTACTTGAGGCTGAGCATATCTGCCTTCCACCGCTGACGGTCCTGGACTGCCTCCTCCTGAGCTGCCTTGTGTCCGCGATCCTTGGTCCTGTTTGCGAGGAAAATGAATGGAGGTGAGACGACATAACCGCCAACTCTACAAAATGTCAAGATGGGGGTGTTGTCCGAAAGACAAGAACCTACATAACACCCAAGTGCTTTCTATCGCCGACGGCTACCTTCTTCTGAGCTCCCTTGTGTCCGCGATCACTTGGTCTATCACACCACAGATTCGCCCGTCCTCTCCTTGAACTAGGAGGCTCAAACTAGAAGGCCCTCCTAACTAATACTGATGTCTATCCTGTCGGTGTTGCCGAAGAAGGGTTGACTCCGAAATGCAAAATATAGCCGACTCTCGATAATTCGAATCTCAAGGGACCTCACGAAAAAGTCGAATTGACGAAAAGTTGTCGAGTTGTAGCGAAGTAGGAAAACGAAATAAGTACACACACTAAATTGCATCACATAATGAAATCATTGTTTTTTTTTTGTTTAAGAACTACCAGCGTATTTGGTCCAGAGCATTTGCCATGACTTCCGTTCTTAGTAAATGTTGACGCAATGTACACAACAATGATGGGCGGAAAGCTTCGTCGTCGCCTTCATTGTTTTTGCTCGAATTTTAAGCTGCCAAAATTTCGCAGTCACACAGAGCATAGCAGATTTCTAAACCATTGCCAAAATGTACAAAAAGTCATCAACAGTCACAGATTCACCAAAGTTAGGAAGAAGATGGATGAGGCCATCCTGTGAGGTGGAATATTTTACTTATTTTGTTCACATCGCATGCGTCATAATCTAACTGTATAAACGCATTGGAAACAGCAGTTGGGCAACAGACAATAAAAAACCGGCAAACAAAAAAATTGCTTTCGAATTACAGCGTGTTTGCTGGCTGCGGGACGGAGCAATCATTTCGAATTAACGAGCGCACCAAACATGTAGGATTTGTTCGATTTATCAAGGTTTTTCCAAGTGACCTAACCATAAGTTCGAATTATCGAGAGCCGACTGTATTTAAATCCCCAAACACAAAGCCGCCTATAGTTCGAGTGTATCAAAGGAATTAAGTTTAGTATTGGCTTAATTTCTATTTCCAAATCGAAATAAGGTCAAATTTGATTTCGAAATATGTCCAAAAAGAAAGTCTGATGTAGTTAAAGCATGGCGTTGGTGGCTTACTTTGCAGGCAGGCGCCTGGCCTGACAGTTGGAAACATACCCATAGCCTTCAGATTATATTTCCTCTGGGGTATTGAATTGTGGACTCATAACCGACCCAAGTGGGTTCACAATTGATTTATGACCCTGCAACGGAAATTTCGTGTTTGGGGATTCTGGATTTGGGGATTATAAAATTGTATATTTTTCAAAATTTGGGGATTTTACGTTTTGGGTATTATGTAGGTTCTTGTCTTCCGGACTACACCCCCATCTTGATACATTTGGTAGAGTTAGCGTTAGTTATGTCGTCTCTCTCTCTGTCACACAGGACCAACTAGAGTACAATATCGGTTCGAGTCTCCGATATACTCCGAGAGTGCTTTCAAGCCATCTCATTTCTAAGAAATTTCTGAGAGTACAACATGTGTGGAAGAACTTCGAGAACTCGAACCATTTAGCGACATCGGTTGGTGCACTGATGGCGTTTTGCAAAAATTTGTATGATAACTAGCTTTGTCAAAGGGAAAGTACAAGAAACTTCAAAATATTATGTTTAAAATGGAAAACGAACCTAAACTCTCTCTCGCTTCATCAAGGCATTGTGTTCGGATTTTTTTTTTTTACTTCTCAACGACTGGACAGATTTTGATCTGATCGAATGAAAGTATGCCCGACGGATGGAATCTCAGTAATATTGGCCCGATCCTAAAGAAAGGAGACCCTCTAAACTGTGCCTACTGAGGTATACGCCACCATACAAGATCTTCTCTGCTGTCTTATGATTGGTCAATATCAGGCCAGGTTCAGGCCAGCGAAATTCACCATAGAGCAAGTATTCACATTACGGCAGATCTTGGATAATTTTTTTCCATTAATTTATCGACTTTCGAGCCGTGTACGATAGAATTTATGGAGACGAGCTATACAATTTAAACGGCAACACCAGAGGCACAATCTTTCACAATTATGTACAAAGGCTCGCATATGGCGAGGATATTGACATCGTCGGAAGGAGACAGCAGACTGTGGGTGGTGATTCTACTTGTGTGACCACCTAGAAGGAACCGATGGTAAGATGGGCCTTGTGGTGAATGAGGTTAAGACAAAGTCCAGTGGACTCTCCCTAAGTGGAATTTTGACGGGATCCCATGATTTGTTCGAGTAAGAGGGAGTTTTTTGAACAATTTTTTTGCCATAAATCCGTATCATGTAACTTACAATTCTTGTTAATTGATCCTATTACCAACATGCACCAAAAAACTACATCAGCTCTGTTGAACTCCGTAGAATCAACTGATTTTCGAATTCTAACTGGAATTTCACTAAAACAAGATCCTGTCTTCTAGATAGCTTTCCATTGTTTTGAAATAAAAAGCGAAAAAAGACGCCTAGATTGAGAGAATATGTACGAGCTAGAGATAGTTTCGACTAAGGTAGGGTCCACTGTATATGCTGTCTACAAAAAATAGTTCCAAACACACCGTCGCCGGACAATGCGTCGTCTACTCGTGTATAGACAAAATGCGGACGAATTTCTTTGTCTATTCGCATTATTTTAGGTCCCCTATTTGCAGATGGTGTTCAGTGAAGTGGACTAAATGTACAAGCTCTACAACGACTTCGATCTGGTGAAACGAGTTCGAGTCTCGCATCTCAGATAGTTAGGTCATGTAGGGGGAAGGGACACCCTAAGATACAGCGGGGACAGACAGGCCAAGCCTCCGGTGGCGTACAGGTTTGGAAACAGACCTTAATCAACGTGAACGTACGCAACTGCAGGCTACTAGTGCAAGCCCGTGCTGGATGCAGAGGGATATTGTCTGAGGTCTAGGTCCTAATCAAACTGAAGTACTAACCAAAGAAGAAATACGTCAGAATCCAGAATATAACAACTTTCATCCAAAGGAAGTGGCCAAGTAGCCAGTAGTCAAAGACGGAGCTGGAGCTCCATTCAAACCCAAACACACTCGTAGAATTTCACTTTTTGGAGATTGTGCACACCAAAGAACCTATTAAACAAACTCAGCCTTGTTCATCTACTTCTCATTTTTCAATAGAAGCTACAGCCGTCAACCCACATTCTACCAGATCCAGCGAGAACATGGAACTGCATTGCATGTTAGTTGCGGTGAGAATGGCTTCGAAAACGTTAGACTAACGAAAAGATGTCGTCTACTTGTGTATTTTTTATGAACTTAAATTCTAATGGAACTGACTCAGGCCAACCGTCCTCTCCTCTGTTCGAAAATGTGCAGTGACCAATTATGCGTCGCGTCGAGCAGTCACTAGCGCCTACTAGAAAGCATGTAGGACGTCAGACTATCGCCCGTTGATGCAAATTGAAACTCCACTGTAATTATTGGCGGTTTCCATTCTGCAAAAAACGACATCAGAGAACAAGTTGAAAAAAAAAGAAAATTTTTCAGAATTTCTGGAAAATATGAACATGGAAACTACGAGTCTGAGAAAAAAAGTTTTGGAGATGCGGGGCATCGATCCCCGTACCTCTCACATGCTAAGCGAGCGCTCTACCATCTGAGCTACATCCCCTGATGTGGTGTTGGTGTCAGAAGTGTGTTTTATATGAGTTACCTCGATGATAGCGCTTCGGTTCTGACATTTGCTACTTGAAAGTGCATGCAAATTGTACAGCAAAGACCCACACCATTATTATCACAAAGTCACATATAGGTGTCCACTTATATTTGAAATTTTTCAAAAAATGCTCAGTTTTGTTCAAGTTATAATTGAATCACCATTTGGATGAAGCTTAATGTCCAAAAATGACATTTTGATACGTAGACGCATCTGCTGGGTCGAAGAATGAAACAAACACAATTTTAATAACAGAAAAATTGTGATTTTGAAAAGCAGAAGGAGACAAATCCCGTAGAAAAATCCGAATCAAAATAGGAAGTCATTCAGTTTTTTGCTATTTCCCAAAAGTAAGGTCAGATGGATTGGATTCCATCCTTCCAGCTGGTTATTTAAATATACCTTGTTGCTTTCTTGTCAACCTAATCCTCATCAAATCAATGCTCAATTAAAGCAACAAGGATGAAGAATTATTGTGTTCACATCATCAACTTCCAGTAATAGAACCTAAACTGCTCTGACATACAAATTGTGTTCACAGATCGAACTCTGTGAACGGTCCAGTCGCATACTGCATGTGGTTGGTAGAGTTTGTTTGCTAAGACCCGTCGCACAGGCTTCGCAACCTGAAATGTCACTGTACCCCGGCATCCAAATTGGGTGAGCGCCAAAATGCTTGGTCACCTTGTTAATAATTAGAAAAAAACAACGCAATCGCTAACTTAGAGCACTGATGTAAAAGGTAAGATCGGTTCTTCTTTCCCAACTTAGCGCTTGACAATAAAATAAATCTTGACAATGAAAGAAATAATTTGCGGATTGGGGGCAGTAGACTTGACGTACGTCATCGATGTGTTCTTCACATCGTTTTGCCACAACTTGAACTTTATTGTTATTCTGTTAAGATGTGTATTCTATCAAAGCACATTCAGATTGCGGGTCATAAGCGACTGATAATAGACCATTCACTCTCGACGTTCAGTATAACCTCGAGCAGTCTAATTTCTGATGATCATCGTACAATGCCCGTCGCGGTCATTGTGCTGTGATTACATTCTACATTGAAATTGATATTTGTCAGAGGAGCAAGAGGAAGACTTGAGGCACAATAATTCGTACTTCGCTCACACATCCAAGCCTACTTTCTGGAATAGGATTAGACTTCTGGAATAGGGAACGACCAACGATGTAGAGGACATTGAAACATAGAAGCATTTCCTGGTTCTCAAACGGAAGCCATTGATTAACCGGCCAACTAACATCCAACTATCGACTGAATGGCGCAGTTTATTAAGTGCCTGCCCTTGGTCAGTGGGATCCCCGGTTCGAATCCCAGTGAAAGCAAAGTGAATACGCTTTTATCTGGCTTTCAAATCTAGTCCAGTCACCATTTGCCGGGAGTGGTCGATCAGTGGTAATAGTCTGACAGTTGGTATCACGATGTACTATCTTGGTTTAAATGAGCTGTTGAACTCACTTCCAACCCCCTTCCCTACCTACCTGACAGGCAACTGAAGACAAAACTAAGTGGGAGCATATGCTGTCTTTGGGAGACTACAGGCATAGGAAGTTACCAGTTGGCGGTCAGTAATTGTTTCCTCGGCTCCCCAGTTAGACTTTCAGGGATAATGGAGGAGAGAGATATCCAACTTCTACCTCTGACAGCGGTTTTTATACAATGTCACGATAAGTTGTGGAGCCGTCAACTTTGTAAGAGTGTGTGTGAAATGCAAGGGAATCCCACTATAGGCAAGGGAAGTTGGAGCTTTCTATCCTCCATTACCTCTGAAGACTTCGAAGAAGAAAAGTGAATTACCTAGAAAGGTAGGTACATAAGTCCAGCAAGGTTTCTTAGTCATTCCCCACTTCGACCCCAGGTTTGGCCCATTGTGATGCCACTTTCCAGCTTTATACCCTGGCCCCTCGTCGACCCTTTGTGCGGTTCTCTCTGTTTCTGAATTTGTCGAAACAGAGCGAATTCGTACTAGATGTTCTCTTCTTCTACTGGCGCTACAGTCTGGGGTGGACCTGAGCCTCATCCAACAAGCCTGTCCAGCTGGCACGATCTTTAGCCAGCAGCCTGGAATTTCGCACGCCAAGTTGTAGCAGATGTCGTAACTAAGTAACTACACTAGCGTGGTAGCTAAGTGTAAAGCGAGCAAAGTGTGAGTACATAATGTACTTACAGGGGAGAGCAGAAGTGTTTTTGAGTGCCTACATGTTGCAGAAATTGGAGGAGTAGGCCCATTGTGATCGTATTCGGCAAAGTGGAGATGACTGGTACTACTTATTTCCGTGTGGTGCACACCAAACTTCCCCTAGCCTGGTTATGGATTTCTTAAAAAGATCAACTGACCCGTGGTCCTTAAAGGACACCAGCTTGATGTGCCTTTGGCCCTGCTGGCATCGAAGACAAGGCCAGCCCGACCACCAGAGTCAAGCATCAGTTCCACAGAGAACAGATTCATACCGAGGTCTATCTTCGTCTTCCTTGCGGAGGGTCTACCACAGTGAGTGAGGTCGCTCTTAAGTACCTCACTATACAACCGCTTGAATTACCGGCCGACTTGAGTTCCTTGGGGTCCCTGGTCGATGACTCCCTTGGCCTTGCACTCTTGGACATGGAGTCAGAGGTGGCATTTCCCTCACCCAGCCACTAAGGTGGTACAGGCCAGGGACCTTTCTTAGTTTTTCGGGGCGAAGTCCTTCAGACATTCAAGTACGCGCGAGGCCATCAGGATAGGCCAATGGCCTTCTAGAGCTAGGCAGGTCCGCGATAAAGGAGGCGATCCGTACTGGACTTGTTAAGTGGGCGCTCTAAGCAAAGTGTGAAGGAACTAGATGCAGAGCCTTTAGAAGCACTGGACTTTGGTATCCCATTCGGTGAGAGAGAGAGAGAGCACCGGATCGGTTTTTTTCTTCCACGAGTAGCGGAGAGTCGTCTCTCGGATCAGGTTGCGTAGCGATGGCTGATTGCCCAGAAGGTCGTCGGGTAGCTCCTGTTCCCGAGAAATTTAAAGTTCTAGCTCATGGTGGATTATTGAATTGTGTTAAATTTTCAAATCGGACTTAACTCCGGATTATGTGCTGGCCATTGCTCTCGAACCCTGTTTCGTACAATTTTCGCTCCGTTCTTTGTGCAGCCATCTTATTGGAAAATTATTTCGTCAACCGATTCTGTTAAATTGTTCATTATAGCTTCTGTTTCACATGCATAACCTAAACCTCCTCCTCCACACGTCTCCTAAGACTAGCTTTCACTCATCCGGCTTTCACTGGCTTCGCCTCATCTAACCCAATGACTCGCTCCCAGCCTTCGGTTGTCCGATTTCTGTGATCTTTGCTGTGTTCTGAGCGTAGTTTGTGTTGGGCAGTTCATGTTTCTGATCCTTACTTCTTCAAGTGATGTTGATTTTAATTTCAGACAGATGTATTCGTGTTTTCTCGCCGCAATCTACTCAATATGCGTTCGTTTTTCGTGTGAAATGTGAGTTCAAAGTGAGTTCGATTCCAAACTCTTGGCTGTCACTGAGCTTCATTGCTGCCATTAAAACATCACAACATTCCGCGCTCCATATTGACCCAATTTAACACTTCTTGCTGTTTGACCCTACACACCTTTCTTACCCAGAGTCCACATTCTTCTTTGCGGTTTCCAAACTCACCCACAAGATCACGGTTAACGATCTTGTTTCTCTCGTTACGTTTCCCCTTAGCTCCCGTCCGCCGAGCTTTTCTTCTTAATTATACGCTCAAATATTCTCATCGCCAAAAGTTGCAAACAGAGCTTTTTTTCATATTCCGACATCCATTAGATTCGTCTCACCATTCGTTTAGCTTTGAATAGAGTTTTGTTGTTTTTCCTCGTGCCAGTTTCGTTTGTGTAGGTGACGGTATCCACCATTGGCTCAGTCCAACAATCGCTTGCGCGTTTGGAAGTTAATTCGTCGATCTCAGTTTTATTCGCCCTTGCAAGCGCTGTGCGTCGTTCCAACGAGACTGTCTCTACGAACCTTTGAGTAAATTGTTTTATTTAACACCCGCCACAAGGTATTGCATCTGTTTGTTAATCAACTCGAATCACCCACCACACTCGATCGTAAACACTTCCGCACCGTCAATTGAAAATAGAATATTGAAGAGAGAGAAGCGAAAAAAAAAATCCATTTTGTTTTGGAGTGTATAATTAGATACTCTGTGTCTGCACGTCGTTGCCGTGAGAATTCGATTTCGATTTCAGTCTGAGTTGTGTGATTTAACCGTGAAAAGTGAACAGTGTCGTGTTTTCGAGTTTGATTTATTTTTCTGTGTTCTTTGAGAGTGACTGGAAATTCATAAAAAATATCTTTTAGGTGCTTTTATTGTGCGTTTCGTCGAGATCAACTAGCAACAACTCAAGATGGGCTGCGGTACATCAATGGTCAAATACATTCTATTCCTCTTCAATCTCCTGTGCGCGGTGAGTTGTGCATTTCACATTTCTTAGTGGTGTCACCGACACGATCGTGCATGTGGGTGACTCTCCCACAACAGATGACTTCATATTTTTTCTCAAAACGCTAAAAATATCCAACTGAGTCTGAACACGAAGAAAGTGGTCATGGATACACAAATACAGAGACCGACTTCATGCCTACTTGGCTGACTTGTTACAATGGGTTTGGCGCTCAAATGCCCACGATCGCGATGTGTGCCCATATACCATAGACCCCTCCAATCCGGTTGAACATTATTTACATAAATAAATACTATGTGCATGCAAAGTGGGTTCGCCGAGAACGTTTTCCGATTTCAGAGAGACTATTTTTTTATCGTATCCCCCTCCTCCTCATCCTCCTCCTAGGGCAATGCCAATGACTACATCAACAGTCAACTATTTGCAACCATGACGTCACCTGTGAACATGACACAGTTGTTGTTGTTCGGGTTTATTTATACCTGATCGTCCGAACACACAATAGTTGTTTTGATCGTGCACCCAACAAGCTTTGGTCCGAGGCGGGGCTGCGCGGCTTCACTTCACCGAAATCGTTCTCTACCTCGGTTCAAAAGTGCGATCGATTCTCGTTTTTGACTTGTTCTTGAACAATTTACGAGCTTCGAACAAATGTTGAGCTTTTTTCTTTCAAAATGAACAAATACAGACGGCAAACCAAGAGGTTGTGAATAGAAACCAGTTCCGACGCTTTTTGTTTTCGACTTATTAATCTCCGTGACCATGAGTGAATTCCATCTATATATAGGCGTATGATGTAAAGTCGTCGTTTCTCACGATGTGGAGTGTATGGGGCCTTAGATTCAAGCGTGGTTGTTGCTGATTGTGCATTCATTTGTACTTATGTAAATTTCGACCTCCGTTGCTATTCAGATCCATTCGAGTTTACATGCTTTCCTTTGTGATCTAAACCTTCTTTGTTTTGTTGATAGGGACATTTTCTGAATTGAAATGAGGGCAGAACCAGATTGCGAAGCATGGTAATAAAGAAGAGTTCTTAAAATTACTTTGTTATCGTCTGAAAAACACTTCAGGAGACCGGGGACTTAAAATGGGCAGCACAATTTTGCTGGCAATTTAGTCATGAACACACGCGGTCTTTATGGTCTGATCCTAGGTTAGGTAAGGTTTTTGTGGTGCTGCAGTTTGGCACTCTGGCCACTTAGATCTCTGAGATGGCACTAACTACGGAGTGTTAGAAACATCGGTTCTCGTCTGCCTTGTATGAGCCATCATTTATGGGGTGACACATTGACAATTCGTTGTTAGAGCCTTGATAGATTTCCGTGATTTAGAAAACATTTCTACATGCCCTATGGTTTAGAGCCACACCGCTTTATTAACCCTGAAATGATACTTCGGGCAAATTCGTACCCCTTTCGTGCCTTTTAAAAATTTCCGCCAATCAGTAGCGGTACCAAAATAAAACATAAAACTTGTGTAAGCCCTATTTTATTTTTGTAGCAAAAAACTGTTATTGAATAATAACTGAGGTTTCTTTTGGGATTTTGTCGAACAAATTATTTTTTTTTTGGGGTACCATTGTTCCCCTTTCTGGGGTAGTAAGTTTAGGAAAAGAGTGTGACACTGGGGGTTAACAAATCTACTTAGACGTCTTAATTTTATGTTAGCTGCGGCTCCCAGGCTCTCGAAGATGTATTCGCCACGATTTTTTATTTTTGCATTCTGTGTAGCGCCAGCTTGATTTGCGCCAACAGAAGAAGGCAACGACATGGATGACTTCTATGAGCTCCTAAAATGTACGATCAATGCCCCAGCTTTGACACCAAGAACATTCTAGAAGATTTGAACTGAATTCTGGATTAGGAAGACATCTAAGACCTAGGGAAACTGCGTGGCATCTTTGTGGAGGCCTTTGTCACGGAGGTTAATCTCTCTACAGGGACCTGGCGGCGTCCTAATCAATCAATCGTGAACCAGATCAATCACAGCGCCAGGCACTCCTGCAGCAAGTTTGATGTCCAAACAGAGACTTGGAGCGTTTCCTCGTGAACTCGGATATCGAGAGAACAACGGAGTCAGTAGAGAAAGAACATCACGGTTTGACATCGGAATGATACAACTGCAACGGACTGTAAGGACCTTTGCCGATCGAGTCTCCCAAAAACTCATTTAGTTCGAGGCTGCCAGCGGCAACAATCAACGAAGATCAGAGGCGTTGTCAAGAAGCGGCAAGTAAATAAGAAGAAAGTGTGCATCACAGGGGCTCCCAGTGTGTAGGCGTTTTCAAGAAGCGACAAGTAAAAAAGAAGAGAGAGTGCATCAGTGGCTCCCAGTGTGTAGGCATGGTCCTGTTTAACTAGTTCTTCGGCTTTTTCGTTTGCCGAAATAGTGCTATGGCCATGAAATACTACCCAAATATCTCCTTCAGAAATATGTTTGACCGTCTTGGAGTTCGAGGACGATTTCGCCGGAGCCGGTACAACCGCTTGACAGTCTGTGTTGACTCCTGTCTGCGTCATTGACGGTGTCGGCTATCCATGCTTTGAGATCGAGTTTTTTTCGAATATTTTACAAATCCCCAAAAAGCGTAATGTAGTCTGCAGGCCTTCTGATTCTCGTTGGATTATTTGTCTGCCCCTAATTGCGTGATTTGCCCCAGCGGCGACTACATTCTCTGCGTCATCACAGACGCGCTTGTTGCCGTGCGATTTCCTAGAAGTAGATTAAGCGTAATCTCCAATGCGACTGAGGAACTTGATCTTAGTCCCCCCAGGGGCAAATGCACGCTTGCTTATCCCCTCAAGATTGTCTTTGATGCGAGACTTAGTCAAAACTCATGTCGGTTGTGGTATGAGCAGAAAGTAGACCGTTCCCAGGAATGAAAGTTTGGCAGTGTAACAATCCGCGAACGAAATAACGGCTATGAAAAATCAACGCATTAGCCTTGGGTAATAGCCTTAGCTAATCTGAAGTAGGTGTGCTCTCCTTAGACGCAAAAATCACATTAATTATTCTCTCACTGTCATGTGCTCGTATCGTAGTAACCAGAAATGAAGAGATACCCAACTTCACAGCTGATTGACCCCTAGTCCATCGACGAATTTCAGAGGCTCATTGACAAATATTCATGAATTTTTTTCTTTCTCTGATTGGTTAAATTTGGCCTTAAAGAAAACGGTTTACAAAATTGCTGTCAAAAATTTTAAGGAGCAAGAGAGGTAGAAGTTAGGCTTCTCTATAATACTTCATTTCTGATTGAAAGGGACAAGGAAGGTAGGACGTGGCGACATGCGTCGACCACTACTCAACTGAAACTCGCTGCCTGGGTTCGAGTTCCGGCCGGCACGACCAACAAAGTAATGTTCACGGCACCAACTCTTTCGACTCACTGCCAAGCTCAAAAAGTAGTAACTGTCTAGAAAAAAAAGCTTCTCAAACTTGGCCGGAGTCAGCACAAAACTGTAGGTCCCTTGCACTTGCCATAGAACAATAGCACGCACAACACGAGTGGTTGCCGAGATGCTAGGCCCTGGCCCTCTACGGGCTGTAGTGCCATCCATATTATTAGTAGAAGTTGGCCTCATTTCTGGTAGTAACTCTCTATTCAACTATCTCAACAGTCTCTCTCTTGGCAAAATATCGCGCATATGGCTTTCAGTGACGGCATGACATCAAAGCGAACAACATGTTTCAATTCAACATGAACTATTCAGACAGATGCGCGTGTGCGTGTGTCTCAAAGTTGTCCAACATTACAACAGTCACCGCACAAAAATTTGCTGTGGTTTATGTTTCTCAGTTTCGATTAACCTTGGGTTTTCATATAGTGATGTTGTACCTCTCTTGTGTGCAACATTTATCATAAAAATTCGAAATAAGAGAGAGTTATAACATTAATACACTTTATTGGTCAACTCTAAACTTAAGACTAACTTAATACTAGACGCCAACAAGATTGACGTGTCTTGTCTCTTATCTTTGTCTTCTCGCTAAAGACAAGGATAGATACCATTTCCCGTTACTGTGTGGCATGGTGGAAAGTGTTGCCATAGTAAATAATACATAGTACATGTAGTACATTTATTATATGACACCTCCCACCCGTAAGTTTTTGGTCCACCAAAAACAGAATACAATATAATTATACATAGGAGTTGAAGTTGAATATTTAATAATGATATATATGTGAAGTGTTCTTTAATTCATAATACGGCACCAAAATTTACATTTATTACAAATTAGTGAATGGTGCATAAACTAAATATTAACAGGAACATATTTTTAAGTAGGTAACAAACGTGTTTATTATTTTATTATTAATTTGTAATTTAAGTAAAATATTAACATAAATAACTCAAATTGAAAAACAAAAACATTTTTTTAGTAACAATCATCTTCAAGATGTAATCTAATATTTTGTTATTAATTTTGTTGGTGCTTAAACTTTCTTTTTCTTTGTCTCTTATAATATTTGGTAAGTCTTTGATTGCTTGTATCTGTGATATAATTTCCATCTAGCTTATATATTGTCAATCTTTTATACTTAGGCGTACACTTTGAAATATCTCTGTTTACTACAATATCTTCACATAAATTATAAGTGTTATCTTTGTTTTTATTTAATTTTTCTATTCTTTTAGTTTTTTGTATTTGAAATGTATGTGCTAGTTGTTCTATATCATCTTTGCTTAAGTTGTTATTTATGAAATCAATTGGTCGTAATCTGGTTGTTGAATGTATTGTCGCATTGTACATCAATATAACACTAAAAATTTGTTCGTCTATGTTATCTAAATCAGTTTTGTTTTTGCTTGCGTTAATTAGTCTCAAGTGTTCGTTAAGAGTTCCATGTAGCCTCTCAATATCAGAATTTCCTGTCTTATTAAATGCTGTTGTTTGATGAAAAGTTATGCAATTATCTTTCAAAAATTGTTCTACAACATTGTGGATAATACATGTTTCACCATCGGAAATCAATTTTTTTATTCTACCTAAATAGATTAATCGTTCTTTTATAGCCTTGAGGATAGATACCCAAGTTCTGTCACCAAGTTTATGTATTGTAGCATGTTTCGAAAACGTATCTATCATTGTTAGATACATAACATTTCTGCGAGGATGCCAAATGTCCATGTGCACAATATCATTAAATCCTGTTGGTGATTCGGTATGTTCAAAATGAAAATTTGGAGGGTGCCTATCATATTTACCTACGTTGCACAGATCGCAATTATTGATAAATTTATGTATCAATTTAAGCATGTTAGGGTAGTAGTAGAGTAGTTTTAATTCATTGAACACTTCAGAGATCCCTCTGTGATTGTTTTTTAAGTGTTCGTTTTTTATAATTTGTAACATTTCATCTTTGTCAGTTATATCGATCAACTTCTTACACGATCTAAGTAGTTTTAAATTATTGTTACTAGCAAAATATTTCACATAAGTATTTTGAAATTTAAGAAACAACTGCGTGTTCTCACAATAGATACACATCAAACCTCTATCAATAATGAATCTTTTCATTATCTCTAACAAATCGCTACCTTCTGTTACGTAGATAAAGTTTTTGCATTTCTTGTTGACAATCTTTGTAATAAGTTTTTCCTTTGGGCCAATTTCTAAAAATATCTGGTTTTTGTAAATGTTTATTGAATTTTCAGTGATATGTATATAGTGCGAATCGTCTTCCACTGCGCTATGAATTGTTGCATCGGTGGACATGATATCATTATCATTGCCACTTAGACGTTCGTTATTATATAATTCAAAATTTGTCAAGTCGCGTTGTTCGTTTTCTTTTTGGCTTGTAATGTTATCTGATGTGTCATTGCAAAAAAGTCTACTTAGTCCATCGGCTATATAGTTATCCTTTCCTTTTATATAATTTATATCAAAATCATACTCGTTGAGCTGCATTTTCCAGCGTTGTAGTTTCATGTTTGGAAATTTTAAACTATTGAGCCAAATAAGTGGTTTATGGTCTGTTTGAATGACAAATTTTCTACCGTACAGGTATGTATGAAAATACTTTACGGACCAAACAATTGCCAAAAGTTCTTTTTCTATTGTTGAATACCGAATTTCATGATCATTAAGTGTGCGTGACGCATAACAAACTGGTCGAGAATTTTGGCTTAAAACAGCGCCTAACGCAAAGTTTGAAGCATCGGCTGTTAAAGTGAACAATTTTGTGAAATCTGGATTTTGAAGAATTGGCTCTGAAACAAGTAATGATTTGAGTTTGATGAATGCTTCGGCATATTCGCTGTCGTTTTTCATCATAAAATTTTTATTTTTCTTTAAATATTTTACCATTGGGTAAGCAACTTTAGCGTAGTCCTTCACAAACTTACGATAATACCCAGTAATGCCCAGGAATGACTTAATTTCTTTGTATTACGCGGAAGTGGAATGTTTTGAATGGCCATCGTTTTGAGTGGGTCAGGTTTAATGCCTCCTTCTGCAATTAAGTGACCTAGAAACTTAGTCGACTTTTCAGCGAAATTACATTTACTTATTTGTAATTTCAAATTGGTCTCTCTTAAGCGTTCAAACACTTTTCTTATTGAACATAAATGCTCTTCTAATGAGGTGGAAAAAATTAAGATATCGTCCAAATATACGACGCATATTTTGTTAATGAAATCTTTAAGCACGAAGTTCATGAGGCGCTGGAAAGTGGAAGGAGAATTCTTTAGGCCGAATGGCATACGAGTGAACTCATAATGGCCATTTGCCGTGGAGAAAGCAGTCTTATATCTGTCATCAGGGTGGACTTCAATCTGATGAAATCCTTTCGCCTACCCAATTTGTTGAAAAGCTCATCGATGTTCGGAAGAGGAAACTTATCGTCAACCGTGTTATCGTTCAGTTTACGATAGTCAATCACAATTCTCCATTTTTGCTCTCCGGAGTTGTCAGTTTTGTTAAGGTGAGACGCGAAATTAAAGTCCAGAACATTCAATTTTGTAATTTCATTAGTAAATAAGTTGAAAGATTCATCAGAATGACTTTGGTTGTAATAAAATTCTTCGTATGCATTTAGAAAAAGAGGTATTTTTGCATTGGGTGTTATTAGTAATCGTTCTTTATAACTTATTATTGCATACAGTGGCACTAAAATGTTGTTACCGATTATGCCATCAAAATTATTATGAAACGGATATTCCAAAAATTCAACTAAATAATTTTGTAAGTTAAATTCTTCAAACAGAGGAAACTTGCACTTCATGTTGCAGTTAATAAGTTTGTCAAATGCTTTTAGTGTTTGTGTTTTTATTTGTGTTTTCCACTTAGGTTGACAAAGACTACTGTTAATTATGCTGAACTCAGCACCAGTGTCTACAATAAATTTAAGTTTTTTAACTTTTGTGTCTATTGTTATATAGGGTAATTGCTTAGTCCGTCCCTGTGAAAATTTTGGGTTGAATCTGTCCTATTATTAGTATGAATGTCCATTGGTGTTTCGTGATAAACTTGGTAAGATTGTCGGGTTTGCCTGGTTTGTTGGCTTGGAGTAAAAACACCACTGTAAGCTCCGCGACGGTTGTTAGAAATGCTTCTATTGTTAAATGTATTTGTTTGGCGACTTTGGACGGTAAAGTCCATTGGTTCGGTGCAATTTGTATTACTATTGTTGCCTAATCTTTGTTGTGAGCTATAGTTCTGTTGCGTATTATAATTTTGTCTGTTCAAGTAATTACGGTTTTGAAAATCGGTATTGTTATTTGGATTCGAAATATATTGCTGACTGTTAAAATTTTGAATTTGCGGACGTCTTTCGGTATCATTATTCTGGCGGTTAAAATGTCTACGTCTAAAATCGGAGGTTCGTGGATATTGCTCATGGTCATCGTTCGAAGTTGAGTATTGTCTATTTGTATTGGTATACGTAGAATAACCGTTAGTTAGAATGATGCTAAAGGCGTCCTCCATTGTAGAAGGATCTCTGACAACAATGATTCCTTTTACTGGTTCTGGCAAATTTGATTTAAAACAGTCTAGAACTATTCTTTTATTGCATGTGACTTGATCCTTTGTAAGCTGATCTTTCAGTGAATAAGCGTTGTTAAGTCTTATCAACAAGCCACTTAGTTGGTTGTAAAACTGTTCAATGGTTCCAATACAACGGCACAAGGCTATTTTGTCAAGAAGCGTCGTTATTGGAGTCGCTTCACCATGGAATCTTCTTAAAACATCTTTCAGTTCTGTCCAGGTCTCAACTTGTCCATGTTTTAACATAGTGTCTCTCGCTCCGTTAGTTAGTCTGTCTTGTACGTAACCCACTATTATTTTTTGTAAGGGTATGTCTAATGTGTTTATCATTGGAGTCAGTGCGTCTATTCTATTTATAAAATTGGGCAATTGTTTTTCCTCACCGTCAAACGGCTGAATACGTGCAATGCACTTAACAAGCAACTCAAAGACTTCCATTACAATATAATCTATTATATGAATGCGTGTATGATATATGTATATACGTACTTAAGTAACTGAACTAGTAGACTAATAATATATATAAAGGGGTTATAGTTTATAATAAAGAAACAAGATATAGTAGGAATATATAATAATGCAAAAATTAAATGAATATCGCAAACCAGCTTCAAATAGTTCAGTAGATAGACATCTTCGGATAGTCTACAAAATTCCGTATGATGAATGTACTGTTGTTGTTTGGTATGATGAAACAGATTTATGTATGTGTGTATTGCTATGTTATGTCTCACTTCAGTAAAGCAATTGTAAGCGTGGGTAACTGTTCCAAGTTTTTTTTTTTTTGTATGACCAAGTTGGCGTCGCTTTTATAACTGTTTTCTTTTCACTTGTTATATGAAGCACACTTTTTTTAAAATGGATTTCGTTTTTTTTTTTTTTTTTTATTTTATTTGCTCTCACTGTTTTGTTTTTAATTCAATTTCTGGTTCTGTTGAAATCTATTTTTCATTTTTAATTCTTGTTTTGACAATTGTAAATATGTAGTATAGTTTATACTGTACACTTTAAACTTTTACGTAATATGTCTTAATATATTGGTTTCCACAAATTGAAGTTGTTTCACTTTCACTATTTAACATTTATTTAAATTAATTGTACGCGGCCAAAATCTTCATAGATTTTGAAAAAAACGGTTTTTTTTTTTGCGTTTACCGACTGCGCCAGTGATGTTGTACCTCTCTTGTGTGCAACATTTATCATAACAATTCGAAATAAGAGAGAGTTATAACATTAATACACTTTATTGGTCAACTCCAAACTTAAGACTAACTTAATACTAGACGCCAACAAGATTGACGTGTCTTGTCTCTTATCTTTGTCTTCTCGCTAAAGACAAGGATAGAGACCATTTCCCGTTACTGTGTGGCATGGTGGAAAGTGTTGCCATAGTAAATAATACATAGTACATGTAGTACATTTATTATATGACAATATTCTGACGCAGTTAAACAACGTTTCAAGGTCCACTGCGAACTCTCCCCTTCCGAGAATTCCTTCCTTCACTCCCAAGATTCTTACCTGAAAAGACAACCAACCCAAAGTTAACCACATCAAGCGAATATAAAAATAACGATCAACCTCTGAACACATTCTATCAAAAGGCATTACGTCATAGCAAAGTCATCGATCGCGTGAAACATGACGTGAGAACGAAATAAATGAATACGTCTGGATCTCAATTGTGTTCAATTGTTTAGTTTTGTACAGCAGTTTAATTGGTGAGCACATAAAAATAACTAATTTGCATTCATAATGATTAATACCAGTCACGAAATACCGATTTTCTAGAAAGTATTGTTTGCGGAACTCGTCGTCAAATTAAGTGCTCAGAAATGTTTTTAGACGTGGAAGACGATCGAAGCTATTTCAAATGCAGATCAAAGAATTGGTGGTGAATTTCTGGATGCTTTGTTTCTCGTGGGAACAGATGTCACGAATATTTGAGACAACGAGGATGGTTTTCATAAATTTGTAGAGACTTTTGGAGATGAGAAATGGGTAAAATATTTCGTTTGTCTTCTGTACACAAGTCGTGTCTTTTTGGGCATGGACTTGAATACTTACAATTTTGTCGTGTGAAAAAACAACAGCCTGAGCTTCAATTCAATCGATTCTTTGCGAACTCAATACAAAATTCTATATTCTGCTATTTGTCCTGTAACTCACCATCCAAGTCTTGACAAATTCAAGTTATCATGCGGATGGATGTCATTATTGTGCTAAATCACTTTGCAGTTCTCTACTTTCTATACAGTGGACCCGTAATCTGGGCCTGCAATATGGCATCCCTATGTCTCTTAACGCGTATCGACTGTCAGTACAATAAAATCCGACCACTCATGTGAGACGAATTTCCCGTCATTACAATCGCTATATAGGAATGAAAAAGTGGTTATTCATTATTGAATGGGAAACTAAACTTTAGCTTGTAACTTCGTCGATAAAACCGAGGTCACTATAAGCGAATTCAACTGTATGTGCTTCAGCAGCTTGCAGCTAGTTGTGGTCGGCGCACTCGATTAATAGTGCACTTTGATTCATCGGATTACAATGAAAAAGTTCCGAAATACGGGGGACCTGAGGCAGTACTCTACAGTCCGAAAAATTCAATAAACCAGATTAACGCGGGTCCACTATATTTCAACAGTCTTTGTCGGACGAATTTGCTTCCTAGAGTTTTCACAGTGAAACCACACACTTAATGTGTATTATCTATTGGGTCTATAACTATTGGATCTTGGCTTGGCCAATCAGCCAGGCAAAGACGTGTGCGAAGGTAATGCTCTGTATTCGGTGGGATTAGAAGGGTGTGCTGTATCATGAGCTACTAAAACCGGGTGAAACCATCATTGGACAGCGCTACCGAACAGTACCCGAAAAACGCCCGGAATATGCGACCAGACACGAGGCAATAATTTTCCATCATGACAACGCTCGGCCCCACGTTGATATTCGGGTTAAGAACTATTTGAAAAACAGTGGATGGGAAGATTTACCCCACCCGCCTTATAGCCCAGACCGAATTAAGTTGTAGACCCAATATATTCCTAGTGCCTTCTAAAACCAAGTGTTTTCTACTAAAAAATGTTGACATCTCTGGGAACAAAGTTTTATCTTTAATTCACAAATCCGGTGTGAAGAATAATATCGAAAGTAGTCCAAAGATTAAAATCCGGGTCCCTATTAAAGAGCACATATCTGAACAACAGCACTGCGTCATATCTACCACAACCTCACCAACCAGCTCATTGCGGAAGTTACAGGCTTGGAGGGGTTTTTATTTTGGCTTTATCACAACAATTTTCTTGTGTGTGAATAGCGGCGTTCAGGCACAACAATTTGTTGAGACGATTTGCTGACAACAGTGGTTGCTGGGCCAAATCGTCGTTGTTAGCGCTTGTTACTACAAATGGGCGGACTTTTAACAACATTTTTATTTTCAGCTTGATTGCTCGACTTCTAGTTAAGTGTGAATACATGTTGCACAACATCTGATTGGGTCTCGAGCGTCACATCGTTTGCTTTTCAGGCAACATAAAGTTTTTTTTTATGAAATCGTTGCCATGAGGGTTTTCAGAGATGCCCCGATTACAGAGGTTCACCTATATGGAAAAACGAGTGTATGCATGTATGAAGTACGATTCATTTTGATGGTGCCCCAATTACAGATTGTCCCAATTCGGAGGTTCCACTGTACCTAGTTTCAATATATAGGCAATTTCCAGAGGTTTGGGAAATAAAAAGTGAACAAGCCAATAATCTAAGAGTTGCAGTCGCAGACAAACGTTCATGCGGTGTAATGGCGGCTCTTTGGGCTTATTTCGCTCAATCACTCTTCATGCGACGGTGCATCCAAATCAATGCAATCAATGTTGCCAATGCTTTGAGCCCCTTTGGGAAAAATTACTGATTGCTTTACAAAATAAAAATAAATGTGAGTAAAATTCTATGAACTCAATTCAGTCTGTGTTTGGAAAAGTGTCAAAAGTGTGTCAAAATATTGTTGCATATGAATGTACTTAACTCCGTTTTCGTCCGTTTCTGCACTCCAACCAGACCGTTCAATTCGAAAACTTTGTAAGGTCCCTTGAGCCTCGAATTACCTAGAGTCGGCTGTACATAATTGACATCAAGATACAATATTTTTGTATGCAACTAGCTTGTAGAGTAAACAAATAAACTCGTCTGCCAGGAGGAACCATAGGTTAGTTAAGTGGATAGACTAACAATGGCCACTCCATGTAGTAGCCTTTTGTGATATTCAAAGAAGATAATCCTCGTCGTAATCCTCCTGCAACGATCGTATATCCAGTCGTGGTATTTATAGACCTAAAAAGATTTGGGAAGGTTTTCTGGCGTGGGTTTCATTGAAGAAGTAGTCTCCCAGTGGTTTTCCTCTTCATCATCGCAAAACTCTGCGCATGTTGTCAGTCATAGCGTTATACTTAAAACGATTGCATCCGAGTTGTCCGTACGTGGCTAAGGAGGGCCCCATTCCGTGCTCTATCTCTGAGATCATTGCGGCCATCGCTTTCTTTAAGACTGAATGTGGAAGAAAGTTGCAAATTTCATCCGCGTTCGACAGACATTTGGCAAAGTACTCAAAAAAGCTTTTTTTGCTGTCGAAAATGATTAAAAACGATTGATAAAGAACGTTATGACCTGACAAACACGAGAACAAAGAGGCAGTACGTCAAACGGCTCAGTAAGTAATGAGAAATGGGGGCAGATCAATAACGTGATAATCTTCGAACGAAATGTTTCGAGAGTTTCGAGCAGCGTTTAAATACGATTTCTTAATTGACTACAGCTCGCGAAACGAAAAGACGTTCGAAAGACGGAATGGTGTGACCTTTATTGAGGTTCGTTAGAGAAACGCTTGGGTTGTGCTGTCTCCGCCAGCTGAGCCGTTGCTGGTGGTAAAACACCAGAGCATCGACATTTTCTATCAAACACACAAAGGCACAAGAAAATGATTCGAAAATGACTTCATTTGAAGCAAACACTATGGAATAACGTGGACCTTTGATCTAATTTCTGCTCTGCAGTTAATTTCATTTTTGGTGATCACAATCAGTGATTTGGAGTTCGCCCTCGATTTCAAGGATCCAAAGCCAAATTCACCAGCGAATTGGAACATTGAAACCGCTTCAAGGTACACAGGACTAGTTTTTCCAAATGTACTTCATGGGAAATGGGGAGGACCGACTTGATCCGAGTTGGTTCAATCCATATCTGCAGCAGCTTCTAAATGAACATCATACTGTGGTTCGGTTGTTCAAAACTGCGTTGGATGTCATGCCAAGTGATGACTATAATGTCGGGATCAGAGCGGATAAACGACCCGCTGGAAACGTTCATATTCTTCTTCTGGCACTACAGTCCGGTTAGATCTGGTCCTTAACCAAAAACACACTGGACTGTGTCAAGCGAGTTTTTGTGCTTACATGATCCAAAACTGAACAACACACTGTTCGTACAACGCATTGCAATTCTCGCTGCTGTTTTGACAAGCCGACACAACATTTAATGACTCTGAGGCGGAACGAAATTCCCCGGGACTGCTAGTTCGACAAAAACAAACAAATACTGAAAGAATATAATCCAAAGATCCATATTCATCCTTAATATTCCTCTGCACGCATGAACAAATACGAACGACATACAACTCCAACAATCAAGTTGACCTTACTTCGTCACGCAATTTCTATAATTGGAGCTGTAAATAAATTATACAGATATTTTCAACCAAACATGAGCATATGTTTGATGCTATAAGTGTGTGTAATAATTACGCTGATTCATGTACTTTCGCGCGTACGTACAAATTGTACGCTTTATTCCGATAAAGACAGCAGCAGAGGCAATTCGAAACATGTGATAATTTACAAATTGTGGATTGACCTTTAAGTAGGTCAAAGACTCATAATATCCTCGACTGTCTAACTTGAACGCGTTTTCCGACCAACCAGTGTTCTGAGTTAACTCCTTCACAACAACCAAAGCGAAGGAAATGAAATAAAACAACTGCTTGGATCGTGTGAGGTCTAGTCTTCCTTTTCTATGTCTGGCGCTACTGTTCCCGGTGGACCTGGGCGTCCACGAGTTCCAGCCTGGGCTAGACTATCTCGGAGGTTGGCCACACGCTCGGAGGTCTTCCAAGTCTCGTGTTGGTCAATTGGATAAGTAGCGAGGGCGTTCCTATAGATATTTATCCAGCCGGGAGTGGGGCAAGGCTGCTTCACAGGTGCCTTTAAGGTCTACAGCTCTCCCCCCTGTTGAGGCGAATATCTCACACATTACATCTAAAGACGAACGAAAGCCTGCAGCTAATTGGGAATGGAGAACTACTGATTGAAAAGTTCACAAAAAAAGTCCGACTGTTTGCAAATAGACCATAGACCAGTCTATCCAACCACAAGTATTTCTTCTCCTCCATTTGCCTGCCACGCTGTCGGGGATATTTGATACCTCGTATCTCGTTCGGCTTATCGTCTACTTCTCTATGAAGTCTTCACTGTAAGACAGTCGAGATAAGAGTTTCGTAAAAAATGATTCTACTGGCGATTGCACTTTGAATTCTCGTTTGTGTTCGCCCCAAAGCAGCTACACTTCCTAACTTTCTCAAAACGACAGCGTTCATTGTGGGATTTTAAGATCAGCCAAATTGGCCGGATGCTGAACGGCCGTGAAAAGATCAACAAAGGCCCTGTGGGAATGGGCGGTGATGTCAGTATTGTATTCATAGGCCAGCAGCTGGACTGACTTTTAAACATGTGGACACCTGCTCAGCGCTCCAGTACCAAGTTGAAGACGTTACACGAACTCGAATCGGAGCGAAATGAGAATACAGAATATTTGATGTTCGCATGTATCTCGCTACTGAACGAACCATGCATCATGTGTTTTTATGCGAGACTGAATATGACCATCGCGTTAAGTAGTTTTCTGTGGGGAAGGCTGTCAAGTGTGGCCTTAAAATCCATGGCTCGCATTGGTACAATGTTGGTCTCTTGTTGTGTGTCAAATTAAAAGCTGACGGCAGCTAATGGCAGCAAGCTGAAGGGGATCTTATTGGCTTTGTCTGGTCATGTTAAAGATGAACCAAGATATTCTCTTTCTTTTGAATATGCTGCTCTGAGAAACTCGGTCAAGACAATGAACGTGATTCAAGTTTGCCACTCCAGAAATACGCTCTTGGATCGTGAATATTTCACACACATGTGTGCGGATCTGCTCCTCACTTGTGAGAATTGAGTCTCTTTTGCAGGCACTTACATCTCAACAATAGACAAACAGACCAGTCATGTGCTTGAGGGACTATGACATCTAACATTAAGGGTCTTGAATACGATGTGGGTCTACTTTCACATTTGATAATGGACCACCAGCTACACAATCTACAATTTGAAGTGTGGTTCTTTTTAACACCCGTGCCCAACTGAACATTGCCGGGCAGAAACCGAACTGAATGTGTGCAGCTGAATCAGATGACTAAAGCTGCTTTCGGATTGCAATCTGGAATCTGGGTCTGGAAAAGCAATGGCATTCGCTTCAAAACCAAGCCGCGACTGTTCCGCTCCAACTTGCAATCGGTGCTCATTTGGGATGCAGTGCCTGGAAAGTGGACACCATTACCACTTAAACAAATGTTTAAGGACCATGCTTAGGAATTTTTAGCCAAACTGTCTCACCAACCAGCGACTGTACACGAGAACGGGCCAACAACCTATTAGGCAGGGCATTGAACACACCCTATAGCGAGAACTCAATTGTGAAGTAGGCCTTGCGGTGGAATCCGCTTACCCAGGCATGCAGAATAGCGGATGTTTGCTCAACATAGAATATTCAAATGAATGGAATGAGTAACGAAGAGCTCAAACGCATTGCAGAACTCCAAACGAGATGGCTCACAGACATGTTTGGCGCCCTATGCCATGTACTGAATGTAATTTCACTTCTGTAGCACCTAGGGGTATCTAATCGAAATTTGTAGCTATTTCCCCTTTTGCCAAAATTATCCTTTCTTAGTGCTCACTTAGGGCGCCTTCGCAAACGCCGTCATGTGCAATAGTCTGACCAGCAGCCTGCTTTCTGACGGCAAAAAATTAAAAATTCTGTTTTTCTGCATGCACTTTTTTTCCTCAGCCAAATCAACCCGCCGCACATACGTCATGAATGTGCTTGAGGGGTGGCCACAGCTCGTCGGGCTGCATTGGATCGTTTTGAATTTGATTTTATGAAATCAAAGATAAGGCAAGTTTCAGTTTTTGTGACGTTTACCGATACGCTCTTATGCAACGTTTCCACCGAACGAAACCCCGAGGTTCCATCAATTTTCTCCGAACCAACCAGGTTCCGCCATACATTTTCGGGGTTTGGAAACCTCGCGGTTTCTGATAAACCTAGTTGCAGCCCCCTTGAATTCATCCGTCCATGCGGGGTTGTCATACCGAACAAGCCTTCAGTGTGAATTTCAGTTTATTTTGATGTTCATTTTCACTTTCTCTTTTGTGGTGTTTTCAAACCATTATGTCCTGTCAACAGACAGCTGTTCATTTGAAAATTGAGAGCGAGTGACATTTCTTTGGGCGGGCACTTGTTGAGAGAGCGAAACCACTTCTACTGAGGTTTCAGTAAAAGACCTAGCGGTTTCGGTTCAGTGGAAACGTAGAATTAGTGATAAACACCCAACAGCTGAGCTGTATGTTGTGTGTCTGTGAATTAGTGTTTGGTTGAGCTTTTGACTGTGCGCAACAGCTTAAATGCCTTTTATGCCTTTTGCAACCAATGTTCTAGTTTTTCTGAACAAGGAATCAAAGAAAACTCAAACTATTTCTAATTGCCAGTGCACGTTACGGCAATTAACCCAACTTGATCTGTGGCAAATTCAATTTCCCATGTAAACATGAGCGTATGCACGCCTGAGTGATCAATTGATCAAATGAATGCTAAAACCGTCATATGCCCACATTGTACATGAAAGTGGATGTTTATCAAACTAGCTTTGTATGCATTCAAGGTGCCTACGTTTCGTACGTGTTTCTTTTGAGTCAAATGCTTTGCTTACGTTTCGTTTTCAACCATAAGCGACGTGACTCTAACCGACAAAATTATCTAATTGTTCGGTTAGTGAAAAAAATATTCCCAAATGACAGCTGTACTGGCTTGTGTGAGAAAGGCGTGTCGTTGAAAGCCTCTCTGCGCGCTCAACACATGTGATGAAATTGGATTTTCACAATTTCGTTGCACAATTGCGTGGAAGATTAGAGGGCAATAAAATGTATGTACGAGATGCGCACTTGCGGCAAGTAGAAAAGATCAAGAATTTGCATGCAATCACGATGATTCAGGTTGAAGTCACGACTAGCAAATTGGTCATGTTCAAAATGAATGCTTAGCGAACTCACATGGAAAGGGCATTCATCACGATACGAAAGGCATCTCATGGAGAACAAACTCCGTCCCAGAATACCACTCAATACTGGACGTTGATTAGAGAAAGATCGTAATCGGAGGTAACCACACCCAGTTTCGTTCCCAAATTCATCCGTCCAGTTGATCGTTGATGCGGCCTTCAACAGAGCTCGGTTTTTTGGAAAGAAATCGATTTTTATGCGGCTTTAAACGGATCTAACAGAATCAGTTAGTCATTTTCGCTGTATTGGAAGTTGGGAGAGACGGCAAATACAGTGAGTGTGGTTAGAGTGATTTCCGCTTTCAACATCCAGACTGCGAACATTGCAAAATCAAAACATGGATTCTGCCCTTCGTCTGTAATTTGTCTTACCAACCAAAGTCTTGCGAAGCGATAAAATGACTATATGGGTGGCGCGACAGCACGTAAAGGCCCAGGGCTTCTAAAGCAACCACTCGTGTTGTGCGTGATGTTGATCTCTCACGACTGGAAGAGACTCATAGTTTTGTGCTGACTCTGAACGCATAATAACTGAACGCATGAACGACACATTTCCTAGACATTATCTTTCTTTGAGCAATTTCAGGGACTCGAAAGAGGTGGGGCCGTGAAAGCTATTTTTGACGTACGTGAGAATTGAACATCGTGGGTTGAGAGCTGGATTTGAGAGCTTCATTTAGAGAATTGAACCATCGTAGGTTCAAGTGCACAGCCGTCGATGTTGATGCGACAGTTTTAAATGAATTGACGTTAGAGAACTTTTAAAGAAGTTTCAAAATTTGAACTGTTCAGCTGCTGTCAAAGCAACCAATGACATTCATCTGTCAAAATATTGGGCTAGGATTGCCGTTACATCACGCATTGTTTCACCCTTAGCGAGCGTGGTGAAATTAGTACAACATTTCGAAACTTCAACTTCAACACGGAACCTAAATTTCATCATGGGATCTGTTATCATCACAACGTCAGTGTGCAGGCAATTCGAAGCGTGAAAAGGTTTGAGCGTGGGTACACTCTTTTTGACCTTAACCCATCAACCGCTGAGGAAATAAGAGGCCCCCGTGGCGGCCAAAATGGGAGGAGACCTAGTGCCAAGGCATCTAGAGAGAGTCAACCCGGCTTATTTTGCGTTTCGATTTGGGCCTACATCTTTATATGGTTGTGCTGACGAAAGAATTGAAGCCAGACGAAAATAGACAACGCAATTAGTTCGCTAAAAGTAATTATAATAAGAAATAAGAAGCATAGTCTTAGGGTCCTAGCCTTAGCTTTCCCCGTACTGTGCGTGCTGTTGCTTTCTTACCAGTTTGAGAAGTTTATTGCAGTTGGGCACTTTCATTTTATCAGTGACTCTGTGCGGTGAATTATGAGAGACTTACGTGTCGGGAATAAAAACCAGTGTAGCAGTCGACGCACCTACCCTCCGCGGTACACTGACCAATTATGCACATCCACAGAGAAAATATTAAGTTTTTGTGCGTAAGCATTGCGGCAATCAATTCAAACCTTACGTTTTCCAACATCTTTATTAAATGTCGTAGTGAAACACATGTGAAAACTCAGATGATCAATGCTTTCAGAGGTGTATACACTTCTATAATAATTATTCAAAATATGTGTGGGGTGATACCGAAAGATGCTTAGCCATCAACAGATCCCATACACGCCTTTGCTGTGTGTACCAACGTGAAACTGATTTTATTCGTGTGAGCATCACATCACTTTAGTCTGCAGATGACATCATTTGCGAAGCTGGCAGTACAGTCACCCACAAACAGGCTAGAAAGATGCAAAACATGTGACACTTGAATACACCATCATCGAATAACATGCATTCAAACAGGAAGGGGTTTTCTATTGAGACACAAGTCTAGATTAGTCAAATTGAATTATTTTCGAGCGAAGGAAAAAACCGGAGTACTTTCCCAGAGATACGGTTCGGTCAAAGTCTCGCTCTCGAAGCTTCAATCACACATCTTAGAAGGTACGAGTACATTCAAGTTGCGAATTACATTTGCTACAATAATCGCCGTGAACTTAGGGAAAACCACAAAGTTTACGACACGTGATAAAATGTTTCCCCTTTTCGAAGTGACACCACGCTGCTTACAGGCAATAACGGTTCAATAAAAATGCAAATGAAGAAGATGCGTTGAATACAGAATCGACTCTGAAAACGATTTGTTACGCTATGGAAAATATGTGCATTATCACAAGCGACGCAATAACATGTGTTGCATTTTATGCAAATGCGTCAATAGTTCATGAAATCCAACGCGGACGATCTGAAGCATACGTGAGTCATATCGAGGAATCAAGACTGGCTGTAAGGCAGTTCAGTTTTCTGGTGTAGTTCAGCACGTCAGTAATTGTGTGACGGACACCCCTCTATAAGGGACACTTCCCCTTTAGTCAGGAAGATGTCCGTGTATCTAACCCAGAAACGGAAATTGACGACATTGTTTTGACAATGAAGCACACGGAAGTGTAAGTCGGCACATGTCTTGAATAGGACTGCCTCAGCTGATAAGACCGCTTTGCCATTTAGCTCGGATGTGTAGGAGACGCAGAGGATGTGTGTATACCGACAGATGACGTTATTCAAAACTAACATTTTTTCAATTTACGATGCCCACTATTGACTCAATGGCGTGGTTTTTGTCTTTACGGTGAGTCAGATCTGAATGAGAAACGTGATCTTCAGTCACACCCACAAAATTGAGTTGGTTAACGTCGTCATCTCGTTGGTATCATAAGCTGTATTTAGTCGTCATCATTAGGCCCGTGACTCATGGATGATCTAAACTTGGGCTAATGCTGACTGTCCCTAGACTGCTTCTAGCCATCACGGCCAAGCTCTTTTGCATATGTGATCACCTGGTATTTTTATCGGAGCGTAATTTTAGTCCAACTATCTTTGTCTTCTGCACGAACATGTTTTGGCGAAAACAAGCTGTGCTGCACAGCTTTGCCGGGGCGATACGTGACACCATCCGGGAGTTTTCATGTCAACACAAATTTTAAGGCGGAAACAAATGAAGATGTTTATAATAATATAACATGGGTGGTCCGTGGATGGCCAAGGCCTAGCTTCTCAGCAACCACTCGTGTTGGGCGTGTCCTGTACTTTCAGGAGTGGAAGGCGCGTCCGAACGTCTTTTTCTAAACAATTATACTCTTTGAGCATTTTCAGTGACTCGAAATGGGTGGGTCGTGAAAATTATTCTGCTAATACCGGGAATCGAACCTAGGTAGCGTAGGCTCAAGTGCGTATGGTTCGACACACCAACCCATAGCGCCACTGAACATTTTTTAACACTTTTACACAAAAATACGAATCGTTATACCTTTTTGCAATCTTTCAGTGGATTTATTTACATTTTACGATTAATAAATGAATTAAATCGTGGCAAGGAATATGAAATTAAAATCCTTTTTTTTTATATTTTTCACTTTCTTATGCACGAAAATTAATAATTGTGATGTAGGCCTTAGAAGCAGAACATAGAGTATGTTGGGGTATTGTGCTATAGGAGGGTAATGTGGTACACACAGTCTTTTCGAAATCTAAGGCTACCGTAATGTTCGTTTCACACAAAGCTGGCGATTTACAAATAACAAGCAACACGCGTTGTGCCAACTTGAAAGTCATTCACGTTTTTTGGTATTTTGTGTCAAACATATAATTGGTTGTACTCGAGGTTTTTTTTTGTGCTTTAAAAAGGTTATTTTGTGTTTCTTTTTCACAATAAATGATTTGTTCAATTTTATTTAGTTTATGGTGAACATGTGCCAGCTGCGCGAACTTGCCAAAAGTTGTTCCCACGATTTAAAAGTGCAGATTTTGGCTTGGAATCCAGCAAAATCAACGGCAAAGCCGAATATCCATGGAGGTAGAGAGCAGATGCCGAAAAACGCCCGGATTATGCGACCAGACACGAGGCAATAATTTTCCATCATGACAACACTCGGCGCCACGTTGCTATTCCGGTTAAGAACTATTTGGAAAATAGTGGATGGGAAGGTCGTTAAGGCGGTTACCCCACCTGCAGCAGCCAATGCGGTTACTAGACCATATTACCCACCTTGACATTCCTTAGAATTTTTGTTGCTTCATTTTATTTTGTATTGTGCGAAAACCTGTCAAAAAAAGGAAAACATAAAGACAAAAATATTGTGACCAGAAATTGTAAAACGGGTAACGTGGGATAGTGTACCACATGAAAATACACAGTATACCACAATACCCACCAATTTTTCAATCGTCTCTTTTTGGGTTATGCAACATTCATGGCAGCAGCTTTTTAACTGTCTGTTCAAGAGACTGATACAAGACAATAATTGTGTCTTAAGTTCGATTCACAGATAAACTTTTGCAAATTTAGTCAAAACCACAATAGCCTAAGTTCCTCTATTCAGTGCTCAAACCGTACCCCGAATTATGTCACAAATTAGTAAGATGACAGTTTTGCAAAGCAATCCAGCACACCTTGGTTTGCCTCACACCGTGATTGTTGCTTAACCAATTCCAATCTCTTGGGGACCACACCCCCAACATTGCCTCAAAAAAGTCACTGATGCCAACGCCTTCGTTTTCTCTATGTTGGGATCAACATACTCTATCTGAAGCTAGATCACCACCACGGACGGTCCTCGTCTACCAGGGTGCCGTGGGACAGTTAACAGCTGCTCATACCAACGCCTTTATCAGTACATCGTATACAACTGTCAAGACAGCGTTGAAGAGCAAAGAATAAACAACAGTTTTACTGTCGCAAACCAACCGCCCTTTATTTGAACCATTTCATGAGTACATTTGTACATTTTGTTACATTTCGTTGGCACCCCTGAGGGGTTGACACAACGAACTATTAGTCTTTTGTCTGTTTCTCAAAAAACGACTTTGCACCGAAAATAGGTCTCGGCAAGGCGCGCTAAAATGTCCGATTATGATAATTGCTCCGTGCTGAGCTAATAAAATCGCCGCAATTTCACACTGGCATGACGTGGGGCTATAAAACGCCATCTAATGCAAAAGCAAAAATAGCTCAGCTGTTGTTAAAAATGAAAATATAAACCCTGTGATGTCTGACCACACAAGCTGCATACACAAACTGATTTTTTCCACGATTAACCTCTCGTCGATGTATCATATCACAGCTGCAGGGAATATATTTTTAGACTTAAATCAAAAAGTTGTTTTCCAATTTTCAAAGCATATCCATTCGGCAAACATAAAGCATCATCGGCGCACGGCGATATCAGATTTGAGTAAAAGCACACTCATGTCACTTGATCCTACCTGCTGGCCCAACACCTTAACTGTTGCGTTAATAGATTTGCTCAATTAGCCTTTCGCTTTAAATGGGATCAGTGTGCGGTGAACTTGCCGCCAAAAGCGTAAAATAGTCCTGCTTCCTGGAGAGAGCCGCCTCTTTCTTGGTTTAAT